>JAEQBH010000797.1:0-600000 GCA_016808115.1 Tetrastigma voinierianum
TTATAAACCTGAACTTTCATGACTTTTGCATTTAAATCCTGAACAAAAAACTTGCTTTTGAAATATAGAAACTTTCATTTTAATTGTAGTTCTAGCCTTGGATAACTCAAATAGTCATCAAAATAGCGTCATTGGCTAGAGTTTGTGGCGGTTAGGGCATTCCTTCCACTTATGGACCTTCCTTTTTGGCTTTTGTGGCCCCAATTCCCGAGGTCGGGTTGACCGTCGACCATCACGAATACCTGTGTCTCATATCATGAGACACATACATGAGTAAAATGGCCACGTTGGGCCCATAAATCCATACTCATGAAATGCGCAATCAACTTCTTATCACAATAGTTTCAAAAGTTAATTACACTCTTTATACAAAACGTATATTTAAAATTGAGAGTTTTAATACATGTTCTGCAAAATAAATATCAAGCCACATGTCGGCTTTCTTCTCAAAAGCGGCCTTTAGTGGCCTTAAATCTTCCCGAATACTCCACATGCACTGAAATAATTTTCCCTCGACGGGAGTGAGCAATGCGAGTAAGTGGAATTTTCATACATGGTTACTCCCCACCTAAGTGCACATACAATGGTTCAACACAAACACATTCAAGCAAATACACGATCTTACTTGAATATCTACATGATATGGATAAGAATGTGATTCACCCTATCCCACTTCTCAAGCCCTCACTGACTCCCTCACGCATGCCTAAGCCAAATGTGAAAATACTGTTTTCAAAACAAAATGTTTTTGTTCTCGAAAACACACTACCAAATTTCAGTAAAATCTATTGGACAACCCTCCGAGGTGAATTGCTGGGTAATTCTCCGAAACAGTCATGGAATTAAAGCCTGAGATATAGGCTTATTGGACAACTCTCCAAAGTAATTCTTCGGAAAATCTTCCTTGAAATTCATTTCACGACCATTTTTATTTTTCTTTCATGTCATGAACTCACACCAATTTATCTAGGTTGCCCCGGTGCATATGAAATGCATTATGCCATTTTCATACAACACATGCAATATATCGTTCATCATTATATTAACAAAATTCCACATACTAAACACATATTTATTTATTCATGTGTAACATCAAAATTAGCTCATGGGCTAATAAACAACTTAATCTCCAATGGCTCACACACAATTATATTTCATATAATTCAAAAATCATGTTAACACATAAAATCCCATGCATTAACACATTGTTTTCCCACCTGATTCAAGCCCCGTTTCATTTTAATGAGCTCACATGGACATTTTGGTCCAACACACCGTCAGGTTTGATTTAATAGTCCCAAAAAAATAGTGCGTGGGCTGTCATGGGCCCGGCCCCTCATCAACCTCGGTTCCATTTATTTGAAACCGAAATCCATGGCCATTTTGGGACTGACAAACACCAAGACATGCAAGATTTGCATTGTTCAAATTGTCGAGCAAAAACACACAAATATATACAAACCACACAAATAGTCAAATTTGGGACTGTCAACAGATCCCTAATTTCCGGCATTTCGGAGTCCCAAGTTTTGGAATTTGGCAATAACCATCATGACCTCACTTCATGGAAACCATTAACAAGGCTCTTAAGCCCAGAAAATAAACCAAGTAGGAGAAGAGCCCTACCTCCAGGGTTAGCCGAGCTCCCTGAATCGGTGCCGCAGCGTAGCTGAGTGAGGAACAGCACCTTCTTGCCTCGTAGGGAGCGACGATCCGTCGTTGGAAAGTGGGGAAGGTAGAGCTTCTCTCTCTAAAAATCTCACTCTTTCTTTTTCCTCTTTCTTTTCTCTCTCTATTTCCCTCTATTTTCCCCATCCAAAGAGCTTGGGTCAAGAGAACTTGTCCTCTCATGCCACATGTCAAATTTTAAGTGGCTCATGGGATTACACCTTATCCTCTTATTCACCTACTTTGGATTTTCCTCAAATGGCAAAATGGCATGATGCCATGTGTCCACCCATGGCTGCCTTGAAGCTCATGTTTGGTAATTTTCACATGACAAGTGGCACTGTGAGCTACTCAAAATGGCGTAGTGTCCGCACTAACCCGTTGCCTCGGCAGTAGAAATTACGAGTTGTCTCGAGATTCGAATTGACATGGTAGCTAGATTTCGAAATTCCAGCGGTGAAGTACTGTTTCATCATCAGAATCTAGAAAATTCGACATTTGACTGAAATTACCATTTCTACTTCCCGAGAGAAAATTAGGATTTTCTCGGGTTTTATGACTTCTCTCCTTTTAAGTTTATTGGTAGTTTAGGATGAAATGGAGAGATTTACTGGAAAAGAACTAGCTCTGAAGGCAACACTTCTTGTTGTAACATGTATTTACTTTACATATAGAGTTGTAATCTATTAGGAAACTTATCTTATAGAGTTGTAATCTATTAGGAATGTTAGATTGACTTTTGTATTTATATATTCACAATGGATCAATGAAAAAAACACACAAGGAATTCATTCCTCCAATTTTTTTGTCTTCCTTTCTACATGGTATCAAAGCCTGGGGCTTGAGTTTGCCCTAAGAAAAAAAATAAAAATGAGGCAACAATTGTTTTAACTCTATTTAAATTTGGGAAAAATCGAGCGTCGGGTGACATGATCCATATTACACATAATTCAGCTCAGCAAAATCAAACTAAAAAAGTGAATTGGATGGATATTTTGTAAAGTAGAAGTTGGAAAGTGGGTTGATATGAACACAATGTCTCAACAATCCCTCTAATCAATATTTTGGTCAAAGAATAACTAATCCTTCATTTCACAGTATTCTAGGCAAGCAGGGATTGGAGATCATTTGTTGTCCATATTGAGGGGGAGTGTTAGAAAATGTTTGTTATCTAGTTGTGTTGCATAGCTACAAAAGTTTTTATCCTTGGATACGTAGAGTTAGGGAATTAAATTGCTGATTCATAAGAATTAATATAAAGTCTTAGGTGGCGTTTGTTTCTTGGATTTTTGCTGCAATTTCTAAGAAAAATTCTGATTTGGGTTTTTCTATAAAAAAAAAAAAAAAAAAAAAAGTCATCTTCGAATGGAAACACAACCTTGTCAGCCAAAGGAGGAGGCTAGCACGGCACTTACTACCTAATGTTAAAAACAAACAACTTAATACTATTAAAATTACTAGTAGCATTAAGCTGAAAAAAAGTTTCATTCAGCATTAAGTAAAAAAAAAACAAACACCACCTTAGTTTCTTAGAATAGTTCAATTCTCTTGTGTATGTTCTATTACTGGGGATAAGTTAAATTCAGATTTGAGATCCTACAAAAATTTTGTACTTTGAGTTTCTTCTTGCTTTATGATTAATAATATGGATCAATGTGTATATGCTTACTTTTGAATCATGGAAAGCTTATGTTAATGTATGAGCACCACTTTCCATGGCATTCAGTGTAACTATTTTAGAGTTTGCTTTTAAATGTTGATTTTGTTAACCTATTTGTTGTTAGATTTCCTGGAATATTCTTTGCTCAAAGGATTCACTCCTATTGTTTCTTCATCTTTTAAGTTTCACTGTTTTACATTCGGTTCTTGTTTTTTTTACTTTCCCCTTTTCTGGTTGATGTTTGAAGAATTTATTTATTCCTCGATTACGCTGGGTGTCGCCCCGAGAGTCTCACAATATCCAATATCGATTAGAAATGAGAAGGTTTATAAGTTTATAAGCATGACTACATCCAGTTGGTATGAGATCCTTTAAGAAAGCCCAAAAAACAAAACCATGAGGTTTAGGCATAAAGTGGACAATACATACCAATATAGATAGGAAAAGGTTTATAGGGTTTTCAATGATAGGTATCGAGCTGGTTAGGTTTAACTATGTGGGTGGATGTTGAATAAAATGGTGTTTAACGATGACTCCCAGACAGGTGGTTCTTCACGTAAGATGTGTGCCCAAACGCATTGAAAGACAAGGAATCCTAGTTTGATGGGAGGCTCTATAAGAATGTTTTCAATTATTCTTAGTTGACTCGTGTGATAATATTAGATTTAATATTATAAATCACTTAATTCATTGGTTTAAGGTGGCACCGCTTGATGGAAGCGGTTTAAATCAATCCATTTCAAAAAGGGTCCTCTCCCTGCCCATAAAAGTCTCTCTCAAGAAAAATTTCACCATCCCACTTGGTTTGAAAGCGAGGAGAAAGAAAAGAAAGGGTAAAGGGATATAAATAAATAAGATTTTGCTTGAAGACTCGTTGTCATTATGGATCCAGGTAAGTAACGACAAATTCTTATTTTGCATAAATGAATATCACTTGAAATCTTAAGATCACATGTATTATGGGTTCTATGATGTTAATCTTATTGTGTTCTTGATTTCAAATATTACACAAACCTAGAAATCCTTAAAGTAAGTTCTGACTCGATGAAACACTCTTGAGGGAGGATTGTCAGGTGTATGCCCAAAGTCCCACAACGTCCCACATCGATTAAAAATGGGAAGGCTTATGAGTTTATAAGCATGGACTACATCTAATTAGTATGAGGCCTTTTGAGAGAGAAACCCAAAAACTAAACGACAAGCGCTTAGGGTCAATGTGGACAACATCATACCAATGTGAATAGGAAAGGGTCCATGGGGTTCCAAGCAAGTTCAAATTTGTTTTCTATTTTATCCTTTGTTTCCCATTTTTATTAGAATTATTTGCTTATCTTTTTATCTGTTTCCTTGTTATATTTAGTGATTGATTTGAGTGATTATTAATTAAGATGGTGATTTAATTGTAAAAACTTACCTCTCTCTCTCTCTTACTGGGAACTGTTTCTTTTTCTCCAATTAAAACATAATAAACGGGTGACACCATATGCTATTCTTTCTCGTGCTACCGTTGGGATTAGAGGATCTACATTGGTAAGGCCATAACCTCATTTACCTCATTCTACTATTAGCAAAATATCAAATAATAATTAGTAATGTTTGCAGAATTAAACTGAAAAAGTTACTGATTCATGGTGTGTGCAACGTCCGGACCGGTTGAATGATGTCATAAATATATAATTCATATATTATTAAAATTAAAAATGATTATAGAAGTTTTTAAATACATAAAATAAATTAAAAATCAATGATATTTATTTTTTTATCTTATCCATAAGTATAAATAATGTATCATTATTTAAAATTTTATTATATGATATTAAGATGTGAATACATTGAAAATGAAAGTAAATTTAGTTATTTAATTTTAACTAATGTTATATTTTCAAAAAATGTAATGCCATTTGTCTTTAATATTATTGTTTTTAGCACAAATTATATTTATTTTCTATGCAATATGAAGCAAGGAGTTAGATGTGGCTGGGTGGTCTATGAGAGGTCTAGAGTTCTCCTTTTATATTTATATTTATTTCCACATACGCCTTCATGTACTTCCCTCAGCACAAAGTAATCGTCTTCCTCTGCAATGCACTTGAGGATGGGTGTGAAAAAACCTCGCTTATAAAGGGCTCCCCGATGAATAGTAGACACAGCGAGACTGGACTAAGCAGATGCCTCCTTCGGGTCGTTTGGCAGTAGTCCTTCTATTAAGTAGTCCCAAATGGGGCCATCCAGCTCGGCTCGGACATGACAGGGGAGACCTCTTCAATGTTGAGATCTACGGAGGGCTCTGAAAGGTGC
The DNA here is from genome assembly GCA_016808115.1 of Tetrastigma voinierianum. NCBI lineage: Eukaryota > Viridiplantae > Streptophyta > Magnoliopsida > Vitales > Vitaceae > Tetrastigma > Tetrastigma voinierianum. Next base: position 5,627 of record JAEQBH010000797.1, read on the forward strand.
TTGATATGCGTCAGTTTGTTAAGGTCTTCTTAGGAGATTTGCGCGGTTTTGCTAAGAGCATCTGCTCTCGAATTCTCTGCTTTTGGTATGTCGACTGAACTCGTACGAACTTCTTAAGTAATTCCCATACCTTTTTGAGGTATAGGATCATTTTTCCTCCTCTGGCTTCGTAAGAGTCTTCTATTTGCTTTACTACCAGCTAGGTGTCGCTGCATACCTCTAGCTTATTAACATCCATTGAATGGCGAGGTTAAGCCCAGCTATGACGACCTCATACTCAGCCTCGTTATTAGAACGAAACTGAATCTTAGCGCATATTCGTATCTATTCCTTCTAGAGTCAAAGTCCTTAGAGGCACCACTCTCTTGAGCATTGGCGGCCCCGTCTACGGACAACCTCCAAATGGGGAGGTCGGGCCTCTTTTGAGTAGCTTCGGCAAGCTCTGCCGAGGTGAATTCCATGACGAAGTCTACAAAGATCTGCCCTTTTATTGATGTTTTTGGTTTGTATCTGATGTCGAACTCGCTCAGCTCTAAGGCTCACTTCATTAGTCTTCCCGAGGTCTCTGGTTTGTGTAGGACCTGCTTCATTGGGTATTCTGTTGGGATTTCAATGGTATGAGCTTAGAAGTAAAAGTAGATTTTTTCGGGCTGTGGTTACCAATGCCGGGATTAATTTCTCCATCTTTGGATACCTCTCCTCTGCTCCTCTCAAAGCTCGGCTGCAATAGTAGACTAGGTGCTGCACTCGGTCTTTGTCTCTGATCAGGACGGTGCTGGTTGAGAAATCTGAAACGGAGCTCTCCCTCAAAGGGACTTACTAGAATGGGGGGATAGCTCAGATAAGTTTTTAACGATGCGAATGCTTCTTCGCAGTGTGCGTCCCATTGGAAGGCTTTTTCCAGAACCTGGAAGAAGGGCTGACACTTATCGGTGACCACTAGACACAAAAGCGGATTATATGACTATCTTTCAGGTTAGGCGTTGGACTTCTTTTTATGTTTGATGGCGACGGCATGGTAGTCTGACTTTATCTTGTTTGGTTGCCTCTATTCCTTGGTTGTTGACTATAAAGCCCAAGATTTTTCAGCTGAGACTCGAAGCGCATTTGGCTGGATTGACTTCATATTTGTACTCTTTGATATCTGGAAATGCCTCGTCGGATGAGCTATGCGCGGAGCTCGGTCGTAGTTGATTTTACTAACATGTCATCTATATATACCTCCATAGATGTCCCTATTTGTTTCTGGAACATCGTTCACCAACCTCTGGTAGGTAGCTCCTACGTTATTTAATGAGGGCATTCGATAATGATAGGTTGCCCGCGCCATGACGAATGAGGTCTTTTCTTGGTCGTCATGATCCATGTTGATCTGGTTATAGCAGGAGAAAGCATCCATGAAGCTGAGGTTCATGGTACATTTGTGGCATGTACTGAGGTAGATCGAGTGAGGAAACTATCTTTAGGGCATGCTTTCGGTTGACATTAGTGAATCGATGATGGTCGCCATTTATTTGTTAAGCTTTTGGCCAGTACGATGTTGGCCAACCATTCAGGGTACTCCACTTCTCTGATCGCACATGCCTGGAGGAGCTTGCTGACCTCCTCATTAATCACTTTTTGTCTTTCTGGGGCGAAACTTCTTCTTTTTAGCTTGACTGGTTTGAAGGATGGATTGACGTTTAGTCTTTAAGTGATTATTGAGGGGTCAATCCCTCCCATGTCCTCTTGCTTCCACACGAAGACATCCTTGATGCATTTGAGAAGTGGATAAGGAGCTTACGGGGTCTTAGCTAACGGAACCGATGTAGGCGAGGTGTTTAGGGTGATCGTCCAACTGTGGCTCCGGCTCTTTAGTGTTATGTCGGTCGGGTTCTTACCTCGTCTATCGGAGCTCGATCCCACGTATATGTTGTCGATCGCTTTTTATTTCATTGATGCCGAGTAACACTCCCTGGCCACGCGCTGGTCTCCTCGAACCATTCCTACTCCATTTGTGGTGGGAAACTTGATCACCATGTGATAAGCGGAAAAGATGGCCTTTATGGCGTTGAGAGAGGGTCTGCCTAATAACACGTTATAAGCTGAGGGGGCATCTACTATGAGAAATCTTACTGTCGTTGTTGCACGGCTTGCAGGGGGTCTCCCAGTGAGCACTAGCGTATTGACCCCAAGGTAGCACTTTTTCTCCGGAGAATCCTCACAATTGGGTCTTGGCGGTTCCGGCTTCTCCTTTAATGCCACATCTTGTCAAAGTCGTGCGAAGATGATGTCATTTGAGCTCTATTAATCGACAAATGCGGGATAAATTCTTTTGTTAGCCCTGGCTTGCCCTTATCACCAAAGGGTCGTCATGAGGTTGTTGACACCCCTCCAGGTATGAATCCGAGAAGGTTATGGCGGTGTCGAGTCGAGGGAGTTTGGACACTGCTTGCACCTCCATCACCTCTCATGACCTGATGCTACACAAATAAGCCTTCTTGGCTGAGCTGGACTCCCCACCTCTTACAAATCCTCCTGAGATCACATGGATTTCCCCCAAGGGCTGTTGGTGTTGAGTTGGGGTTGGCCGCCGAGGTGGTGATGGTTGCGCTTGATCCTGACCTTCAGAGGCTATATAGCGGCGAAGATACCCCCGTCGAATCAGGTATTCTATTTCCTTCCTAAGCTGTATGCAATTGTCCGTTCGATGCCCGTAGTCCCTATGGAACTCACAGTAGTTGATGTTATCTCTTTTGGTTGGGTCTGTCCTCATCTGGGATGGCCATCTCAAAAAATTTTCATGTTGCACCTCGCCTTGAGGCACGTGATCTTTGCTTGCGGCTGTCGGGGGGGAATTGGCAGGTCGGTATCTTTGTAGCGTCGTGCTTCCGGGTGAGTGGTCCCAGGCAGTCTCTGACGCTCCCTCGCCTCTTCGGGGATTGTTCTCTGTCTCTCCTTGGGGATCTCTCTCGGTCTCTTTGTCTCTTAGGGCTTCGCAACCATTGCTTGTCAGTCCTGCTTTTCTCCTTGTGGGTTGGAGAGCTTCCTTTCTTGGATATGAGGGCTTCTTTGTCGTTAATGTACTTCTCTGCTTTAGCGAGCACTTCAGCCATGCTTGCATGAGGATTCTTTGAGATGGAAAACATTAAGTCTTTTGACTGTACTCCTAGCTCGGCGATGAATGCGGTGATGGCGAACTTCTCGTCTAGAACATCTACTTTTAATGACTCGGCGTTGAACCTCTAGACATAAGACCTCAGGCTTTCTTGTGGGCTCTGCTTTATGGACAGCAAGTGATAACTCGGCTTCCTGTATGTCCTGGCTCCAATGAAGTGGGAGACGAATGCGATGGAGAGCTCTCTAAATGAAGAGATTGAAGTCAGTGGGAGCTTGTTAAACCAAGCCAATGCTGGGCCTTTTAGTGTGATAGCGAAGGCTCTACATCGTACGGGGTCTTGATATCCATGCAACTCCATCTGGTTCTTATAAGTATTCAGATGGTCAACGGGGATCCTTCGTTCCATCGAACGCCTCTACTTGCGGCATCCTGAACTTTGTTGGAAGGGGGAAGTGTAGCACCTCGGTTGTGAACGGGGACTCGGTTTGCTACACCAGGGTGTCCATAGAGTCTGGAGCTCGGCCCTTTACGACTTCCTTCATGTGGCTCAGCTCCTGCTGGATGCCCTTGAACCTCTGCTTCCATGATCGCACTTGCTGAAGAGGAGTCGGCTCATCGTTTCCAATATTCCCCTCGGGTATTGCTTCGTTGTGCGCTCCTCTCTGGGGCGTAAGTAAGGCTCGTGTCCCTTAGCCCGGTTGGATTCTACTTCTGTTTCTGCCTCTCGGGGAGGGCCGAGGTGTGGCCGTTCTTCCTGAGGGGCGGTATTGTGGCCTTCTTGGGCCTGTCGCTCTTCCTGTGGGCGCTGCATCTGTCTGGTGAGCTGCTCTAGTTCCCTTATCAAGCGTTGGTTGGTGAGACAGAGTGCCTCCATCTCATTTGTGTTATCGTGTATAGTTTCTAGCGCGTCTGCAGGAGGTCGGCTATATGCGTTGCCTTGCTAGTCTTGCATCCTTGGGGGATTGGCGGGGCTCCTGCTTGTATTCCGAGTTAATACCATGAGTTCCTGAGAGATCAGCTTTATTTGTAAAGGCGTCGTTCCAGGCGGCGCTGACCCGATGATGCCTTTTCAATGAGCCGAATTTGGGCATGTTGAATCGGGGCGGTTCGCTAGCTCACAGACCGTTGGACTCCTTTGAAAAAACAAGAAACAAAGAGGATTAGCAGGGGCTTGCCTGTTGCCTCTCCGATGCCTAAGTCAGTTCTTCCGTGATGAAGAAGAGATCAACTGCTTAGAAAGTGAATTTTCTGCGTACCTTTCACCGACGGGGTGGCCTGATATTTATAGTGGAGGATTTTCCCAATTGGATGATGATAAGGACTCTCTCTTATTGGATGGGGGATTTTCTTTTCTTATCACTATCAGATTAATAAGAGATAATTAGAAAGCAGTTATTGGAATTATCCTACTTCCCTTATTGGTGGAGATTTGATTTGATTTATAGGATATGGGCTCTTTGGGATTTCCGCGTTATCGGCCCCTGGGATGGATGAACTGGGCTCCCGTTTTTGGCCTACGTCAAGAGCCGGGCCTTTTTACTGGGCCTACTTATAAGTTTTTTTTTAATCCTGATCCTTGGACTTGAGGTGAGCTGCGCTATTTTTAAACCAATCAGTTTACTTTGACCACCCAGATTCTGTGGCGTGGGGCAAGGGCTATATCGATTCATGAATCGGGTGCGACTTCCACGTAGTCGCTCAGGGATGGTTTGGTTAGGGCTTTGTCGTCATTAAATGTCACTGTGATAATGATGACTTTCGACTTCCAGCTTATTTCCTCTAATTCTTTCGGTTTCTTAGGGAACATCCATTTGGCCCATTAGTATTAATGTTCCCACGATATTCGAAGCTTTTCTCTGCGAGTTCGGGCTTCTCGTCTGATCATTTGTTCAGAATTTATTTTGGTGTTTTGTAATACCTTACTCGAGGTCGTCCTTTTCGTTATGTTCCTAGGACCGGTACGTCTTTCTCCTTCTTTGCCTGGGCTAGCTTGGTTAGGTTTTGGTCCAACTTCGGGTATTCCCATGGGTCCAGGTCGTTCCTCTTCTTTGCATATAGGGGGTGAAGTTCCTCTCTAGCACATCTCCTGGTTCGGGACCAGAGATGGAGGTGAGTCAATCGCTTAGCCATGGTTCATTCTTCGGAGCCTTGTAGGGAACCTCCTTCCCCCTTGGGTAAAGGCAAGGATAAAATTGATGAGATTAAATACCCTGTGAAGTCTAAATATCTGAGGTCGGCCGTGCAAAAAGCCTTGGTGGTGGGTCCTAGCAAGGTTGAGCCTTTATATGGGGAAGTCTTCGCAAGACGATACAAGCCCCCGTTTGGAGTTCAGGTTTGGTCCCCTGACGTATTGACCTCCTATGTTGTTCAAGTGCCCCGGATGGTGTCAGCTTGAGGTGGCCTTTGAGGAATGACTTAGTTTTCCTTTGCATCCCTTTATAAAAGGGTCTTTACTGACATTTCAACGTCTGCCCCTCTCAACTTTCGCCCAATTTCTGGGGTATTCTGATTGGGATGTTAGTTGTCTTTAGGGATAAGGGCTTAGGTGTTCCCAGTATAGCTCTGTTCCTGGACCTCTTTAGTGTGAAGGAGATTCTTGAGGCTTCCTTTGTTATCCTAGGCGTTAAACCTCAGCTAATCATCTCGGATCTCCCGTCTTCCCACAAATTTTGGAAGGAACGCTACTTTTTTGTCAGTGGCCATAGTTGGGAGTATGATCCTGCGTAGGAAGACACCTTTGGCGTTAGTGCTGAACCTCCCGAGAATCTACGTGAGCTTTGCTTTTCTTTAGTTTGGTCTAGTTTTCATAGATTATAGGGTATCCCTAACTTTGCCTTGGTTGTGCATTCTTCAGGTATTCGCCTTGATCTTAGCCCTGAAGACAGGGTCGTGAAGCGAAGTTGGCCAGAAATGTCTTCGGCCAACACTGCGGGCTTATCGGTCGGATGTTCCGGGATCCTGAGTTGAAGTCTTCCCGACCTTCCTGCTGCGAGGCCTTCACCTCCATCCGTTATGAAGTTCTCCACGATAGGCCTCCCGTTGTCAAGCCCGCTGGGGAGGCTTCAAGCTCAGTGGAAGCTATCGAAAGGTCGAAGTGTGAAGCGGAAACCTCAGGACTCCCTTGAAAGGAGCCATCCGACCTGGGGTAAGGCCCCGAGGTTGGGGACGTCTTCTTCATCGCCTTCCGCCCATGTCCGAGCGCAGGGGCAAGTGTCGCCATCTCCGGCCGAAGTCCAAAGAGCGCCAAGTTCGCAACCTCACTCTGCCTTTGCTGCCAAGGCCAAAGGATTCCCTCTGAGGCTACGGTTCCTTTGGAAGGTTATGCCCATCTCATTTGAGCCCTCTACGCAGAGCGCTGGAGCCCCTTCCTCGCGATACCGAAGACTTGCAGAGATTACCCGGCCGATGGGCCGAGGGATTCCCTTGCTCTCCAATGCCGAAATATACCGGCGCGATCTCATCCATCCTCAAAGATTCTGATCTCAAGAGGCTCCGGTGCCCTCGCCATTGAGGAGGCTGGCCTCATCCTTCCGTGGGCCTTCCTGCAAGTCTCGTGTCCTCATTTGTCACCCGATCTCGGGGTTTAAAGTCAGGTACTGATTCCGTGTTATCAAGGTGCAACTACCCATCTAAAGAGTTTAGCGAAAAGAGCCACCTGAACAGGTCACTGTAAAGCCAAACACAGCCACAGCTAAAGTGGCTTTCACCTCCGAGTAGGTCGAACTGCAGCCTCGGATGCAAAGTATGACGGAGGAAGCCATGAAGCTCAAATCCGACCTGAGACATACTTTGACGACGCGAGCGCGGGCCGAGGGCAAAGAAGAGAAGGCCCGAGAAGGCTTAAGAGTTGCCGAGAGTGAGCTTCGGGAGGTTAAGGATGGCACGGGACGCCTGCATCGAGCTGCGGGTAGCCAGGAAGAGCCTACAACCGCCTGATGATCTCGCAGTAGTTAGGTGGTTTCACAAACTGCCCAAAATGAGAAGCGGGTAATTAAGGGAGAGCTGCAAGCCGCTAGAGATGAGCGGCGTAATAAAGCGGTGCTGCTAGACCGAGCCTACTGCGAAGCTTTCGAGGCTGAGAGCTCTATTGAACGCCTGATCGATGAGTGATGCTTCGGAGGACTCCCCGAGGCGTGAAGTTCCGCTGTTCGCAGGGACGAACGATAGCAAGTTTGAGGATGAGGCTCGCACTAAGTAATACGACGGCTTGCTTTCCAGAGAGGGTCGCAACGCCTACCCAAGTTTGGACCTTAATTTTGATTATCTCTGGACGGTGAAGTAGAAGAGTCCTTTGCTGATTGTTTCGAGAGCCACTGCCCCTCCTTCTTCCTTCTCCGTCTCGATCCCACGCCCGATGTCCGAGCCTCCCAGGCCAATTTTACTTTTTTTTTTAAACCTTGGGCTTCTGAACCCGGATATATGTGGCCGTCGCTCCCGGCTTTGAAACTCAATGGATACCCAATTTTCTGGCTTCTCGCTTTACCTCAATCAAGGCTTCTCAGGCCGCTATACCGAATCGACTCGCTCCCCGGGTTAGAGGCCTTAATTGAGCGATCGTGGTCTTGAACCGAAAGCCGTCGAGGTTCTCGGGCTAACCGCCGGCCGAATCGCCTCGGGCGCAGCTCAACAGCAGCCGAGTCAAACCAGCCGCCGAGGCTCCGGCTAATTCGCAATAACCGCTCCCGGGCTACAAGGCCTTAAATGAGCGCTTGAGCTTCACTTAAATCGAGCTACTCGAGGCCCGCGGCCACCTACTCCGAGCTGTCGGATACCGCCAAGGCGCCTTAGCTGAGAAGTCGAGCTCTTCAAATCGAAGCACGAGGCTCCGTGAGCTAATCTGTCTGGGTCGAATCGCTCATGGGCCACAAAGTCTAGCTGAGCAGCTTGAGCCTTTCGAACTAAGCCGAGGCTCCACGGGCTAATCCGTCGGGCCGAACCGGCTCCCGGGCTACAAGGCCTTAGCTGAGCAACAGCCTTCGAAACCAGCTACCGAGGTTCCACAGTTAACTGCCTGAGCCGAACTTGCTCACTACAAGGCCTTAGTTGAGCAACAGCTCTTCGAAACCGAGCCGAGGCTCCATGGGGCTAATCCCGCTCGAGCTAAACCTGCCCCGGCTGCAAGGCCTTAGTCAGTAGTCGAGCTCTTCGAACCAGCCGTTGGGCCTGTACACCCGCTAAGCCAATTGCTTCGCTACAAGGCCTTAGTTGAGCAAACGCTTGAGCCTTCAAACTGCCGTGGGGCCTGCGGGCCACCGCTTGAGCTGAACCGGTCAGCCAGGCCGCCTTATCTCGAGCGGGGCCAGCCGGAAAACCGAGTCACGAGGCCTGGCACCGCTCGAAATGAACTCGCCTGCGCCTATATGGCCAGCGTCTCGAGCAGTTGAGCTCTTGAAAACTGAGCCGCTAGCGCCCGTGCAACCGCTCGAAAGCAACCGGGCTCTCGGCGGCTGCGTAGCCTTCCTCGGCGCTGAAGCTCTTGAAAACCGGAAATCGAGGTTCTGCGCTGGCACCCGTCAGCCGAATCGCTCGCGGCTATATGGCCTTTTTTGAGCAATTGAGCTCTTGAAAACTAAGCTTGCCGAAGTTCGCGGGCTAATCTCGTGCATGAGCTGAACCGGCCTGCAGAGTTATATGGCCTTCGAGCAATCGAGCTCTTGAAAACCGAGCTGAGGTCTACGGGCTAACTGGTCGAGCCGAATCGTCTCTCGCGGCTATGGCGCCTTGCATGAGCAAACTTGAGCTCTTGAAAACTGAGCCTCGGCCTCGGGCGACGCGGTCCCGGCTACATGGCCGATTTGACTTCCTTATCTTGGAAAGACACGGGCATCTTTAATGCGGTGTTATGGAGAATAGGAATGGATAGCGCGACTTCCCGAGCGCCCTTGGCTTCCCTACAAATAGCGACTCCTCTGTGACGGAGCTCATGCTTCGAATCTTCTTCCCTTTTTAGGCCTAATTGGGATCCGTGTACGATGAAGTGTCAATGCTCGTCACACAGGTGAGGCCCGCTTGAAGATCTTGCTCGGGAGTCTCGATTCCTGAGGTCTTCCGCGATAGGAGTTGTGTTTTTCCCAGTTCCTCCTTTGCGGAGTTATGTTATTCTCAGCCGTCCGATGACGGTTTCATGATAGGGAATGCATCCGAGGGGCGGGTACTCAAAGAAGAACTTTGTACCACTTTCCATTTTCTCCTCTTTTTCTTCTCTTTCTCTTTCTTCTTTCTTCTCCTTTTCCCTTCTCCTTTTCCCCTCCCGCTCACTCTCTCTTCTTCTTCCCTTTCCTTTCTTTTTCTTGGAGATTTTTTCATGAGCTGCTTGTATTGTCTGCTCTCAGGATGTAAGGGATGGCACCGCTGATTGTAACTTCTTTGAATCCATTGTATCTTCTTTGAAATAAAGAACAATTTTTTTGTGAAGCATGAATTTTCGTATTCTGAGGTGTGTAATTTTCTCAAAGCCGACTGAAACGCTTTTCTTTTACCGATATGCCTTGTTTTTTTTTTTTTATTCATAAGGAAATTAAACAAAGTAATCAACGAACACACAGACTGTTATCCGAAAGCTAATGTTACTTTATTAAAGATTACAATCCGAGGTCTATTGATAGAATTGTTTGAGGTGCTTAACGTTCCAAGAGTGGTGTAGATTTCTCCCTTCTTCCATCTGGAGTTCGTATTTGCCTAGGTCGGACCACACGTGACACGATATAAGGGCCCTCCCAGTTGGGTCCTAGCTTCCCATGTGTAGGATCTTTCCTTGCTGGCAGGAGCTTTTTTAAAACTAGGTCGTCGGGCTTATAACTCTGGCTCGACTTTCGTCAGAAAATTCGTCGCTTTCCTTGGTAGTCTTCAGGCGTTTCGCGTTCCATCACGCTTTTCATCTAGAAGGTCTAAGTTTAGGCGTGAAGAGCCTCTTCGTTATGTTCTACGCTACAATTCAATCCTCGGGGGATTTTAATCCCATCTCGACAGGCCATCGCCTAGTACAAAGGGTATAGCAACAAATTCTGAGTTGTCGACTTGCGTGTAGTCTCAGAGCCCATAGCACCGAGGAGGTGAGTTCTACCCATTTGCCTTGCACTTCCCAACTTGGTCTTCAATGCCGCTTAAGGGCTCCTGATGGTACTCGTCATTCCATTGATCGACGAGCCGACGAGCAGTAGTTCCCGATCCCCGAGCTCTGAGAAATCCTCGAATTTAGGATTGTCAAATTGTTTCCCATTGTCTGACACTGTGGCCTTTAGATACCAAACTCGTATATTATGGCACACCAAACGGTTGGGACAATTTTTTGTGGTTCATGGATAGTAGCCAAGGGCTCCTAGCTTCCCCATTCGGGTGAAATAATCCACTACTATGACAATAAATTTGCATTGGCCCTTTCCCATGGGCGTAGGTCTCCACATGTCCAACCCCCACTAACAAAAGGCTAGGGCTTGGAAACTAACGCCGTGGCCCAGGAGGTGAGAGATTTTAGCGTGATCCTGACAAACTTTGCATTTTCTGACTAGTTCTGTTACGTCTCTGAGCATTGTGGGCCAATAATACCCCTGCCTTAAGACTTTTCCCGCTAGTGCCCGAACCCCGATGTGATTTCCACATACGCCTTCATGTACTTCCCTCAGCACGTAGTCGGTGTCTTCCCCTGCAATGCACTTGAGGATGGGTGTGAAAACCCGCTTTACATAAAGGCCCCGATGAATAGTTAACTCCGGGCAGATCGACCTAAGCTGATGCCTCATTCGGTCGCTTCGCAATAGTCCTCCATTAAGTAGTCCCAAATGGGGCCATCCAACTTTGCTCGTACATGACAGGAGAGACCTCTTCGCTTGTTGAGGATCTACGGAGGGTCATGAGTGTGCTCGACAAGCCGGTCTACCGCAAATTCTCCGCTTCGTATGTGTCCGACCGAACTCATGAACTTCTTAAGTAATTCCCTGCACTTTTGAGGTTAGATCATTTTTCGCCTCCAAGCCTGTAAGAGTCTTCTATTTGCTTTACTACCAGCTGGGAGTCACTGCATACCTCTAGCTTATCAACTTCCATTGAATGGGCGAGGTTAAGCCCAACTATGACGGCCTCATACTCGGCCTCGTTATTGGAGGCTCGAAACTCAAATCTTAGCGCATATTCGATATCTATTCCTTCTGAAGAGGTCAAAATTAGACAGGCACCACTTCCTTGAGCATTGGCCGACTCCATCACTGGCATAGCTCCAAAACGGGAGGTCGTGCCTCATTCGAGTAATCTCGCAATGCCTCACGATGCCAATTCCATGACAAAGTCTACCAAGATCTGCCCTTTTATTGATGTTTTTGGTTTGTATCTGATGCCGAACTCGCTCAGCTCTAAGGCCCACTTCATTAGTCTTCCTGAGGTCTCTTGTTTGTGTAGGACCTGCTTCATTGGGTATTCTATTTGGATTTCAATGGTGTGAGCTTAGAAGCAAAAGCGGAGTTTTTCGGGTTGTGGTTACCAATGCCGGGATTAATGTCCCCATCTTTGGATACCTCTCCTCTGCTCCTCTCAGAGCTCGGTTGCAATAGTAGACCCTGGTGGTTTCGCACTCTGCTCCTTGTCTCCGATCAGATCAAGTAGTTGAGAAATCTGAAACTACCAGTACAGCAAGGAGCTCTCCTCGCAGGGACTTTTACCGAATCTGGAGGAGAGCTCAGATAAGTTTTACGCTTACAAATGCTTCTTCGCAAAGGTATCGCTCCATTGGAAGGCTTTTTCGTAACTCGAAGAAGGTAATGACACTTATCTGCCTGACACAAAACGTTTAGCACAAATGATCGCTCCGCTAGCATTGGACTTCTCTTTTATAGTTCGATGGCGACGTGATGCCTGAGCAATACTTATCTTGTCTTGTTTGCCTCTATTCTCGCTGTCGACCCAAAATTTTCCAACTGAGACTGGAAGCGCATTCCATCGATTCAACTTCATGTTGTACTCTTTCAGGATCTAGAATGCCTTGGCTAGATGAGCTATATGGAGCTCGGCCGTAGTTGATTTTACCAACATTTCTATATATAACTCCATAAATGTCCCTATTTGCTTCGAACATTCACTTACCAACCCCAGTAGGTAACTCCCGCATTTTTAAATGAAGGAGATTACTCGACATAATAGGTCCCTGTCCCGATCGAGTGAGGTCTTTTTCTTGGTTGCCTGATCCATGCTGGATCCGGGTTATAGCCGGAGAAAGCATCCATGAAGCTGAGGAGTTCATGGTCGGTTGTGGCATCTACTATGAGGTCGATCCGAGGTAGAGGGAAACTATCTTTAGGGCATGCTCGGTTGACGTCAGTGAAATCGATGCAGAGTCGCCATTTGTCGTTCGCTTTTTTGACGAGTAAGACGTTGGCCAACCATTCAGGGTACTCCACTTCTCTGATTGCACCTGCCTGGAGGAGATTCCCGACCTCCTCATTAATCGCTTTTTGTCTTTCTGGGGCGAAACTTCTTCTTTTTAACTTAATTGGTTTGAAAGATGGACTGACATTTAGTCTATGAGTGATTATTGCGGGGTCAATCCCTCCTATGTGCTCCTGCTTCCACGCGAAGACATCCTTGTTCTGTTTCAAGAAGTGGATATGAGGCTTCCAGGTCCCACCAGCTTGGAAACCGACATAGCGAGTGTTTAGGTAGATTGTCCAACCGTATAGGCTCCAGCCTTCCGAGGGCTCAAAATGGAAGTTTGACTCACCTCGCATGTCGAGCTCCGCCCACGCATATGTCGTCGACCATTTTATTTCTAATAATGCCGAGTAACACTCCCCGCCACGCCGCTGTCTCCTCTAACCATTCCTACTCCGCTTGTGGTAGGAACCGATCACCATGTGATGTTTTATGGATGCGCCTGGCGGCAATGAGAGAGGGTCTCCGCCAATAACAGCCAGGCGTTTCGAGGGCATCTACTATGAGAAATCTTACCGCCGTTGTCGCCTAGCACCTGGGTCTCCAAAGTGAGCACTCAACCGTATTGACCCCAAAGGTAGCACTTTTCTCCCAAAGAATCCTCGCAGGGTGCCGATCGGTTCCAAATTTTCCTCTCGATGCCCATCTGTCAAAAGTCGATGCGGTGATGATGTTGGTCGTGAAAGCTCCCATTGTCGAAGGCGACCCGCGGATCATTTGTTATCATAACCCGCCTTGTATCATCAAAGGGTCGTCGTGAGGGTGTTGACACCCCTCCATGTCTGAATCCGAGAAGGTTATGGCGGTGTCGAGTCGAGGGAGTTTTAACACTACTTGCACCTCTATCACCTCTCCTGACCTGATGCTACGCAAACAAGCCTTCCTCGCGGAGCTAAACTCCCCACCTCCTGCAAATCCTCCTGAGATCATGATTTCCCAAGGGTCAGCTTGTGTCGAGTCAGGGGTTGGTCACGAGGTGGTGATGGTTGCGCCTGATCCTCACCTTCAGAGGCTATATAGCAGCAAAGATACCCCCGTCAAATCAAGTATTCTATTTCCTTCCTGAGTTGTATGCAATCGTCCGTTCGATGCCCGTAGTCCATATGGAACTCACAATATCTGGTGTTATCTCTTTCGCTACTGGTCCGCCCTCATCCGGGATGGCCATCTCTAAATTTTTCTATGTTGCACCTCGCACAAGAATCTCGCGAGTTACTGGTCAAGCCGTAACCACGAGGTGAATATCGCTCGTCAGAGCTCAAAGCAAGGTGGTCCCAGCGGTCTCGACTCTCCCTCCCCTCTTCGGGATAGTCTTGTCTCTCCTCGGGGATCTCTCGATCTCTTTTTCTTGTGGTTCTAGCCCCGTTTGCTCATATCTGGCTTTTTCTCCTTATGGGTTGAAGAGCTCTTTCTTGGATATGAGGGCTTTTCACGTTAATGCATTTCTCTGCTTTAGCAAAGCACCTCGTGCATGCTTTCCTCGAGGATTCTTTGAGATGGAAACATATTTCTCAGTTTTTTACTATACCTAGCCCGCGATGAATGTGGTGATGGCGAACTTCGTCTGGAACATCTACTTTAATGACTCGGTGTTAAACTTCTAGATCAAGACCTCAGGCTTTGTGGGCCTCACATAGAGACAAAGAAGTGATAACCTCTGCTTTGTATGTCCCCGGCTCCAATGAATGTGGTATGAATGCGACGGAGAGCCTTCTAAACGAAGAGATCGACATCATGGAGCCCGGTTAAACCAAGCCAATGATGGGCCTTAGCGTGATAGCTAAGGCTCCTACATCGCATCGGGTCTTGATATCCATGCAAATGCCCATCGTTCTTATAAGTATTCGATGGTCAACAGATCCTTCGCTCCATCGAACGCCTATCATGTGATACCGAACTTTGCTGAAGCCAAGCGTATACTCCTATAGAACGGGGACTCGGTTTGCTACACCAGGGTGTCCATAGAGTCTGGAGCTCGGCCCTTTACGACTTCCTTCATGTCAGCCTCCCGTTAGGATGCCCTTGAACCTCTCGCTTCCTGCTGATCGCTCCCATTCCTGTCAAGAGGAGCCTGCCTCATCACTCTCGGACATCCCCTCCCCCCCAAGTATCGGCTTCATTGCGCCCCTTCGTGGGCAAGGCTATTCCCCCGGGCCCACTGGATTCGTCAGCTTCGCTCTCGGGAGGTGGGCCGAGGTGTGGCCGTTTCTTCCGGTGCGGTATTGTGGCCTTCGCCATGACTTTTCTCGCGGCACGTGATCCGCCTGTGAGCGCCTTAGCCTCGCATCGTTGCTATCGTGAGACGGCGCTCCATCTCATTTGCGGTTATCGGTATAGTTTCGTACCATGAGGTCAAGCATTCGCGTTGCCTTGTCGGTCTTGCATCCTTGGGGATTACGGCTCTTGCTTGTATTCCGAGTTGATACCTACCGCCATCGAGAGATTAGCTTATTTGTAAAGGAATTGTAGTTCCTGGCAGACGCGCCAACTGATGATGCCTTTTCAACCGAAACTCCGGCCGAGCGTGTTGGAATCACGTCCGACTACGCTCGACGTTGGACTCTATGCAAAACAAGAAACAAAGAGGATCATGGGCTCACCCATTGCCTCTCCGATGCCTAAGTCAGTTCTTCCCTGATGAAGAAAAGATCAACCGCTAGAGAGAACTCTTTCAGCGCACCTTTCACCGACAGTTAAACACGTTCGCTTCACAGAATTTCTAGTCGTAGAAGTACCCACTGGGATTACAGGCACAAGACACCCGCCGCTAGTAAAGTGTGGGTGACAATGCATTTGGAATAATAGGGCCTGTGAAATCTCGAGAAGATGTCTATTCTTTCTCTCAGCTATCCTATTCTAAGAGGGTGTGTATCCATACAAGAGGTTTGATGGAGAATCCCGTATTGTAACATGAAAGATAGAAAAGGTTCAGATAAATATTCTTTGGCATTATCACTCCTTAATATTTGAACAGGTACAGGAAATTGGGTTTGAATTTCAACACAAAGGCAAGTAGAATGAAAATAACTCAAACATTTTTTCACAAATGTAGAGTCATGAGAAATCATCAACAAAAGTAACAAAATATTTAAACCCAGTGAGGGACATAACTGGAAAAGGACCCCAAACATCAAAATGAATTAACTCAAAGGAAACTAAGTCGCTTTTATTGACTCAGGACTCAAATGGCGCTACTAAGCTTAGCATATTGACACGACTCACAATTCAACGAGGGCAAACTAGAAAATTGAGGAAATAATTTTTGCAATAGAGAAAAAGACAGATGACCCAAGCAATAATGAACTTGGTCTCAAGTAGCAACCCTGCAACATGCACAGCTAAGTAAACTCGATCAAGAATGTAGAGTGCCCCTGCAGTCTTGTCCCCTACCAACAACTCCGCTTGTCAAAAGATCTTGAAACTAACAATTCAGGAAAGAACAGTTTATTGCAATTAAGTGTTCTAGTAAGTTTACTCACATAAATTAAATTAAAGGAAAAATGTGGTAAAGTTAGAACAAAGATCAAAGGGATGAGAGGAGTAGGATTAATTGTGCCTGACCTAAGAACATATGATTTAGACCCATTCGCTTACAAGGTGACAAGAGGCGGAGGGTGTGACTAAATTGGTATGAATAAACTAGAATTACTTGTCATGCGGGGTTGATGGCTCCAGTGAGTCAATGACCCAAACTGGAGGAAGATAGACATAAGGCATGTGTCACCTTTACTTTTAACTATAAGTAGAGCGGTGGGGAGTAGAAGGTTACAATAATCCTGGCACACCCATTTACAAAAGCCACAACCGACCACCGACAAGACCCGACCATACCCCCCAGATTCCTTGTCCCCGTACTAGTGAAGTCCCATCGGCATAATCCATAGAATATCCAATGGAACCCCACTTTAAGAAAGAAAGTAAACACATGCATTAATATAATACCTCAAATATATTAAAAAGATCCACAACAGCTCAAATCCACAACCGACCTATCTTACTGTAGGTCATAACCACAAACACACACAATAAGGACTCCTATGAGTTCAATACTAAGATCAGAGCATTCTAAGAGTGTTTGCGAATTTAGGGGTACAAATGAAAATAAAATAAGTCCAATAAAATAAAGGCAGATAGATAAGATGGAGTACTGCAGCTGTCGCAGAGGAGTGATGTAGAAGCCGGCGCGAGGTAGGTCTCTACGGACTGCCTGAACCTAGAGAACGGATTTAAAACAATAAAACGTGAGATAATAAATCTCAGTGAGTGGCATAATTTATAAGGAAAATAATTTTTTTATTTTCGAAAATTCCTTCTCTCAAGATCTCACGTCCACTCTTTGTAAGGTTCCCCGTTTAGAATCATTTCACAAAATCCAAGCTTATACCCAAGTCAACAATATGAATTTCATGCTCAAAAATTTAACTGATATCTTTATCAAGAACCTTATAACCTGAATTGTTCACAACATAAAAATTGAGCATAAAGTATGTATAGTCATCATGTCGTAAAAATAATCATGAAAATACAATAACCATAAATATTGAAAATGTTATACCTTACTAATAAAACCAACAATATACCGTACCATATACCCATCATAAACCGTGGGACACCCCACCTCACGACATCGTGGCAAACCACCTGTCGACAAACCCGACCTCACGACCGTGGAAATAATATATAATCTGTTGGATGGAATCAACCTCACGACATCGTGGCAAACCACCCCGTCAAGAAAACCCGACCACGATCGGGTGGAAATAATATGTAACCGTATTTTTACTCACATATACTTTTCCAAACGATACTGTACCATAATCATCTCACAAAAATCTCAAAGTCCATTTCTTAATCAATAAATTTTCAAAATGGTTTAAACCTCAACCCATGTACCAAAATGTTTAAATATTACAAATTTATCCATGAACTCAAGAAATTTAAATATTTAAATGTTGACAAATTCCACATGAAATGATAACTTGTTTATATAAAAACAGATAATTATATTTATGCATAATCAACCATTCGATCAAAATAATTTATATATATAATAATTAACCACAATTATATATCATACTAATACACCAAAGCATTTAAAACATATAAACCACTCACGGACTACAGATGCTCGCCCGCCTCAAGTAGAACGTCTCCAAAGTTCAACGTGGAGCGCCCGTAATATAATAAAATACCCATTTAGGCTCCATTATCCTCCATTAACTAAACCAAAGACATTGAGACGCCCCAAATGTCTTTGAATAATCTTTAGAACTATGAAACTATCTAGATTGGACCCCGACAAGTCCAATTATACAGTGTGTGCCCTACGGACCTGGTACCCAAAATTGAGGCTTTTCACCCGGAGGCTAATATTTCGAAATTGAACCTTCCAATACCTCATAAAAATGTCCAATTTCACTAATCCAACTTCAAATTTTGCCTAATTTGACCAATTGTGCCCAATTTCAGTCAAAATTTTTTCAGTAATTACCCGAAATGACCCAAAAATGGAAAACTAACCAAACGACTTCCAAAATTTACAAAATTTATATCAACAGAAAGCCCAAGAGACCAGAACACGTATACCCTTACCTTGGGTCCAAGGTTGGTCGCCGTGGTGGCCGAAAAACTCGATCCAACAAATTACTAACTTTCTGCTGGGTCAGATCTTCAAACAAGCATGAACTGAGAAAAGGACCACGGAAATGAGTTCAAAGGGTCCAAAAATGGTGGGAGAGAGGTATGGGTCGAGCCTGGAATGGCCGAAAAATGACAAAATCCGGCGACCTGAAGGTGATACCGCCGCCGTGTTCGCCGCCCGATCCGGGCATCCACGGCAGATGGCCGTGAAATTTCACAACACGGCCGTCTGCGGTGGCACTCCCTGGCCTACAAGATGGGCCAGCAGGGAAATCGAATCTCGCTTCCTGATCAATAAACCCGAACAAACTTGAAAATGGGTCAAAACGACTCAGCTCAGGTTTTCGCTCGATTTTCACTGCTTGGGGTCGGGATCCTCACTGCATACAAAACTAGGCTTATATAGAGCCTGGTCAGTTTTCGTAAAAATCTCTGGTCACTCTTGAACATCGATAAAGCACCGGCTTTAATTGGCCGGGGCCATAACTCTTTATCCTAAGTCGATTTTAACGCTCAACCCATCCTCGTGAACTCAGATCGACGGGCCTAAATGGTACATGTCTTAGTAACCCAAAATTATTCATCCTGAAAAAGTCAACTCGCCCACCTACTCTATGGTTATTAAACTTATTCCAAACTCGTCAAACGTGTTAAACTGTATTATCTCGGTACAAAGTCGCTACATCTACTTAAGGTATTTTACTTTGCACACGTTAACGCGGAGTAGATTGGAAATCTTTGGTTCCGATTTAATGAACTTCCTACACTCGACGCAGGCTGCCCGGCTTATGACAATAATAACATTCCACTCCCGAGGATCGACCGGGAGGCTCAAGAGCCGATCCATCGTTTTGGTTTGCCGCTTCACCGACTCATAGTTACCATTTTTACTAACTAAATACTACTCATCCAATGGGGATTCAGAGACTGCATCGTAATAATCGGGCAAAGCTCTCAGAGCAGGAAATCCCTGGATTCAGAGAATCCCGAGACGGTCAGATCAAATTATGAAGGAAGACTAGCTAGAAAAACTCATAACTCGCTATATGTGCTCTCGAGCTCATTGACTTCGATATCTGCGACTCAGCCGAAGCAACATATTCAACTCCCTATGCTTTAAATTTCATGAAGTGGGTGAAGAGACATGTACCGTTTTTAGTTAATGAAAGCCTCAGATACCTCAAATATTCGTGAGGACGTTCCCTTTCCCCGAAAACAAAAACCCAAGTAATCCATTAATTCAACAAATTCACAAAGGATTAATTAAATCGACATCTTACCTGTCAATGGAATTACGACCCATAGATAAAGGCGCATCTTCCTCCATCCATCAAGTATTTTTAATCATCACTGGTGGGTCATGTGAGTTAGAAAATAATTCTTGATTTTCATCATTAAAAAGTGAGAGAAAACATGTATACATTTATATTTTAAGTGTTAGAGCAAAGAAAGGAAACAAAATTGTAGCCCACTAGGAGCCTAAAGAGAAATGAAAGAAAGAAAGGGATTCCTAAATGGATTAGGAAACTAATCCTTACCGTGTCCTAGTGAGACGAAAGCAAACCATACGAATGCTCCTTACATGTAGGTGAATTATTTTACTCCAACCAAATAATTAAGTCCATTCGCTCAGGTTCTCGGATTTCGGGACATCATCAAAACCACTTCCGGCACTAAAGTAGGCTTCTGATCGTCCAACACCACAACAGACTTCTTCTCAGTTGTATCAATCATTAGAACAACAGAGAGCACCCCAGACAAGAAACAAAAAATTCCTTAAAGAAACCCTAGGTCCCTCAACAATTTTTCACTTAAAACACCAAAAATAGTTGAAGTTTGGCACCACAAACTAGATGGATGGATTCCCGAGGCCAAGACGCACCCTTCTGTAGTTGTTGGAGACTGACCAAAGCAGCCACACTGGGCCCACACACCCCCATGTGCTGCGGCTGTGAAACACAAAGAAAATCACATACCGCGATGTTTCACGACCGGGTTTCCTCGCTAATCGACTCGGCATGTAGTCGTCGCGGCCGACGCTCCTCCCTCGTGTGGGCAATGTCACCCCACGTGCCCTTGAACTTGGTGTTTCTAAGAAACACCCCACAACTCTTCTCTTCTTTGTTCTTCCGAAAATTCCTTCAAAATTTTGCCTTTTCTAGGGCAAATTCAAAACCATCCTATGATACCATGTTATCACATATAATTGAAGGAAGAATTGTATTTTTCATTGATCACAAAATAACCATTTATATACACAATAGTGAAGAATACAAAGTTTCCTAACTCTACATGAATACATGTTTCCTTTCCTAACTAGTTTCTAATTCTACAATACTATAACACATACCTTTAACACCCTCCCTCACGCAGCCTCATACTTTCATGTGGAGAGTCAACAACCAAAGTCCTCATCGATTCAAATCAACAAATGGGAAAGAAATTACAAAAAGGTGGTTCGAACTCGTGGACCCTTTCCAAATCCAGGATTACGATACCATGTTAAACGACCACACCTCCTAAAAACCTTCGCTTGTAGGGATTTAGGTTTAATATGATATCATACTTTTAACACATTACAAGCTTAATAAGGAGAAGACTAAATTTCTTAAACAAGAAGGTGAACTAAAATGGGTAAGGATGTGTGTTACCGATTCTCCGTCTTGGTTATGTAAACAAGAGCAGACTTGGTTATGTAAACAAGAGCAATTTATTGGTTGATCATAACAATTTCCTCTATGGCACCTCCCGACATACTACACAATCTTAGGTGGAGTCCTTACATCTATTTAGTCAGGAATGAACCCTTTTCTGAGATCTTCTAAAACGACTTGTCCAAAACTTCAACATCAATAAAATCCAGGTGTGACCCTGAAACAAGGCCTCCACCGGGGTAAACTCCTGATCCATGCAATGCTTCCTAAAACTTGGACTCTTAACCACCTTGATTCCTGGTTGCCTCTACTAACAGTCTGCAACCTGAGAATCCTTCTTGGATTGCTAACCTAATTAATTCTAAAAACAAGCATGCCCACTCAATTCCTTGTCCTCAAGCAAGATGGCTTTTCATAAACTTCTCTACCTTCAAGAACAAATGCATCCTAACTCTCTTTCTCTTTCTAACCCGCCTCTAGCTTCACCGAACTTTTCTCCACTATTAAGTCAGAACTTATTTTATTAAGTTCTTAAAAGTTTTTAATTGGTCATTTTGAACTAATGGGTCTCATAAAGAAACTACTGGCCTCTCTTTACTAATAATTTAACTTCATATGTCAGCGAGAAACACCTGTGTTAGTTCGTAATTTAAATTTTTCAGCGCTTTCTTTGATGTTTTCTATCATTCTCGAAATCTTGTAACAATTTAAACTATGTATACGCTCTTTCGATGTGAAGAATATATGACTTGCTTATATATAATTTTAATTTATTTTTTCTCTTTGTAGAAGCCTGATATGAGTTAGGAGTTGTTTCAAATAAGATATATTCTAGATTCATTGCAATCTTTTTTGCGTTTTTATCTGTTCACATATCAATGTTTTAAGGAGTCTTTACCCTTAAATTTATATACAGGTAAAGGGTCCAAGGGTAATTTCTATTAAATTCTCATCTCAAAAGTTAGGAGTAAGGGTGACAGAATCACGTGGTTCCTGCAGGTCGAAAATCAAGGAGATTTTGCAAAATGGAGTGATGTAGACAGTAATGGACCTCGATATTTACTCGCGAGTTCCTCACTACGCTTTTACATTTTCTTCGCGAAGAATAAATTAATCACCATTTAGCCTTGTACTTATTCCTGTTCTTGTTCATGGAATTTAAAATAGGTGTGACTGGCTTCACTCCAAGGGATGTTACCCCAGAAGCAACAAAAGAGTTAATAGAGAAGGAAACACCTAGTCTACTATATGTTATGATGCAAGAGAGTCTAAAGGTATAAACAACTTCTATGTTGATTACTTGTCATATTTTATAAAATTGATATGCATCCAAGGTCGGGCATTTCACTTCACCTCGTGTGTCCGTCTTGCGGTCGCACCTCGCATTACAAGTCGTAGGAGACTTTGCCCTCGTGCACCTCTCGCGACCTTTTAAAACTACGAGATACCATTAGCAAATCAAAATATGTCTAAAAATATGGAAGTATATTTGTCATTCAATTATGTTGTATATAGTTAAAGTTTAAATCTCTTATCTAGAAGGATTCATAATTAAACTCGATTTGTAGAAATTGATGAAGGTATAGTTTCTAAAATAGTCAAATTCTTCATAAATTCTATAACTATGGATAAATAAAAGGGAAAAAATATTGTTATAAACCCGAACTTCTTCATGACTTTATTTACGAACAAAAACTTGCTTTTGAAATATAGAGTCCATTTTAATTGTAGTTCTAGCCCAAACAAGACTCCAAACCTCTACCAATGTCAACGTGGCACGATGAAACAACGCTATTTTGATGACTGTTTGAGTTATCCAAGGCTAGAACTACAATTAAATGAAAGGTATATTTAAAAGTGTTTTTTTGCTTAGGATTTAAAATGAAAAGTCGTGGAAAGTTCAAAGCTTAATAGTAATTTTCCTAAATAAAATTTTTTAAATTTTCTATATATGGTATTAGAGTTTATACTATTAGGAAAATCTAACTTATGGCCTCTTTTCTAAACAGATATTCTTTAGTTTTTGTTCCTATAGTATGCTCATACTAAAATAGCCTTAGGCTGAATTTCTGATTTCTCATATCTGCTACATATATGCAAGAATTTTAGTTGCAAACTTCATATAGTCTAAATGGACAAAAGTCATGAGAATCTTTCTGAAGGTTGAGGAGGCAGAGGGAGCAGTGGGGGTATTTTTTTTGTTTTGGGATAAAAGGAAACTGGACCTGGTGGAGGTTGAAACAAGCCTTTTCTCTATTACTTGTTGGTTTAAAAACCGTGAGGACGGATTTCGGGGCCTTCACTGTGTGTCTATGGTCTCTACTGAAAAGGAGCAGAAAAGCGGAAATGTTTCGGGAAGAGTCAGTCAGCAAAGGCCGAGGGCCTTGCATAGCGGGTGACTAAACATGGTCCTCTCCCAAACGAGAGATGGCGGTGGTGGGATGTCCCATCCCATGAGGCATTTTGGCCGGTTCTCACGAGCCGAGGATTAGAGACATCCCTCTTCAAAGGGGGGCCTTCACTTTGAGGGGAGGTCATAACAACCATTCTAGGTCCCGCCTTGATAGATTCTTGATAACAACTGACTGGGAGTGTCAGTTTAACAATGTGGTTTAGAGTATTCTCCCGAGACCAGTGTCCGATCATTGCCCCATTTTGTTCGACAGTGAAGGGATAAGATCTGGGCCTTCACCTTTCCGCTTTGAAATTATGTGGCTAAAGTTTGAAGGCTTCAAGGACCTCCTCAAAAATCGTATGAGGCCTTCACTTTTTGGTCCTTCACTTTTATTTGGCTTTTAATTAAAAGTCTCCGAAAGGAATTTTTAGTTGCCTGGAGTGTGGAGGTGTTTCGGGAGAGAAGACAAAAGAAGGAAGTTTTGGGTTGGTCTCTTCTCACACTAGAAAAGGGTAAGGAGCTATCTCTAGAAGAAGCTGAAAAGAGGGAAAAGGCGAGAGACTATTATAAGAAGTGGGTTGAAATGGAAGAGGTCACTTGGAGACAGAAATCCAGAGAAATTTGGTTGAAAGAAGGGGACATAAACATCAGGTTTTTCACACGGCCAATTCTACAAGAGGAGGGAATTCTATAACAGCACCGTATTATCATGTGAGGTCGGGTAAAGGAGCCTGAGATTAAAGCAGGTTTGGTAGATGCTTTCCAAAGCCTCCTCTCTAACCTGAACAGTTGGTACCCGTCTTTCCCTAATCTCCTGTTCAATTCGATTGGCGTAGAGCAAGCTACTAAGCTTGAAGAAATGTTCACATAGGAGGAAATCCGAGCAACGGTCTTTGGGCTCAATGGAGATAAAGCCCCAGGTCCAGATGGTTTCCCCTTAGCCTTCTAGTCTTTCAATTGGGACTTTGTGAAGGAAGAGGTTATGGGTTTCTTCAGGGAATTCAATGAGCATAGTGAGTTTGTTAAAACCTTGAATGCTACATTCCTAGTTTTGGTTCCCAAGAGAAGAACGGTTGAGGATCTATAGGACCTAAGACCTATTAGTCTAGTGGGAGGCCTTTACAAAATCTTAACAAAAGTGTCACAACATAATTAAAAGTGGTTAGCGGGTTGATAATCTCATACGCCTCGTAACGCCAGAGGGGAGATTAAATTGACGCAATGTTAATTGCTAATGAGGCAGTGGACTCCATACTGAGAAGGAAAGAGAACGAGCTTCTCTGTAAATTAGACATAGAAAAGGCTTACGATCACATAAGATGGGATTTTCACAATGCACTTTGAGAGAATGGGGTTTCGCTCAAATGGATAAGTTGGATTAATTCGGTGCATTTCCACCCACTTTCTCCTCGCTTTATTTATCGTTCTTCGACGTTTCTTCCTGAGCTTTAGAGGCCTAGGAAAAGGGGATCCTCCTCCACCCCCCACCCCCTCCTCCCCCACCCCCCCATCTATTTGTAGGATCGGTATGGAAGCCCTGAGTGGTCTACTAAAGCACGTTGTTGAAGGAAAT
Source organism: Tetrastigma voinierianum (assembly GCA_016808115.1). NCBI lineage: Eukaryota > Viridiplantae > Streptophyta > Magnoliopsida > Vitales > Vitaceae > Tetrastigma > Tetrastigma voinierianum. The sequence goes on from JAEQBH010000797.1 coordinate 30,406, forward strand.
TTATTTCGTGTCGCAGGCCTGGGGTCGAGACGGAGGGGAGCCAACATCTCATCTTTTTGTATGTCGATGACACCGCCCTTTTCTACGGCCACCCCAGGCGCTGATGTATTTAGGATGGACCTTGATGTGGTTTAGCCTACCAGTTTAAAATTAACTTGAGCAAGAGGAATCATCCCAAGGTGGTGGACAATGTGGAGATGTTAGCTAGTGAGCTTGGTTGTGGTGTAGGTTTCCTCCCCACTACGTATCTAGGCCTTTCGCTTGGGGCTCTTCAAAGGGTGATGGGGGTTTGGGATACTATTGAAGAAAGATTTAGAAAGAGATTGGCATCTTAGAAAAGACGATACATCTCAAAGGGAGTTTGGACAATAATTCGGCAATACTGTCTAGCCTTCCTATTTACTTCCACTCTCTGTCTAGAATGCCAAAGCTTGTGTGCTCTAGATTCGAGAAGATTCAAAGGGACTTTCTTTGGGGAGGTGGCAATCTAGAGCAGAAACCACACCTTGTTAACTGGAAGTAAGTATGCTCTGAGAAAAACAAAGGGGTTTAGGGGTCAAAAACCTCTCCAAATTGAATCAGGCTTTGCTTTGTAAGTGGTGTTGGCGATTTGCTAATAAGAGGGATCCACTTTGGAGAATGGTGATTAGTATCAAATTTGGAGAGGAAAATGGGGGCTGGAAAACCAGAGACATTAAGGGAGGCTATGGAACTGGTTTATGGAAGGACATCAAAAAAGAATGGCTCACCTTGTCTCAAAATACTTCTTTCTCCTTAGGAAATGAAAGGAGACTAGGTTTTTGGGGACTTTTTGTGCGGTGAGACAGCGTTGTGCAACACTTTCCCACTTTGTTCAATTTGGAAGCTCACAAAGAAGCTAGAGTAGCTGATGTTTGGGACTCCTCAAGGGAGGAAAGGGGCTAGTCTCTAGTCTTCTTGAGACCTTTTAATGATTGGGAGGTGGAGGAGGTCGAAAGGTTCCTACATTTTCTCCACAACAGGAAAATTAGACCCTTATAAGAGGATCGTTTGTTATTGAAGAAGCCCCACGTCCGATGGCTTCAATAAGATTCTACGTATAGGAAACTGGCATTCGCCCCTACCGACTCCTCGCTGGGTCCATATGGAAACCAATTGTTCCCCCTAAGCTGGGTTTTTTTGCTTGGGAAGCGTCTTAGAGCAAGGAGCTTAAACTGGACCAGCTAAAGAGAAGAGGGATCCCTCTAGCAAACAGGTGTTTTTTATATGAACATGATGAGGAAACAATAGATCACCTGCTTATCCACTGCTCGAGAGCCAAGATGCTATGGGATCTTCTTTTGTCCATAGTTGATTCCAACTGGGTATTCCCTCTAATAGTACGATAATCCCTTCTCGCTTAGCAAGGTGCGAAGGTCGGCAGAAAATGTAAGAGAGTATGGATGGCAGCCCCCCTTTTTTCATTTTGGACGTTATGGAAGGAAAGGAAAATGGCGGCTTTTGAGAATGAGACCCCCTCTGTTCATAGGCTGAAATCTACTTTTTTCAGGTACCTTACGGTCGCGGCTAAGTTGAATAGTATTGGATAATTTATATTCTCGGGTGATTTTTTAACTTATTGGGTATAGATGAGTAGATGGTTTTTGGTTTCCTTTGTATACCCTTAGTGTACTTGGAGTTTCATGGCTCTTTTGATCTATATTGCTTTTACCATCAAAAAAAAAAAAAATTTGTTTCTCACCATGATGAAGGACATATGGAAGATAGATTGACAAACTTACTTATAGGTGAAGGATGTAGCTCTTGCTTCATGATATAAAGTCTGGGTGGGTTTTTTAGGGGCTTTCATTAGCATGGAAGATCTCATTAAGAGTTTGATTACTGTGTTTGTTTCGTAAGAGATGTTTCTGGGTCGAGGAAAGAGTCATGGTTTGGTGAATCTCTCAAGCACTAACTACAAGCTTGTCAAGAGCCTCTTTACAATGTTAGTTAAAGTGTCCGTGAATAGATTTGGGAAGGTGGTGGAAAAGGTAGTCCTCATCCGAAAATGCTTTTTGTGTAGATAAGGCCAATTTTTTTGAATGCTTTTGATAGCTTACGAGGTCATAGATGTGCTTTTGAAAGATAATAGTCAGAGACTACTTTGCAAGATTTGGAAAGATGTATGATCATATCAATTGTAGCTTTTTACTCATGATGTTAAAAAAAGTGACTTTTAGCAAGAGGCAGATCAGTTGGATCAAGTGGTGCATTTTTATTGTGAGCTTTTTTGTTCTTGTCAATTGTTTTTCTTCAAGATTTTTTCAGCATATCTCTTGGGAGTGAAGCTAGGGGGATCCTATTTCTCCTTAACTTTTTGTGATTGTCATTGAGGCCCTTAATTGTTTCCTTAAGAGGGCTAAGGTTGAGGGTTTCCTACCAGGGTGATAAGTGAGGAGCAAGGGAAGAGAGAGGGAATGGTTGTTTCGTGACGCCCAAAACCGAAGGTCCCGCTTGACAAACCCTAACCCGCGAATACTGCATGCTCGTGACCCAACACCACTTGTTAAAAATCTAGCGTAGCCCCTTGTACAGGGAGCTCTACCCAAAATACAACTTGTCCTAATCACATGGCAACCTGTCCCAAACAGTTCACAACGACCACACCGAGTCCACATGCGAGTAAAATGGCCACTTGGGCCCATGTATCAATACTCATAAAATTACATCAACTATTTACCAATAGTTCAAGAGTTATTACAATACTCTTAACCAAAACATATATCAAAATTTAAAGTTTTAATACATGTTCTACAAAACGAATCCAAAAACATCAAAGCCACAACCCGGCTTTCTTCTAAAAATCAGCCTCTAAAGAGCGTCGTCTTCTCGAACAATCCCTGTACCTAAAATAATTATCTCTCGACAGGTTAGCAATGCCTAGTAGTGGAATTACCCTACTTGGGTTACTCCCCACCTAAATGCACATGCAATAATGTAACAGAAACACGCACTCAAGCAAATACATGATCCTACTTGAATGTCTACATACCCAATCCCGTGTCTCGAGTCCTCACCGACTCCCTCACGCATGCCTAAGCCAACACGAGAAAAACATTCTTTTTATTTCTTTCATGTCGTGCACTCACACTCCACTTTCTAGTTCCCGGTGCACATGGGATGCATTATGCCATTCTCAAACCACATGTCAATATATCATTTACACATATATTAACAAATTCTACATACATGCCACATGTTATTTAATTCACATCATAATATCAAATTAGCTCACTTTCAGCTAATTACACCATTTCAATGGCTTACACACAATTATATTTTTATATAATTCCACATCATGTTAACACATTTAATTACATGCATTAACATATTAATTCTCACACAATTCCAAAATATTCAAGCTAATATATTTTACATGCATATATATTAACATAATTAATTCACATTACTAATCACATAATTCATGTTATGCACCACAACAACACCAAAATTAGCTCTCATGTGCTAATTAACAAATTAAGCAATCTATTTTGAATCACCCCAAACACACAAAATCACACAACAATACACGTGAACAAAGGAAACCCTGTATCGACACTATTCACCGGTCACACTAGGATCTTCTCACTCTGCCTGCTTATTGGAGACCGCAAACACGCTAATTCAAGCTCGCATCATCCCCAACCATTCACATGACTTCTAGCCAAAGAATAACACACAAGTAGGAGAAGACCTCACCTCTTTGATTTTTTCGAACTCACCAAATCGCTGTCCGTGCGTAGCCTCACGCATGTAAATTTGCATTTCAGTCTGCTTAACCGATGGTCCGAAGGGGCGTGAAATCTAAAGAGAAAGCACTCTCTCTCTCTCTCTCTAAAATTTGAAACAAGCCCTCACTGCCACTTTTTCCATCCTCTGCACGTTTTCTTCTTCAATTTGAAGAAGAAAACTATTCATTTTTTTTTATTCAATTAACATTTCCATTAATTCCCATCTGTCCTCTTGGTGACTTTTGGACACACGGCTCACCTAAGCCATTCATTTCCATCATCTCTCTAATCATGTAACATGTGTCACATGAGTACATATAGTAGGTGACTTTTGTTACATCACATGTCTTTCATAAGCCGTTTTACAGCACCCGACACCTGGTGCCTCGAAAAACGTGAAATTTTGACTGTCTCAGAATTTGACGAAATTCGACGTGGTGGCTAGATTTCGCGAGACAATTCCAACAGTGAAGTCCGTTTCATCATCCGAGATCTAAAAAATTTTCAAATTTTGACCGAAATTACCATTTTACCATTTTTCAGAAAATTGAATTTCCTCGGGGTTTCACAGATTCTCATTTGTTGTTTGCCGATTACTCATTAGTTTTCTATTAGCCGCTTTCTCCAAATTAGTTAACTTACTTGAGTTAGATGTTTACGTGGCTAGAGCCATCTCAAGGTTGGGGTGAATTTGGATAAGAGCAACCAATTCCAAAGAAGGAGGGTGGAGAATGTAAAAGAGTTGGCTAGAGTTTACCGCAAGGTCAGTATCTCTTCCACCGACATGGACCTTCCTTTGGCTTCTCCTTTTAAGTTTGTGGTAGTTTAGGACGAAATGGAGGAGAGATTTTGTAGAGTTGTAATCTCTACTTTACATATAGAGTTGTAATCTATTAGGAACGGTAGATTGACTTTTTTATTTATATATATTCACAATGGATCAATGAAAAAAAAAACACAAGGAATTCATTCCTTCACCTGCTTGTCTTTCTTTTCTACATCAGACAAACCTGGCTTGAGTTTGTGCTAAGAAAAAAATGGAGGAAAATTGTTTTAGCTCTATTTAAATTTGGAAAATCGAAGGTCGAAAGGACATTGATCCATATTACATGATTCAAATTTCAGCAAAATCAAACTAAAAAAAGTTGAATTGATGGACATTTGTAAAGTAGAAGTTGGAAAGTGAGTTGATATGAAACAATGTCTCAACAATCCCTCTAATCAATATTTTGGTCAAAGAATAGCCAACTTCATTCCAGCCGCATTCAGGCAAGCACGATCGAGATCTTTGTTGTCCATATTGAGGGGCAATGTTAGACAATCTGGGAGTATGTTCGTTATCTAGTTGTGTTGCATAGCTACAAAAGCTTTTATCCTTGGATCTGTGGGGATTGAGAATTAAATTGTTGATTCATAAGAATTAATATAAAGTCTAAGGTAGCGTTTGTTTCTTGGCTTTTTGCTAAAATTTCTAAGAAAAATTTTGATTTGGGTTTTTCTAAAAAAAAAAAAAAGAAGTCATCTTCCAAAACAGAAAACACCACCCTTACCGAACAAAGAGGAGAGCTAGCAGCACTCACTACCTAATGTTAAAAAACAAACAACTTAATACTACAAGACTATTTAAGATTAAAACAAAAGCTCATTCAAAGATTAAGTGAAAAACAAACAAACACCACCTTAGTTTCTTAGAATAGTTCAATTCTCTTGTGTATGTTCTATTACTGGGGATAAGTTAAATTCAGATTTGAGATCCTACAAAATTTTTGTGCTAAGGTTTCTTACTGCGTTATGACTAATAATATGGATCAATGTATATATGCTTACTTTTTGAATCATCGACTTCTTGTTAATAAGTACCTTTCCATGGCATTCAGTATAACTATTTTAGAGTTTGCTTAAATGTGGGTTTTATTGACCTATTTGTTGTAAGATTTCTGAATATTCTTTTGCTCAAAGGATTCACTCCTATTGCTTCTCTTCATCTTTTAAGTTTCACCATTTGCTATCTGTCTTGTTTTTTTTACTTTTTCTGTTGAAGAACTTATTTTATTCCTCCAGCTCAAATTTGTTTTCTATTTTATCCTTTGTTTCCCATTTTTATTAAAATTATTTGCTTATCTTTTTATCTGTTTCCTTGTTATATTTAGTCATTGATTTGAGTGATTATTAATTAAGATGGTGATTTAATTGTAAAAACCATAATAAACAGGTGACACCATTTGCTATTCTTTCTCGTGCTGCCGCTGGGATTAGAGGATCTACATTGGTAAGCCCATAACCTCATTTACCTCATTCTACTATTAGGAAAATATCAAATAATAATTTGTAATGTTTGCAGAATTGAACTGAAAAAGTTACTGATTTATGATGTCATAAATATATAATTCATATATTATTAAAAATTAAAAATTATTATAGAAGTTTTTAAATACATAAAATAAATTAAAAATCGATGATATTTATTTTTTATCTTATCCATAAGTATAAATACGAGGTTTTCTTGGAAAATACAAGGATTTTTTTTTTTTTTTTTATGTTTGATGGTCTAATAAAGTTCGAAGAAATCAAATTTAAATAAATTATTTAGAAATTTAATTATTTTAAAATTATTTAATTTTATATTGATGAGTTTAAATAAATAAACTTGATTTGAGCTAGCAAATAAAATATTATATGAATCTAATTTTAATTTTATTTTATATTCAGAATAGTTTTGATCCAATTTTAATATTTGATGTTTTTTTTTTAATGTTTGGAATGATTATAATTAGAATTATAATATATAATAAATACAGATGATAAACACGCCTGGGAATCCAAATGCGGTAGCGGAGTGCATGGAGGCGTTATTGCCAGCATTGAAACATGCATTGAGGGAGATAAAAGGAGACAAAACAGAAAAACATCCTCTCCATCTCCCACATCACTCACAGGCAGGGGATGACATGGGACCGCAGTTATAAATTATTCTCACTCGCCTCACTCTCACTCTCACTGTAGCAGTATAGTATCTTCCTTTTTATAGGAATTGCAAGTTGGAGCTAGTGGGTGGTTGCTAATGCTGCCGCTCTAATGGTTGATGATGCGCCGGCGGCGGCGGCGCTGGCGGCAACTCACTGTACAGGAATTCCGTTACCATCGTGATGCTCGGTATCGCCACCCGCTTCTCCCATGCTTCAATCGCCTCTCTGCCGCGCTTCTGGAACGCCTCCGTCGCGTCCAGCCGGTGAATCTTCCATTTCCGGAGGTTCTTCAGTCGGTGAATCTTCCACTGGCGGCAGCGAGTTTCCACGTTGATTTGATCTCGCGCACCGCCTCTTCCAGAATTCTAGCCCCAGCTTCTTCTGTCGAGGAAAGGTTCGGCTTTGGAAGTATAGATCGGTTTGGAACTCCATTGTTTTCCATCCCCTTTCTGTAGTCCGCATTTGGATCGAACAGTTGGTGAATTTCTTCCACCATTCCGAGGTCGATCATCTTGTCGACGCGTTTGGAAATGAACGAGTGGTGGACCGGCAAGGAGACATCCACCCAGAGGAAGCAGCAGTCGTACCGGGACCGGAATTTGGAGTGTTCGTCGCCGACAAGATACTCAATGTACGAATTGGATCCACCGGCGATGATCGGGAGGCGACCTCGGCTGTGGATTGATCTCAATGGAGTTCCGAAGCCATGTCTCGAAAATCGGACGCGGTAAAATCAGAATTAGGATCCGCAATCCCTAGGAGATGATGAGGTACGCCGAGCTGCTCCTCCTCTGTAATCTTGTTGGTGGCGATTTCTAGCCCTTCATAGACTTGCATTTTGTCCGAGTTCACAATCTCCGCCGGAAACCTGGTGGCGAGGTCGACGGAGAGCCGCGACTTCCCCGAGCCGGTCGCCCCCATTACCACCACCACCTTCTCCTTCAGGCCGCTAACATCGGCTGTCCGGCGCCCTGGGGGAATGTTGGGAAGAGGTCGTGTTTGGTTGCACGTAACCATTGGCAGTGTTTGGTTGCATATAAGCATGGAAATTTGCATAATGAAACCTGCTTGTTTGGTAAGAAAGAAAAAATTAGTTTTTTTTTTTTGGGGGCCTCCGCCAGTGTATATATATAAATATAATCCTTAAAAAGATAATCCTTAATAAGGAAATTTTGATTTTATTCCATAAAAAGCGATAACTTTAATGTGCTTAAAAACATATATTATTCATAAAATAAGCACGTAGATTTAGAAACCGAACTCTATAAATCGGGAAGATCCCCTACGAAAAAGATACGCACTCAACTATCTCAATCTCCCTTCTTCTTCCTCTTCCATATTGTCAATTTAATCATCTGAGAGCGGCCGCCCACCATCGCTGGATTGCCCTTTACTGTTCATATCATACATTTCATGCCTGATATCGATTTAACAAAATTAGTTCTTGGCATTATTTCAAGAATAATCCTTAATAAAAATAAAAACATATATTATCCCTTAAAAGGATAATCCCACAGCGAAGATATCTTATTCCATAAAAAGCGATAATCCTTAATAAGGAAATACAGATATTATCCCTTGGGTGCGATAACTCGATGCGAAATGTATCTTATTCCATAAAATGATAATCTTTATCAAGGAAAACATATATTATTCCTAAAATAAGAACTGGAGATTTGCAACCTAACCCTATAAATTGGGAAGATCCCCCACAGTAAAAGATATGCAATTCCAACTATCTCAACCTCCTTCTTCTTCTCCATATCACGACTTAACCACATCGTAGAGGCACTACCACCGTCGCCGTATTGCCCTCTTTTGTGTGTTCACATCGTCGATGCTCGGAGATCAGACGAACAAAATTGGTTCTTACATTATTTGGAAGAATAATCCTTAATAAGGAAAAACATATATTATCCCTTAAAAGGATAATCCTTGATAAGGAAAAACAAATCTTATCCCATAAAAGGATAATCCTTAATAAGGAAAAACATAAATTATCCCTTAAAAGGATAATCCTTGATAAAGACAATTTGATCACTTTTCATAAGCTTCGCTTGCGCTGGTATATATATATATATATATATATATCCAATTCCATTATTTTGTAGTAATTCGATATACCTACCACAACTCACAACCAATCCCTTTATTTTATGTTGTTGTGTTTGCTGCAGTTGCACCAGAAGTGGTCTTGATTTTCCTTGTTGTTAACACTGCTAAGTAATACAATCCATCACGTTGTTTACCCAAACCAATCATCCTCCTTGAAGCCAGATCCTGCAAAACACACCAATGAGGGGAAAATGTCATTGAATAATTCAGGTCTCTTATTAGCCGACTAACTAACATTAAATTGACTTTGAATGTAGGTACACATAATACATCATGCAAATGATAAACAGAGTTTAGCGGCAAGGATCCTCGGCGATAATGCTGGGGCCTTTCTCCACTAGGCAACAACACGGAGGCAATGAAATATTTTATCTTCTGCGCAAGAACATTTGGAGATGAAGAGATATGATCCGTTGCAATCGCTATCGATGATCCAATGAGGAGAAGGAATTTAGACAAACCTCGTTTGCTACAGCCGTATTTGCCCGAGAACTCAGAACACCTTCATCTTTGTCATTTAAGGATAAGAGCTATCAAGTTGTGCTTCGAGATTCCAGCCACTACAGATTCCCATCATCTTTGTTCGCACCATCGAAACTCGATTAGCCACGTAAGTGTTCCCGTGGCGGTTAAAAATGGAACTTGTTCGCTTTAGGTGTCCCTGGAAGATATTCGTACCGATAACATTTCTCAACAAAGTGTCCTATGTCCCCACACAGCGCAGATTGAGGTCGCCCTCTAAAAGATCCTGAACTGTGTTTGTTTTGATCAAACCGTGGAATCTGCGGAACCGCCGTGAAGCTTTAAACGATCCTCGACCTTGCATCTCAAAGGGAATTGTTTTTCATCTGATTGCTCCTTACGGCCATGGCAACAGCAGGAATTAGAATATGCAGCTGTGTGTGTCATACTTAGAAGCCTTTGTTTTTCTTCGCACAATAAAGGAATATGCTTACAATGTAATAAGGATTCATGAGAAGCATTCCGCTCACGACCGCTACTGTAAGATTCATTCAACCCCATTAGAAATTGCATCAATCTTGGTTGATCATGCTATGCATCGCTTGACGCATCATTGTACGAAGCTAGTTCATCCCACAAGCTCTTGAGTTTTGTGTAATAAATTGAGATATAAAGCCGCTTCTCACGATGGTATACTTCGCCGGATCTCAAATATGCAGGTGCATCGCTTGAGAGAACTGCCACATCTCGAATTCTGATACCTCCCGTGATTTCCCGTGGTGAAACTCACTTAAATAAGCCCCACTGCATAACCCTAAGATACTTTAACTCCACTTTAAGGAGGGAAGTAAACACAAGCATTAATTTAATATCCCAATTATATATAAAAGACCCACTACATGTATAGATAAGGACCCATAAAAGCTCGATACGAATATCAGAGCATTCTAAGAGTATTTGGGAATTTAGAGGTACAAGTAGAGATGAATAAGTCCAATATAACAAAAACAAAACAGATAGATGCGATAGTGTACCTAAATGGATGTGGGAAGAGCGATGCTCGATTCCGTCTCAAATAAGCCCCACGAACCGGTCAGACTCAGGAATGATTTAAACAATAATGTGAGATAATAAATCTTAACAGAGGACATAGTTTATAAGGAAAATAACATTCTTTTATTTTCAAAGATTTTCAAACCTCTCCCCGCTCACTCTTTAAAGGTTCCCCATTTAGAAACATTTCACAAAACCTAACTTTACCCCAAGTCCAACATATGTAAATCATGCTCAACAATTTAGTCGTATTACAATGTTAAGAAAAACTATAATCCGAACTGCACACAACATAAAGCCACCATAAACATGTATAGCCACCATGTAATAAAATAACCATGAAATGCACCATAACCATAAGTATTAAAAATGGTTATACCATATTCGTAAACAACAACCAGATTCATACCATGTACCCATCATAAACCGTCTAGTTTTTCTCCGAAATTCACGACACCGTGGCAACTAATACACCTATGGTTACACCCGGCCATCACGTGGCAACTAATAAACCTCCAGGTAAACCTGGCCATCACGTGACACCTAATAAACCTCCGGGTGAACCTGACCATCACGCATGAACAATAAAACCGCTCCCTTACTACATGTACTTTCCTACACAATCAGACGTAGCTGCTCCACAAAATCTCAAGATCCATTTTTCCTTTAAAACGATAGTTTTCGGGCGGTTTACAACCTCAATCCACGTGACCCAAAATATCCAAATACCACGTGACTCATCCACGAACCTCATTACAACTTCCAAACAGCTTAAAATGACAAAATTCGCATTAAAATGATAACTCGCTTTATATGTATACCAATAATCACATTTGTATGCAACCAACCATTTGATCAAACAGTAGATATGTAAAATATTTAATCACAATAGATATATCAACATAATACCCCAAATCATTTAAAAAACATATAAACCACTCACCGACTCATGACGCGCTTCTCGCCTTGTCCTCCCTACAGGATCGCCTCCCTACTTCGGCGTGAGGCCCGTAATATAAATAAAATACCACTCAGCCCAATAATCAACCAATGACACTGGATGCCCCTGCGCCTCAGTGTAATTTTTAGAACTATGAACCCCGCTTAAATTTCACTCCCGACAGCCCACCATAGCAGGCCCTATAGGGTCCGATACTCAAAAATTGGGGCTACCGGAGCTAATTTCGAAATTGAACCTTCCAATAATTCATAAAAACATCCAATTCCACTAATCCAACTCCAATTTTTCCTAACTTGGACCAATTGGTACTGATGAAGTCCAAACTTCTCGTTAATTACCCGAAATGACCCAAAAATGGAAAACCAACCAAACGATGTCCAAAATTCACAAACCATATATCAATGGAAAGCCCAAGAGACCAGGGAACTCATCACATTACCTTGTCCAACATTTGTTGGGTGGTCGAAACCTCGATCCAACAATGGCCAACTTTGTTTTCGTCACAGAATCTCTAAACGGTGAGAGGAATCCGGCAAAAGGGACCACGGAAATGAGTTTAGAGGGTCCAAAAATGGTGGGAGGGAGGTATGGGGCGGCCTGAAGTGGCCGAAAAATTGGAAAATCCGATGACAAACAGAGCAAATTCAGACCTCGCCGCCCTGTCCGACGGCGGGTCGGGTCGTGAAATTTCACCGCCGGCCAGTTCGTGGCGCACCACCCTATCCGCGCTGCAGGGCAAAGCAGTGGTGGCCTAAGTGTCCCCACGGCCGGAACCCGCTTTTGGCCTAAAATGGTCTCAGAACGACCCGCTCGGGGTCCATGTTCGAGAATTTCGGTTTCGAGCCCAAACGAAGGCTCGTGGATAAAGGTTATGCCTGGGTGCTGAAAGCTTAGGTTTATATGTGGCCTAAGGTCATTTCCTCGTGTAAAAATACCAGACAGACTTAGACACGTTAAAGTGCCGCTTATTCAACTTCTCGTAGCCCATAACTTTATCCGTGCAGAAGTCTGATTGACATTCTCACTCGCCTGATGAATCGTGATCGATGAGGCCTACTTAAATGACGCTTTACCAACCCAAAACTATTCTTCCTCGAAAAAGTCAACTTGGGTCCACATAGTAAGTGTTGGTCAAACTTGGTCAAACTTGGTCAAACTTGGTCAAACTTGGTCAAACTTGGTCAAACATGTTAAAAAAACTTGTATTATTTGGTAATTTGAGTCGCATGTAATCGTCACTCGAAGATCTTCCCAACCTCACGAAAGGCCAGATAATAGATTACGTAGCCTAAAAAATTCCAGATCGAGTGCTAACGATCCAGAATGCACCATATCATTCTTCAACGTGACTGTCAGATAGTCATCAACATGAGTTTCTTCCGGCGCCTTATTTATGCTACTGACAAAACCCAATTTATTCTTGGCATTCAAAGCCAAGGTCATTGCTTTGCACCAAGTTGAGTAGTTATCTCCATTCAGGGGTTTGGAAATCAAAACCAAACCTGGATGATCTGAGTGGTGACTGAAATAAGGGTTTGAGAGATCAGACTTTGATGCCTCTGATTTTGATGTTCCGTAACTGTTCATGGTGGCCGAAGGATGAGAGATTGCCGCACAAGAAGTTGCAAAGTACATACAATGGAGTCAGGATTTTAGTTCCCAAGCCTGATACTCATGGAAAAGGAAAAGAGAATCAAGTTGAATTACTTTTCATTGATGTCAATGAAGGATTTATACGTATGTAGACTTAGGTTAACATTAGTCTCTCCTATAATTAAGCTCTAGGGTTACACATTAGTCTCTCCTAAGTAATTAAGCAATCACCAATCAATATAACTACAATCTAGAATACAAAAGAAAATCATATACAAGGAAACCGTTATGCATGTAATGCCTTCTATAAATGGAAGATTTTCTATGTTAATTTCCTAACAGCTCACACTCATTCAAGCACGCTTGCCTAAATTTCTCCTATTTACTCTCTCTCTCGTTTAGAATGCCAAAGCTCTTGTGTGCTCTTAGATTCTAGAAGATCTCGTAGGGGCTTGGGGAGGTGGCAATCTAGAGTAGAAACCACACCTTGTTAACTGGAAGACAGTATGCTCTGAGAAAAACAATGGGGGTTTAAGGGTCAGAAACCTCTCCAAATTGAATCAGGCTTTGCTTTGTAAGTGGTGTTGGTGGTTTGCTAATAAGAGGGATCCACTTTGGAGGATGGTGATTAGTATCAAATTTGGAGAGGAAAATGGGGCCGGAACACCAAGAACATTGGTGAGGCCATGGAACCGGTTTATGGAAGAAGACATCATAAAAGAATGGCTCACCTTGTCTAAAATACTTCTTTCTCCTTAGGAATTAAAGGAGACTAGGTTTGGGACTTTTCAGGCGTGAGATAGCGCTTGTGCAACACTTTCCCCACTTTGTTCAATTTGGAAGCTCACAAAGGCTAGGTAAATTGATGTCTCGGGACTCCTCAAGGAGTGAAAGGGGCTAGTCCCCGCCTTCTTGAGACCTTTAACGATTGGGAGGTGGAGGAGTTGAAAGGTTCTACATTTTCTCCACAACAGAAAATTAGGCCCTTATAAGAGATCAAGCCATATCAAGAAGCTCCACGTCCGACATGGCTTCTCAATAAGATTCTATGTGAGTAGGAAAATGGCGCATTCGCCTCATCGAATTCCCGGCTTGGTCCATAAGTGGAAACCAATTGTTCCCTAAGCCGGGTTTTTGTTTCGGGAAGTGTCTAGAGCAAGTGAGCTTACACTGACCAGCCTAAATATAAGAGGATCCCCTCTAGCAAACAGTGTTTTTTATATGAACATGATGAGGAAACAAGGACCGCCGCTATCAACCGCCGAGAGCCAAGATGCTATGGGATCTTCTTCGTCCATATTGATTCCAACCAGTATTCCCCTAATAAGATTTTGATACCTTCCGCTCGCAAGGTGCGAAAGTCGGCAGAAAATGTAAGAGAGTATGGATGGAAGCCCCCCTTTGTTCATTTTGGACGTTATGGAAGGAAAGGAAAAGGGCGACTTTTGAGAATGAGACCCCCTCTGTTCATAGGCTGAAATCTACTTTTAAAATTTTATGGTCATGGGCTGTTGAATAGTAGTCATAATTTAGATTCTTTTAAGGGATTTTTTTAATTTGGTCGTATGATGAGTAGATGGTTTTTCGGGGTTTCCTTTGTATACCTCTAGTGTACTTTGTTCTCGTGCTCTTTTTTGATCTATATGTTGCTTTTTACCGATAAAAAAAAAAAATTGTTTCTCACCACGATGAAGGACATATGGAAGGTAGATTGGCAAACTTACTTATAGGTGAAGGATGTAGCTCTTGTTTATGAGATACAAAAACTATTGGTTTTAGGGGTTTCTATTAGCATGGAAGATCTTGGCTAAGAGTTTGGATGCGACTTTTTTGGTGTTGTTTCCTAAGAGATGTTTTGGGTTGGGAGGGGAAGGAGTTGTGTTTGAAGACCTCAAGTACTTTAGGCTCATAAGCTTGTCGAGAGCCTTTACAATGTTAGTTAAAGTGTCCGTGAATAGATTTGGGAAGGTGGTGGAAAAGGTAGTGTCCTCATCCGAAAATGCTTTTGTGTAGATAAGGCCAATTTTTTGAATGCTTCTTTGATAGCTTACGAGGTCATAGATGTGCTTTTGAAAGATAATAGTTGTAGACTACTTTGCATGATTTGGAAAGGTGTATGATCATATCAATTGTAGCTTTTTACTCATGATGTTAAAAAAAGTGACTTTTAGCAAGAGGCAGATCAGTTAGATCACGTTGTGCATTTTTATTGTGAGCTTTTTTGTTCTTGTCAATTGTTCTTCTTCAAGATTTTTTCAGCATAACTCTAGGGAGTGGAGCCAAGGGGATCTTATTTCTCCTTAACTTTTTGTGATTGTCATTGAGGCCCTTAATTGTTTCCTTAAGAGGGCTAAGGTCAGAGGGCTCCCAAATGTGAGGATATGAGGGAGCAAGGGAAGAGAGAGGAGTGGTTGTTTCTCATTTGTTGTTTGCCAATGACTCATTAGTTTTATTAGCCGCTTCTCCAAATTAGTTAACTTACTGAAGTTAGGTGTTTACGTGGCTAGGAGCCACTTGCCATTAGGTGAATTCCTGATAAGAGCAAATCAATTCCAAGAAGGGAGGGTGGAGAATGTAAAAGAGTTGGCTAGGAGTTTGGCTACAAGGTCAGGCATTCCTTCCACTTACATGGACCTTCCCTTTGGCTTCTCCTTTAAGTTTGTGGTAGTTTAGACCTAAATGGGAGGAGAGATTTGGAAAAGACTAGCTCTAGAGAAGGCAACTTTACTTCTTGTTACAAGATGTATTTACTTTTACATATGTGAGTTGTAATTTATTAGAAACTTGTCTTATAGAGCTTTAAAATTCATTAGGAAGGTTAGATTGACTTTGTATTTATATATTCACAATGGATCAATGAAAAACACACAAGAAATTCATTCCTCCAATCTGCTTATCTTTCTTTCTATACGGTATCAGCCAGGCCAGCTTAAGGCCAAGAAAAAAAAAAAGAGGCAAAATTTGTTTTAGCTCTATTTAAATTTGGGAAAAATCGGATGGACATTTTGTAAAGTAGAAGTTGGAAAGTGGGTTGATAGTGAACACAATGTCTCAACAACTCTCTAATCAATATTTTGGTCAAATCCTACTTCATAGTATTCTAGGTGCTGTGGATCGAGACATCATTTGTTGTCCATATTGAGGGGCAAGAGCAGACAACTGAGTATGTCTAGTATTCAGTTGTGTTGCATAGCAAAAGTTTTTATCCTTAGATCTGTGGGGATTGAGAATTAAATTGCTGATTCATAAGAATTAATATAAAGTCTAAGGTGGCGTTTGTATCTTGGCTTTTTGCTAAATTTTCTAAGAAAAATTCTGATTTGGGTTTTTCTATTCAGAAAAAAAAAAAAAAAAGTTATCTTCCAAAACAGGAAACACCACCCTTACCGAACAAAGAGGAGAGGTAGCAGCACTCACTACATAATGTTAAAAAATAAGTAACTTAATACTATTAAGTACTATTTAGCATTAAGTCGAAGTTTCCATTCCAAGATAAGTCAAAATAAAACAACACCATCTTAGTTTAGAATAGTTCAATTCTCTTGTGTATGTTCTATTACTGGGGATAAGTTAAACTAGATTTGAGAGATCCACAAAATTTTGTGCTAGTTTCTTACTGCATTATGATTAATAATATGGATCAATGTATATATGCTTACTTTTTGAATCATCAACTTCTGTTAATGTGTAGGCACCCTTTCCATGGCATTCAGTATAACTATTTTAGAGTTTGCTTTTAAATGTGGGTTTTATTGACCTATTTGTTGTAAGATTTCCTGGAATATTCTTTGCTCAAAGGATTCACTCCTATTGTATCTTCATCTTTTAAGTTTCACCATTTTACATTCGGTTCTTGTTTTTTTTTTTACTTTTTCTGTTGAAGAACTTATTTTATTCCTCCAGCTCAAATTTGTTTTCTATTTTATCCTTTGTTTCCCATTTTTATTAAAATTATTTGGTTATCTTTTTATCTGTTTCCTTGCTATATTTTAGTCATTGATTTGAGGATTATTAATTAAGATGGTGATTTGATTTAAAACCATAATAAACAGGTGACACCATTTGCTATTTTTTCTGTGCTGCCGCTGGGATTACAGAGACTACATTGGTAAGGCCATAACCTCATTTACCTCATTCCTACTATTAGCAAAATATGAAATAATAATTAGTAATGTTTGTAGAATTGAACTGAAAAGTTACTGATTTATGGTGTCATAAATATATAATTCATATATTATTAAAAATTAAAAATTATTATAGAAGTTTTTAAATACATAAAATAAATTTAGTTATTTAATTTTAACTAATGTTGTAGTTTCAAAAAATGTTATGTCATTTGTCTTTAATATTATTATTTTTTAGAACAAATTATATTTATTTCTATGCAATATGAAGCAATATTAGATGTGGCTGGGTGGTCTGTAGAGAGGTCTAGAGTTCTCGTTTTTTTTTTTATAGTCAGACTGGCAGAATGGTTTTGATCCAATTTTAATATTTGATGTCTTTTTTTTTAATGTTTGGAATGATTAGAATTAGAATTATAATATATAATAAATACAGATGATAAACATGCCTGGGAATCCAAATGCGGTAGCGGAGTGCATGGAGGCGTTATTGCCAGCACTGAAACATGCATTGAGGCAGATAAAAGGAGACTAGGAGGACATGGGGACTAGGAGGACTCACTCTACTCATATTGCTTTCTACCTAGCTGTTTCCAGTTCCATGAATAATAATTGTTGTAGCTCTGTTTCAATTTAAATTTAAATTTGGGAAAATTATGTTTATGTAAGTAGGAGTGCGTGGCCTCTTCTCCTAGAGCCAGTAGGAGTCAGTCTCACTCATATTGCTTTATTGCTGTTTCCAGTTCCATGAACAATTGTTTTAACTCTCTATTTAAATTTGGGAAAAATTATGTTTATGTAACCTAAGGAGAAAGAAATTTAAAAAGGGTCATCCCAAAGTAGATGTACTGAAATTTAGGGTTGGTAATTTCTTTCGAATCCGACTACACTCATATCGGTTCGAACGGGGAGGACATGGCGAATGCTTGCATCCAATTAAATATTTCGACACAAGATTTCAGACGATTCGTAATGCCGGGGTTGAATAACCAATTAAATATATAATATATAAATATAATAAATATTTATTTACATTAAAAAGTCCTAAAGTTAAAAACATGTCCGATTTTATATCCTTCTCATTCCCAACTTAAATAACCAATTAAATATATAATATATAAATGTAATAAATATTTATTTATATTAAAAAGTCCTAAAGCTAAAAACATACCAGATTTTAACCTTTTTGTTTACACATTTTTTCTTTAATTGGTCATAATCATTTTTATTACTATTATAGCAAATAAATCTAAATCCGAAGGAGATAAAAAATCCGATGATAATAAAAAATCTTAGAAATAATAAATGAAGACGTAAATGAGGAATTTAAATCCAACCAAAATTGGATCCATTGCTATCCATTTTCTCAATGTCCAAACTACCCTTCAAAACAAATAAATGATATGGGCCCCACCAATCCATCACTTGTTTGTTGACCCGAATAACGAATAAATATTTTAAATTTTAATTTCATTTTTTTATAACTTAATATTTTTAAATTCAAATCAAAGCCTATAGATTTGGAGAGGTGTTTTCCCACTCAGTGTTCATTTGTTGCACCGTTGTTCTAATATAATTACCAGGAAATAGATAAAGACAATAATATATAATATATATTTTCTTATACATTCAAATTAGAAACTTTTTAAATTTTTGAATAAGTTCAAATTATTTAATTTATGTAACACAATCTTAGCAATCATATCTTTTAATAAAAAAAATTAAACTTTTGACTTCGTCCATACAAATATCTTTAAGAAATATAATAAAACTTGCTAAATCTATCTTACCCAAAAAGACTTCCACTTCTAAATAAAATCTGATTTCACTTCAACAAATAAATAAATAAATCATCAATGTATAAATAAGCTTGAATCATCACTCTATTGGATTATCTTTCTTTCTACTTGGCTCATCATAATATCAGAGAATTGATATATGTTGAGTACTTGGCAAGACGATGATTTGGTTCCAGTTATTTGTCTGCTATAACAAATTTGGTCAGTTTTCTTTTGAATTTCAAGTTACTTTCCCATGAAGGCACTTTAAAGGTAATGAATCTAATGATGATGATTGCAATAGAGAAAAGATTAACGCTAAAACGCGAACGATGTTACATAAAAATCATGCAATGACATAAATAGTGAAATTATTGTCCGATATGTTAATATCTGCTAAGACAAATTCATCCATCATGATTTTGCAGAATCTATTCGAATGTTGCTAAGCAGGTAGCCAATGAAACTAGTAATATTGCTCGTCCTAAGATACTTCCAATTGTTTTCGAAATAGTTTTGTCAAATATTTCAATCAATGATAATGATCACATGATGCAAGAAGTGGCAACCAGTCAAGATTCGATTCGTGGGTCTGAAAAAGTTGAGTTGAAGAATGTTGATTGGGGAGATGAATGTATGATCTGTTTGGAAGATCTTTCAACGGGGCTACCATTAGGAATTATTCGTAGTCCATGTTCTCATTTTTATCATTATAATTGTATACTCACATGGATTCAAAAGAGTATCTCATGTCCAATATGTAGATCTCACATCCCTGTTGCTTCAATACTGTTAAAGTATTCATTACTTAATCAATTAATAGTGTATTCTTATTCTTCTTATTCTTATTTTTTTAATATAGATTACATGTTTTATTATTATTTTTAAATAGATTATGTTTGTACATGATTCCCAGTTCCCGGCAGCTTCCTTGGACTCCCAATATCCCGCCAATAGCGTGTGTATGATTGTGAGGCCTCAGTAGTCTCGTTGACAACAGCCAACCCTCGCTAGAATAGCCAGATGTTCAACCCGACACACCATGAAACCCACCGGCAGAGTTTCTTGTATGGGGAGTTTACCAGCAGTGTGGCTGCTCCCAATACTCATAATGACCACATTAGCCCACATGCGTAGTAAACACGGCTTTGCCTCGCATATCACAAATATCACTATATAGCTGGCTAGTTCAAGAGTTGATAATTACTTACCAAACATATATTAAAAATGTACACTTCTAATACATGTTAAACAAAATGACAATGGTTAAAATCATTAACCGCTTCTTTTCTAAACGCGCAGGGATGTAAACGTCGTTCTACATTATCTCCTATACCGGGGTTATAACTGAACAGGCGAGCGCGCCCAAAGAGCGAAAATTTTCCTACGCCAGCCATCGCGTCATGGCGAAACAACAACTTAAGCAATTGCACGAACTCCACCGGATCGTACCACACGGTCAATCCCATGTTCAGCCTCATCGACTTCACATATGAGCCTGTGCCGATGCGAAGAATATTCAGCTAAAAACAAGTTCTTTGCTCTTCGAAGACCACCACGACACTTTGCAATACATCGACTCTCAGCTCTTCCGAAAGGACCGGGCTTCGATACTCCAGCAACACGAACCATCTAGTGATCTGTTGAGCTGGCTCTCCAAGGCAATTCTTCTGAAAAGCCTTCTGAAATTCTTTTCACAACATTTTTCGTTTTTTCTTCAACACCTCATGTTACGCACTCACTCCTAATATTCTGTGGCGCCTCAACAAGATAAATTTCTTAATACACACGCCAATCCCAACAAAACTCAATATATAAAACATATATACACTAAATATACTAATCCACATAAATCATGTTATGCACCACAATCAATAACACCAAAATTTGCTCACGCTTAATTAACAAACGCAAAGAATTCATTTTCAATCACTCAACATCATAAAATCACACTAAAATCACATCACTATTCATGCCAACAATAAACCTCTATCAAGACTGCTCACGGCCACAAATAACGGGATTTTCTCCACTGTTCAAATGTTTTGAGACCCAAAACACAAATGCAATCCAAGCCCGTAACATCCACAACCATTTACATGGCTCTTAAATTTTTAATAACACAAAGTAGAAGTTATCCCACCTCTTCGAGTTGTTGTTGGAACCCCACCAAATCGGTGTCCACTGCAATTTCTCGCCGAAGCAGAGCAACTTTACTTACTCCGTCGAGAACCGGCGCCCGAATCTGGCCAGAATCTGTGTAGACGAGCCTCTCTCTCTCTCTCTCTCTCTAAATCACAAATCTCACGCCCACTGCATCTCCTTTCAGCCACTGCCCTTTTTGGCTTTCAAATGGGGAAGATGAACAATGTTCATCCTTCTCTTATTATCAATGCAAGATTTCTCATAATAATTCCCATCTGTCCCTTTTCGAATTTTTGACACTACTTAACTGCTCATCCATTTCCATTATCTCTAATCACGCAACATGCTATACGGTGATAATGTAGTAGCGGCTATTGTATCACATCTTCTCTTACAGTTGCTTTAATAAAGACCCGACACTCTACGCTCAAAAAACACGAACGTTCCCCCGACCGGCTCCCTGACCGACGAAATCTCGATACTGCATTTACCCTCACAGACGATTCCAACGGCAGTTCGTTTCATCATCCGGCATCTGTAGTGTCTCTCTGATTTTTACCGAAATGACCATTTTACCATTTTTCAGAAAATTTGAATTTTCTCGAGTCTTACAATGAATGAATTATCGTCTTTCTCCCACTAGGATCATTTTTAAAAGGTTTTTTATTAACAAATTATGAAGTGTAGTACTACTTATTTTTTCTTTTTTTTTCTTTTTTTTGGGAGAATAACGTGACTCAAAATATGGATAGCCTTTTTTTTTTCTATTGAATGAAAAATGATCGGATCATTGTTCTTGGTTGATTGAAAAATAGTATAACTGGCTTTTTTTTATTAAGTTAATTGTTTTTTGGTTGAATAAATAATAATATATTATATTTTACTTTTTCAAACAGGTTAAAAATTATATGTTGTTATCAATTAAACTTTTAGCTTAATAAAAAAAATCACATATAATTGTGTTCACCCGGAAAGAAAAAAAAAACAAGCAAATCTTATTGTTTACATTTGCTTTTTGCTGCACCTTGAGCGGAAAACAATTATAAACAATAGTTCTTTTTTTTTTTTGAGAAATTATAAATAAGAGTTTGTAAAAGCAAAAACAATAATTGAAGGCAGTTTGTTGACACCGATTTTGGCTATGATATGTTTCCCACTCAAAGGCGAGATCGTTGTATTTTTAAAACCATTTTCAAAACGATTCGAAATACTACTTATTTTGTGTTATAAATAAAAATAAGAAAAACCCTAATCCATGCCACCCCTAAAATTTGAAGACTATAAGGTTTCTTCCTCGACTTTTATGTAATTTCACATCTGAAATCAAGGACAAAAGCGCTTTCCTTACCCTATAAAAGTACTTCCTTTGATTTGGAGGAGGAAAAAATGAAAAAATCCATGTATTTTCCACCAAAGAGTGAGAGTTTTAAATTAATCTCTTTAATTAAATATATTTTTTGGAGTAATAAATTGTACACATGTAATCTATATAATTCTGCACTCTATTACCCTTAAGCTGCTTTTTTAAAGAGACTATACCTTCCCCACATCGAAGGAGGTCCTAAGTGGTCTCTTGGGAGCAACTTGGGAAACGATCCCTGCTTTCTCAAGAATTCTTTTATATGCTTATTTTTTAATTAATTGTCTTCCATATATATTTAATTTATTGTTATATTTAATTAATCATTTAATTTATGGTCTTATTATTTTATTTTCCTTGTAAGTATATTATAGCATTTTGTTTATTTAATTAAATTGGTTGTTGATGTTTTTTTTTAATAATTCAATTTATATTTTAGCACATACGTAACCATCACCCACTCTTAATTTAATAAAATAACAAAATTTCAAAATCAAGTTTAAATTTTCATTTCTCACTTTTAAGGCCCAATTTCATTTTCTAAAATTCAAAATTTCAATTTTAAAATTCAAGTCGTCCAAATCTCAAATTTCAAATTTTAAAATTACAAATTCTTAATTTCAAAATTCAAATGCCATAATTTTAAATTTTAAGTCCCTCAATTTCTAATTTCAATACTTCAAGTTTATAATTTCTAAAATCAAGTGTCCTCATTTCAATATTCAAGTCCCTCAATTTTTAATTTCAATTTTTCAAGTTTCAAATTCCCAAATTAGCAATTCCCAATTTCAAAATTCAACTGCCCTAATTTCCAAATTAAAGTCCTTCAATTTCAAATTTCAAAATTTCAAGTTTTTCAATTTAAACTAAGTCACCCACCCCAATTTAAATTTCAAATCTCAATTTCAAAATAAAATTCTCAATTTCAAAATTTATGTACCTTAATTTCAAAATTCAGTACTTTACTTCCGATTTAAATTTTCAAGTTTCCAATTTCAAAATTCAAGTGATATAATTTCAAAATTCAAGTTGCTCAATTTCCAATTTCAATTTTTTTAAATTAAAAATTAAAAATTTCCAAGTCTCAAATTTATAAAACTCAATTCCTTCATTTCAAAATCCAATTTCCAAAATCCCATGTAAGACCCAAGAAAATTCAAATTTTCGGAAAAAGGGTAAAACGATAATTTCGGTCAAAATCCGAAATTTTTTTAGATCTCGGATGACGAAACGGACTTCACCGTTGGAATCGTCTCGTGAAATCTAGCTAACACATCGAATTTCGTTGAATTCCGAGACAGTCAAAATTTCATGTTTTTCAAGGCAACGAGTATCGGGTGCCGTAAAACGGGTTTGAAAGACATGTGACGTGACAAGAGTCACCTACTAGATGTACTCATGTGACGCATGTTGCATGAGTAGAGAGAGGATGAGAATTGATGGTCGAATTGCATGTTGTCAAAAATCAAGAAAAGGGACACAATGGAATTATAGGAATGTTTAAATTTAATAAGACAAAAAATAGCATTGTTCATCTTCTCCAAATGGAGAAAATCGGCAGTAATGTGAAAGGTGCAAGGTGCAAGGGTCGGATTTGTGGATTTTTAAAGAGAGAGAGTTTTTCTCCTAGATTTTCTGGTTGTTCGGGACCGTCGGCTCTCGACCTGAGCGAAGAAGAGTTGCTCTACGCGACGAGGGCTACGCTGCAAGCACCAATTTGTGGATTTCCTAATAACTCCAAGAGGTAAGGATCTTTTCCTACTTGTGATATTCTTTGGCTAAGAGCCATGTTTATGGTTAGATATTCCCGAGGCTTGATTTAAATTGCAAATTCGTCTCAAAACCTTTGAACCGAGTGGAGAAAACTTCAAATCTGGTGGTCGCAATCAAAGTACAATCGGAGGCTTTCACTATTCACGACAAATGACATGATTTTTTGGCACTTTATGATGTTGAGTGATTCAAAATGAGTTACTTGTATTTGCTAATTAGCCCATGTGAGCAAATTTTGGTATTATTGATGTGAATTTAATAACATGATTTGTTTGAATTAATTATGTTAATATATATGCATGTGAATATATTAGCATGAGTTTGTTGGGATTGGCATCATGCATTTCATATGCACTAGGGCACCCTAGAATATTAGGGAGTGAGTAAAGACATGAAATTGAAAGAAAAACGAAATGTTTGTGAAAGGAATAAGGAAGATTTTCCGGGTTAATTGCCTCGGGAGAGCGGTCAAACAGATCACTTCGGGATTTGATCATGACTGCTTCGAGAAATATCCAAGAATTCGCCTCGGAGGTAGTCCAATATATTTTTCGAAGCTCGTAGTAAGTTCGAGAACAAAAACTTTGTTTTGAAAAAACTTTATTTTTACCGCATATCATTTAGGTATGCGAGAATAAGAGACGACACGATCACACGGTCATCACGACATTCGAGTAGGTTCAAGGAAATGCTTGGATATGATTGTTTGCCATGGTATGACTTAAATGAGGCAACCCACTAGAAATTATCACCACTGGCTTGGCTTCACCTCCGTCGAGGATCATCATTTAAGGTATAGGAGGTGGAGGACGACGCTCACTAGAGGTCACATTTTTGTAGTTGTTCTTATTGTGGCTTTGGTAGTTATTTTGTATACATGTATTAAAATTCTAAGGTTTAATATATGTTGTATAAGAGTAATGTAATAACTCTTGAGCTATGTTATATAGTTAATATATATTTTGATGAGTATTGATGCATGAGCCTAAGTGGCCATTTTTACTCATTTAAATTGTATATGGACCCGGTGTGGTCAAGTGTTGATCAAGTTGGAACAGGCTTTGCACTGGGTAAAGCCTCGTACAAAGGAGACTCCCGCCTCGATTTTTGTGAGGGGTCAAGCCACCCGTACATCCATGGAGTATTCCATGCAAGTTGATTCAAGCACACCGCACTCTGTGTTTTGGGTGTCAGCATCCCACCAAAATTCTCAAACTTAAATTTCATTTCAAAATTCTCAATTTTCAAACTTACAATTTTCAAAATTTCAATTTCAAACCAATTTTCAAACATTCAAAACACAAGATTAATTCTACAATTCCTATAAGCCTCTAAGCCTCTAAAGTTTTGGTCTCTAATAATCAAGTTAAAAAAATACGATAATTGACTAATCAATCTAAGGATACCAATAAATCAAGCAGATAGTACATAAAAGAGCAAAGTCGTGAAGAAGAATGCATACTCTGGTTACGACCAAGAGCATTATCGTGGAGTAGAAAATCATGTTAGTTCGACAAACAACATAAAATATTCACAATTAAATTAGAGATAGATTGTAAATCAAATACTAAATTATTTATTAAAATCATACATAAGATGTTAGGCCCTTAAAAGCTAATTTATTTTTTACACAAATTAACTCCACAAGACTTTGTTATTATTGGAGTTATAGAATTAAACATGTGATTGAAACATTTACAAACTATTATGAAAATATAATTTTTGAAAACTGAGTTTTGATTTCAGGGATTTGGAAAATTGAATTCTTTAAGAATTGAGAATTTGATATTTGAAATTTGAAATTGGGAATTGAATTTTGAACATTAGTAACTTAGAAATTTGAAATTTGAGACTTCAATTTTTTAAATTGGAAATTTGGGTTTTGGAAATTAGGTATTTGAATTGAAATTAGATTTAAAACTTACAAATCGAGAATTTTGGAATTTGAATTTAGAAATTCTGTAATTTAAAGGAATTAAGAATTTGTAACTAAAATTTTGAAGAAAATGACTTAAATTATGAAATTGGGATTTAAATTTTAAAAATTAAGGTTTTGAAATTCTGAAAATTAGGAATTGAGAATTTGAAAGAAAATTGATTTTAAAAGAAATGATAATTTGAAAAAAAAAAAAAAGGAAAATGAAAATATGAGATTTTGTGAAATTGAGATTCAAATAATTAAATTGGGAAGAGGAAGATAAATATAAATTTAAAACTTGTAAAGTAGTTTCTAAATTTGAAATTTTATTTTTAAAGATATTAAAATTGGTAATATAATTAAAAAGAGTACGAGTATATCACAAGTTAATAGTTAGTAAAATGGCTAAGAACCTTACTTATATCATAGAGGTCAAACCCTAATGTTACATTTGAGATTTAATTTTAATGGTGTCCCAATGGGTTAGGACTTAAGGTAACAAGACCCGAGAAATTCCAATTTTCGAAAATGGCAAATGGTCATTTCGTAAAACCCGAAATTTTCTAGATCTCAGACGATGAACGGGACTTCACCGGGCTGGAATCGCCTCGAAATCTAGCTACCACGCCAATTTCGCCGACTCCGAGACAAGCCGACTTTATCAAGCCAAGGCACCGGCACTGATATAAAACGGCTTCTGAAAGATATGTGATGTGGCAAAAGTCACCTACTACATGTACTCATGTGACACATATTGCATGACTAGATAAATGATGTAAATGAATGGTCGAGATTATGCCAAGTGTCAAAATCAAGGCAAAAGGGGATATAAGTGGAATTAATGGAAAGTTTAATGAGATAAGACAAAAGCCAAATAGTGTTCATCTTCCCCATTTGAAAGAGAAAAACGTGTAGGAGATGCAGTAGATTGGAATTTGTGATTTTAGAGGGAGAAGGAGCTCCTTCTCTCTAGATTTTCACTATCTCGAATCGGCCGGGTTCTCACCGTAGCAAGAAGTCAATCTACGCGCGAGGGCTACGTGTGGACACCGACGGTGGAATTCCAACAACTCCAAAGAGGTAAAGGATCTTTCTCATATATTCTTTCTGTTTCATGTAAATGGTTGAGGATATTCCGAGGCTTGATTTATCGAATTGGCCTCAAAACCTTTGAACCGAGGAGAAAACCCAAATTTGGTGGTCATGAATATGCCAACCCGAGGGTTCTACTGCTCACGTGAATATGACGCGATTTTCGTAGCGTCAATTTACGACATTGAGCGATTCAAAATGAATTGCTTTATGTTTGTTAATTAGTCATGTGGAGCTAATTTTGGTGTTATTGATGGAATTTAATAACATGGTTATGATTAATTATGTTAGTATATACATGTTTTATATATTAGCATGAGTTTGTTTGATTGGCATCATGTATTTCATATGCACTGGGCACCCTAGATTATTAGGAGGAGTGTATGATATGAAATTGAAAGAAAACGAAACGCTTAGAAAGGAATTTCAAGGAAGATTTTCCTCAAGAATTGCCTCGAGAGTTGTCCAACGTATCACTTGATGAGGACCATGACTGCTGAGAAATATCCAAAGAATTCGCCTGAGTAAATCACTGGCCACCGGCCTGTAGTGAGTTTTCAAGAACAAAAAGCTTTTGTTTTGAAAACTGGATATTTTACTCGCATTCGACTTAAGCATATGTGAGGGAGTCGGTGAGGACTCGAGACATGGGATTGGTCATGTAAACATTCGAGTAGATTCATGTAATTGCTCGATGTGGGATTGTCACATGACATGCAGACTTAGCAGGAGTAACCACGAGGAAATTATCACTACCGCCTTTGCTCACCCCGTCGAGGGATCACTATTTCGTACGTGGAGTGTATGTGAGACGACGCTCATTAGAGGCCGTGGCTTGGGGCAAAGTCTTGGCCATGGCTTTCGTATTCGCTTTGTATAACATGAATTAAAACTCTAAATTTTGATATATGTTCGTAAAGAGTAATTTCTAACTCTCGAACTATTGTATATAGTTGATGTATTTTGTGAGTATTAATGCAAATTATGGCCATTATTTTACTCTCATGTGGACCTCGCAGTCATTGTAAACTGTCAGATTGTGTTTGTACTCGTAAGGAGCCCCACAGCCGGGTGATCTACTCGACATGAAAGTGGTGTCGGGTTACCCGACATCCACAAGTATTCTGCGGGTTGACAGGTTGTCAACGGACACCCCTGGGCTGGGGGGCGTCACAGCCTTGCATCATAGCTTAGGTAAACCACACCTAGGAGCTCCGGGTCGGGTATCCATAAGTTTAGTCCTAATACCAAATTTCACAAATTGCATCGAGCCAGGCATACGAATACCTAGGGCTCGAGGGACCGGGCTTAGGCCATAGTCATTAAGGTTTAAGAACACTACCAAGATAGCCTCGATGTCGGGCTTTTAGGCAGGACCGCCAGGAAGTCACGAGATAAGATTAGAACACTGCGTGCATTGTGTTATGTGTGCTTGGATGTGTGAACATGAATTGTTGTGTATGATTTGTGTGTGGTATGTCAGGATTGTCTCATGAAAGGACAGCACATAGGAAAAAATATAGAAGAAATTTTTTTCTAAGGCTTTACAAAGGTGTAAACTCGGAAAAATAAAAATAAAATAAATTTTAAGGAATTTATTTGTTCTACCGGAAATGAAAAAAAAATTGGTGGTTTTTCCCAGACTGAATCGGTAAAAAAACAGAAGGTGGAGCCGAACGGCTATCGCCCAGCTTCAGCTTGGTCACGATACAATGGAATCAGACGGACATAGCAGTATGGGAGCAAACAAGGGCCACGATAAGCCGTGACTCGGCCACGATACGTCAGCTCAGGCCACGATACCCAAGATGCTCGCGTGTAAGGCGGGCGGTACGGTAGCGCGCAGGCTTGGCCAGGAGTCGCGTAATATAAAGCATCAGACTGGCCGAGGGGCAAAGAATCGTGGTCGCAATATAGCGCAGCAGGTCAGCATACAATGTGTCGCGACACGGTAGCACAGACCGTGATTAACGCCCGTGATACGGTCGAGCGCGCTTGCAGCATGGATTGGGTCGCGATACAATTTTGTATGGTGACCAGGGGCAAAAGGCAGCCTCGTTGCTATACGGCAGGGGACTCTTGCGACACGACCGGGAGGGGGCCACGACACGGTCCTATGTGTGCCACTATACAGCCCAGAGCACACCACGACACGGAGTCGTGCGCGCGGCCTGGGCGCTATGCACACGTAGTAGGCATGCGTGCCAATGTGGTGTGCACTGGTGCACTTTAACCTAGTTTTGACTCAAAGGCACCGCCTGGTCACTATCACCGGGGGACACTGCTCACGAAAGCACTGCCTACACAGGTTTTAAAAAATCAAATCAAATCAAATCAAATGAAATAAAATCTTTTAAAATGAAATTTTCTAAAATAAAATTTTTGTTGTTAAATATGATTTAAAATATGAAATTACGCCTCAGACATTTATGAATGTACGACATAGTGTATGAAACATTTTTCTGTATGTGAATAAAGGTCTCGGCTATGTTCACGCCTTAGAGATACTGTATTAGAATTTAACTTGCCATTTGACATGTGTAGATGGCTAGCCGGCGGCAAGGACGAGGGTGTCCACGAGGTGCCAGCTTTCATGCACCACCAAAAGATTTGACCAAGAAGCCTTTGTCGAGGCCGGGAAGGATTGCGGCCGCGCCTTGTGTCGCCAGGTAAGAGGTAGACAGGGAGGGTCCCAGTAACCTGCAGATCTGTGGCACATCATCCTCCGACATTCATGTAAGGGAGGGAGATCCATGGTGGCGCATCATTGTTTCATGCAGACGAGAAGGTGTTAGAGGCTGTGAGATTACCTCCGACACCCATTCAGGATTAGACTACCGCTGCTCCAACTGCAGGTGAGGCCCAAGTATGGTGGAACCGGAAAAGACCTCTGCAGACTCTAGAGGCAATGACATGGGCAAGTAGTTCTAGATCGCTCAGCGGTAAGTATTTTCTGACACGTCACGGAAGGCTCAAAGAGTTCTAGAAATGGGCAAGGACGATGACCGCGGATGGATTACGTGGCTAGATCTGGCCGAGCCAAACTCGCTTTCTGATGATGACTGCGCCAACAAACACGGCCAAAGCTGGGGAGGTTCAAGAATGGCTGAAGTTGTCCATTCGGGCAAGATTGTAGACTTCGCCCACGGACATGGACTCCATGGTCGGGACAACCCCCGACCATAAAAGAGAGAGAGATGTAGGATGCCTCTGAGCACTTAATAATGGGTGTTAGTAACAAGAGGAAGGAGAGTTAGTCTCTTCTAGTTCGGGGAAAGAAGAAAGGGCCGTAGTTCACAGGGTTCCAAAGCCGCGGCCATCCGGGCTAGGGACATATCAGGGTTGCCGGTCGCAAGGCATGGTGTAAGCACACAAGCAGTGTTCCTGATATGGAGGAGGGATTTTCCAAAGACAAGATCCTAGGTTTCGGGACAAGGCAAATACAAATGGCTATAGGACAGAGAGGATATAATATACCTCCACGCCCAGAGGCCAGGAGACACTCAATCTCGTGGAGTTTCGCACGGGCACCTCCTGCCACGTAGGCCGGAGAGGCTAAAGGCCAAGGCAAAGCAGACAGCCCACAGTGTGGACGTCAGGGGTTCAGGGGCGTGTCTACGCCATCACACCACCGGCTAAGTCAGCGGATCAACCAATTATACAGGGTACGTTTTTGCTATCTTGCCTATGGGCAAGAGTGTTATTTGATTCTGGTGCTTCGCATTCATTCATTACTACAAGAAGGGGGTCGTTAATCCCCTAAGGTGATAAGCCTGGAGTTAGGGTGAAGGAGACCCGCGGTAGTATCCGAAAGGCCCTCTGTGGGTGTAAGAGACCCGGGGAGATGTCCCAAATTTCAGTGTGGGTGTAAGAGATCAGGGAGCTATCCCAATTTCGCTAAAGACCCAGGAGATATCCCAAATTGCGGTGGGTGTAAAGACCCGTGGAGATATCCGAATTTCGTGGGTGTAAGAGACCATGGGAGTAAACTAAAATTTCTGTGGTGGGTATGAGACCCAGTTATTCAAATTTCGTGGTGGGTGTAGAGACCCGTGGAGTTATTTGAAATCTCTGTGGGTGTAAGAGACCCGTGGAGAAATCCAAAATTTATGTGTGGGTGTAAGAGACCCATGGAGTTATCCGAAATTTCTGTGTGGGTGTAAGAGACCCGTGGAGATATCCCAAAATTCTGTGTTAGTGTAAGAGACCAGGGGAGATATCCCAAAATTTTGTGTGGGTGTAAGAGACCCGAGGAGCTATCCCAAATTTCTGTGTGGGTGTAAGAGACCGGTGGAGATATCCGAAATTTCTGTGTGGATATAAGAGGCTCGCAGTGTAGGCCGAAAAGTTCTGTTGCCCGCAGAGATGAAAACACACCTGGCCAAGTTATCACGTGAGGACTTAGAGTTGAGTTATAGGAGTCTGGAGGCCCGAGATGAAAACACACGATCATGGCGACACGTAGACTTGCAGTTTAAAGGATAGAGTCGAGTGACTTTCGAGATATGGATACCCCTTTGAAATCGTGATGGTGTCTGAGATGCCAAGGGCTTGGTATATGGATGTCATTCATGAAATGGACTAGCCATTTCGTCCATTGATTGTCGTTGATCGTGACTCGGGAAGGTCAGCCATACCACCAAGCAGGATCGTAGGTTACATATGCACATAGTCGACGCGGTACTGGGTGATAGTAGACCAATTACGAAGTCGCAGACGCTTTTCTAGCCTGAAGGCGACCTCTACATTTGAGAGATTCCGCTCGGTTGTACATTCGAGAGATAGTCCAGCCACATGGAATACCGCATCCATAGTGTCGATAGGACCTCGAGGTTTACGCGACTCGAAGAGTCAAAGGCACTGCACACCTACCGACCTTTCATGAGTACAAATTTTCCACCCATAGAAGGATGGTCACTGCAGAGGACTATATTGTGTGTTAGGAGAACATGCCGCGAGCATGCATCCCGGATCATAAGGGTAGTCGGGAAGAGCATTCATTTCTCTAGTGGAATTCGCCAACAACAACAATTTATCGCTTATATACAGATGGCAACTACATGAGGCATTGTATGGGAGGCCATGCAGATCACCGTTATGGTGGACCGAGGTGGGAGAGAGCCTAACACTCGGTCCCGATTTGATTTAGAGACACCTCCAGAAGGTAAGCTTGATACTACAACGTTTTTCTCACTACCGTAGCCGATGTAAGAGCTATGCCGACAGGCAATGACTTTGAGTTCGAGGTCGGGTGGATCAATGCCTTCTCAAGGTGATGTTTAAGAGAGAAGTGGTCGTCTCTAGAGCGCCGGAAGCTATCACGAGGTTCATTGGGCCCTCGAGATACTGAGGGTAGTAATCGTAGCTGCACGGCTGGTTTTACCGCCAAGATGTCGTGTCCACAGGTATTTCACGCTCCATGCTCCGTAGGTACACCCGCATCCAAATTTTCATGTAAAGGATCGGGTGAGATTAAGGCTGACACGATGGGACCTTCGGGAGGTGGGTTCAGCATTGTGTGGATAGCCTGATCAGGTTTTGCGACGTAAGACCGTGAGGCTAGTGAGGGTGTTATGGCAGCACCGTGAGTGAGAAGTCAACGTAGGAAACAATGAGAACACGATGCGCTACCTATCCTTCTTGTTTAGTGGACGGTTACCGGGTTTGGTCGCTTAATACTTAATTAGTTTATATGTAATGGCTCAGTATTCATTGCATATGCATGTGAGTTGTTGTGATTGTCTAGAATTTCGGGACGGAATTCCTTTTTAAGGAGGAGAGAATGTAAGACCTGAGAAAATTCCAATTTTCAGAAAAATGGCAAAACGGTAAATTCGGTCAAAACCCGAAATTTTTCTAAATCTCGGATTATGAAACGGACTTCACCGTTGGAATCGTCTCAGAACGAACGCCACGCCGAATTTCACGAATTCGAGACAATGGAATTTCACGCTTTTCGGACACCGGTGTTTGGGTGTCAGAAAACTGGATTTGAGAGACATGTGATGTGAAAGTCACCCATTACATAAAATTACAGGACACATGTTGTACAGCAAAGAGAGGATAGAAATGGATGGCCGAGATAGTGTCACAGTGTCAAAATCCAAGACTCAGACAATGATGATATTAAATGAAAGTTTAATGAGTATGAGACAAACATGGAATAGTGTCTTCTTCTCCAAAACACCAAAATAAAGGCAAGAGGGGCCGGAGAAACGTGCAGAGGGTGGAAGTTTTTGAACCAGAGAGAGAGAAAGGTGCATTCTCTCTAGATTTCACCATCGACCGTTTGCCGACGGAGCAAGAAGTAAAGTTGTTCTATACGGTGAGGGCTACACGTGCACACCGATTTGGTGGAGTTCAAACCTAAGAGGTAGGGATCTTTCCTAATGCGCACCTTTGGCTAAGAGCCATATGTGGTTAGAATGTTCTAAGGCTTGTTTTAAATTTCATAAATTCGGGTCTTAAACCTTTGAACTGAGCGGAGAAAATTTATTTAGGTGGTCGTGAACAAGAACTCCGAGGGTTTTAATTGCTCACGAAATAGTGACACGAAATTTCGTGTGAAAATGTGTTTTGTTAAGTGATTCAAAATGAATTGTTATGTTTGTTAATTAGCCCATGTGAGCTAATTTTAGTGTAATTGATTTGTGAATTTGCATAACATGTTTTATGTTATTTAATTATGTTAATATATATACAGAATATATTAGCATGAATGGTTAAATTAAAATTATGTGCATTCCATAGCGCACTGTGGCACCCCTAGAATATTAGAAGTGAGTACACATGAAATTGAAAGAAAACTAAAACGCTTTTGAAAGGAATTTCAAGGAAGATTTTTCAAGAATCAGCTTCGAGGGACGTCCAATAGATCACTCGATGAGGACCATGACTGCTTCGTGAGAGTTATCCAAAGAATTTGCCTCGGAGGGTAGTCCAATATTTCACTAAATCCGTAGTAAGTTTTCAAGAACAAAAGCTTTTGTTGTGAAATCAGATTTTACTCGCATCTCGCTTAGGCATATGTGAGTGAGTCGGTGAGGACCTGGAATAATGGATCGTCATGTAGACATTTGAGTAGGTTCATGAAATTGCTTGAATGTGATTGTTTTCTATAACATGTGCACTTAGGTGGGGAGTAACCCAGGTAGGAAATTATCACTATTAGGCTTTGCTCACCCTGTCGAGGGATCACCATTTCAGGTACAGGGAGCTATCGGGAAGGCGACACTCACTGTAGGTCATGTTAGAAGAAAGCCGCTTGTGGCTTTGATATTGTTGTATAAATATGTATTAGAAATTGTAAACTTTAATATATGTTGTATTAAGAGTAATGTACTAACTTCAACCAGCAAGATAGTCGTTAGATATTTGCATAATGCAAATTCAAGTGGCCATTATTTTACTCGCATGTAATTACGTGCGGTCATCATGGATTATTGGGACAAGTTTTGTATTTGCAGAGCTCCCATACAAAGGAGACTCGCTCGATTTTTATGAGTGGTGTCTAACATCCTTGACATTCACTAATATTCCATGAAGTTGACGGGTTGTCAAAGGACACCCCGGTTTTGGGGCATCACAATTTTTTTCATATTATGAGTTACAGTGTGGACTCCGTATTTTTTGCTATTATGCGTTTCCCACTAAAAATGCGAGACTCATTTTTATTTTTGAAAAACCATTTTTAGAAAACAGTTTAGAGTCGCCACTGATTTTTGTTATATTTTAAAAGGGAAAACAAAAAAAGAAAGAAAAACCTTAAATGTGACTCCAAATAAGAAAATGCAAGTCTTGGAAAACCGAGTCTTGGTACGAGGGTCAGGTTACCCATCGAGAAGGTACGATGAAAGCGTAGCACCCCTATAAGTCCTTAAAGTCAGGTCTCTTTTAAACAAACTAAGGAAAATATGGTTTTTGACTAATCAACCAATGAATATCGAAGATAAACAATAACAATACTGTGACGCCCTAAAACCCGGGGGTTTGTTGATAACCCGTCAACCCTCGGAATACTCGTGAATGTCGGGTAATCCGACACCACTCACGAAAATCGGGCAAAGTCTCTTTTGTACGGGGAGCTCTACCTAAGGTACAAACCTGTCCCAACAAGTTTACAATGACCACACAGGGTCCATATGCGAGTAAAATAATGGTCACTTGGGCCCCTGCATCAATACTCATAAAATACATCAACTAGATTACCATAGCTCAAGAGTTATTACATTACTCTTATATAACATATATTAAACCTTGGAATTTTAATATATGATACAATAAAGATACTAAAGGCAATAATTCGACTTTCTTCTTAAAATGCATCTAAGAGCGCTGGTCTCCGTGCACACCCCTATACCCGAAACGGTGATCGTCGATGGTGTGAGCAGCCCAAGAGTGATACTTCCTGCATGGGTTACCTCCCATCTATGCACATGTTATGGAAAACAATCACATTCAAGCACTTTCATGAACCTACTCGAATGTCTACATGCCCAAACCCATGTCCCGAGTCCTCACCGACTCCCTCACATATGCCTAAGCCGAATGCGAGTAAAATCACAGTTTTCAAAACAAAGGCTATTTGTTCTTGAAAACACACTACCGAATTTGGTAAAATATTGGACAACCCTCCGAGGCGAACTGGCTGGATAACCCTCCCAAATAATTCACGGGCCCTCTCGACGCGCGGAATTGTTGACAATCTCCTAACACGATTCTCCAAAATCTTCCATCGAAATTCCTTTCACAAACATTTTCATTTTTCTTCAATTTCATGTCATGCACTCACACCTAATATTCCAGGCTACCCCAGTGCATATGGAATGTATTATGCCAATTCCAAATAATGTATGCTAATACAATTCACATGCATATATTAACATAATTTACTCACAAGAATCATGTTATTCAATTTTCACATTAATAACACCAAAATTAGCTCACATGGGCTAATTAGCAAACACAAGCAATTCATTTTGAATCACTTACAAAATACATTTTCACACCAAGAAAATCATGTCACTATTCACATGAACAGTGAAACCTCAGGTTACTGTTCACGGCCACCAAATTTGGGATTTTCCACTGCCCAAAGGTTTTGAGACCGACCTCTACTAGCCAAATCGGGCCTCATCATCCCTAACTATAAACATGGCTCCTAGCCAAAGAATAAACCAAGTAGGAAAAGATCCCCACCTCTTAGAGTTTGTCGAACTCCACCAAATCGGTGTCCACGCGTGAGTTCTCGCCACAGAATAGCTTTACTTCGTCTGATTAAAAACCAAAGTGGGTCCAATCGGCCGGAAATCTAGAGAGAAGGTTCTCTCTCTCTTTCAAAAAATCTCAAATCCCACTTTCTGCACACACTCGTCCAGCCACTGCCCACTTGTGCTCAAAATGAAGAAGATGAACACTGTTTATCTTTCGTCTTATTATCATTAACATTTCAATTAATTCCATCTATGTCCCTTTTCTTGATTTTTTGACACTTGGCACTATCTCGGCCATCCATTTTCATCATCTCTCTACTCATGCAACATGTGTCACATGAGTACATGTAGTAGGTGACTTTTGTCACATCACATGTCTCTCAAACCCGTTTTACTACCACACCTATACCTCAAAAACGTGAAATTCCGACCGTCTCTGTAATTCGACCAAATTCCGACGCAGCTAGATTTCACGCAGACGATTCCAACCTGAAACTGCTTCATCATCCAAGATCTAGAAAATTCTCGGATTTTTACCAAATTATCATTTTACCCTTTTCTTAAAAATTGAAATTTTTCTGGTCTTACATTCTCTCTCCTCCAAAAGGAATTGTCCCGAAATTCGGGCATAATCATTTGATGTTACTATGCATATGCAACGTACACTCTACCATGCATGTAAACTAGTTATTTAAGTATTAAACGACTAAACCACGTACCTTCATCCCTAAACAAGAAGGGATAGGTGGCTCACATCTTGTCCTCACGCTCCCACGTTGACTCCTCCACTCCACGCTGCCGCCATAGCACCTTCCACTAGCCTCATGGTCTCAAGGTCACAAACCCGATCCCTACTATCCATACGCACACCTGCCTCCCGAAGGTCCCATCCCGTGTCAACCTTCTATCTCTTCCCAATCCACTACATGAGCTTGACCTGAGGTACCCTCCGAGCATGGAGACGTGAAATACCCGTGGACACCTCGATATGTCATGCAAAGCCAACCTAAGACGCTATACGCCTACCCTCTCGAGTATCTCGAAGGCCCACAACCTCGGGCGAGCAGCTTCCTTGCTCGTCAACCCAACTACTCCTCTCTTAGGCATCACCTTCAAGAAGACGTGATCTCCAACCTCAAACTCTAAGGGTCGACGTCGTACATCAACATAGCTCTTCTACCGGCTCTAAGCCTTGATAAGATGTTGTCGTATCAAACTCACCTTCTCGGAGGTGTCTCACAAGATCAGACCTGATGAGCCCACCCTGGGCCTAACATATTTGATCCGTGATAAATTTCCTATACAGCCTCATATGGTGCCATCTCAGATACTCGCCTCGATAATCGCGTTGTAGGCGAATCTCCACTCATGGGCAAATGCTCTTCCTAACCACTTTATGATCCAGACGATGTCGCGATGTCCTCTCTAACACCTGTGATAGTCCTCTCTCGACTAACCATCCTTCTAAGGTGGTTGTACTCAAGGGTCACCGCAGGCCCGCAGCCTTTGAAAACTCTTCCAAAAGTGCGTCGTAAACCTCGGGTCTCTATCCGATACTATGGATACTGGTACTTCATGTAGCCGACTACCTCTCGAATGTACAACTAGTAGAATCTCTCCAATGTGAAGGTCATCTGCACAGTTGGAAAATGTACCAACTTCGTGACTATCACCCATACCGCATCATGTCCTTGCGGTGTTCGTGGCAATTAGGTCACAAAATCCATCGTGACGTGCTCCAACTTCCACTCGGCCACCTCCAATGGATGAAGTAGCCATGTCGCTTTGGTGTTCAATTTTTAACTCACGACACGTGAGACATCGTCGAACAAAGTCCCCTATGTGTCTCTTCATCCCGCTCCAGTAATACTGGTAACGAAGATCCTGGTACATCTTCGTGCCACCTGGATGCACGGCAAATCGAAAGTAGTGAAACTCCCTGAGAATCTCCTCTCTCAAATCGATCAACAGGGAACCACTACCCGTCCTCTATACTGAAGACTACCATCTGTGTGGATGGTCCAGCCTCATCACCCGCACCTAATCAGACTGGCCCCTAACGGACTCTATCTCCGCTTCCCCGCCCTCGACCTAATCACTCGCCAACAAAGACGGTGTAGCCACTAAACTCCCCAACGCACTCCCTCGAGCCCCGCTTCACCGTATCAGAGCCCAAACCGTCCCATAGTCCAGCATCCGCGCCACCCGGAAGCTATACTAGCCAATGCTCCCCGTGACTTCCGACTGTAAGTGCATCAGCCACCACATTTGCCTTACCAGGTGGTAATGCAAAGTGAAGTCATAATCCTCTAGAACTCCATCCATCATGCATGTCTGATATCGAGGTCCCACTGCGTGAAAATATACTTCAGACTTTTGTGGTCTGAGTACACCTCGAACTATTCGCCATATAAATAGTTGCGCCAAATCTTCAAGGCGAAGACTATGGCCACCAAATCCATGCCGTGTGTGGGGTAATTTTGCTCATGATTCTTCCACTGAAGGGAACCATAAACCCTCCTAAACTCGTGATCAAACACATCCTGAACCGGGCCCTCGAGGCACGCCAATACACCGTGTACCCCTCGTCCCCCCCGGTCCCGACTATTAAAGATAGGAGCCAGCAAGCTCCAAACTCCTGGAATGCCTCCCCGCATCAGTCATCCCAATCAACTCGACGTCCTTCCGGGCCACTCCACATAGTGCCGCTAATCGAGAAATCCTTAATGAATCCTTTGTAGTACTCCAACCAATCCCAAGAAACCACGATCTCGAAGACCTGACGGGCTCCCAACTCACCACACCCTCAACCTTTCCTGTCCACTAACACGCCTAATGTGACACCAGGGTCCCAAAAATCTCACCTCGCAAACCAAAACTCGCACCATCGAATCTCATGTACAAATCGATGATCCTCAAAGAACTCCGTAAACGAGATCCTCGCTCGATACTCACGTCCCACTCCGATCGAGAGATCAAATGTCATCCCAAAGACTACAAAACTAATCCAAATAGGGCTGAATACCTCTGGCGCATGAGGTCCATGAACGCCGGCGCATTCGTCAATCCAAAGGTCACTCAAACTCAAAGTGCCCATAACGCGTCCTAAACGCTGTCTTAGGGAAATCGTCTCCTAACCCTCAAATTAAGGGTAACTAGTGCGAAGGTCTATCTTAGAGTGTACTCACGCCTCTCAACTCCGATCAAACAAATCGTCAATCCTGAATGGGTACCGGCTCCTTGATCGTAACCTTGCTCAACTCGCTCAGAATCAATGCACAAATAAGGGTCTTGTCCTTCTTCGCAACAGAACCGAGAGCCCCATGGTGAAGTGTCTTGCTTCATCGAACCCTTGTCCAAGAGCTTCGTAGAATGGACTCCAGTTCCTCGCAACTCAACCGGTGCCATCCTATGCAAGAGTCATGAGATGGGCCAAGTACCAGGTGTAACTCGACACCGGTCTACAAACCTCCCCGCGGAGGCAACCTTAGCTAATCCCGAAAAACATCCTCGCACTTAAACTACTCGAGGTGACGGTCCGGTCTCACCTCGCCCTCTGTGGTAAGGCTCACTAGCTAATTCACAGACCGTCCCCGAAGACCGACTCGCACACCGTCTGGCAAAATATCATGCTTGTTCCCCTGGAATACAACACGAGTATCGTCCTGCGTGTAGGCGGTAACCCTCCTATGCTCACAATCGATAACGACTCTATAAGCTGTCAGCCAATCCATCCCCAGGATGACGTCGAACTCTGACATGTCCATGATCCTCAAGTCCACTGTGAGTTGAATCCCGGAGATCTCTAACTAGCAACCACGACATATCATCCCAATCCTCACCCTAATCCCTAGAGGAGAACTCACATACAAGGGCTCCTCCAAGGCCTCAACCTCTAAGCCCAACTCTATCACAACTGATGCATCATCTTTAAGGTGTAAACACAACCTCGAGACACTATTCACATACCGAAAATTTTTATACATTATGTCCATGCATATAATTCAATATAATAATTCATATGCAACAAAAAATTCTTATTTTAGAAAATTTCCATTTAAAAGATTTTATTTCATTTTACTTCATTTTTATTTTATTTAAAAAAATTATTTTATTTTATTTATTTATTTTTTTAAAACCTCGTGGAATAAAGGCTCATGAACAGCAAGTTCATGAACAAGATCCCAAACAAAGGATCAAAACAAAGCAGACCGAGTAAAATCGGGTCGGGTGCACTGCGGCACGCCTCACCTAGCCTACACGCACAGGTCGCGCACACTACGCCTAGGTCGCACGCACACCGCAAGGTCGCAGCGTCTCCTCGCCTTGTCGCACACGGCCACCGCACGCTGGTCGCGCCCCGCCGTGTCGCACCTCCCTCCCGGGCGCTCCCAAGCTCAGGCCTCGCCAAATTCATTGCAGGCTCAGCTCTCAAGCCTCAGTCATTGCGGTACCGCCAGCTAGTGTGTGCCCGTCACCACAGGTCCGCTTAGCCTGGGCTTATGTGCCTCGTTGCTCGCCTTGTCAGCCCGCTCAGCTCACAGGCCACAATACAAATTTCGTATCAAGGACTACATTTTAGAAAATGGGCAATAGCCCATTCCAGCTCCAGCAACCTCTTCCCCTTTTTTTTTTTTTTTATCCTCCAGTAGCCTCCCTACCACTCCTGAAATGTAGCAGCCAGGACCACTGCAATTCATACCCCTCAAAAAATTTTTACAGTTTCCATTAATTCTTTTCAGGTAAAACTGGAAAATTCTCAGAATTTCACAACACAATCTGTTTATGTTCAAAACTGTAACTATTGT
The DNA here is from genome assembly GCA_016808115.1 of Tetrastigma voinierianum. NCBI lineage: Eukaryota > Viridiplantae > Streptophyta > Magnoliopsida > Vitales > Vitaceae > Tetrastigma > Tetrastigma voinierianum. The sequence goes on from JAEQBH010000797.1 coordinate 71,515, forward strand.
CCATAAAATTTTATATATATATATATATATATATATATATATATATATATATATATATATATATATATATATATTTTTTTTTTTTTTTTTTTTTTTTTTTCTTTTTCAATTATGGACCATTTTACCAAAACTTCTCGAACACCTAAGGTTATATTTTCTCGACCCTAGTGTTCAACGTTTACTCCTATGCTACTCACCAAGCATATAATTCACATAACATACACAACAATTCATGTTCACACATCCAAGCACACATAACGCAATGCATGCAGTGTTCTAATCTTGTCCCGTGACCGGTAATCCTTGGCTACCTAAATCTACACCCACCGTACCCTGGCGGTAATCGCTTACTCCAAATGATATCATACGCTCTGCGTCCTCGGCCTGTTGACACCGTTAACCCGCTGAATATACCAGGACAAATGGTAACCTGATTGACCACTTCACGGTAGTCGCAGAAGCTCTTACGGAGTTTAATTAGTATGGAAACCTGTCCCAACAGTTTGTTAATGATCACACAAAGATATGCGAGTAAATAATGCCACTTTCTCAGCTCGCACACATCACATTAAATACATCAACTATACACATAGCTCAAGAGTTATTACACATTTTATACAACATATATTAAACCTCGAATTTTAATACATGTATACACAGTATTAAAGTTTGATAAGAACTGACTTTCTTTTAAAATGTGGCCTCTAGTGAGCGCTGTCCGTATTACCCCCGTATTCCAATGGTGATCCTTTCTACAGGTGAGCAAAGCCAACAAGGATAATTTCCTACCCAGGTTACTCCCCACCCAAGTGCACATGTTATGGAAACAATCATATCTGCTAAATTTCTACGAACCTACTCGAATGTCTACATGCCCAAACCCATGTCCCGAGTCCTCACCGACTCCCTCACATATGCTTAAGTCGAATGCGAGTAAAATCACAGTTTTCAAAACAAAAGCTATTTGTTCTTAAAAACACACTACCGAGTTTCGGTAAAATATTAGACAACCCTCCGAGGCGAATCTCAGCGATAGCACAGATATCAACCCTCCGAAATAATCTACGGGCTCCCTCCGACGTGAATCGCTGGACAATCTCCAAACACGATTCTCCGAAAATCTTCGCCGAATTCATTTCACAAACATTTTCATTTTCTTCACCACCCCATGTTTGACGTGACCACACTCCACATTCCAAGTTGCCTCAAAGGCATATGGAATGCATTATGCCAATTCCAAACAATTTATGCTAATACAATCTACATGCATATATTAACATAATTTACTCATTAACAATCATGTTATCTAATTTTCACATTAATAACACCAAAATTAGCTCACGGGCTAATTAGCGTAAACACAAACAATTCATTTCGAATCACTTAAAAACACATTTTCACACCAAGAAAATCACATCACTATTCACATGAACAGTGAAACCCTCGGGTTACTGTTCACGACCACCAAATTTGGGATTTTCTCCACTCGGTTCAAAGGTTTTGAGACCGAATTTATAAATTTCAAATCAAGCCTCGAATATCCCTAACTATAAACATGGCTCTTAGCCAAAGAATAAACCAAGTAGGAAAAGATCTCCAATTTCTCGAGTTGTTGAACTCCACTAAATCGGTGTCCACGCTTAGCCCGCCGCAGAGAAACAACCCATTTGCTCACAAACCGACGGTCCGATCTTCCGGAAATCTAGAGAGAATGTGCTCTCTCTCTCTCTCTAAAAGTCTCAAATCCCACTTTCTGCACACACCCATCCAGCCACTGCCCATTTGTGCTCAAAATGAAGAAGATGAACACTGTTCATCTTTCGTCTTATTATCATTAACATTTCAATTAATTCCATCTATGTCCATTTTCTTGATTTTTTGACACTTGGCACTATCTCGGCCATCCATTTCCATTATCTCTCTACTCATGCAACATGTGTCACATGAGTACATGTAGTAGGTGACTTTTGTCACATCACATGTCTCTCAAACCCGTTTTACGGCCCCCGACACCCGGTGTCTCGAAAACGTGAAATTCCGATCGTCTCAGAATTTGACGAAATTTGACATGGTAACTAGATTTCGCGAGACGATTCCAACGGTAAAATCTGCTTCATCATCCGAGATCTAGAAAAATTTTGGATTTTTACCAAAATTACCGTTTTACCCTTTTTCAGAAAATTGGAATTTTCTTGGGTCTTACAAATATAAAAGCATGCAAGACATATATAAACAAATAATCAAACAAAGTCAGATGAGAAAAATGTGTACCTGGACAGCATGTTAGAAATGCTAATACCAGAAACAACGTATCGCGAATAACAAAATACAAACTATTCACATTCAATTAAAAATTGATTATAAATCATATGTCAAATTATTTATTAAAAGGATACATGGAATATCGTGTCTCACTCGAGCCAATTTCTATGTTAAACAAATTAAACCTTCAAGATTCCATTTTATAGAAATTGTAGAATTAATCATATGTTTGGAATGTTTGAAAACTGGTTTGAAATTGAAAATTTGAAAATTGGAAGTTTGTAAATTGAGAATTTTGAAATGAAATTTAAGTTTGAGAATTTTGAATTAGGATTTTGGAAATTGGATTTTGAAATTAAGGAATTGAGTTTTATAAATTTGAGACTTGTTTGTAATTTTGAATTTAAAAATTTGAAATTGGAAATTAGGCAACTTGAATTTTGAAATTGTCACTTGAATTTTGAAATTGGAAACTTGAAATGAAAATCAATTATACTTTTGAATTTGAAATGAATTGAGTAGTATTTGGAAATTTATTGAGATATTTAAGTTGGAAATTAGGTGACTTGAAATTTAAATTGGAAACTTGAAATTTTGAAATTTGAAATTGAGGGACTTTAATTTTGAAATTATGGAAATTGAATTTTGAAATTGGGATTTTGTAATTTTGGAACTGGAAACTTGAAATTTTTAAAATTAAAATTAAGGGGCTTGGAATTTTAAAATTAGACACTTTGATTTTAGAAATTATAAACTTGAAATATTTAAATGAAATTGAGGGACTTAAATTTTAAAATTATGACCCTTGAATTTTGAAATTAGGAATTTGCAATTTTAAAATTGGAACCTTGAAATTTTCCAATTTTAAAATTTGAGATTTGGAGGACTTGAATTTTAAAATTGAAAATTTGAATTTTAGAAAATGAGAAATTTGGAATTTGAATTTTGAAATTTGGACATTTAAAAATTGGGAAATGAAAATTTAGAACTTGATTTTTTGAATTTTTTGGATTTTATTAAATTAAGGATGGGTGATGGTTCATATGTTAAGGAAAAATAAATTGAATTATTAAAAAAAACATCAATAACCAATTTAATTAAATTAAAAAAAAGCAACAATATACTTACAAAGAAAATAAAATAATAAGACTATAAATTAAATGACTAATTAAATATAATAATAAATTAAATATATATACAAGATAATTAATTAAAAAAATAACTATATAAAGGAAGAATTTTTAAATAAAAAAAAAACAGTCTAGAAAACTTACTTGGCAGACGGGCATCCCCGGACCGAGTCGTCACTCAAGTTGAAATTACCTCCAAAGCCGAGATCATCTCCCAAGATTGTTCTCAATGCCATCTTATTTAAAAAAAAAAACCTTTAAACTTTGAGACCACTTAGGACCTCTCACTCAATATAGGTGAAGGTCCATAGTCTCCTTATAAAAACAAACTTAAGGGACTAATAGAGCCTAAATTATATAAGTTCATGCTTTAATTTATTCCCTAAAAAAATATTTAATTAAGGGTCATTAAGGTCTTCCACTCTATTTTTCCTTCTCCAAATCAAGGGGGAGAGGCCTCATTTATAGGGAAAGGGAGGCCTTTGTCCCTTGTAAATTTTCAATGTGAGATTACCTTCTATAAAGGAAGAAACCTCGAAAGCCTTCAAATTTTGGAGGTCTACATATAGTTAGGGTTTTTTCACTTTATTTCCTTAAAAAAAGTGACGACTCCAAACCGTTTTCAAAAAATTGTTTTAAAAATATAAAACGAAATCTCGCATTTAAGTGGAAAACATATCATAGCCAAAATTGGTGTCAACAAACTGCCTTCAATTATTGTTTTTGCTTTTACAACCTATTGTTTATAATTTCTTAAAAAAAAAACCTATTGTTTATAATTGTTTTTCGAACATTTTTCAAATATATTCGCTCAAGGTGCAGCAAAAGCAAATGTAAACAGTAAGATTAGTTTTTTTTCGAAGTGTTCACACAATATGTGATTTTTTTTTATTCAGCTAAAAGTTTACTTGATAACAACATATACCTTAACCTGCGAAAATAAAATAAAATAAAATATATTATTATTTATTCAACCAAAAAACAATTAACTGAATAAAAAAGCCACGATAATGGCTTTTCAATCAACCAAGAACAATGATCCATCATTTTCGTCCAATAGAAAAAAACGCTACCCAGATTTTGAGTCACGTTATTCTCCAAAAAAAAATAGTACAACATATTGGACATTGACAGATATTGGGAGTCCAGGAATCATGTACAAACATAATCTATTTAAAAATAATAATAAAACATATAATCTATATTAAAATAATAATAATAAGAAGAATATAATACATTATTAATTGATTAAGTAATGAATACTTTTACACATTAGCTAAACAGGATGTGAGATCTACATATTGGACACGAGCTACTCTTTTGAATCCATGTGAGTATACAATTATAATGATAAAAATGAGAACATGGACTACGAATGATTCCTAGTGGTAGCCCCGTTGAAAGCTCTTCCAAACATATCATACATTCATCTCCCCAATCAACATTCTTTAACTCAACTTTTTCAGACCCATGAATCGAATCTTGATTGGTTGTCGCTTCTCGCATCATTCGATCATTATCATTGACTGGAACATTTGACAAAACTATTTCGAAAACAATTGGAAGTATCTTAGGATGAACAATATTAGCAGTTTCATTAGCTATAGCAACAACATTCGAATAGATCGCCATCACAATTGATGAATTTCTACTAACGAATATTCTTATATCAGACAGTAATTTCACTATTTGCAATCGTGCATGATTTTCATGTAACATGCATTCACGTTTCAACGTTAATCTTTTCTTTATCACCCAATCATCATCATTAGATTCAATACCTTCACCTTCATAGGGGAAAGTAACTCAAATTGAACACTAATTAAATTTGTTATAAACTAAGACAAATAACTTGGAACCATACTACCTCTTGCCAAGCCCTTTAACATATCCAAATTCTTCTGATATTATGATGGAAGCAAAGTAGAAAGAAAGATAATCAATAGAATGATGATTCAAGCTTATTTATACATTGATGATTTATTTATTTATTTGTTGAAATTGAAATCAGATTTTGTTTAGGAATTAGAAAGTCTTTTTGGGTAAAGATGAATTTGGCAAGTTTTATTATATTCTTAAAAGATATTTGTAAGAATAGAAGTCAAGAAAGTTTTATTTTTTTTTATTAAAAGATATGATTGCTAAGATTGTGTAACATAAATTAGAAACAATTTGAACTTATTCAAAAATTTAAAAAGTTTCTAATTTGAATGTATAAGAAAATATATATTATATATTATTGCCATGATCTATTTCCTGATAAATGTAAGACCCGAGAAAATTCCAATTTTCTGAAAAATGGCAAAACGGTAATTTTGATTAAAACCCTAAATTTTTCTAGATCTCAGATGACGAAACAAATTTCACCGTTGGAATCATATTGCGAAATCTAGCTACCATGTCAAATTTCGTCGGATTACGAGAAAGTCGGAATTTCACATTTTTCGAGGCACCGGTTGTCGGGTGCTGTAAAATGGTTTTTGAGAGACATGTGATGTGAAAAAAGTCACCCATTACATGTACCCATGTGACACATGTTGCATGAGTAGAGAGATGATGAGATGAATGGCCGAGATTGTGCCAAGTGTCAAAATCAAGACAAAATGGGACATAAGTGGAATTAATGGAAAGTTTAATGAATGAGACAAAACAATGAATAGTTGTCTTCTCAAACAAAAAAGGAGAAAACGTGCAGAATGAAGAATTTCGTGCAGTAGCTTGAGTTTTTGAAATCTAGAGAGAGAAAGTGTGCCTTCTCTCTAGATTTTCGGTCGTTCAAACCGTCGGTTCTCGACGGAGCAAGAAGCAAAGTCGATCTACGCAGCGAGGGCTACGCGTCGATAACGATTTAGTGGAGTTTCGACAACTCCAAGTGGTAGGGATCTTTTCTTACTTGTGATATTCTTTGGCTAAGAGCCATGTATATGGTTAGGGATATTCTGAGGCTTGATTTAGCCGTAAATTCGATCTCAAAACCTTGGAACTGAGTGGAGAAATCCTAAATTTATCGTGAATAAAGGTTAACTCAAGGGTTTCACTGCTCGCGGAATAGTGATGTGATTTTTGGGTGTGATTTATAATGTTAAGTGATTCAAATGAATTGCTTGTGTTTGTTAATTAGCCCATGTGAGCTAATTTTGGTAAGTTATTAATGGTGAATTTGCATAACATGATTTATGTGATTATTTAATTATAAGTAATATATCTACATGTTTTATATATTAGCATGACTATTTTGAATTCGCATACGCATTCCATATGCACTGGGGCAAACTTGTATTATTAGGTGTGAGTGCATGACATGAAATCAAACAAAACCAAAAACATAGTGAATTGATGGGAAGATTTTTAATAATCTGAGAGAGTTAGTCAACATTTCAATCTGAGGCGGTCATCATTTTCAGAAAGACCCATGTTCACTGAGGAGTCTGCGTTCATCAAAACGCGGTTTTAGATCGCGCTTCATTTGAACGAGTTATTTGACTGCATTCGGTCAGAGGCATGAGTGGAGTCAGACTCGACACGATTATCGGATCTCGTGGTCTATGTGAATTATTTTACGTGGATTGTTCGACTTAAAATGCGTGACTCAGTGAAATCCATGGTAAAATTATCTCACTGGCTTTGCTCACCCTGTCAAGGGATCATCATTTTAGGTACAGGGAGCAATCGGGAAGGCTACACTCATTGTAGGTCAGTTTGAGAAGAAAGTCGACTTGCGGGTTTTGATAAAAGAAACATAACATGTATTAAAATGTTGTAATTTTAATATATGTTGAATTAAGAGTGATTTATTAACTCTTGAACTATGGTATATAGTTGATGTATTTTGTGGGTATTAAAGCAGGGGCCTAAGTGGCCATTATTTTACTCGCATGTGGACCCTGTGCGGTCATTGTAATTGTTGGGACAGGTTGTACTCTGGTAGAGCCTAATGTACAAAGAAGACTCGCCTCGATTTTCATGAGTGGTGTCGGGTTACCCGACATCCACGAGAATTTCGCGGGCTGACGGTTGTCACCGTGTTCTCAGTTTTGGGGCTACATATGTGATGTGACAAAGTCACCTACTACATGTACCCATGTGACACATGTTGCACAGAGTAGAGAGAGGACAGATGGATGACGAGGATTGTGCTAAGTAACAAAAAATCAAGACAAATGGACACAATAGAATTAAGGAATTGTTAAATGAAAAAGCATAAAAGATAAATAGTGTCATCTTCCAAAGAAGCAAATTTCAGGCAAGAGTTTGAGTTTTGAAATGATGTGAGAGAGTGCCTTCTGTCATGCTGACTCAGGTTGGTTTGATGCAAACAGATTCCACGCGCGAGGCTAATGCGTGACACCGATTTGGTGGAGTCTCGACAACTCCAAGAGGTAGGATCTTTTCCGCAGCACTCTCGCTGGTCATGTAAATGGTCAGGGGATGTTCGAGGCTTGATTAGCCGTATTTCGGGTCTCAAAACATTTGAACCGAGGAGAAAATCCTCATTATTTGTGGGCCATGAGCAAGGCACCTCAGGGTTTCACTGTCATGTGAATAAAGGACATGATTTTTGGTGTGAATTTTTATGATGTTGAGCATTCAAATGAATTATTGTGTTTGTTAATTAGCCCATGAGCTAATTTGGAAAGGTTGATGTGGAATTTAAAAACATGATTTATGTGGATTAATTATGTTAGTAGTTATACATATTTTATATATTAGCATGAGTTTGTTCGATTGGCATCGTGCATTCCATATGCACTAGGGCAATTCTAGAATATTAGGAGGAGTGCATGATTTGAAATTGAAAGAAAAACGAAATGCTTGTGAAAGGAATTTCATAGAAGATTTTCAAGAATTGCTCGAGAGTTGTCCAATGTATCACTTCTATGAGGACTAAGTGACTGCTTTCTGAGAAATATCCAGCAATTCGTCTCGGAGGGTAGTTCAATGTATTTACCGAAATTCGGTAGTGAGTTTTCGAGAACAAAAAGCTTTTGTTTTGAAAACTGGATATTTTTACTCGCATTCGGCTTAGGCATATGTGAGGGAGTCAGTGAGAACTCGGGACATGGGATTGGTCATGTAGACATTCGAGTAGGTTCATGTAATTACTTGAATGTGATTGTTTGCCATGACATGTGCACTTAGGTGGGGTAACCCACGTAAAATTATCACTCCTGAGCTGCTCGCCACAATCGAAGGATCACTATTTAAGTCTGAGAAGTGTCTGAGGAGGACAGCGCTCACTTAGAGACCATGTTTAGAAGAAAGCCGGGTTTTGGCTTTGGGTATTTGTTTTGTGTAACATGTATTAAAATTGTACATCTTAATATATGTTGGTAAAGAGTAATTTATTAACTCTTGAACTATTGTATATAGTTGATGTATTTTGTGAGTATTGATGCGAGGACCAGAGTGCCGTTATTTTTCGCATGTGGACCTGTGTGATCATTGTAAATTGTTGGGATAGGTTTTGTACGCGGTAGAGCTCACCGTACAAAGACTCTGCCCAGATTTTTCGTAGTGGTGTCGGGTTGCAGGCGTCCACAGCTGTCTAACGAGGTTGTGGGTGTCAACGGGACCCCCGGTTTTGGGGCGTCACAAGAAATGTTGGGAAAGGCCTCACTCTAAATCTGTACGCTTTGATTTGAATTTAAAAATATTAAGTTACAAAAAAATGAAATTAAAATTTAAAATATTTCTTCGGGTCAACAGACAAGTGGTTGATTGGTGGGGCCCACATCAATTATTTGTTTTAAAGGGTAGTTTGTGTTGGCGTAGTTGCAATTAACTTGATTAGGAAATCGTATATTTAGAAATCCCTTCACTTTCAGTCTGACATGATTGTGGCAAGTAAATATTGTTTAGACATAGAGTAACTTCCTAAAATAAATTTTCTTTTATCTATATATATTGTACTCTATTTTATGGAATGAATAAGAGAGAAAAAAGGGATGTTTGACATGGTATCAGAGCAAGATCTTGGGCTCCTTTGTTCTTGTCGGGCGGTGGTCGATTTTTGCTGGTCTCATTTGGTTGACTCCATAGAAAACATCCTTGATAATTCTTTTATAAAAAATGTGGAATCTTGTCAAAGTCTAGGTCTCTCCTTCTCAATCAGATTCCCAGATGGTTCCAATCAACATCAAGTTGGATGGCTCCAACTATGGATTATGATTAGTTATTGGATATTTATCTCGGAAAAAAGATGGCAGGATACATCAATGGAGACACCTGACCAGAAACCGACCCTCCTTTGTAGATGGCATGCCCGAATGCTATGGTGAAAAAATTTGGTGATCGACTCCATGGACCATTCCTTGGTTGTAGCAGAACTTGATAGCTACCAGCGGCTAAGCGGTATGGGATTGTTCTCTGACATACTTTGATGGAACTGATACCTCGCAGGTATACGAGCTCAGGCGTCGTGTATCTCGAGATAAACAAGCGGGGATCATAGAAAATATTATAATGGTCTCACGGGGTTTATGGCGAGAGGTCGATTTTCGTCGGCCAGAATCGATGAAATGTGCAATTGACACCTGGCTTCACAACTCCATGTTACAGGAAGCGGTATATATTTTTTGATCATTTGGATGCAGTTGATTGTATCTTGTTCGGGCGATGTTCTTCGTGCGAAACCTTTCCCTTCAATTGACGAGGCATCGCTCACGTTCGGAAAGATCTCCAGAACAATCTATGATGATATCTGGAGGCGAGTAGTAACTAGTGGTCTTTGTTATGGCCACCAAGGCATGAGATGTGGCCAGTCACAAACTTTACTAAAGTCTGGGTCTTCCTCACGATCTAGAGGTCAGTTTGATGGGAATAAGTGCACTCATTGTGGGAGTAAAAAACATACATAGGAGACTTGTTTCAAAGTACATGGCTACCGGGTGAGTGGCATGAATTACAAGCCGAAAAGCAGAGATGTACATGGCGAAGACATCGGAGGTCGAGTAGCAATGGCCGCGGCTGAATCGTATCCCTTATTCGATAAGAACCTTGTCTCAGCCCCGGATGGTAATTGTGGTCAAGTTTTGCGGCTCCACTGCTCGGAGATGATGGTTGCCTAGATTATCAGGCTCGAGCAACGGACCATAAGACATTTGACCCCGAATGACTTCTCGAGCACGACTCCTCACTGAAGGACTTGCATTGCAATGCAAATGAAATTCACAAGTCCGCAGGCTGAGCAGTACCATTGTCTCCCTGCTCTTTCTTTAGCTCACACACTTCTTGTTCCATCTCTCTTCAATAAGTTGATGTCTGTGAGTCAAGTCACTAAAGAGCTTAATTGTGTTGTACTGATCTACTCTACTTTTTGTATTCTTCAGGATATTCACACGCACCATCAGACCAGTAGCCACGAACGACAGATTTGGCTATGGCATAGGCTCTTGGGGCACCCATTATTTGGCTATCTCAGGCATCTATTCCCATCTTTATTTTCCCGTCTGCAGAATGTGGACTTTAAATGTGATACATGTATTAAGGCTAAAAATAGCAGAATCTCTTATCCAGGTTAGCTTGAATAAGACTAATACCAAATTTGCGTGATACGCTCACGATGTGTGGGGACCGTCCCCAATAACTACCCTGCGGGTCACTTAGTTGGTTTGTAATTTTTATCGGCTTGATTATTGCACAGAATGACATGGCTCTATCAGCTAAAAACCAAAGATGAAGTTTTCACCATTTTCAAGCATTTCATGCCATGGATTCGGACTGATTCTCTTAGAGATAGAGTTCTTGATCTCACGATAATGGTGGGAGTGCAGCCAGAAAGATTTGGAGCTATTTCAGCCGACATGGCCTCACTCCGCGAGACCTCATGCTCTCAAACACCACAACAACATGGTGTGACGGAGAGAAAAAATCGACATATTGGAAACATCCATTGCTCTTCTCCTCGTATACATGTAGAGATTGCCATTGAGGGGGGATCTTTGTAGCTCTTCTTAGGTAATACTAATCAACGGTAGCGCCAACTAAAATTTTTTCACTTTAAAACCCTTTACAATCCTCTCTACCCTTATATCCCTTATTCACTATTGATGCTTCCTCCCGGAAATTTTTGGGTATGTTGCTTTTGTCCTCACACAAGAATCAACGTGCCAAGCCCCTAGACCCACATGTCTTTGTTTGGTGCTTGTTTTGACTATGGATTACCACAAAAAAAAGGCTTTAGGTGCTATGACTGATACACAGAACCTATATCTGCAAGATGTTGCATTTCTTGAGTCGAGAATTTTGCCCTTCACATACGATTCTCCTCTTCGGGGAGACTCAGAGTAGAGTGTCAAATTGGTTGATGTGATGGAGTATTTGGAAATAGAGGTTGGCTTGACATGAGGCCTGCAGTGAACCTGTCGAATTGAGAAATGGAAGCATGAATGAAGAAGCCCAGAAAAATACGAGGTATCCTCGATCCCCTCACTCCTCCATACACAGAGGCCCTCTCCCTCTGAGAATGTCCTGAGGTAAAATTACTCTCTTCTTGCTGTACATCTTCAATATCTTGGATTCTTCTCACCAGTTGCATGTTGCCTTTTAGACACGATTGTGAGGCTCACGAGCAGTCTGACCCAGGATGAAGAAGAATCCAAGTACCCAATTGCAAATTATGTATCTCTCAAGGTGCATCCGGCCGCTCAAGACTTTCACTCAAGCACTATTCTCACCGTATTCCCAATCTTGTTGAGGAAGCGTTATTTGATCAAAGTGGGAAACGAGAAGCAATACAAAGAAGCCCAAGCCTTAAAGAAAAACAATACACGGAGGGTTGGTCCTTCTGAGAAAGGAAAAAAAATAATGGGATGCAAATAGGTGTTCTCTATAAAATACAAGGCTGATGGATCAATTGACAGATACAAGGAGAGGCTTGTGGCGAATGGGTTTACTCAAATGCATGGCATAGACTACTCAGAAACCTTCTCACCAGTAGCTAAGCCCGGAATACTATTAGAGGATGTACTATCTCTTACGACAAATTTGGACTAGCCGCATCAACTTGGCGTAAAGAATATGCTTTCCTTCACGGAAACCTTGAGGAGGTAGCATGGAGAGTTCGCCCGAGGATATCTGAAGTCGATTGAGACGAAATTGTTTTGTAAATTGGAGAGGGCATTGTATGGACTAAACGGTCACCACGAACATAGTTTTGAGCGATTTAGTTCGGCTATGATAAATGTGGCTATACGCCCGTAGTAACTCGGATCATACACTTTTCTTGAAACATCGACCATGAGTGACATCATTAATAGTCTATGTGGATGATATGATAATTCTGCAGGATGATCTTTGAGAGATCTCGAGGTTACAACAACAATTGTCTGCTGAATTTGAAATGAAGCATTTGGGAGGGCTCAAGTATTTTCTAGGAATAGAGGTAGCGAGGTCAAAAGCGGGCATACACCTCTCTCAACGGAAATATGTATTGGACTTATTGACGGAAGTGGGATTACTAGAGTGTAAACCTGTGGATACGCTAATTGTGCAGAACCATAGGCTTGGGGAATATTCGGACTAGGTGCCAGCCGATAAGGTGAGGTATCAAAGGCTAGTGGGGAAGCTCATTTACTTATGTCACACTCGTCCAGACATTGCTTACGCCGTAAGTGTGGTAAAAACGGTTATGCATAATCAGGAGTAAAGACCACATGGATGCCATAATTAAATTATAAGCTATATAAAGTCATCACCGAGGAAAAGATTACTATTCTCCGAAGCATATCTGAATATTGAAGGGTACCTGAGATCTTGAGGAATTTGGGCCGGGAACATCTTGGATAGAAAGTCTACCTCAGGCTACTTTACATTCGTGGGAGGAAACTTAGTTACATGGAGGAGTAAAAAGCAAAAGGTAGTGGCATTGTCCAGCGCTGAAGCTAAGTTTCGAGCATGGCGAAGGTTATGTGAACTTCTGCCCAGAAATTTGCTAACGGTCGGTTTCCTCGTTCAATGGTGTGCTGTGGAGAAATACAAAAAAAAGCCATTGACATATCTCACAGCCCGATTCAACATGGTACTTTGAACATGTGGAGGTAGACCGACATTTCATCAAGCAGAACTGGAAGAGAAGATTATTGATTCCTTTTGTTGGAAATCTAAGATTAGTTGGTGATATACTTGCAAGAGCAATTTCGATGAAACTGACTCCTTTGGACAAGTTAGGTGTTATAGATATCTACACACCCGACTTGAGGGGAGTGTTGGCGTGATTTGCAGTCGCCGATTAGGAAATCGTATATTTAGGAAATCCACTTCACTCAAGGAATTTTCTTATGATTATGCTTAGTAAATATTGTTTAGATATAGAGTAACTTCCTAAAATAATTTTTCTTTTATCTCTATATATTGTACTCTATTTTATGGAATAAATAAGAGAGAAAAAAGGGATGTTTGACAGTTTGGACATTGAGAAAATGGATAGCAATGGATCCGATTTTGGTTGGATTTAAATTCCTCATTCATGTCTTCATTTATTATTTCTAAGATTTTTTATTATCATCAGATTTTTTATCTCGGGATTTAGATTTATTTGCTATAATAGTAATAAGAATGACTATGACCAATTAAAGAAAAAAATGTGTAAAAAAACAAAAGGTTAAAATCTGGTATGTTTTTAGCTTTAGGACTTTTTAATATAAATAAATATTTATTATATTTATATATTACATATTTAATTGGTTATTCAAGTTGGGAATGAGTAGGATATAAAATCGAACATGTTTTTAACTTTAAGACTTTTTAATGTAAATAAATATTTATTACATTTATATATTATATATTTAATTGGTTATTCAAATTCACATCCCCGAATCCAAAAATCTCCAAATCCTATTACTCAAATATTTAATTGGATCTAAAACATTCCTCTATATCCTCCCCATTTGGAACCGATAACAAATTCTTCATCGGATTCGAAAGAAATTACCAACCCTAAATTTCAGTACACCTACTTTTGAATGACTGTTTGTAAATTTCTTTCCCTTAGAATTCCACATAAACATTTGACTGTTTGGGAATTGAAGTTTGATGGGATTTGAGTTTTCATCATGGGATGGCAATCGTGTAAACTGATATCGATATATTTATCAATATATCAACAATATATCCCAACATTTTTAAATCGTTTTGTGAAAATATGGCATTGTTAAGTACCATTTTGAAAACTAATTCCCCAAATACACCAACTTTGGGATAACCGTTTTTAAATTTCTTTCTCCTTAGGTTAATTTTTCCCAAATTTAAATAGAGAGCTAAAACAATTGTTCATGGAACTGGAAACAGCAAGAAAGCAATACGAGTGAGACTGACTCCGACTGGCTCTAGGAGAAGAGCATTGGGAAGAGCCACCATCTTATAATTAAAGTAACGACCCGTTTTGGCCCAGCTATACAGATATCTATCTATGCATACACCCACTTTAAGTATCTTTCTCTTTCTCCTTATCATACATAAACATAATTTTCCCAAATTTAAATTTAAAATCAAACAGAGCTACAACAATTATTATTCATGGAACTGGAAAGTGGAAACAGCTAGGTAGAAAGCAATATGAGTGGAGTGAGTCCTCCTAATTATTAATAGCTAGAATTAGTAGAATTTTTTAGGTAATTGTATTTATATTTGTCAGTAATTTTATTTATATTTGATTTTCTTTAAGGTTATATTTGGTTCCCATAAAATTTGAAGAAAAATAAAAAAAAAAGAAAATAGTGTCAAAATACTCAGGTTCATTGTCATTCGGAAATATAACAAACGAATTTTAGTCATTTTAAATTCGATCACTTGATGCAATAAAAGCATTTGGTGCATTATTTTCGGCATTTAAGGCGGAGTGCATTCGAATCTGTGACATAGTTTGGTCTGTTGGATAGATAGATTGGAGTGCATTCGGACATATTTTTCGGCACTATATTGTGATATACTCGTACTCTTTTTAATTATATTATCAATTTTAATATCTTTAAAAATAAAATTTCAAATTGAAACTACTTTACAAGTTTTAAATTTATATTTATCTTTTCTCACCAATTTAACTATTTGAATCTCAATTTCACAAAATCTAATATTTTCATTTCCTATTTTTTCAAATTATCAATATCTTTAAAAAAATATCATTTTCAAAAATTTTCAATTTCTAATTTTCAAATTTCAAAACCTTAATTTTTAAAATTTAAATCTCAATTTTCAGAATTTAAGTCATTTTCTTCAAAATTTTAGTTACAAATTCTTAATTCCTTTAAATCACCAAATTTCCAAATTCAAATTCAAAATTCAAAATTCTTGATTTGTAAAGTTTTAAATCCTAATTTCCAAAATTCAAATACCAAATTTCCAAATTTTAATTTACAAAACCCAAATTTCCAATTTAAAAAATTCAAGTCCCAAATTTCAAATTTCAAATTTTCAAGTTCCTAATTTTCAAAATTCAATTCCTCAATTTCAAATTTCAAATATCAAATTCTCAATTCTTAAAGAATTCAATTTTCAAAATCCCTAAAATCATAAGTCAATTTTCAAAAATTGTATTTTCAAAAAAGTTTGTAAATGTTCCAATTACATGTTTAATTATATAACTCCAACAATAACGAAGTCTTATATTTTTTGTCGAACTAACGTGATTTTCTATCGATAATGCTCTCGATTTACCATTCAAGTATGCGTTCCTTCTTCTCGACTTTGCTCCTTTATGTACTATCTTCTTAATTTATTGGTATCCTTAGAATGATTAGTCAATTTTCATATTTTCTTTAACTTGATTATTAGAGACCCAAACTTTAGAGGCTTAGAGTAGAGCTACGGTTTATCAAATCTGTGTAGCGATAAATGTCTAATGGACTGAGCTTCGATTTTCTTAGATCTTTTTTCCATATTATGAGTCATAGTGTGGACCTTGCATGTTTAGCTATTATGCGTTTCCCACTAAAAATGAGATTTGACACATTTTGAAAAATCATCTTTAGAAAACGGTTTATAGTCAGTGACGCCCCAAAATCGGGGGTCCCGTTGACAACCCGTCAACTTGTGGAATACTCGTGGATGTCGGGTTACCCGACACCACTCATGAAAATCGGGTAGAGTCTCCTTTGTACGGAGAGCTCTACCCAAGATACAAATTTGTCCCAAACAGTTCACAATGACCACACAAGGTCCACATACGAGTAAAATAATGACCACTTGGGTCCCTGCATTAATACTCACAAAATACATCAACTATATACAATAGTTCAAAAGTTAATAAATCACTCTTAATTCAACATATATTAAAATTACAACATTCTAATACATGTTATACAACAACATCAAAGTCATAAGTCGGCTTTCTTCTAACACGCAATCTTTAGTGAGTGCCGCCTTCCCGATCGCTCCTTGTACCTGAAATGGTGATCCCTCGATAGGGTGAGCAAAGCCCAGTAGAGATAATTTCCTACAAGGGTTACTCCCCACCTAAGTGAACGTGCATGGAAAACAATCACATTCAAGCAATTTCATGAACCTACTCGAATGTCTACATGTCCAAACCCATGTCTCGAGTCCTCACCGACTCCCTCATACATGCCTAAGCCAATATCTGGTAAATAATACAGTGTTCACAACAAAAAGCTTTTTCCTTGAAAACTTACTGAGTTTTGGTAAAAATGTTAGATGCTCTCGAGCGAATTGCTAGATAACTACCAAAAGCAGGTCATGGTCCTCATCAAGTGATATGTTGGACGTCCCTCGAACAATTCTTTGGAAAATCTTTCGCCAGAAATTTATTTCACAAACATTTTTCATTTTTGTTTTAATTTCATGTAAATGCGCTACTTTAATGTTACAGGTTCTGGTCGCGTATGGAAGATATTATGCCAATTCAAGCAATTTCATGTAATACAATTCACATGCGTATAATGCGTAATTTACTTCTGACAATCATGTTATTCAATTTTCACATCAATAACACAAAAATTAGCTCACATGGGCTAATTAACAAACACAAGCAATTCATTTTGAATCACTCAATATCATAAAAATCACACCGAATTCATGTTACTATTCACATGAACAGTTAAACCCACAGGTGGCACTGTTCATGGCCACACAAATAGGAATTTTCTCTACTCGGTTCAAAGCTTTTGAGACCGAATTTACGACTAAAACAAGCCTCGGAACATTCCTAACCATTTACATGGCTCTTAGCCAAAGAATAATACAAGTAGGAAAAGATCCCTACCTCTTGGAGTTGTCCGAACTCCACCAAATTGGTGTCCACGTGTAGCCCTCGCCGCGTAGAACAACTTTACTTCTTGCTCCGTCGAAGCAAGAGAGTACGATCAGTAGAAAATGCAGAAGTACACTTTCTCTCACAGATTTCAAACTCCCAGCTCTTGCACGTTTGTCCAGCCCTTTGCCCGTTTTCTCTTCGGTTGAAACTGGTATTAAATGTTTTGTCTTATTGATGCCAAATTCAAAAACCGATGTGTCACTAAGCGCTTGGATTTTTGACACTTGTATATCTGAGCCATCCATTCATCCTCTCACTAATCTTGCAACATGTCGAAGCGCATGTAATAGGTGACTTTGTCATCACATGTCTCAAACCCGTTTCTGACACCCTGACACGGTGCCTCAGCGTGAAATTCGGCTTGTCTCTCGAATTGATGGTCGGCGTGGTAGCTAGATTTCGCGAGGCGATTCAACGGTGATATCCGTTTAGGTCATCAGAAGATCTAGAAAAATTTTAGGTTTTGATCGAGTACTATTTTACCACTTTTAGAAAATTCGAAGATTTGCTAAGGTCTTACATTCTTCCCTCTTTAAAGGAATTTTGTCGAGAATTCTGGACAATCTGGAAACCATTCACATGCATATGCAGCGTGCTACCCCATGCATGTAAACTAGTCATTTAAGTATTAGACGCTGACGAAAGTGTATGTTTTCGACAGGGAGGATCTGGTGGACGTAATGTCGCTCAAATGGTGGGACTTATAAAACCAGACACTGTTCTTAGTACCCTCACCCCCAACCTCGCGGTCTTCGTGCAAAACCTGATCGACTATCCATAATGAACCTGGAGTCCACTCCTCGAAGGTCCCATCGATGTCAGCCTCAATCTCTCCCGATCCACTACATGGGTTTGGATCTAAATATACTTCGAACGCCGAGGCGTAAATACCTTGTGGACACACGACATCTTGAAGCGGTAAAAGCCAATAGGCATGCTATAGTGCCCTCTCTCGGTATCTCGAAAGGCTAATAAACCTCGGCGTGCTTCGCGGCAGGAACGACCACTCCTCTCGTAGGCATCACGCCCGAGCGACGTGATCACCAGCTCAAACTCTAAGGGCCGGCGTCGTACATCGGCGCATAAGCTCTTTAGCGGCTACGGTGTGGAAGGCGTTGTGGTAGTAAGCTCACCTTCGAGGTGTCTCGTCGGTCGGGACGGTGATGGGCTCTCGCGCAGGTGACGTATCGGTGATGCATGGCGCCGCGCAATGCCTCTTATGGTGCCATCTGTATACTCACTTGATAACTGTTGTTGTAGGCGAATTCCACTAAGTGCAAGTGCTCTTCCCAACTACCCTTATGATCCGGGGCCAGCATTAGTTGCGGCATGTCCTCTAACGCTGTATATAATCGCGCTGACATGTAACCTACCTGACCCACAGCGGTGTCGCGGCGACCTTCCCAAGGTCACAATCAGCGACAATCAATGGGCCAGTGACCTAGTCCATGTCATGAATGACATCCATATCACAGGAGTCATATGACTCTGTACGATGCAATTTCCAAGGGTATCGATTCTCGAGTCACTCAGGCTGCATCACTCATTCTAAGTGCGTGACAACCATGACCGCGTGTTTTCATCTCGAACCAGCAGAACTTTTCGGCCTGCTGAGCCTCTTACATCACCACGAAATTTCGGATATCTCACGGGTCTCTTACCCCACCACCCGAAATTTTGGATATCTCCACAGTCTCTTACACCATGAAAATTCGGATATCTCCACGAGTCTCTTACACCCACGAAAGTCGGGTTCCTATCACCAGGTCTCTTACACCCACTGCTTCGAATTTCTCCGGGTCTCTTACCTCTGAAGTGGGATCTCTCCTTAGTCCACCCACATAGAAGTCGAGATACCTCCCAGGTCTCTTACACCTGTGAAATTGGATGCTCAGGGTCTCTTACACCCACCTGGTGGGACATCTCCGGTCTACCCCCACCACAGTCGGGATAACTCAGGATCTGCCACCCACAGTCGGGATAGTTCCCCGGTCTCTTACACCCACAAATTTAGGATAGCTCCTGGTCTCTTACTTTGCAGTGATCGGGATAGCTCTCTGGTCTCTTACCACTTTGAGAATTTGAGATAGCTCCCGGTCTCTTACACCCACACAAGACCTTTGAGATCTCTGCTTGAGGTCTCCTTCACCCTAACTCAGGCTTTTCACACGAGAGGATTAACGAATCCACTTCTTGCTTTCTTGACACACATTAATTACTCTTAATTTCTGATTTGAACTATGAGTCTTCATTGGGCTAGTCCGAACAACCTCTTGCTCACCAAGAGTGGTGAATGACCATCTTAGTGCACCACACCCAGGCTCGATCGATTCCCGCACCCCCACCCCCCCTCAGGGGTCCACCATGAGCAAAATCTCGGAGATCTCTATCTCACAATCCCGACTTATTATGTCAACTCTCACCCCACATCCTAGGGAAGAACATCCACACATGGCTTCTCTAAAGGCCTCAACCTCTAAGTCCAAATGTCTGTCACACAAGATGCATTAATGAATGAATATGAATTTGCATCTGAAATTACTTGCTACTCTAGTCAACAAGTGCAAGAGTAGAAAGCGTGCCCTTTGCACATCCAATTGCTCTGTATGCTTTCGGCTGCGGTACCGTAAGACCCTCTCTGCCTCCTAGAGGCTGATCTCGTCTCATAATACTAATTTGTCAATGAAATAGCATATCATCTACCTTTGCGACTAAATGCCCTATCATTTTCAGATCACGAAACTCATGTGAAGCAGTCTTCTACCTCTTCCCAGAACTAGAAGAAGTGATCCTCCCTCTTCTCACCGGCGTCCATGACTCCGAATACCCAGTGCATCCTCTATCTCTCTACATGGTCGAGTTGTCATTATGGGTCGAAGTATGCTTTGTGGCGAAGTCTCTGATCCCTCTCTCGAATGACAACTTATTACATTCTTGAATCTCGACCTTGGCCATGTCGTAGCCACGTAGTCATCGACCATGTTTCAGCTCCATGAATCTAACCGTAATCCATCTGATCATCGCCTAGCCGGCTGGAACTCTTGGGCCTTTGTTTAGCGGTATCTGGAAAATGCTACCCATGAGCGATACTGGAACTACGCCCATGTCATTGCCTGCAGGTCTCTGAGGTCTTTGCCAGTTCCACCATACTTGGGAAGCCTCGTCCTCTGGCGGAATGCGACTAGTCTAATCTGATCGTGTTAGAGGAGATCTCAGTAGCCTCGAAAACTTTCGATCTGCGCCCAGACAATGAGTGCGCCACCATCGGATATCCCCTCTCCACAGCAAATGTCGGAGGATGATGTGCCTTGAACCTCCGCGGTTTACTGAGGACCTCCTGGCTACCTGCTGCCTTTAGCACGTGCGATAGCGTGACATGATACTATAGCCTCGGTAAGCACAACGTCCGAATCAGGTGTTGGTTGGTGGCGGGTGGTGCTGACCGATTGCCGTGGATGACCTCGTCGCAACCGACTAGCCATCTACACATGTCCAAATGGCAAGTTAAATTATAATGCGGTATCTCGAGGCTTAATCACGGTCCCAAGACACTATTCATACGAGAAAATATTTCGCTACCGATGTCCTTGCATTCATAGGAAATGCAAGACAATAATTCCATATATTAAATCATATGCAACAAAAAATTTTTATTTTAGAAAATTTCATTTTAAAAATTTTATTCGTTTGATTTGATTTGATTGATTTTTAAATCTTGAGCAGTGTTCATGAGCAGTGGTCCCAGCTTGATGGCTAAAAGCTTGATTACTGTCAAAAACTAGGTTGGGTGCACGGTGCACACCATGAACAATCTCTTGCTGCGCCCGGGCCTTGCGCCGCAGTACGTGTCGTGGCGCGGGTTGGTACAATATCGTGGCGCCACGTGAGGCGTGTCGTGGCCACCTCTGGTCGTGTACGGGGAGTCCCTGCAGTGTCATTTGCGTATGCGCGCCTTCTTCTTGTACATCGTGTCGCGGTCTTGGCCAGCAGCTGCTCGCGCCTGATGTCGCCGAGCTCAGCATTAAATGTCAGCGGCACAAACCGACGTGTCGCGGCGGTGTCGCGGCACGGCCCGTGAAGCCTTCCCTCCTTTCACGGTAATCTGGCAATTGTATCGCGGCCTCCCTTCTTGGTACGCTGTCACGATACAAAGCGTATCATGACCTGACCCCGGCTGACCGGTCCTCGCTTACGTCGCGATACAAGCGTGTATCGGCGACCGCGATCCTGACAGAGTCGGCCTTGCGGCCCGGCTGTCGGTCGTGTCGTGGCCTCCTTGGCCGTGTCGCGGCCTTTGTGTCGTGGCCCGATCCCGGCCGTCGTGGCCGACCATGCGCCCTAACGCGCCCACACTTTACCAGGCACATCTCCCGGGGCCATGCTTGTCAAGCCTTGTGTCCTATCTGACTTGCTTGTATTGTGACTCCTGCAAAATGGGCGTGCTTGACCAGTCTCCCTTGGAAATATTTTTTTTTTCTCTCATTCCAACTACTAGAAAAACACCCAAATATATATATATATATATATATATATATATATATATATATATATATATATGTATGTATGTATTAAACCAAATAAATTTATTAAAATTTATTTTATTTTCTTCGATTTTACATTGTAAAACCTTAGAAAATTTCTTCTCATCATTTTTTTCATTTTAATTATGGACCATTTTGTTAAAATTTCTCAAACACTTGTTCTCACACTAACCACAGTGTTCAACATTTATATTTTTTCCTATTTGCTATTCACCAAGCTTCGTCACGGAGTTCATAACACACAATCCCACCTGATCACATAAAACCGCGATTGCATGTAGTGTTAAACATCCGTGATTATCTAGGTAATCACATACCTATCCCTAACATCAAGCTATACCAAGCTATGATGTCCCTACACCTCATGACCATAGCCTAAGCCCAAGTCCCTCAAGCCCTAGGTATTCATATACCTAAGTTACGATGCAGTGCGACACCCAGCGGGGTCCCGTTGATAACCATCAGCACGCGGAATGCTCATGGATGTTGGGTTGCAGGCACTCATGAAAATCGGTCGAGTCTCCTTTATGCGGGAACTCTACGAGGACAAACTGTCCCCAAGCGGTTCACAATGACCACCCGGGGTCCACATGCGAGTAAAATAATGGCCATGGGCCCTTGCATTATACTCTAAAATACATCAACTATATCTGATAGTTGAGTTAATAAATCACTCTTAATTCAACATATATTAAAATTACAACATTCTAATACATGTTATGCAAACATCAAAACCACAAGTCGACTTTCTTCGCTTGAGTCTCTAATGAGTGCGCCTTCCCGATAAGCTCTCCTGTACACGAAATGGTGATCCCTCGGCGGGGTGAGCAAAGCTTCCCGGTATAGATAATTTCCTACATGGGTTCTCCTGCCTAAGTGCACGTGCATGGGAAAACAATCACGTTCAAGCAATTTCATGAACCTACTCGAATGTCTACATGCGAGCCCATGTCTGGAGTGTGCGCGCAGGCTCATCACACATGTCTAAGCCCGATATCACGAGTAAAATATCCAGTTTCATAACAAAATCTTTTAAGCGAAACTTACTCACAGGATTTTGGTAAAATATGGGACTACCCTCGGCGAATTCTTTGAATAACTCTCAGCAGTCATGGTCCTCGTCAAAGTGATACGTTGGACGTCACTCCCGAGCAATTCTTCAAAAAATCTTGATTAAATTCCTTTTACAAACATTTTTCATTTTTGTTTCATTTCATATCCTAACGCTCGCACCTAAATGTTCTAAGATTTGTGTTATATGGAATACATTATGTAATTCAAACAATTTATGCTAATACAATTCACATGCATATATTAACATAATTTACTCACAACAATCATGTTCAATTTTCACATCAATAACACGAAAATTAGCTCACATTGGCTAATTAGCAAACCTGAAGCAATTCATTTTGAATCACTTCGACATCATAAAAATCACAGATTCATGTTGCTATTCACATGAGCAGTGAAATACGCCGGGTGGCAACGTTCACGTACATAAATGAGATTTTCTCCACTCGGTTCAAAGCTTTGAAGCCAGGAATTTGGAAAAACTAAAACAAGCCTCGAACATTCCAGTCATTGTCTTAGCCAAGAATAACACCTGAAGTAGGAAAGATCCCTACCTCTTGGAGTTATTAAGACTCCACCAAATGGAGTGTCCATGCGTGGCTCTCCTGCATTAGAGCATTTACTTCTTGCTCGAGTCGAGAACCAGCGGTCAGGTCGATCGAAATCAGAGAAGGCACACTTTCTCTGGTTCAAACTCCATTCTTGCCCGTTTGTCCAGCCCTCTACCCGTTTTTGCTCTTTTCCATTTGAGAAGACAACTATTCATGTTTTGTCTTATTCAATTAACAATTCAAAAATTCCCAATGTGTCCCTAAGCCTTGGATTTTTGACATTTGGCACTATATAGGCCATCCATTTCATCCTCTCTCTAATCTTGCAATATGTGTCACAAGAGTACATGTAATAGGTGACTTTTGTCACATCACATGTCTCTCAGACAATTTTATTTTAGACACCATGTGCCTCGAAAAGCATTAAATTAAATTTGTCTCGAAATTCAGCAAAATTCGTACAAATCATTTAGATTTCGAGACAATTCAACGGTGATATCCGTTCATCATCAGAGATCTAGAAGATTTCCAGGTTTTGACCCGAAATTCTGGGTTTACCCCTTTTGAAAATTTGAATTTTCTCGGGTCTTACAGAGTCACCACTTATTTTTGTTTTATTTTAAAAGGGAAAACAAAATAAGAAAGAAAAACCCTAAATGTGATTCCTGATAAGAAAAGGCAAGTCTAGGAAAATTGAGTCTAGGTCTAGTGGTCAGGTTATTTATCGGGAAGGTACGATGGAAGCGTAGCACCCCTCTAAGCCCCTAAAGTCGGGTCTCTACTAAACAAACTAAGAAAAATATGGCTTTTGACTAATCAACTAATGAATACCAAAGATAACCAATAACAATACAAAAACATGCAAGACATATATAAATAAATAATCAAGCAAAGTCAGATGAGAAAAATGTATACCTGAACGGAATGTTAGAAGCGCTACCAATTAAGAAACAATGTTAGTGCAATAACAAAATATAAACTATTCACATTCAATTAAAAATTTGTTATAAATCATATGTCAAATTATTTGTTAAAAGGATACATGGAATGTTGAGTTTCACTCGAGCTCATTTATATGTTAAACAAATTAACTCTCCAAGATTCCATTTTATAGGAATTGTAGAATTAATCATGTGTTTGAAATGTTTTGAAATTGGTTTGAAATTGAAATTTTGAAAATTGGAAGTTTGAAAGTTGAGAATTTTGAAATGAAATTTAAGTTTGAGAATTTTGAATTGAGATTTTGGAAATTGGATTTTGAAATTAAGGAATTGAGTTTTACAAATCTAGACTTGGAAATTTGTAAATTTGAATTTAAAAAATTGAAATTGGAAATTGGGCAACTTGAATTTTGAAATTATGTCACTTGAATTTTGAAATTGAAAACTTGAAAATTTGAAATTGGAAATTAAGGTACTTTGAATTTTGAAATTAAGGTACTTAAATTTTGAAATTGAGAATTTTTTATTTTGAAATTTGAGATTTGAGAAATTTAAATTGGAAATTGGGTGACTTGAATTTGAAATTGGAAACTTTAAAATTTGAAATTTGAAATTGAGGGACTTTAATTTGAAAATTAGGGCATTTGAATTTTGAAATTGGGAATTGGTAATTTGGGAATTGGAAACTTGAAAAATTGAGGGACTGAATTTTGAAATCTAGGACATTTGATTCTAGAAATTATAAACTTGAAATATTGAAATTAGAAATTGAGGGACTTAAATTTTAAAATTATGACACTTGAATTTTGAAATTATGAATTTTTAATTTTAAAATTGGAACCTTGAAAATTTGAAATTGAGATTTAGGAGGACTTGAATTTTGAAATTGAAAATTGTATTTTAGAAAATGAAATTTGGAATTTAATTTTGAAATTGGACACTTAAAAATTGAAATGAAAATTTAGAACTTGAATTTTTTAAAATTTTGGGATTTTATTAAATTAAGGGTGGGTGATAGTTAGTATATTACTTGAAAAATAAATTGAATTATTAAAAAAAATCAACAACCAATTTAATTAAATAAATAAAAAGCAACAATATACTTACAAGGAAAAAAAAATAATTAGACTATAAATTAAATGTCTAATTAAATATAACAATAAATTAAATTTATATGCAAGACAATTAATTAAAAAAATAACTATATAAAAGAATTCTAAATAAATAAAAAGTCGAACTTACCTAGTAGACGAAAGTGAGTACCTCTAAGCGGATAAATGCTCCCGAATTGCCCACAAGCCAAGATTGCTCTAAGGTAAAACTTAGGGCCTTGTAAAAGCTAGAGAAAATTCTATTTTACGAGAATGGAAATAAGGCAGTGATTTTCATTCAGAAAATCCAAAAATTTTATATATCTTAAATGACAAAACGGACTCCCGCAGTTGGAATGCGTCTCCACCTGAAATCCTAATTTACCCATTCCCGAATTTCATGGATTAAAATAGTTGGGATTCATGTTTTAGTAGGGAGTAGCAGTGACAACAGCGAGAACTGTTTGGATGGCTCATATGAGTAATGTCGAATGGAAGGATAAGTCGAGTCAGGGTGGTATGTCGCAGCGATAGGAAGGAAATCAAGTTATGTATAAGAGGATAAGGAAATCAAGGCCAATATGAGTGACATGTGGCAAGATGAGGCCTCTCACTTGACTTTGGACCAAACAAATTCAGTGGGGGGGAGAGGAGAAAGAGAGGGAAAAAGAAAGAGAGAAGAGAGAAGAGAGAAAGATGAGAGAGAAGGCTCGGCTTGTGCTACGATCTGAGATCGATGGAGTCGGTTTTTCGTCGGGCCAAGAAGCTAAAAATCATTTATAAACCAAAAATTTGGCGTGGTCACAAGCACGAGATTTCGCCGAGGATTCAAGTGAAGAGTTCGGGAAATCAAAGGTTTTGTCTTCTCCTACTTTGGTTATTTTCTATTTTAAGGGTTGTGTGGTTGTGTCTTGCCCCAAGGGGGATGTTTGGTTGCATTTTGAACTATGGGAAGCTGCCCTATTTTGATCCTACGCATTAGTTGGACTTTAAGACTAGTTTTCAAGTGGAAAAAAAAGGGAATTTGGCCATGTTTCCTTCAAGTAAATTGTAGTCGCATCAGTAAAATTGATGTTAGGCTTTTGAATTACCCAAATTTGACCTTTATAGCCCAAGTTATGGTCTGTTTACCCGGAATGGCCTAAGTGGAAAGTCTGTTCGGCTGGAGTGACGAGTATGCCCGGATAGGTCTTTACATTAGGCTAGATCCGTCGATAGGTGGGTTTGTCCCGAGTCTAGGTCGACTATTCATGTGGGGCCTCGACCCGGACGGTAATAACTTCTTTGTCGAACCGTTTAGTGTTCTTGGACTCACATGGAAAGCCCATTGAGTTAAGATTCCGATACATGTACTTTTTGTGGAGGACAATGGGTGAAAATTACCTTGTTGAAATCTATGTTTTATAGGAGTGTGCAAGTTGTAGTTGTGTCGATGTGAATAAATAGGGTTTGACATGACCATTGCATGTATGTTGTAGGCTATTATATTGGTAGATTGCCATGAGTTAGCCAAAGAAAGGTTGTATGACATTGGTGTTTAGTCATTGATTAATGTAGAGCTAATATGTAATCACGATATATATATATATATATATATATATATATATATATATATATATATATATATATATATATATATATATATATATATATATATATATATATTGACATGAAATATATGGAACTTATATGCTTGCGATATATGTTTGCATGGTAATTGACATGAAGTACAACTGATGAGAAATTGTAGTGATATTAGCATTGCATATGCACGGTAACATCACGTCGAGTCGGGTGTGGGTGCATAGAAACGGTTAATTCACCATACTTGGTAGATGTGTAGTGAAACTCAAAGCAGACAATGTCTATTGAGACTCGTGGTGAGGTATAAAATGAAAATGAAAATAAATAAATTTATATATAAATATATATATATATATATATATATATATATATATATATATATATATATATATATATATATATATATATATATATATATATATACACACATAATGTTGGGCGTAACAAGATGGGGTAGATCCCCTCTTAGGGTGAAAGACCCAAACCCATTAGCAGTTAGACATGATCATCGACGGTGAAAGACCGTAAAAATGTTGGGAAGGCGTGCGACGATCCTGCGGTGAGAACCCAAAAATACATAGCCCACAAATAAACACACGAGCTTTGATAAAAAAAAAATTCAAATGAGTATTGGAGGTCAGTCCAATGAGTAAAGTCTTTGGGTGAAACACTAATGACTGGTTTTTCACAGTTGGCATTGCATGTGTGAGGGAGTCAGTGAGGACTAGGTATATGGGACATGGTGGGTCGCATTTCATTCATGGCATATAGAATTCCATTCTAGGTTTGCATAATCTTGATTGGAATGTGCTTTTTTCCTTGGTGGCATTACCATTACATGTGCACTTAGGTGGGGAGTAACCCTTGTAAGATATTTTCACTATTGAGCTTTCCTCACCCCGTTGTGGGATCCCCCTTTCAGGTACAAGTCCAGTGCAGGCGGCTGACCCGCATATGGGACCACATATGGGATGAGAGCCAGACACGGCTTTGTTTTGTTTTGTTCTTGTCTTGTATTATATTCGAGCAGAAGCAAAACATGTACACCTTTTGGTATCAAAGGAATTTGTAAAGGCTGTGATTATAGTCTATCATATATTTTTGTATATTGTGAATTAAATATGCAGGAATGGGTCTCGATATATGAAATATGTAAGTGTGATATCAGGGCACCCGATATCCATAGGTTTCCGCGGGTTGACAGGTTGTCAACGGGACCCCCGGGATAGGGGTGTCACAGGACCTCCCACTCAATGTGGGGGAAGGTCCATAGTCTCCTTAAAAAAACAAACCTAAGGGACTAATAGAGCCTAAATTATATAGGTCAATGCCTTAATTTATTCCCGAAAAAAATATT
This sequence comes from Tetrastigma voinierianum, assembly GCA_016808115.1. Lineage (NCBI taxonomy): Eukaryota > Viridiplantae > Streptophyta > Magnoliopsida > Vitales > Vitaceae > Tetrastigma > Tetrastigma voinierianum. Next base: position 100,312 of record JAEQBH010000797.1, read on the forward strand.
TAATTAAGGGCCATTAGGGCCTCTCACTCTTTGGTGGTGTGACGCCCCAAAACCCAGGGGTCTCGTTGATAACCCATCAACCTGCGGAATTCTTGTGGATTTCGGGTGACCCGATACCACACTGTTGTGTCCCGTTTATCAAAATCCATATTTTCACAAAAAATCAGGCAAAGTCTCCTTTATGCGAGGAGCTCTACCCAACATACAACATGTATAACCATAACCCATTCAGGGTCTCAACAGAAGTAGTAATGACCACATAGGGTCCATCTGTCCATATCTCTAATATACAACATATCATAACTACCCGTGGACACCGAGTTACTCGGCACCACCTCAATACATCCCTTTACCGGGATTTATTCATTCACATTTAAATCTAAAATATGAAAGTAAAACACTTAATTACGATAGTGGAGTCCAATCCGACCTGCTTTACCATAATTATATGCAGACTATTTAGGCAGATAGTCCTGATAGGAATTTAATTACAATTCTTTTCTACAAAATACTTTTTAAAAAAGTAATATTAAGGCCACACATTGGCCTCCTTCATAATCACGGCCTCATCGGAGTGTCGTCTCCTGTGCCTCACTATGCACGAAAGGGGTCCTCTGACGGGGTGGCAAATCAAATAAAAATAATTCCTACAAGGGCTACTCCATAATCCCACAAATTGCACATACAATGCCTCATTTCACACATTCAGTAAAAACATACGCATTCCTACTCCAAATGTCTACATGTCATGGATGAGAATGTGACTCACCTTCATCCCATATCTGAGTCCTCAGACTCCCTCACACGTGCATATGCGAGTGTAAAGCGAGTCATTGGTGTTTCTCCTGTGGCTTAACCCATTGGACAACCCTCAAATATTTAATTAATTTCATTAAATCCCATGTGTTTTTGTGGGTCACGAATTTCCAGGATCTCACCGCAGGCTTCACACGCTTTCCGACACTTTCGCGAACTTTCATCGCTGGATACATATGTCTGACCAAGAATAAAATTTGGGTCTTTCACCCTGAGGATCTGCCCCGTCTTGCTTTTGCAAATATTGCGTGATTTATTATTATTATTATTATTGTTTTACACGAGTGAGTCTCAATTTTGGACATTATGCGATTCCAGGGAGCTCACTACATTTATCGAGAATGGTGAATAACCCGACACATGCACACACACGGAAACGACATGATGTCCTCGTGCATATGAAATGCAATTATGTGTTGCCATTCATGCCATGCTACATATATGATGAGTGCTATATATGCATGCCTACTCATGCATAATTACCCATGCATCATTTGGACATTTATATCAAAAAACATACAAATTCCAAATATATCATACAATTCATGCCATCATATCAATGCACGCATACATTGAAATTACAAGTCACTACTACTCGAGTAGCTACATCTATCAACCTTTAGGCCGAATTGTGACAAGACATGTCCACAACTAGGCTGCAATAAGCCATGTAATAGCCTTATTCATACAAGCATCCTGACGAGCCATTAGAACACACAATTTGACTTCCACAAAATTTTAACCAAGTATATCACTCCATTCAAGCAATGATATACTACAATCATTTACCAATTGTGGCAAAAATCTAGACACAAATTATTAAACAACCTAAGTTTAGAACTCTAGGAAAATGGACCATAACTTGAGTTATAGAGGTCCGATTTGGGTGATTCAAAATCCTAACATCAAGTTCTTGGATAGGGATACAAGTTCCTTGAAGGATGCTAGTCCAAATTTGTAAGACCCAAGACAATTCCAATTTTCGGAAAAATGGCAAAATGGTTATTTCGGTAAAAATCCGAAAATTTTCTAGATCTCGGATAATGAAATGGATTTCACCGTTATAATCATCTCGCGAAATATAGCTACCACGTCGAATTTTGTCAAATTAAAGACTGATCGAAATTGCACGTTTTGAACACCAGTGCTCCCAGTGCTTTGTAAAGCGATATGTGATGTGACCGAAATCACCTACTATAACCTCATGCTGACACATATTGCATGAGTAAGAGATGATGGAAATGGGCCCGGCACAGATAGTGCCCAGTGTCAAAAATCAGAGAGAAGGGACCTGAGGGAAATTTTGGAAATGTTTAATGAGGAGAAAAAGACAAAGAAGTTGAATAGTGGTCTTCTTCTTCAAGACCAAAAATGAGGCGAGAAATGGAGTCAATTTGGTGGTGGAGTGCGAGAAAGTAGGGTTTGAAATCAAAGAGAGAGAGCACCTTATACTCTAGGATTCGACCGATTGGACCGTCGAATTTCTTCGGTAGAAGCAAAGTGGTTCTGCCTTTATTGAGAAATTTGCAGCGTGGGCACGAGGTTTCGGGGAGTTTCGAGCAAACTCGGAGGTGAGGTAGGGTTTTATCCTACTTGGTTACCCCTTGTTTAAGTGTTTGTAAATGCTTTAGTTGATTTAGGCGTAAGTAGCCGTTGATCGGTCCCGAAACTTGGGACGAGATTATCAAATTTTGGAAGCTGGGTTTTAGACCCAAGTCTGTGGGCCCCATTTCGAGCGGCTGTGGTGTATTTTATGCAATAAATTGTGTTTTTAGTGTGTATGAGGAGTGGAAATGGCCATGGGGTGGGTTCCACAAGTGGAGCAGATGTGTGTGAAGTGGAAATTTGCCTGGATAACCTTGTTCTATTTTGGGACTATTAAAAACAGTCTCGGTTTGTATGAATTGGACCAAAAACGTCCATGTGTTATGTGCATGAAATTGTTTGAAGTGAATGACTTGAGTTGTGTGGAAATTAATAGGTTAATGCATGAACTTAATGTGTTAACATGATGCCATAATTATATAAAACATAATTGTGTGTGTTGGCCCAAATGGGTGTGATTGCTTCCAGTGGTTAAGTTGGGTGTTGGTTGTTCAAGTGAATACTATGGTATGAGTGCAAATTTGAGAATATATGCATACTTGATATATTGGTATAAATTGTGTTGAATTTGCATAACATGTTTTATGAGATTTAATTATATTATATGTGCATGTGGATATATTAGCATGAATGTGTTGAAATGACATAATGCATTTCATATGCACCGGGGTAACCTAGAAATTTAGGTGTGAGTGCATGACATGAAATTGAAAGAAAAACGAAAACGTTTTTTAAAGGAATTTCAATAGATGATTTTCCAGAGAATGGTGTTGGGAGATGGTCCAACAATTACACGTCGGAGGAGCCCATGGTGTTCAAAGTTTATTGACACATTCGCCTGGGAGGGTAGTCAATACTTTAAACTGGTGGTGTGTTTTTCATGAATGTTCAACCAGTTTTTGTTTTGAAGCCAGTTTTCTCAATACGAACACAAGCGAGTGTGAAGTGGTGAGGATTTCGGACATGGGGTGGGCATGTAGACATTCAAGTAGGATCACGTATTTACTTAAGTGTGTGTTTACATTGAATCATTGCATATGCACTTAGGTGGGGAGTAACCCATTTAGGGTAATTCCATTACTTGGCTATTGCTCACCCTGTTGAGGAAATATTATTTCAGGTACAAGGAGCGTTCGAAAAGACGACTCATTTTAGAGGCCGATTTTGAAGAAAGCCGGGTTGTGGCTTTGAGATTTTTGGTATAACATGTATTAGAATTGTAAATTTTAATATGTGTTTGTATTAAGAGTAATGTAATAACTCTTGAACTATTGGAATATAGTTGGGTGTAATTTTGATGAGGATTGGCGTATGGGCCCAAGTGACCATTTTTACTCAGGTATGGGTCTCGTGATACGAGACGTATAGATTTTCCGTGGGTTGACGGGTTGTTAACGGACACCCCGGGTTTGGGGCATCACAAAATTCTCACTTTTTCCCAGCCGAAAATCAGTCCAAAAAACCTAGATAGTAGGTTTGGCTAAGCAGGCGACTTAGGTAGTGCGGAAACAAACCATAGCAGGTTATAGAGATCCGATTTTGGTGATTCAAAAGCCTAACATCAAATTCTCCCCTTTTCTAACCGAAAATCAGCCCAGCTTGGACATCATATAGGGGTCAACGAGGATCTTATTCATGCTTATTAATTTCTTGAAACGATACTTTAAGGCAAAAAGGGCCAAACAGCCCCTTAGGGCATTAAAACTCAACCAAACAGCCCCTAGAATGCAAAATAAATCAAAGTAGGAAGAATCCCTACCTATTGGAGCGTAGAAGAAAATATAGGAAGTCCCGTAGACATTTCCTACACCCAAAACCTTTGATTTCCCGAACTTCTAGCTCAAATCTCCAACGAAAACTCCTGATTTTGGTGTCCACACGTTGCCTTCGACGAGTACTCCAACTTTAAGTCTTGGCTCGAAACGAGACGATCACCCGAGCTCCGTAAATCTTAGAAAGAAGGTAGAGCCCCTTTTTCCCTCTCTCTCTCCTCTCCTCTCATTCTCTACGTTTTTCCCCCTTTTTCTCCCTTTTATTTTCCTTTTCTCTTTTTTTTTTAACTTAAATTATTTTAAGTTACGTTTGATTTGTGGCTCTCATGATGTCACATGTCATGCGATCCTTATTCGGATCCGTTCTTACCTCGAAACAATTTATTTTCGTTTTGGTTCAAATTCAAATTATTTTAAATGAATTTAACTCAAGTCATTTCTTGACTTCCGAGATTTTCGTAAAAATCTCATCTCTGTAGTCATTGGCGACTCACCACCTAAAAAATCGTAAAAATTCCGACTGTCTCGGAATTAGACGAAACTTTTATGAGTCACTAGATTTCGTGAGAAATCCAACGGCGCAGTTCGTTTCGTCATCCGAAATCTAGAGAATTTTTTTAGGCTTCCCTGAACCATTATGACAATTTTTATTATTTTTGTCATTTTTTAGAAAAATTAAATTTTTCTCGGGTTTTACAGGTGGGGAGGCCTATAATTTCCCTTTTTTTTCCTCCTCTAAATCAAGGGGGAGAGGCTCCCTTTTATAGGGAAAGGGAAGCCTCAATAGAAAAAAAAAACGCTATCCAAATTTTGAGTCACGTTATTCTCTAAAAAGAAAAAAGAAAAAAAAGTAGTACTACACTTCCATAATTTGTTAATAAAAATTATCTTAGTGGGAGAAAGGTGATAATTCATTCATACCGCTATATTGAAGGATATTGGGAGTCTAGGGAAGCTGTTGGGAACTGGGAATCACGTACAAATATAATCTATTTAAAAATAATAATAAAACATATAGTCTATATTAAAAAAAATAAGAAGAAGAAGAATAAGAATACATTATTAATTGATTAAGTAATGAATACTTTTACAATATTGAAGCAACAGGGATGTGAGATCTACTTATTGGACACGAGCTACTCTTTTGAATCCATGTGAGTAAGCAATTATAATGATAAAAATGAGAACATGGACTACAAATAATTCCTAATGGAATCCCCGTTGAAAGCTCTTCCAAACAGATCATACATTCATCTCCCTAATCAACATTCTTCAACTCAACTTTTTCAGACCCATGAATCGAATCTTGATTGGTTGTCACTTCTCACATCATTCGATCATTATCATTGATTGGAACATTTGACAAAACTATTTCCAAAACATTTGGAAGTATCTTTGGACGGCTTGATATTACAGCTTCGTGGCTATAGCAATAACATTCGAGAACCGATCGCGTCACAATGGATGAATTTGTACTAACAAATATTCTTATATCGAACGATATTTCACTATTTGTATCGTGCGCAGTTTTCATGTAACATGCGCTACGTTTCAACATTAATATTTTCTCTATCACCAAATCATCATCATTAGATTCATTACCTTCACCTTCATGGGGGAAAGTAACTCGAAATTCGAATGTAAAACCCAGGAAAATTAATTTTTACGAAAAAAGAGGAGCCAAAATCGTAATTGGTCCAAAATCCGAAATTTTTTTAGATCTCAGATGACAAAACGGACTTCGTCGTTGGAATGCGTCTTGCAAAATCTAGGTAACCGTCAAAATTTCGTCGAATTGAGATAGTCGAATTTCACGTTTTTAAGGCCGGTCGGGTCTTAGATAAAGCGACTCGTGAAAAGACAATGTGACGTGAAAAAAGTCACATATTGCATTATCTTCATGTAGCGCATGTTGCGTAATGGCCCAGAGAGATGATGAAATGAATGGTAAATTTGTCTTAGAGTGTCAAAATCGAAGACAAAATGGAATGTAAAGGTGATTATGAGAATTGTTAATGAGATAAGGCCAATGAATAGTTGTCTTTACCGTTTTGAAAGCAAAACGTGCAAGAGGTGCAGTGGGCGTGGGGTATGTGATTTTAGAGAGAGAAGGGGCTCGCCCTCTCCCAGATTTGCGATCGTTGGCCAGTGGTTCTCGACGGAGTAAATGGGATTGATCTACATGGCGAGGGGGCTCTGGCGTGAGACGATTTGGTGGGGTTCCTACAAATCGAAGGTAGGGATGCTTTTCACTTGCTTTGTGATATTCTTTTGGCCAGAAACCATGTTTATGGTTAGGGATATTAAAACAGTTTAGCCATAAGTCGGTCTCAAAACCTTTGAACTTAGTGGAGAAAATCCCAAATTTGGTGGCCGTGAACAGTGCCAACCAAGGGTTTCACTGTTCATGTGAATAGTGACGTGATTTTTGGTGTGATTTTTATGATGTTGAATGATTTAAAATGAATTGCTTGTGTTTGTTAATTAGCTCATGTGAGCTAATTTTGGTGTTGGTTGTGAATTTATAACATAGTTTATGTGAATTGATTTTGTTAATATATACATGTTAAATATATTATAGAATTTTGGGATTGGCGTCGTCATTATATGCGCGGGGCGCCCCAGAATATTAAGGTGATCTGTGAAATTGAAGAAAAATGAAAATGTTTGTAAAAGGAATTTCAAGGAATATTTTCCGAAGAATTGCCTTGGAAGTTGTCAAGCAGATCGCCGGATGAGGACCATAGTTGTTTCGGAGAAATATCCAGCAATTCGCCTCGGAGGGATAGTCCGATGTATTTCTGCGAAATTTGGTGAGTAGGTTTTGAAAACAAAAAGCTTTTGTTTTGGCGGATGTTACTCGCATTCGGCAGGCCCAAATGAGAGAGTCGTGAGACTGGGACATGGGATTGGTCGTATAGGCGTTTGAGTAGGTTCATGTAATTGCTTGGATGTTTGTTTGTCTAGGCAGCGTATGCTGACTTAGGTGGGGAGTAGCAATGTAGGAAATTATAGCCCCTCACGGGCTTTGCTCACTGTCCGAGATCACTATTTCGGGTATAGGGGAGTGCGCGGGACGGCGCCTTCAGCCCCAGAGGCCGCATTTAGAAGAAAGCCCCGGTTAATGGAGCACTGACATTTTTATTTTGTATAACATGTATTAAAAAATTGTAAATTTGATATGTTTTGTGTAAAAATATTTGTCAACTCTTGAACTATTATATATAGTTGATGTATTTTGTGAGTATTGATGTCGGGGCCAGTGGCCATTATTTTACTCGCATTATGGACCGCATGTGGTCATTGTAAGTGTTGGGACGGAGTTATGTACCTTGGGTAGAGCTTTCCACCGTACAAATGGGGTACTTAGATTTTTCATGAGTGGTGTCGGGACCTCGACATCTGAATGTTGCGAGTTAACCAGGTTGTCGGCTTGAGACACACCACACTGGTTTTGAAATCGCGTTGTTGAAGGTGTTATAAGCGACAAATAACTTGGAACCAAATCCTCGTTACTGAAGCCTCCAAACACATATCAAATTCTCTCGACATTATGATGGAAGCAAAGTGGAAACAAAGATAATCAATGAGATGATGATTCAGCTTATTTATATATTGATGATTTATTTATTTATTTGTTGAAGTGAAATCAATTTTTGTTTAGGAGTTAGAAAGTTTTTTTAGATTAAGATAGATTGCTTAAGTTTTATTATATTCTTAAAGATATTTGTGAGAATAGAAGTCAAAGAAAGTTTTAATTTTTTTGTAAAGGAATAATTATATAAAGTGAAACAATTTGAACTTATTCAAAAAATTTTAAAAGTTTCTAATTTGAATGTATAAGAAAATATATATTATAAACAATTTGAACTTATTAAAAAATTTAAAAAGTTTCTAATTTGAATGTATAAGAAAATATATATTATATATTATTGTCTTGATCTATTTCCTCGGAATTATATTAGAACAACGGTGCAACAAATGAACACTGAGTGGGAAAGGCCTCACTCCAAATCTATATGCTTTGATTTGAATTTAAAAATATTAAATTATAAAAAAATGAAATTAAAATTTAAAATATCTATTCGTTATTCGGGTCAATAGACAAGTGATTGATGGGTGGGGTCCGCATCATTTATTTGTTTTGAAGGGTAGTTTGGACATTGTGAAAATGGATAGCAATGGATATGATTCTGGTTGGATTTAAATTCCTCATTCACGTCTTCATTGATTATTTCTAAGATTTTTTATCATCGGATTTAGATTTATTTGCTATAATAGTAATAAGAATGATTATGACCAAGTAAAGAAAACAATGTGTAAAAAAAAAAGGTTAAAATCTGGTATGTTTTTAGCTTTATGATTTTTTAATATAAATAAATATTTATTACATTTATATATTATATATTTAATTGGTTATTCAAGTTGGGAATGAGAAGGATATAAAATCGGACATGTTTTTAACTTTATGACTTTTTAATGTAAATAAACATTTATTACATTTATATATTATATATTTAATTGGTTATTCAAATTCGCGTATTGAAATAAAGGATCACCCGTCACAATGCTGAATATTTAGTGGATGCAAACGATACTCTATATCCTCCCCATTCAGAACTGATAACATATTCTCCATCATATTCGAAAGAAATTACCAACCCTAAATTTTAGTACACCTACTTTTTAATGGTTGTTTGTAAATTTTTTTCCCTTAGGTTACATAAACATTTTGGCTGTCTAGGAATTGAAGTTTGATGAGATTTGTGTTTTTTTATTATGGGATGGAAATCGTGATTTATAGGCGATATTACGGATTTTTCGATATATTACCAATATATCACCTATTTTTTTGATATTACCAGATTTTCGTAGTGGCAGAAAATACAATTTTACGTATAATGGGGAAATGGTAATTTCGGTCGAAAATCATTTTAGATCTCGGAGTGAAGCCGAAGCGGGACCCCAGTGGATTTGGAGATAGATCTCACTTGAAAATCTATTACCATGTGAATTCGTCGAATTACAAGAGACAGGCCAATTTCGCGTTTTAAGCGTTAGAAGTGCGGGACACTTGGCACTTTGTGGGTGGCTCAAGAGGCGTCGTGTGTCAGCGTGAAGCGAGTCAAACATTAGGCTCAAGTGGGACTCGCAGGGTAATGGCGTCATCGCAATTAGAAGAAAATCGGTGAGTGGATAAAGGGATAGGGTGCCAATCCCCATGGTCGTTTAAAATTTGATAGAAACGTGAGAGGGAATGAGTCTCTTTGTCTCATGCTTGACGAATGGGTTGGGAGAGGAGAGGAGGAGAAAGAAAGACGAACGAGAAGAGAGAAAATGGAGGGATTTTGAAGTTCTACCTTCTCTAGAATTCCGAGATCGGACGTCGGTTCGATGAGACAAGAAACGAGTTTACCACAGGCAAGAGACTCTGCGTGGAGTCTTAGGTTTTGGAGTTTGATAAAGCTCAGAAAGAATTATGGGTTTTTCTCTTACTTGTTTTACTCTTTGTCTAAGGGTCATTTTAATGGGTGGGGATTTGTTAAGGCCTGGATGGGTATGGTTTCGGTTCCAAAAGATTTGGACTGAGTGAAGAAATCCTTGGTGTGGTTTTGGACAATCCACAGACTGTTGTGTGGCTTATGTGATGTTGTGTTGCTTCCATGAGTGAATAACATGCTGATTGTGGTTTTGTGGGCAGTTCCAAGATGAATGGCCGGATTTAAATATTATTATCGAGCCAATTTGTGTTATTGTTATGAATGAATAACGTCAGTTGTAAAATTTGTAAATATGTACGTGCTTGGTATAACATGGATTGTGTAGCATGTGTTGAATGTTTACAAAGTGTCTTGATTCTGTGGCGTTGGGTGGGAAATGCGTAGAAAAGTCATTCTTGGGCATTGCTACGTACTGTCGAGGGAAAAACTTAAACTCGAGAATATAGAGGCCTTGGCCAGAGGATGGAGACGCATTTGAGATCGTAGAGGCAGAAAATGTTGGCTGACCTTATTATGTATTTTTGTAAAAATGCGGGCAAAAGACCACATTGGATGGTGTAAACAAAACAAATAAGTAATAAAATTCTTTTGTATGAAATATACGTTTTGTGAGTATGGATGTATGGGCGACCATTGTAATTTCTTCGCGTATGAGTCATCTTGAGAAACCTTTTAGATTCCGCCAGGTTGATGGTGGTCAACGAGACACCCCAGTTTTGGGGCATCACATTTCATATCGATGACTACTGATATCCAATATATCATCAATATATCAATAATATATCCCAATATTTCCGTCGTTTGTATTGAAAATGTGGCATTGTTTGGGAGTACCATTTTGAAAACTAATTCTAATACCTTTAGGGATAACCGTTTTTAAATTTCTTTTCTCTTGAGTTACAAAAACTTTGAGGTGAGACTGACTCTACAAAGTCTCAGGAGAAGAAGGCATTGGGAGAAGAGGCCCTATCTTATAATTAAGTAACATTGTTTGGCCAATATACAAATATCTATCCTATACTTGCTAAATATCCTGTCTCTTTCTCATATCATACATAAAAACATGTTTTGAGTTTGATTTAGAGAGTTCAACAGTTGAAATAATTAGTATTATGGAACTAATTGAGCAGCTATAGGTAAGAAACAATATGAGTGGTGAATCTCTAGTCTAATTATTAATGGCTAGGGTGAAATTTTTAGGTAATTATTGTTTATGTTGTCGATAATTTTGAACATATTTGATTTTCTTTGGAATTATGTTTGAGTTAAAGAAAATTTGGAAAGAAAAAGTAAAAGAAAGAAAATAGGAAGGAAAATATAAAGAAAATCAAAATAAAGTTAAATTAAATTCATATAATCATTTTTAACATTTTCTTCATTTCAAATCAAGTTTATTTGTTAAACTAGTCAATAAAGTAAAATATTTAAAAATATAAATTTCTAATCTGTTTACAATTTTAGTTTGATTTGCTTTTAGACTTTTTTATTCAGACATCGACATAAAAAAATTATTATTTTCAGCACTATTTTTTCCTTAGTATTTTTACCAGGGCCAACCTAACCTTAAACCTCAAACATTTCTCAATTGACCATAGGATGCTCAATTTACAAAATTCCAAATTTGCCCTTCTTCACTTGGGTTTATTTCCGGGTTCAATCAATTTTTCATTTTAGCATATAACATTAAATCATATGCTCACATATTCATTTCACTTTTCACAATTTAATAATTTATGATTTCGCAGCTTAGAGTTTAGCTAAATTTATAAGATATATAATAAAATTATTATAAAAATTATAGGGTATTTTAAATTTCATCCTCGAATTTACCTTAGTTAAACGATTGCGGATACCCTCTTGTCATCGTTCTTCACTTTCCCAAGTGGCTTCCTCGGTCTTGTGGTTTCTCCACAACACTTTGACTAACGGAATCTTCTTGTTCGCGAATTCTTTCTTCTGGCAGAGATCTCCCGTGGCTCTTCTTCATATCTTCGAATCACGGTCTCGGCTCGATTGTCTCGAGAGACGCAATGAAGCGAGAATACGATCGGTATCTTATTAGCATGGACACATGAAGCCATTCACGAATCTTCTCGATCAGGAGGTAATGTCAAAACGGTATGCCCTTGGACCCACTTTTTTCGTCACCTCATATGGACCAATAAATCTGAGGCTCGGCTGCCCTTTTAAAATCTCGTCGCGCCTTGCGAAGAGCACAGCGCACTTTTTCACGATCTCATATCAAATATCTTTTCTTTTCATGTCGGCATATGATTTCTATCTATCGGTGGCCATTTTCAATCTTTCTCTAATCATTTTCACTTTTTCTTCAGTCTCTTGTATCAAGTCGGGGCCAATCACTTTCTTTTCACTCAATTTCGTCAAACACAACAGTGTTCTACATTTTCTTCCATATAAAAGCCTCGTAAGGCACCATTCGATACTGATTGGAGCTGTTAATACCTGAGTGACTAAAGGAATCAGTAATACATCGACTACCCTCATAGTCGATAACCTGACTCCTTAACCTGTATGTATTCGAATCTAGATCCACTCTCTCTGATTTGTCCATCCAGGTCCCGCGGGTGGAGCAGTATCTTGAAATTCAATCGTGTCGAGCCTCTTTGCCAATTTTTCCTAAAATCTCAAGTAAACCTCGGATCTCGGAGTCTGAAATAATGGATACAAGAATCCCATGCTTAGAACTATTTCCTTCATGTACGACTCTGTGGCTTATCAGCGAATAGTCGGTTCATTGTTAGGAAGTGAAAGTACGACTCCAGTATTCGGTCTACGACCAAGCAGTCATGCTTCCTCTTTTGTCAGTGGTAACCCGACAAATCATGGTAGTCGAGTCTCCCATTTCCACTCCAGTATTCTGATAGGTTGCAATAATCACGAAGAATATGCCTTTACTCTTTGACACACCAAACACTTGGTTACAAACTCAGATACATTTCTTTTCATTCTGGACCACTAGAATGACATTTTCAAATCTTGATACATCTTTGTGCTACCGGGATGGATAGAAAAATATCCATTGTGTGCCTCTTCAAGTATGGCTTTCCTCAAATCATTACCATCGGGAACACAAACCCGATCTTTATAATACAAAACTCCATTTCGTTCACTGTGAACTCGGTCTCTTTATCATTTCCAATTTGATTCACTATGGCAGAAATCTTTTCATCTCTCTTTTATGCTTCTAGCACTTTGTTCAACATCTCTGGTCTCGCTATAATTATGTACCACTCTGCAATTTTACCATCGTGATATTAATGACAAATGGGCATTCAATGCTCGAAGCGTTTGCATCGACTTTTTGCTCAAAGCATCTGCCACTACGTTGGCTTTTCCTGGGTGATAGTCAATCATACAATCATAATCGCTATCCAGCTCCGTCATCGTTGTCTCAAGTTAAGCTCTCGTTGTGAGGGAAAATGCTTAAGACTCTTATGATCGGTCTTAGATGAAACACTTTTCTCTCCTGAATAATGTCTCGAGTACATACCAATCACCGATTGCGGTAATTCCGAATCATCTGCGTTAGGGTAGTTCTTTTCATGTGGCTTCAAGCGTCTTGAAGCATAGGCTGCCACTTACCCTCTTGCGTTATGACACATCAAGTCCATTTAGTGGCCCAGCATCACTAAAGATCACCTTGATGTTACCTTAGGTCATTAAGAGTAAGAGCCGGGAGCCTCGGTTAGAATGCCTTGACTTATGAGAAACTGTTTGACATTTTCACTCCGTTTCATACTTTACATTTTTAGGCGGTCTTGTCATCGGAATTTGTAATCATAGAAAACATACTTGAAGATCTTCTATAGTAACCTACCGGAGTCCCGGGGAAACTCTAGCATAGTTCTATAACATATCTTATTGGCTTCCATTCGAGCAACTTCACTTATTTTCTTTGGATCTACTCAGATTCCTTCTTTCGATACAATGTGCCCAAGAAAGGACACTTCATTTAACCAAAACTCACACTTGCTCAGTTTCGCGTACAAATGCTCTTTTCTCAAAGTCTCTAACACTACCCGAAGGTGTGTATCGTGATTTTCCTGATCTTTTGAATACACAAGTATGTCGTCTATGAACACTATGACAAACTGATCCACATACGGTCAGAAAACATGATTCATTAGGTCCATGAAAGCCGCTGGAACATTTGTCAAACCAAACGGCATTACAAGGAACTTATAATGTCCATATCACGTTCTAAACGCCGTTTTATGCACATCTACTTTTTTAATTCTCGAAAATGATGATACCTAGATCACCGTCTATCTTCGAAAGATACTTGCACCTTTCGGTTAATTGAAAACAACTAGTCATTAATCTGGAGTATGAATACTTATTCTTTACGGTCAACTTGTTCAGTTGTCTATAATCAATACATAGTCGAAGTGTACCATCTTTCTTCTTAACAAAAAGCACGGGAGCTCCCCATGGTGATACACTTGGTCGAATAAACCCTTTTTCTAGCAATTCTTGCAACTGCAATTTCAATTCCTTTAACTCAGCCCGATGCCATTCGATTACAGTGTAATGAATCTTAGGTGTGGCACCTAGTCTCTGAGCATCGATAGCAAGCTTCGATCTCACATACGTAGAGGCAATCACGGCGCAACTCTTAGGAAACACGTTCGAAAAGTCACTAACGATAGGGATATCGGATACACTAGGCCTTGCCTTTTCCGTTTCAATCATATAAGTTAAATAGGCTTCACATCCTTTCCACACCATTGTTCTAGCAGTGGCTGAGGATATCACATTAGAGAGTTGGTTTGACCTCTCGTCGATGAAAGTTACTTCATCTTCATTTGGTGTTCTTAGGATCACTCTTTTCATTCAACAATCAACTATCGACTTGGTATCGAATGGCTGAGTCCGTCCCGATATCACATCCAAACTCACTGGGATAACTTCAATCGAGCCTCACAAAAATTCATACTCTCGCATTTTGATGGGACAATCTCTATACACTCTATTCATAATAACACTATGTCCGAGCGGGTTCGTCACCAAGATATTATACTCGATTTCACTCCTCGGTAATTTACCCAAGTTGGTTATATTAGTACACACATATGAATGGGTTGATCTTGAATGCATGCGAGCCCAGAAAACCTAATTTTTCGAAAAATGGTAGTGGTAATTTCGGTCAAAATCGAGGCCCATTTCCGAGGATCTCGGATAATGACGGACTTCAGCGTTGGGAATTTCACTCTTTTGAGGCATGTGAAATTACGGGACCAGCAGCTGACTTTGTGAGTGGCTCAGAGGCCTTGGCGTGTCGGTGTGAAATGAAGTCGAACGATGTTCCAGTGGAGGCTCGCGAAAATGAGACACATAACATCATGCCATTAGATGAAAATCAAGGGTAAATGGATAAGGGATAAGAGTGTAATCTGTGGGCCAGCAAAATTGTGAAGTGGCATGAGAGGGGAATGAGTCTTTTGTCTGCATCTTGACGGAGATGGGTTGGGAGAGGAGGGGAGGAAGAGGAGAAAGACTAAGCGAGAGAGAGAAAAGAGAGGGATTTTAAAGGAGAGAAGCTCCTGCTTTTCTCTGCAGAATTATTGATCCCGAATAGTCGGTTCAGAGTGGGACGAGAAAAGTTGCTCCCAGCGGCAAGAGAGTACATGTGTGAGTCTGGGTTTTATGGGTTCGACGAACACCGAGAGGTAGGGGGTTTTCTCCTAACAGTTTATTTTTATTTAAGTGTTTTGTTAATGGTTTAGTTGATTTGTGGCGGGTGGTGATCGTTTGATCTATCCCGAATATTGGGACGAGAAGTGTGGAAATTTTTTTTGGGCTCGTTTTTGAACGGAGTCCACGGGATTTGTTTGGGCCTTTGTGTGATAATTTATGCATTAAATTATTTTTGGTGTAATATGGGAAGTGGAAATGGCCATGGATTTTGGTTCCCTGAGAAAGTGGGCAAAATTAGCTGGTGATGGAACACGAGCGACCTTGCTCGTTCAGCAGCGGTAAAAACAATCAGGTTGGTTGGTTGGACGAAATTGAGGTAAGGTGTGTGTTCAAGAAAAATATTGCTTGAATTCAGGAATAAAAACTGAATTGTGTAGAATTTAATATGTTAATGCATGGAAATTGATGTGTTAACATGATGTGGTGATTTAATTTATGTTAATATATGCATGAGTGATATATTAGCATGTGTTGAATGTTTGGTGTGTCATTGCATGAGCACTTAGGTGGGGAAGTAACCCGGCTGGCAATTCCACTCTTGGGAAGTTTGCCTGTACTGTCGAGGAAAAACTATTTAGTCTTAGAGGCGCGCTGAGGATGGGGCAGCATCAGGGTCTTAGAGGTGAAAAAGAAATGGTCACATGTGGCCTTATTATGTATTTTTGTAGAAATCTTGGCAAAAAGACCGGGTTTTGGATAATTTAGTAATCAAACAAATTGTATTAAATTCTTTTGTGCAAAATATACATTTTGTGTTGTATGGATAATGCTTGGGCCTGTTAGGCCGTTTGCAACACGTAGATAGATCTCTCATGATGTGAGAACCGCAGTTTTCCATGAGTTGACGGTGGTCGCTTGAGATACCTCTCGGGATAAGGAAAGTCACACTATCAATGCATGTACAATAGTATTAAAGATAGTAAAATTATCGGTTATCACATCCGGTGCATCGGTATCTTCAGCTGCTCATGCATGCTCTAGGCCCGAACACGAGCATCTGTCTAAATCATCCTTGCCTCGAGAACACTTTCGGTGATGCCTTGCTCTTGTTGCCTTTACGTGCTGATGAAGCATTGCCCTGCGTAGGGGTGTTGTGAAGGAACGTGCTATAGGACAGTCTTTCACCTAGTTCTCATTAGATCATGAGCCAAACTGGCTTTGATCAATTTCCAACACTCTCCCCTTGTGCTTTCTTCCCTGATGAGAGACGATGAAAACTTACATTGTCCTTTTAGAGCACCTCTTATTGCTACTTACAACTAATGGTGTCGGTAAAATATTCTTACTACCGGTAGCCTAAGTTGTAGGCTGATTAGAACCCCGTGGTCCTTTGAATTTCTTACTGCGATGGCGATGAGCACTTAGTGACGGCTTTCTTACCACAGTCTTCTCTCTTTTCTGTCATTCTCCTCTTTCTTTACTCTTTCTACATTTAGAGCACATGTCACAATTTTTGAAAAATCCTCATGGTAGAATCCTGTGACATAGGCCTGGATATGGTCATTAAGACCATCTTCAAACTTACGACATCTTTCCTCTTGATTACTAGTGTCTAGAGCATACTTGCTCCCGGCCCAGAGTGAATTCTCTTTGATATTTGGTCACACTCATTTGTCTTTGCTTCAGATTATGAAACTTTCGTCTCATATTGTTCAAGTAGATGCGACCTACATAATACTTCTTGAACTCATTCAAGAAGAACCTCCATATAGCTACATCTCTGAGTAGTGCGGTCCCCAGTTACGGAAACCCGCCTTGATAAGCCTCATCCTATAGTAGTGAGAATTCGCACATTCAACCTTCTCTTCCAGATGTAATGCATTTGCACAAGCATTCGTAGGTTCTCTTGAGCCTAATTCTCATGCATTTAAGGCTCATCTTCTTTCTTCCCAAGAAAGTCTATCGGTCGATACCTTGCCATTCTCTCAATGGTTGATCGCTACGGAGCAACTGCAGCTGGTTGCACAGCTCTTTGTAGTGCTTGAGCTATCTGTTGGAGGATATCCATAGTACCTCCCATTGTTGGCTCCTATTGGTGTATTGGTGGGGCATGCGATACTTGCCCACCTTCCACACTAGCAGGACTATCTGGACGATCCCCTTAGTCACATGCGCCTTTGGGACACATGCAGTCCATGGCACACTTTATTAAGACCCCTGAATTCACGTCGATCCGCGTCATCGCTTGTATTACCGTGTAATAAACAATTTAAAAAATGCGTTTCACAAAAATTTCCAAAATCATTTGGCGAAACGGCTGAACTGGTATGATACCACTAAGTGTATCGACCCGAGCCGGTCCGACGGTTAATACGATCGAGCGGATCTGAGGTGACGCCCACCCAAAGCCATTAATCAAATCCATTTAGCAATTACATTTCATTAACTTAAACATTTTCGTTCTCGATTCTTTGCGGAAATGATTTCAATTTGGGGCAAGCCCATAAAATTCCTTTACAAAATATGCATTTTACCAAAAATGACATTTTATGCCGTTTACAACATGATATCCAAAATCGTATTCAGATATAGGTATAAAAATAATTTCGGAGTTGAACTCCTTTTGTTTACAAAACATTGTCATACTAAAAAAAATGGTGAGGATGCATGTGACGGAGCATACTCAGGTAAATTTACGGATAATTTGACTCACCTTGACAGATTAAAGCTTTCAAACAACGTCACCTGTCGCTGGTACTGCGTTGATTAAAAACAATACGCTAAGCATTTTCATGCTTAGTGGTTCTATACAATTCTCTATTCCATTTCAATTCAATACGAATCATGTATTTATCAAAATAATGCCTTTATACAATGTCTATTTGTAATGTAAAAGATACTATACAAATACACTTTTTAATATCATTTTTTGCTTTTTAGTTTGCGATTTTACATATGACTATAGAGTCAACATTCACGACAGATTCAATTGGTGAATCCTGTCCTGTTTGTCATTCAGTAGTAATATGATTTCACATTCAATATTACAATCTCACATATGACTATAGAGTCAACATTCACGACATATTCAGTTGGTGAATCCTGATCTGTTTGTCATTCAGTAGCAATGTGATTTAACATTAATTATTACAATCTCACATTGGACTATAGAAATTAACATTCACGATGGATTCAGTTGGTGAATTCCGCCCTGTTTGTTGTTCAGTAGTAATGTGATTTCACATTGAACAAATACGGTTTCCTTCATGACGAATTCAGTTGGTGAATCCCGTCATGTTAGTAGTCAATAATGCATTTCAAATCAATTTGTTGCATGCGCATTAAATTCATATAGTTCAAATACATGTGCACATGCAGATATTTGAAAATATTTCGAATACTAATAATTCAAATCAATATATATATTTCACAAATAGAACTTGAAATAGGAATTGAGTCACAGAGAAAAGAAGCAGACCAGGCAGAGAGCAAAGAACCAAACCAAATTTATCGATCCTTGTCTCTTTCAGTACGATTCACAGGTCGAGTTGTCATCTTCACCACGCCCTAGTCAAATACAAATTCTCCACTCTTAGCGGTTGAGCGATTGTCGTACTAAGCGAATATATCGTCAGTGAAGCTCCGCCGTACCGGCAATGAAACTCTGTTATGTTTTTCACTTAATTTCATTCTTATTTGAACACCCATTAGTCATTTATAAGGGTTCCTAAACAATCGGTGTACGAATACGAGACTTTCGGAACAAAATCCAAAAATTTTCTCGTTGTGAACAATGTCTTCGCCGTAGTGTAGCAAGGCTACGTCGTAGCGTACCCGAGGGGGGCCTTTTTGGCCCTTCGGCCTCGCCCGCGTGAGCGGCCGACGTAGGCGTAGGGCTCTGCGGTAGCATTGGGTGCCATACGTTGCGGCGTAGGGGCTCGTGTTTGCCCAGATTTTCTGGTTTTCCCTTTTTGCGATTTTTCTCCAAAATCCTCAAAAACTCAAAACAAATCATGAGAATTACTCCCAATAACTTCTTAACATCATCTTAACCAACCATGAGCAAAACCCATGAATGGATTATGGTTTTTCTAACCCAAACATCATTTAAAGAAATCTAAGGTTTGGTTCTTACCTTGAAATCTCTTGTCCTTTGAAGCCCTAGCTTCCTTCTTCCTCTTTGATCACTTGGAAACCATAAATGGGGATCATCTCCCACCAAAATCTTGATTTCTCCTCAACCCTAGCTTTTCTCTCTTTCTCTTGTCTCCAAGCGTTTTTGCTCCAATGAGCATTCTAAGACCAAAAATGCCTTAAGTCATGTTTTCACCTTGAGGCTATGTTTGGCTTGTTCATTAAATCCATTTTTGGATTTAAGTTGTCTCTATTTACTTTATAGCACATATATCACTTCTATTCACACTTAAACACATAAACATTTTTTCAATTGACCCTTAGGTCCTTATTTTACAAAATTCCAAATTTACCCTTCTTGGCAGGTTTTATTTGCAGGTTGTGATTTATCGTTTATCATATAACATTAATCCTTATGCTCACGTATTCATTTCACTTTTCACAATTTAACAATTTATCAGTTTTCTCGGAAAAACCCAAGTTTGGCTCAATTTATACTCGAAATATATAATAAAATTATTATAAAAATTTTAGGGTAATTTTGGGGCGTTACACAGTCTCCTTAAAAAAAAAAACTTAAGGGACTAATAGAACCTAAATTATATAGGTCCATGCCCTAATTTATTCCTCAAAAAAATATTTAATTAAGAGTCATTAGGACCTTCTACTCTTTTTTTCCTCCTCCAAATCAAAGGGAAGAGGTCCCCTTTCATAGGGAAATGGAGGCCTCTCTCTTGTCAATTTCAAATGTAAGATTACCTCCCATAAAGGAAGAAACCTCATAAGGCTTCAAATTTTGGGGGTCTACACATAATTAGGGTTTTTTTCTTATTTTTATTTTCCTTTTAAAAAAAAAAAGTGACAACTCCAAACCGTTTTCAAAAATGGTTTTTAAAAAATACAAAAAGCGAGTCTACATTTGTGTAGGAAGCATATCTTATAGCCAAAATCGGTGTCAACAAACTGCCTTCAATTATTGTTTTTGCTTTTACAAACTATTATTTATAATTTCTTAAAATATATATATATATATATATATATATATATATATATATATATATATATATATATATATATATTGTTTATAATTGTTTTCCGAACATTTTTCAAATATATTAGCTCGAGGTGCAGCAAAAAGCAAATGTAAACAGTAAGATTAGCTTCTTCTTTTTTTCAGGTGAACACAATAATATGTGATTTTTTTTATTCAGCTAAAAGTTTAATTGATAACACCATATAATTTTTAACCTGTTTGAAAAAATCAAATATAATATATTATTATTTATTCAACCAAAAACAATTAACGTAACTGAGAGACCGTTGCATGGCGCAGTGACCGAGAACCATTTTTTTTATATTGTGGATCGGAATAGACGATTGGCCAAAAAGATTGGAATATATTGCATTCCTTAAGAAAAAAAAAAAAAGTAGTACTACACTTCATAATTTGTTAATAAAAAACCTTTAAAAATAATCTTAGTGGGAGAAAGCGATGACTAGAACCATGCAGCTATATTGATGGATATTGGGAGCCCGGGGGTGTTCTTTGAGAATGGGAATTATGTACAAACATAATCTATTTAAAAATAATAATAAAACATATAATCTATATTAAAAAAAATAAGAAGAAGATGAATAAGAATACACTATTAATTGATTAAGTAATGAATACTTTTACAATATTGAAGCAATAGGGATGTGAGATCTACATATTGGACATGAGCTACTCCTTTGAATCCATGTGAGTATACAATTATAATGATAAAAATGAGAACATGGACTACGAATAATTCCTAGTGGCAGCCCCGTTGAAAGCTCTTCCAAACATATCATACATTCATCTCCCGAATCAACATTCTTCAACTCAACTTTTTCAAACCCACGAATCGAATCTCAGGTCCCAGTTTGGCCAAACTCGCATAATTTGATCATTATCATTGACCGAAACATTTGACAAAACTAGTTCCACAACAATTGGAAGTATCTTAGGACGTGCAATATTAGCAGTTTTATTGGCTATAGCAATAACATTCGAATAGATCGCCGTCACAATGGATGAATTTGTACTAACGAATATTCTTATATCAGACAGTAATTTCACTATTTGCATTCATGCATGATTTTCATGTAACATGCATTCACGTTTCAATGTTAATATTTTCTCTATCACCCTACCATCATCATTAGATTCATTACCTTCACCTTTATGAGAAATAACTCGAAATTCGAAGACGATCAAATTTGTTATAAACGAAGACAAATAACTTGGAACCATATCATCGTCTTGCCAAGCCCTCAACATATATTTGAATTCTCTCGACATTATGATGAAAGCAAAGTAGAAAGAAAGATAATAAATAGAATGATGATTCAAGCTTATTTATATATATTGATGATGAAATCAGATTTTGTTTAGGAATTGGAAAGTCTTTTTAGGTAAAGATGAATTTGGCAAGTTTTATTATATTCTTAAAAGATATTTGTAAGAATAGAAGTCAAGAAAGTTTTCATTTTTTTTATTAAAAGCTACTATTGCTAAGATTGTGTTACATAAATTAGAAACAATTTGAACTTATTCAAAAATTTAAAAAATTTCTAATTTGAATGTATAAGAAAATATATATTATATATTATTTTTCTTGATCTATTAGGTAAGAGTAGACATCAGGCTGAATGGGACATCAAAATGGTACTTTTTTTTTAATATATATTATCATTTCTTTTTAAATGTGAATTAACATTTTTATTGAAATTAAAATAATTATTTTTTTCTAATTTTTCATATTAAATTGTTCTTAAAATATAACGTTTTAGAATAAATTGAAGAAGCAGAAATCCTTACAAAGTTTAGAAAGAATTACTTTTGGATTTTTATACTAAATAAGAGGAATGAAGGTGGGCAATTTTGGAATTTGAATAAAAACGAAAAGGCTAAAAGAGGAGTAAGGGGAACAGTGTTGGCAGCTGATACTTAGGGTAGTGACTAGAAGCAATGGGTTTACGTGTGCTTCTTCTCAGGGCTATTATCCTCTTCTGCATTGTTGAGGTAGACCAAAGTCTCTCTCTCTCTCTCTCTCTCTCTCTCTTTCTCTCTGTATTTCTTTGGATTTATGACCAAAGTCTCCCTTTCTCTCTCTCTCTCTCTCTCTCTCTCTGTATTTCTTTGGATTTATATATATCGTTTTTGTGGATTATGTTGGATACGATTCTATCAATTCTAGATAACCATGTTAGAACACAAAGCATAATTTTAATGGAGAAAAACTGTAAATTACATACCTGATTTGGAATCCATTGTTGTCTTCTTCTTGATCTTGAGGAATCGATGAAGACGCAAGAAGAACGCGACCTCGAAGATCTTCCTCCCGATTGACCCTTATGCGAATGGCTTAATGAGAATGCCTCTCGCGATCTCGGAAAAAAAATATTTCGAAAAAGCGTATGTGAGAATTGTGCGTATCATAGGGTTGGGAGGGACTTAGGCGTATATATATTGAGTTCGGCACTTTAGTACTCTCATTACGGTGGGCGTCTTTCGGCACACTTAACTACTTGAGCCCCATATAATGAATTATTAAGCCTAATAATCACGCAATTAGATCGAATAAATCCAGTTAATAAATCAAATTAATAAAGCCCACTTTATGAATCTAACGTTCTCCCACTTGAGCGATATTAATTGAAACAAAGCGTAATGCCTTTTATATTGGTCTAGAGATTATTCTTAATAATCAATCAGTCCATAAAGTCTCGAACTCTTTGAATCATGACGACAATTGCATGTACTCCGCATGAAGCCGCTTCCGCCAGTCCGCGAGTGCTTTCAACTTTCTTGATATGGATTCAATATGGTAGGTGATGTTTAAATGGATAATACCTCATAATGAGTGATACTTCATGTGTTATCCATTTTGTTAGTCCCAAATTCTCTCTCCTTAAGTGTCACCAAAACCTAGTGTGTCACTAGAGAACCTCCATCATGGTTCCAACGAACTTTGTATATGTGTTACCTTAATAGGTAGCTTTGCTTTATGTGTAACCAAAACATGCTATTAGGCTAATGCCAAGAATGCCCATGGCTTGTATTCAAGGTTTACAATGCCTTGAGATTTTCAACAATTATTTGTACTGACTCGATAAGCCTACATTCACAAAATACCTTATTGAATGCAAAAGAGTTGATACAAATTCAATTAATAAAAATGTAATGAAATTAGAATTCAACCTTCATAAAACAACATAAAACTTAATAAGCTCCCACTTGGTACAGTATCCCATGATACTCCTAAGCCCGTATTAATGACATGTCGATCAAATACACAGGCGAAGGCCTTTTAGTTAAGCAGTCTGCAATCATATCATCTGTTGATATTACTCCACTTAATAAATCACCGTTTTGAACTTTTTCCTTTATGGTCGGGTATTTGACCTCCATGTGTAGACCCCTTGAGACCTCTGTTGTTCATTAATAAGCAACAGCTGCGAGTTATTGTCACAATACAATTGTATGGGCACATCACAAAAAGTAAAGCACGGTTAACTCCTTGTGGGTTTGAGCCGTGCAGTAGTTGGCAGCATGCTACAAACTCCGGCTTGCATGGTAGAAGCAGGATCTGATTGATTACATTTCTCACTTTTCCATGACCTTGCACCTCCTGCTAACTTAAAGATATAACCCCGATTGTTGACTTCTTTTCATCTGACGGCCCGACCAAAGTCGAATCTGAATACTTGACTAGGTATGAAGTCACGAACATGTTTGTGAATCAGCATATAGTCTTTTGTCCTCTTTAAGTACCTCATAACCTTCTTGGCGACAACCCGATGATCATGTGTCACGAGTTTTGATGATATACGCCTAGAAGTCTGTTCTGTAGCTTGTAATATACGGTCTAAGTGCATGCCAGGCATACATAATACTCCCGAGTGCACTAGCATAAAGGTACACATTCTTCATTTGGGCTTTCTCTATATCGGGCCAGGGGACATTGTGATAGACTCAGCTTATCACCTTTACAGGACATGAGCAATTTACGGCTTACATTGTTGCATGTTGAATCTTTCACAAAATTCGATCAACATATGCCCTGAGATAAACGATGAGCCTGCGAAACGATTCCACATGAATCTCAATGCCTAGAGACGAAAAGCATCTCACAAAGGTCCTTCATATCAAAGTTGTTTGACAACATCAGCTTTGTCTCTGCCCCGATGGGCAAGAGATCCTTTGCTTGCAAGCGAAGGACCATCATCCGTAAATATTAGGAAAATGAATTTCCTCCCAGGCCTTTACGGTATATACATTGATCTACTTTGATTACCGCGAAGCCATGCAAACAGCAACACTGTGAAACTTTAAAAGTACCGTGTATTAGAAGCTTGCTTGAGACCATAAATAATTCGGTCTATACAAGGTTGCACTGAGAATCATTTTGCCACAAAACCTTGGGTTGCGACATATAGACTTCTTCATTAAGGTCTCCATTGAGAAGGGTTTAACATCCATGCGGTGTAACTCCGTATCAAAATGACGTGTCTTATGATCACTCTGAAAGTCTTTTAGAAGAGCCCGGAGAAAAGTTGCTTCATAGTGCTCATACTCGGTGAGAAGCAACTGAGCTGCGATCGGCTTCAGCTTCCTCAATCTTTCCTTTATGGTCCTTTTTAGTCTTATACACCCATTCTGCTGACGATGGGTCTATGACCTTGAATGGTCGATAAGTTCCCCAAACTCCATTATGCCTCATAGATTGAATTTCCATCTCTCATTGCATCCGACCAAGTTGGCGGGGACAGAAAGCGACTTCCTCATGGTATTGGATCGATTCTGAGCGGAATGCTCCATTAGTCTTGCTCTCCCATGTAGACTATAGTCGGTGGTGTGGCGATCGTCTCTCCCCCAGTGGATCTCTGCTGGGTATCAATAGTCACATCACGCACTGAGAGCCTTGATGAACTTCATTAGGAGGCTGTCTCGACAAACGGGATCCCTAGTGCCAGCGAGGTTGAAATGCGGTGTGTGGGAGTTTCACAATTATGCGTATGGGAGGAGATACGAATGCCACATTACTCATGTCGTCTTATCATCCTCGATAGTGCGTGACGAAATCTACTCTCTTGGCCACATCAGGCTTCCAGAGCTTGGTACATCTGTGATTCACAGTTCTTTATTGCCTGCATTGGGATTATAGGCAGATATCCTTGAATGTTAGGGTAAGATACAAAAATAACACCTAGTGGTTACGAGTCGACTCTGCCAATGTTGGATTATATATCTTTATACCTTGGGGACATCCCGAACCGCAGATGGTTTAAGCTGAGCTTTCGCCCGGGTCCATAACTTCG
Source organism: Tetrastigma voinierianum (assembly GCA_016808115.1). Taxonomy (NCBI): domain Eukaryota; kingdom Viridiplantae; phylum Streptophyta; class Magnoliopsida; order Vitales; family Vitaceae; genus Tetrastigma; species Tetrastigma voinierianum. The sequence goes on from JAEQBH010000797.1 coordinate 126,143, forward strand.
AGGAGTCAATGGAGCGACTTTCGTAGTACACGATTCAAAATGTACAAAATTTGTTTTCAAAGCCACCCCATAAGCTTGGAATTAGATTTGTCCTACTTATCATACTCCCTTGCCATTTCCATAAAATACGAGTGCGCTTCCGAGTACATACCATTTGCTCGGGACTCCCGGGCGTAGTAGAGATTGTGTATCGAGTCCCTCTAAGTATTTCAGGCGAATGGCACGGCTAAAGTAATCACGACATCATGCCTTTGCCATAATACTCTCCACACTCGGTCGAGATCTAACAACCTTTATGACTTTTCCACGATTGTTTCTCTAGACTTAGTCAGAAAAATCTTGAACTTGTTAAGGGAGACTCGAGACTTTTCTTTAATCAAGTACAAAACTGACCATAATAGAATAGTCATCGATAAATGTGATGAAATAAAAATTTCTACCGCAGGGAATTTGCCACATAAAGGTCCACCCCTTATGCGAATTTGTGAATGACTTGACAGTCGGCGAAGCTACGGTGCCGGAGTTTTCTTTCTTATCTTGGTCATTTACCTCTACGGCGGTCTCATATCTCTGTCATTTTTAAGAGCGGGCGGGATATTAGTCTTTATTAGCCTTTTCTATTCTATCATAGAGAATGTAAGCGGAATGCGTTATGCCATAATGCATAAGACTCTTCCCTTAGGTAGTGGTCTCTTAGAAGCAACCTTTTTCGGTAGGTATAAGCTGTATATGTCATCGGGAGATAAACTTAATGCATATGTCCAGTTGGACGTATGACGGTACGACCTTATTTGAATTAAAAATATTGAAATAACATTACTGCTCTTAATTTCAAAGAAGTAATCATATGAATCCCAAGCATGATACGGAAACTAAATTCCTTCTAAGAGGGGTACATAAAATATGTCTTCTGACATCAATTTAAAACCCGAATCTAAAACTAAAGATTTGCATCTCCCACGAACATGACTTGACCTTCTCATTGTTTCCCGCAGTGAGCTTTGATTCATCCTTGTTTGGCTTCCGCCGGTTTGCTTGAATCCTGTATGGTAAATGCTTGTGATTAGTCGCTCCACTATCGAGCCACCGGCCCGGATGATCTTCGGATAGGGTTGGATTAACGAAACAAGTATTAAGTGTCGTTGCACATGGCCCCACGTTTGGGACATCCCGAGCTTTTAAATTTTGTCTGATCGCTTCTTCATGTGACCTTTCTTCTTATGAAAAGAAGCGGCGTCATATCCACTTTTCAAGAATGTCTTCTTGGACCCACGTATTGGCCAGTTGTGAGTAGTTTCTTGAGCACCTTTATGAGTTCGACTTTTGAACTTCTTATTTTTCCTTTTATGGGGACTAGCAGCATATAAGGCCATATGCTCTTTCTCCTTCTTCAGTTTCTCTTCTTCTGCCACCACCCTTGCTATTAAGTCATTAACTGACCAAGTCTCATCTTGGGAATTGTAGTTTGTCTTTTATAATCACGAAATCGGGTGGAAGGGTGTTTGAGAACGATGCATGATGCAAGCATGGAATGGTAACATTGAGGAAGCTTGGAGCTTCGTCTTTAGGTCTACCATCCTTAGGACATAATCTCTAACCCCAGCTGTACCATCATACTTCATGTTGAAGAGCTTTTGAAGAAGTGTTCCCAGCACCGGCGTTGGATGAAACGCCGTTTAAGCGCTCACGGCTCTGGCATCATTTCATACTTGATGCGGTGTGGTAAGCCCGAGCACTGATGTTCTTCAGTATGGATTTTTTCGTTATCGATAAGCAAATCCTGGCCATTTGTCGCCGGGTAGCATAGTCGGTTTTCGGCTTGATCGCTAGAGGTTGTGATATCTGTGAAACATCCATTGTGGCGCCATGTGAACATCTCTGCCCGATTCCATTCAAATAGAAAGTCCTCTTTCCATTTCTTGAAATTCAATCCGATGGAACCTCTCGGTGAAATGGAATTAGTTCTGAAAAATTGATGAAAAATAAACAAAACAATACAATCGACATCATGTGGTACTCATACAGAGAATTACATACATCATCACATAATCACCTTTTAGGCGCGAGAAAAATACCATGACATGCGTTGTACACTCTCCGCATGACGGCGGCCGGCGAGAGCATATTAATCCTTTGGCCAAAGAGAAATCGCCACCTTTGGGTGTATGAACGTAGATCGATCGACGCCGGCGTGCCATGGTATCCCTCGTGATAACTGCGGAGACACCTCCCTTTGGGAGTATGGTCGTGATCAGAGCCGGGGAGGCGATGCTCTGATATGAGCCCGATGTTTCTTGACCCACGGTATTCGGGGTAGAAATGCCACTTTTGTGAGTCACGACCGTTGAATCTGCTTGAAATCTCTCATATCAAGGATATAAACTTTATGTATCACATTAAATATATATATATGTTATACCCAATTATGTTTGTTCAATCATTCATTAATAATGTGAAGCGAGCCTTAGATAACACGGCCCTTATCTCAGTGATAGCCATGTTGGCTACCATGTGTGTTTATAAACCATGAAATACAAGAAAAATACGTGAAAATACCTAATTCTGAGTGTAAATAGGGTTATACGCATTTCATATACGTAAAACTTTCAAACATGCAAAGTGAATATCTTAGCGTTGTGGGGAATTTCGATCACGAATCTGTAGATATCAAAGCGCCCCAATGCCCTCGCCGCGACGCCCTCACAGCCACCCAGGCTCGGCGCGTGTGGCGGCTGTGGGGATGCTGGGATTATGTTGGCCGTCGGCGTTGTCGGGTTGGCGGTCGTTGGCCGTTGACTGGTCGGGCGGGATCGTTGTAGATTGGCCAAGATCGAGGCCAGATCTCGTTGGCCAGGTGGTCGATATCGGGTCGATCGGTGAATTAATTCGGAATTGAGAAGGCGGGTGAATGGCGTCATGACCGCGTCATCACCGCGTTAGCGGCCCGCGTCGACCCGCGTCGGCGTACCGTCGGCGTCCCGCTGCGCGGCAGGGTCCGACAAGCGGATCGAGGCGGATCCGGTTTAATGCGAATCGATTCTTGGCCCAGGTATCTTCGGCGTCGGCGCCAGCAGATGGGGCATATATGGCGTGTCGCCCGCGCGTGGTCGTCTTCCGGTGCGTGGCGCGCGTGGCGGCGGCGTGAGGCGGCGATCGACCTGCCTCGTGACGGGCCACCCGATCGATCGTCTCGTCATGTAGATTCCAAATATGCAAAAAATTTTAATTTGGATGTGCAGAAAAATTTCGAAGTGGACGAGAATGCTGATTTTTCATAAAACCCAAAAAAATTTCTCAGATTCATATCTTTGAATTCTAATCCATGGTTGGCTACGATACGGCGTTTGGATCACGATTTATCAATTCTGAATAACCATGTTAGAACACAAAGCATAATTTTAATGGAGAAAAAAGCGCAGTGCGATTTGGAATCGTTGTTGTCTTAACGATCTGCGGAATCGATGAAGGCGCCTTGAGAACGGCGCCGAGATCTTACCGATTGGCGCTTCTTTGAATCACGGCTTAATGAGAGTCTCCTCGATCTCGGGAAAAAAAATATTTCTCGAGAAAAAGCGTATGTGAGAATTGTCGCGCGTGTCGCTTGGGGTTTGGGGAGGGGCTTGGGCGCCCATGCTGTGAGTTCGACCACGGGCCCTCTCATTCTGGCCAGGAGCATTACCGACCCACACTTTACCCATTACCATATGAATTATTAAGAAGCCCTAATAATCTCACTTAGTGGGCCGAATAAATCCGGGTTAATAATCCGATTAATAAAAGCGACTTTATGAAAATACAGCAGTTACATTCACGACTTTGCACTTGATCATTTATGTTGATGCATGGAGATTTCGGTGGTGTTTGTTTTTTTTACTTAACGTTGAGTATAACTTTTCTTGAACTTAATGCTGAATAATACTTAATATAATTAAGTATTAAGTTGTTTGTTTTTTAACATTAGGTAACGAGTAAGGATGACAACATGACGGATTATTTCGGGTTCTCGCCTCACCTCACTCTTAATGGGACGGGTTTAGTTTAATTATAATTGGGTTGTTTGGGTTTATTTTCTCAAATCCGAGACGGGTTCGGGATAAGGTTCGAGGAATATTGTTGCTCCCAGTTCCACCAGATTATATTTTAAAAATAATTTTTTATTATTTTTATTTTTATACTTTAATATAAATAATAATACCAATTAGAAAGTTTTTAATAAATAATTTATAAAATTCATAATATTTTTTTATTTTTTTATGAAATATATTGATTTTTTATTATAATAAAAATAAAAAACAAATATAAAAAAATTTAAAATAAAAAAAAATAAATAGTAGAAATGTAAGCGGGGATGGGTTTGAGGAATTTTTAAATATAAAGTGCCGTGGGTTTAGTTTTTAAATAAGGCAGTTTATGAATTGAAAAAATAAACGAGTCGAGGTCGGGATGGGGCTTCTTGCAATCCCCGAACCCTCACGTGTAAATCTCTAGTAGTATGCATTCTTTGGCCATACCATTGTTAGACAACAATAAAATTTTTCTTGTTTTAGTAAAAAATGATTTTTTCTAAATAGAAAAAGTTAAATATTTTAACTTTTTCTATGCAGAACTTTTAAAAAAAATATTCAAAAAAATATTCAGCAATAAATCGTAAAAATTTTAAAAAAAGCAAAAGAATAGAATGAGCTTTTCGGCGTTAAAGTCAAAATGACAATGCGCTACATTCTTCAAATGCGCTAATAATAATAAGATATTGGAACATCAACATAACCAGGGTCACCACCTCAACGTGGTGAAAGGAACAGTTGACAGAAGGCTTCTCCCTTTCTTGGGTATTTCTTCATTTTTTTTTTTGCTCTTTAATTGGGATAGGTTGCATAAATGCCCTTAAAACTTTTACGCATTAACCTTTTTTTGGTTCTAAGAAATTCCCAGCCTTTCCTTCATGAACCTTTTTTCGGTTCGAAAATACTCATAACATTTACTTCCTTTTGGAGCTCAGCTATGTCCAAATTAAAGTTTGGGATGGCCCTTTTTAAATTTCTTTCTCCTTAGGTTACATAAACATAATTTTTCCCAAATTTAAATAGGGAGCTAAAACAATTGTTCATGGAACTGGAAACAACAAGAAAGCAATATGAGTGGCTGACTCCTACTGGCTTTTAGGCAAGAAAGGCTGAGAGGCATTGGGGGAGGAGGCCACCATCTTATAATTAATGTACCGACCCGTTTTGGCCTATGGTTCATATAGGATCAAGTTGGGCTAACCAAAAAACATCCCCAAATAAAAATGAGCGAAATTAACACGACCTGTTTTGGCCTAGCTATACAGATATCTATACACCCACTTTAAATATCTATCTCCTTATGTTACTTACATAACATAATTTTCCCAAATTTAAATTTAAATTCAAACAGAGCTACAACAATTATTACTCATAAAACTGGAAACAGGTAGCTAGAAAGCAATATAAGTGGAGTGAGTCCTCCTAGTCCTAATTATTAATGGCTAATGGGTCCCACAAGGACAAGAAGAAGAAGAGTGAGAGTGAGAGTGAGAGTGAGAGTGAGAGGCCATTTTATAACTATGCTCCCATGTAGATGTATCCCCTGGGTGTGAATGATGAGGGAGATGGAGAGGATGTTTTTCTGTTTTGTCTCCTTTTATCTGTCCCAATGCATGTTTCAGTGCTGGCAATAACGCCTCCATGCACTCCGCTACCGCATTTGGATTCCCAGGCATGTTTATCATCTGTATTTATTATATATTATAATTCTAATTCTAATCATTCCAAACATTTAAAAAAAAAAAAGACATCAAATATTAAAATTGGATCAAAACCATTCTGCCAGTCTGACTATATTTATCAATGAAGCATGTTATGTTTTTTTATGTGTTAAATATTTTATTTAGCAGGTACCAGATGGATGAGACACAAGTTTTATTTGATTGGGTCTTGAAGGACTTTTATTTGAGAATTATTCACTTGGAGTTACAACAATGTAGAAATTTACTCTCAAGAAGTTTTGAAAAAATTTTGGATTTTTTTTTTTTTTTTTTTGGTTCAGGATTTGAACCATATGCTTTAATTCAAAATAAAATCTAATTTTTATTAAAGCTTCATTTAAGTGATTAGTCTTTAATTGTTCCCATTAAAATTGATCTCTGCTATGTTTGGTTCATAGAAAATATTAAGAAAAATACAAGAGAAAGAAAATATGGAGAGGAAAGAAAATATGAAGGAAAATAAAAATAGGTTTAAATCTCACATATTATTTTTACTTACTATTTCAAACGAAATAATTTTTTTTTTAATTATTTTAACTCATTAATATAGAGATTAAATAATTTAAGAATTGATAAATTTTTATGTAATTATAGTTATATTTGTCAGTAATTTTATTTTATATTTGATTTTATTTTAAGGGGTATGTTTGATTTTCGAAAAATTTGAGGAAAAATCAAAAGAAAGAAAATAGGAAGGAAAAATAAAAAGAAAAAAAAATCAATGAAAATAAAAATTAAATTAAATTCATATAATATTTTTATTTGCTAGCTCAAATCAAGTTTATTTATTTAAACTCATCAATATAAAAATTAAATAATTTTAAAATACTTAGAATTTCTAAATAATTTTATTTAGTTTGATTTTTCTTGAACTATTTATTAGACCATCAAACATAAAAAAAAATTATTTTCATAGTATTTTACGAGAACCAAGCCTAACTACTTTTTTTATTAGATAATAAGCTAGCAATAAGAAAATCGTTTTCGCATATATTTTTATTTCCTTGAGTAGCACCCAACTTATTTTTTGGTCCTCCTATACATGGGTTTTCTTAGTTGTCTATCTATTAATTTTTATTTTATTTTATTTTTGATAAATTAAACAATTCATATGTTTAATGATTTCATCAGGAAAAAAAACGAGAACTCTAGACCTCTCATAGACCACCCAGCCACATCTAACTCCTTGCTTCATATTGCATAGAAAATAAATATAATTTGTGCTAAAAAAATAATAATATTAAAGACAAATGACATAACGTTTTTTGAAGCTACAACCTTAGTTAAAATTAAATAACTAAATTTTTCTTTCATTTTCAATATATTCGCATTTTAATATCATATAAGATTTCATTTAATTTTAAATATTGAAACACATTATTTATATGGATAAGATACAAAATAAATATCATCGATTTTTAATTTATTTTATGTATTTAAAAACTTCTATAATAATTTTTAATTTTTAATAATATATGAATTATATATTTATGATATCATGAACCGGTAACTTTTTCAGTTCAATTCTGCAAACATTACTAATTGTTATTTGATATTTTGCTAACAGTAGAATGAGGTAAATGAGGTTATGGCCTTACCAATGTAGATCCTCTAATCCCAGCGGCAGCACGAGAAAGAATGGCAAATGGTGTAACCTGTTTATTATATTTTAATTGGAGAAAAAGAAACAGTTCACAGTAAGAGAGGTAAGTTTACAATTAAATGTAAGAAATTTAATTATGTCACTCCGAAATAAATGCTAAATATAACAAGGAAACAGATAAAAAGATAAGCAAATAATTCTAAAAAAAAATGGGAAACAAAGGATAAAATAGAATACAAATTTGAGCTGGAGGAATAAAATAAGTTCTTCAAACATCAACCAGAAAAGGGGAAAGTAAAAAAAAAAAAAAGAAGTCAGATGATTCAAAAAGTAAGTATATACACATTGATCCATATTATTAATCATGCGCCTTGATAAGAAACGCAGCACAAAGATTTTTGTAGGATCTCAAATCTGAATTTAACTTATCCCCAGTAATAGAACATACACAGAAGATGAACTTATTGACCAAGATGGTGTTTGTTTTTATAATGCTGAATGAAACTTTTTTTCAGCTTAATGCTGAATGAACTATTCTAACACTCCCCCTCAATATGGACAACAAATGATTTCCAATCCCTGCTTACCTAGAATACTGTGAAATGAAGGATTAGCTGTTCTTTGACCAAAATATTGATTAGAGGGATTGTTGAGACATTGTGTTCATATCAACCCACTTTCCAACTTCTACTTTACAAAATGTCCATCCAATTCACTTTTTTAGTTTGATTTTGCTGAGCTGAATTATGTGTAATATGGATCAATGTCACTCGATGCCCGATTTTTCCCAAATTAAAATAGAGCTAAAACAATTGTTGCCTCATTTCTTTTTTTTTTTTTAGGGCAAACTCAAACCCTAGGCTCTGATACCATGTAGAAAGAAAGACAAACGAATTGGAGGGAATGAATTCCTTGTGTGTTTTTTTCATTGATCCATTGTGAATATATAAATACAAAAGTCAATCTATCCTTCCTAATAGATTACAACTCTATAATACAAGTTTCCTAATAGATTACAACTCTATATGTAAAGTGAATACATGCTATAACAAGAAGTAAGTTGCCTTCTCTAGAGAGCTAATCTTTTCCAAAATCTCTCCTCCATTTGGTCCTAAACTACCACAAACTTAAAAGGAGAAGTCAAAGGAAGGTCCATGAAAGTGGAAGGGAATGCCCCAACCTTGTAGCCAAACTCTAGCCAACTCTTTTATATTCTCCACAAAGTCCTTACTTTAGATTGATTTGCTCTTATAAATTCACCCCAACCTTGAGATGGCTCTGGCCACGTAAACACTAACTCAAATAAGTTAACTAATTTGGAGCGGCTAATAGAAAACTAATGAGTCATTGGCAAACAACAAATGAGAAACAACCACTCCTTCTCTCTTCCCTTGCTCCTCACTTATCACTTGCACAGTGAGAAACCCTCCTTAGCCCTCTTAAGGAAACAATTAAGGGCCTCAATGACAATCACAAAAAGTTAAGGAGAAATAGGATCCCCCTGGCTCCACTCCCTACAACTATGATGAAAAAATCTTGAAGAAGAACAATTGACAAGAACAAAAAAGCTCACAATAAAAATGCGTGCATGATCCAAGCGTCAGGCTCTCTTGCCAAAGTCACTTTTTTTAACATCATGAGTAAAGCTACAGGTGATATGATCATACACCTTTCCAAATCTTACCAAAAGTAGTCTACAACTATTATCTTTCAAAAGCACATCTATGACCTGTCAAGAAAAGCTATCAAGAAGCATTCAAAAAAATTGGCCTTATCTACAAGCATTTTGGGATGAGGACACCACGCACTCCCACCACCTTCCCAAATCTATTCACGGACACTTTAACTAACATTGTAAGGCTCTCGACAAGTATGGGCCTAAAGCCGAGGTCTTTAAACACAACTCCTTCCCCTCCCAACCCAAAACATCTCTTAGGAAACAACACCAAAAAAGTAGCATCCAAACTCTTAATGAATCTTCCATGCTAATGAAAACCCCTAAAAAACCCATGAACTTTATATCACATAAACAAGAGCTACATCCTTCACCTATCAGTAAGTTTGCTAATCTACCTTCCATATCTCCTTAATTGTGGTGAGAAACAAATTTTTTTTTTTTTTTTTTTTTTGATAGGCTAAAGCAATGTAGCAGATCAAAAGAGCCACGAGGCTCCCAAGAGTACACTAGAGATATACAAAAGGGAAACCAAAAAACCATCTACTCATCATACTGACGAATCAAAAAATAAAGCTGAAAGAATCTAAATTATCAATACTATTCAACTTAGCACACGACCACAAGGTACACAAAAAAGTAGATTTCAGCCTATGAACAGAGGGGGTCTCATTCTCAAAAGCCGCCCTTTTCCTTTCATAACGTCCAAAATTAACAAAGGGGGGCTGCCATCCATACTCTCTTACATTTTCTACCGACCTTCGCACCTTGCCAAGCGAGAAGGGATTGTCGCGTGACTATCCAAGGAATACCCACTTTAGAATCGACTGTAGACGAAAGAGAATCACATAGCATCTTGGCTCTCGGCTTGATTGGATAAGCGGGTGATTATTGTTTCCTCATCATGTTCGCCATAAAAATCTGATGCTAAAGGGATCCCTCTTCTCTTTAGCTGGTCCAGTGTAAGCTCCTTGCTCTAAGAGGCTTCCCGACAAAAAAACCGACAGAGGAACAATTGGGTTCCATATATATGGACGACGAAGTGATAGGAGTAGAATGCGACTTCTATACATAAGTCTTATTGAGGAAGCCATCGGGCGTAGACTCATGATAACAAGCGATCTCACTTATAAGGGCCCTAATTTTCTACATTTGTGGAAAATGTAGGAACCTTTCAACCTCCTCCACCTCCCGATCGGTTAAAGGTCTCAAGAAGGCAGGGGCGGCCCCTTTCCTCCATTGAGGAGTGCGAAACATCAACTACCCTATTCTTTTTGTTTTTTTTTTTTTTTTTTTTTTTTTTTAACTAGGTGGACATAGTGGGGGAAAGTGTTTGCACAGCAGCTATCTCACCGCACCAGGGAATCCCCCAAAACCTAGTCTCCTTTCATTTCTGGGAGAAAGAAGTATTTTGAGACAAGGTGAAAGGTCATTCTTTTCGATGTCCTTCCATAAACCCCGGTTCCATAGCCTCCCCCAATGCTCGTGGTGTTCGGCCCCATTTTCCTCTCCAAATTTTATACTAATCACCATTCTCCAAAGTGGATCCCTCTTACTAACAGAGCCACTGCACCACTTACAAACAAACGATTCAGTTTGAAATTTAGACACAAACCCTTGTTTTCTCGGAGCATCGCATCTTCGGTGAGTTAACAGGTGTGGTTTGCGCTCTAGATTGCCACCTCCCAGTCCCACCAAATCTGCCGAATCTAGGCACGCGAGCTTTGGCATTACGAGCAGAGAGGAATAAATAGGAAGAATTTGAACAAGCGTGCTTGAATGAGTGTGAGCCTCCTCCCTTTGAGATGTATTGTCTTTTCTGAATGTCGATCTCTTTCGTATTTCTTCAATGGTATCCCGAGCCCATGGCCACATGAGAGGCCCCCCCAGAGCGAAGGCCCGGATATGTAGTGGGAAGGAACCTACACACCCACTGACCGAGCTCACTAGCTAACATCTCCACATTGTCCACCTTGCCCACTAGGATGATTTCGCTTTCTTGCTTTGGATTTAATTTTTTAAACTTTAGTAGAACTGGCAAGTGAGGTGTCCCAAAATACATCAGCGCTTTCGGGTGGCCGCCGAGAAAGGGACTGTCGATCGGCATACAAGATGAGGAGATGACTAGCTCCTTAGATCTCTACCCCAAACCTACGACCTAAAATAAAATTGTCTTCAACACTTGGCGCTTTAACGAACCACTCGAGAGCTTCCATACGATCCGCGGAATAGATAGGGGAGAGGGGGATCCCTTGTCGCCAGGCCTCTAAAAACTCTGGGAAAGAAACAGTCGAAGAACCATTAAAATAAAATAGAAAGAAGTCGTGGAAATGCTTGATTAATCCAACTTATCCATTTTGAGCGAAACCCATTCTCTCTGTCTGGCACAGAATCCATCTTATGTGTTAAGTAAGCCTTTTCTATGTCTAATTCTGAAGCCATTCTCTTTTCCTTCTCGATGTCAGTCACTTTGCCTCATTAGCAATTAACATTGCTTGAGAATCATCTCCTCTCTACGAGAAACGTTACGGGAGCGCGAGGATGGTCAGCACTAACCCTTTTAATTACGTTGGCGACACTTTTGTTAAGATTTTATAAAGGCCTCCCCACTTGACCTAATAGGTCTTGGAGTCTTTGCCAGATCTGAAGTAGTTTATTCTCTTTAGAACCAAAAGCTAGGAATGTGGCATTCAAGCTTTTATGACGGCTATGCTCAGCAACCAAGAGAATTTCTGAAGAAACCCATAACCTTTCCTTCACAAAGTCCCGTTGAAATACCCGGAAAGGCGGGAAACCATACGGACACCGGGGCTTTATCTCCATTGAGCCAAGACCAACTGCCATTCCTCCTCTATGAACATTTGTGGCTTGCGGCTTGCTCTATAATGGTGAGCAGGGAGATTAGGAAAGGTAGGCCTGTGTTCGGTCGAGAGAGGAGGCATTGGAAAGCTTCACCAAACTGCTTTTAATCTCGAGACTTCTTTACCAACCTGTACCAAAATTAGCCACCAAAGTACTCATTATAGAATTCCTCCTCTTGTGGGAATTGTTAAATTTACGTGAAAAAAAGCCCAGGTGTTTTACGTCACTTTACCAACCAAAATTTCTACGGATTTGTTACTCCAGGGCCTCTTCCATTTCAACCCACTTCTTATAATAGTCTCTCGCTTTTTCCCTCTCTTCAGCTTCTTCCAGAGACAGCTCCTTACCCTTTCCTAGGTCATCCCAGAAAGAGACCCTGCTTAAAGCTTCCTTCTTTTTTGTCTTCACTATCCCAAACACCTCTTTGTTCCAAACCTTCAAAATTCCTTTCAGGGCTTTTAATTAAGAAGCCAAAATAAAGCTGAAGGACCAAAAAAAGTGAAGGCCTTGCCACCAATTTTTGAAGAGGTCCTTGAAGGCTTCAAACTTCAGCCACATAATTTCAAAAGTGGAAGGTAGAGAGAGCCCCGAAATCTTATCCCTTCAGCGTCGAACAAAATAGAGCGATGTTCGGACTAGTCTCGGGAGAATGGCTCTAAACCACATTGTTAAGGCGGCGGGTCCGGTCGGTAGTTATCAGAAGGAGAATCTATCAAGGCGGGGACATAGAATGGTTGTTATGGCCTCCCCTCCAAGTGAAGGGCCCCCTTGAAGAGGGATGCCTCTAATCCCCAGCTCATTAAGAACTTCAGCAAAACACCTCATGGGATGGGACATCCTACCCACCATGTTCCTCTCATTTGGGGAGAGGACCATGTTGAGAGAATCACCCTTTATGCGCAGGCCCACCCCACGGGCCTTTCAACGACCCAAACTCTTCCCGAGAACATTTCCCTTTGCTCTTACATTGGAGCCATGGACACTGTGAAGCTGCTTGAAACCCATCCTCACGTTTTCCCAAACCCCGACAAGTAATAGAGAGAAGGCTTACTGACCTCCACAGGTTCGGTTCCTTTTATCCCACGAAAACAAAGAATGCCCCCTCATTGCTCGCTCGCCTCGCAACCTTCGAGAAAGATTCTCATGACTTTTGTCCATCTGAAACATATGAAGTTTGCAACTAAAGGATCTTGCATATATGTAGCAAATATATGTAGCAGATATGAGAAATCAGAAATTCAGCCTAAGGCTATTTTAGTATGAGCACACTATAGGAACAAAAACTAAAGAATATCTGTTTAGAAAGGAGCCATAGAAGTTAGATTTTCCCTAATAGTATAGCTCTAATACCATATGGAAAGAATTTACAATTTTGTTTGAAAGTACTATTAAAACGAACTTTCCACGAACTTTTGCATTTAAATCCTAAACAAAAAACTTGTTCTTTTAAATATAGCAACTTTCATTTTAATTGTAGTTACAGGCGGATAAAGCTCGGCGATTAAACCAGCGGCGTCGTTTCATCGTGCCACGTTGAACATGGTAGAGGTTGGAGTCTTGTTTTGAAATTTCAGAACTACAATTAAAATAATTTCTATATTTCAAAAGCAGTTTTTGTTGAATTTAAATGCAAAAGAATCGAAAGTTCATGTTTCTAATAATATTGTTCCCTTTTATTTGTCCATAGTTATAGAATATATATGAAAGAATTTGACTATGTTGAGGAAACTAAGCCTTATCAATTTCTACAAATCCCGAGATTTAATTATCGAATCACTTACAAATTAGAGATTTAAACTTTACAACTATACAACATAATTCAAAGACAACAAATATACTTCCATATTTTTGAACATACATGTTGATTGCTATCGAGTATCTCGTGAGTTTTAAAAAGGTGCAAGATTACCCAGACAAAGTCTCCCTGACTTATGTACGAGTGCAACCTGAGGCGAACACACAGTGAGGAAGGAAATATGACCCAGCGGATGCATATCGATTTATATAAGAGCCATGACAGAAGTAATCAACATAGAAGTTGTTTATACCTTTAGACTCTCTTGCATCATAACATACAGTAGACCAGTGCCTTCTCTATCAACTCTTTTGTTGCTTACAGGGAAGCGCTTTGTCAGCAGGTGAAGCGAGTCCCACCTATTTAAATTCCATGAGACAAGAACAAGGGAGACTAAGTACAAGCTAAATGGTGATTCATGTGTTCTTCACCAAAGAAAATGTAAAATCAACAAAGTGAGGAACTCACCAAGAGTAAGTATCAGGTCCATTCTGTCTACATCACTCCATTTTTGCAAAATCTCCTTGATTTTCGACACATCATCAGGAACCACAGCAGTTGCAACTACCCTTGCTCCCCCTAACTTTTCAGATGAGGAATTTACAACAGAAATTGCCCTTGGACCACTGTACACGCATAAATTTAAGGGTAAAGACTCCTTAAAACATTGATATGTGAGCAGTCATAGCAAGGGTGCAATAAGATACAGAATATATCTTGGCCAAAAACTCTAACTCATATCCCGAGGCTTCTCTGAGAAAAAAAATAAATTAAAATTATATAAACAAGTCATCGTTCTTCACATCGAAAGAGCTGTATACATAGTTTAAATTGTTCTAAAGATTTCCAAGAATGATAACAAAACATCGAAAGAAAAGCGTGAGAGAAAATTTGAGAGTATGAACCCGACACAGGTGTTTAACTTTGACATATGAAGTTAAATTGACCCGAGCAAAGGGAATGATAATTTTTCTTTATCAAGACCCAACCGATTCAAAATATTGATTAGAAACTTTAAGAACTTAATAAAATCACAGTTTACAACTTAATAGTGGAGAAAAGAAATTACGGTGAAGCTAGAGGCGGTTAGAAAGAAGAGGGGTTGGGATGGTTGTTTCTTGGAAGGTGAGAAGCTTCGAAAAGCCATCTTGCTTGAGGACAAGGAATTGGTGGAGCATGCTTGTTTTGGAATTAATTGGCTTACCAATCAAGAGGTTCAGATTCTGGTTGTTGCCAGGCAACCAGGAATCAAGGTGGTTAAGAGTCCCAGTTTTAGGAAGCATTGCATGGATCAGGAGTTGACCCTGGTGGAGGCCTTGTTTGAGGTCACACACAGATTTATGGTGCCAAAGTTTTTGGACAAGTCGTTTTAGAAGATCTCGAGAAAGGGTTCATTTATTCAAATAAGATGTAAAGGACTCCCACCTAGGATTGTAATGCGGTATGTCGGGGAGGTGCCATAGAGGAAAATTGTTATGATCAACTTGATAAATGCTCTTGTTTTGGCAAGACGGAGAATCGGTAACACACATCCTTACCCATTTTAGTTCACCTTCTTGTTTAAGGAATTTGATCTGCTCACTATTAAGAACTTGCGATATTAAAAATGATATTCGTATTAGCCAAAATCTACCGACTTGAGGACTTTCCCCGGGAGGTAATTAGTTTAACATGGTATCATGACCTAGTTTTGTAGAAGTCACGAGTTCGAGCCACCTTTTTGTAATTTATTCCCCATTTGTTGATTTGAAAGTCCATGGAGAACTTTGATTTATTTGACTCTCCACATGCGGGTATGAGACTACACATGAGAGAGGGTGTTAAAAGTATGTGTCATAGTATTGTAGAATTAGAAACTAGTTGGGAAAAGGAAACATGTATTCATGTAGAGTTAGGAAACTTCATATTCTTTCCTATTGTGTATATATAAAATAGTTGTTTGTGATCAATGAAAAATGCAAATTCTTCCTTTAATTATCTCACGATAACATGGTATCAAAGCATGGTTTTTGAATTTGCCACTAGAAAAGGCAAATTTTGAGAAGAAATATTTGGAAGAATAAAGAAGAGATGTTGTGGGTGTTTCTTAGAAACACGACTTCAAGGCTGCGTGTAAGGGTGACACGCCCACGAGGAGCGTGTGCCGGCGATACATCGCAGTGGGTGGCGAAGCCGGTGTGTGAAACATGGAGCCGATCTGGTGATTTTACTCACATTTCACACCGCAGCGCGTGGGGCGTGTGGGCGTCTATAGTTGCTTTGTTGATCTCTAAAACTATGAGAAAGTGCGTCTTGGCCTCGAGAATCCATCCATACGGTTTATGGTGCCAAACTTCAAGCTATTTTTGGTGTTTAAGTGAAAAATTGTTGAGGATCTAAGTTTCGTCAAGATTTTATTTCATACATATCTTTGGGTGCTCTCTACATTGTTCTAATAGTGTCTGTTGAGAAGTCTGTGCATGGAATTGTTGGGCGATCGGAGACTACTTTGCGATGTCGAGAAGTGGTTTTGATGATGTGAAATCACGAAACCTATTGAATGGACTTAATTATTTAATTTGGAGTAAAACAATTCCGCCTCTATGTAAAGAGCATTCGTATGGTACGCTCATCTCACTTGAGTTATATTAAGGATTAGTTTCTTTAATCCATTTAGGAATCACTTTCTTTTCAACACAGCCTTTCTTTTGAACCACAATTAGACTAATTTTGTTTCCTTTCTTTGCTCTAACATGAGGGTAAATATGTATGTTCCCTCACTTTTAATCGATGAAAATCAAAGTTTATTTTCTATTCACGAGGACCCTGGCGATGATTCAAAATAACAATGGATGGAGGAAGGTCATCTTGCTATCTATAGATTCGTAATTCCATTAACTGTTAAGTGATGTCAGTTTAATTAATCCTTTGTGAATTTGTTCGAGGTGTGGTTACTTAGGTTTTTTTGTATTCTGGAAGGGAGCGTCTCACGAATATTTGAGATGTGCAGACTTTTCATCAACCTAAAAAATAGTACATGTCTCTTTGCCCACTTCATAAATTCGAAAACTTATGAGGAGTTGAATATGTTGTTGCCGCTAGTCTTAGATATCAAAGTCTAAACAAACTCAAGAGCATAGATGGCGATTTCATGAGTTTTTACAGTTAGTCTTCCTTCATATTTGATCGACCCAGAATCTCATATTCTCTCGAATCTGTGAGATTTTCCTGCGCTACGAGGGGAAACTTTTACCGATTAATGCATGCGAGAGATCTCCCCATCTATTCGAGATGAGCTAATCGTAGTTAGTAAAGAAAATAGTAACTATGGCCCGTGAAGCGACAAACTAGAAGCGGTCGAGATCGGCTCTTGAGCTTCTCAGTCGGTTCTCGAGGGAGTGGTATGTTATTATTGTCATAAGTCGGGACATACGTCGGGTATAGGAAGTTGTTCATCGGAACCAAAGATTTTTGATCTGTTCACGTTAACGTGTGCAAATAATACCTTAAGTGGTCGGTTGTACTTTACCGCAAATGAATATGAATTATTGTAGCACCTTCTACTCACCACTACACACATGCCTTATGTCCTCTTCCTCCAAGCGGGTGGTGACTGCGGAGCCATCAACCGCATGACGGAGTAATTCTAGTTTTATTCCATGCATTTCGGTCACACCCTCTGCTTCCTCGCATCACCACTGGCCCAGGTGAATTTAAATCTGTATGTTCTTGGGTTAGGCACAGGTGTCCTACTCCTCTCTCATCCCTTTTTGATCTTTGTTCTAAGTTTACCCACATTTTCCTTTAATTTAATTTTATGCGAGGTAAACTTCTTTGGAACATAATTACGATATTTCATTCTTTCTTGGTTATTGTTCGTTTCAGATCTTTTAATGAAAGTAGGTTATTAGTAGAGGACAAAAGTCTAGGGGCCTCTACATTCTTGATCGAGTTGCCCGAAGCCTATTGCATGCAGGATTGCTAGCCCACACGAGGTTCATTGTTGCTGAGCCATCGAGTCTCCTTTCCGGATTGAAGGAAATTATTTCCTCAATTTTCTAGTTTGTCCTCGTTGAATTGTGAATCGTGTCAATATGTTAAGCTTCATCGCATGCATTTGAGTCCTAGAGTCAATAAACGAGTTTCCGCTCCTTTTGAGTTAATTCATTCCGATGTTTAGGGTCCTTGTCCAGCTATGTCCCCCATTGGGTTTAAATATTTTGTTACATTTGTTGATGATTTCTCTCGTGTGACTTGACTTTATTTAATGAAAAGGTGTTCTAAGTTATTTTCTCATTTCACTGCCTTTTGTGCTGAAATTCAAACCCAATTTCATGTGCATTCAAATATTAAGGAGTGATATTGCCAAAGAATATTTATCTAAACCTTTTCAATCTTTCATGTTACAACACGGGATTGTCCACCAAACATCTTGTGTGGATACACCCTCTTAGAATAGGGTAGCTGAGAGAAATAACAGACATTTTCTCGAGATTGCACATGCCCTATTGTTCCAAATGCATGTTCCCGAACTTTTGAAGTGATGCGATCTACCACCCGTTTCTTGATTAATAGGATGCCATCATCGTTTACAAGTGAATGACCTCCTTATCATCAATTGTTTCATAATAACAATCCCTTGTTTCCTATTGAGCCCAAGGTTTTTGGATACACATGTTTTATTCAAGATATTTGTCCACAAGCTTCTAAACTTGACCCGAAGTCCTTAAAGTGCATTTTTCTAAGTTACTCTCATGTTTAAAAAGGGTATTGATTGTCCTCCTCTTCGACGATACTGTGTCTATTGATGTTACATTTTTTTAATTTGCACTTGTTTCCCTCTCTCTTCTTATTACTAGTCGGGAGGATGATTTATTAGTATACACTATTTCTTCACCTACTCCTACTCCTGCTCTCATTCTTGTTAAACCTCCCATTACTTAGGTGTATTCTCGATGCCAGAACCCTCCAGTCTCTAGTCCAACACCGAATGCTTTGTCGTCAGATCCAATTCATAATGATGATCTTTCGATTGCTCTTCGTAAAGGTAAACGTGTTAAAATATTTTAGGTCTATTTACCTAATTTGACAAGCCAGATTTGTGAGAATTAGTTTGGTTGATTAGACATATTTTAGGGAGTGATTTGTGGTGATAAGTTTGAATTCTATTCTTTCCTCTATTGTGTTTTTAATTCCTGATTTGGTGATTTATTTCCAACTATCGTACAGCTTGTAAATCTATATATTATACCCTAATTTTACAAATCAATACACAACAGAATTATTCTTCTTTACTTTTGAATTAGGTGTGCTTTTATGGTATCAGAGCAATGGTTTTTCCTGAGATATTTTTATCCCAGCCTTCATTAACGAGGAACTTTCTATGCGACCTTCATTCTTTGCTATTCATGAAAGGCTTTTTGTCCAACCTTCATTGCTGGGAACCTTCTTGTGCAACCTTCATTTCTTGGAATTTTTGTGCAACCTTCATTGCTACACCGAACCTTTTTTTAGTCATTCTTCAGGCTTTTTTGTGTAAGAAAACTCCTGCTCTGCCTTTTTTTTCTTAAAAAAAAAAAACTACATGGAATCTTTGATGTCTATTACTTCCTCCATGGCAATTAGACAATTTCATTCATGGTCAGATCCAAGTAAGACTAATTCGAAGACTCATTTATGGTGTGAACACTATAAACGACCTCGTCACTCATAGAGCTTTTAGTGATTCATGATTTCAGAAGCTCCTCGTTTACCGTTTGTCTCCTGGCTGGCATGCCGAGCACAACTTCGTTGTCGCAGTAGCCCGACAAAGATATTCGATTCAGCGAAATATTCCTTGGATAATGGGCTTCGATGCCGATCATATGATAGGCCCGATCACAGTATTTCACTCATATTGCCTTCCTCGGTCTAAACCAAAAGTTCGTATTGTTGATGGCTCGTTTTCTCCCGATTGCGGGGAAAAGGAGAAATTGCCACGACCCCCAACTTTAACTCTTAATTACATGTGCATGTTCCCCGAGTTGTCTTGCGATCTTTTTCTCATCGTGAGGATTCACCCCAAACAAATAATTGTGTTGCTAAATTTTTCCCTTCCTATTGTAAGCTACAGGATTTGGGTACGGGGAAGACGATTGGCAGTGCTAGAGAAATCAAGGGATTGTATTAGTTTGATGATGTGCTATCCGAGAGGAACAAGTTCAAGTGGCAAAAAAGGTTCCTTCTGTGTCGAATGAAATAAGACTATGGCATTGGCATTTAGGGCATCCTAATTTTCCCTAATTAAAGATTTTATTTCCTTCATTATTTAGAATATAAACATGTCTCAATTTAATTGTGAAGTGTGTGAGTTGGCTAAACACGAACATTCTGTTTTCGAGCTCATCCTTATAAAAAATCAACCCCTTTTAGTCTTATTCATAGTGATATTTGGGGTCCATCTCGTGTCACCTATTTCATCACAATACTCGTTGGTTTATCTCCTTTATTGATGACTACTCTAAGTTGTGTTGGATCTATCTCATAAAAGAAAAATCTAAGACTTTTTCCATTTTTAAACAATTTCATTCGATGGTCCAAACTCAGTTCAACTCAAAGATTAAAATCGTTTGTGCTGAAAATGGTACCGAATATTTCTCTAACTTCTTAAGATCGTATTTTAAAGACAATGACATCATTCATCACTCTTCATGTGTCAATACCCCACATGGTATAGCCGAAAGGAAAAATCGGCATTTGTTAGAAGTAGCCCACACCCTTATGTTTCAATCCAATGTTCCAAAACATTTTTGGGGAGAAGCCATACTCACAACCACTTTCCTCATCAATCGTATGTCCTCTAGAGTCCTTGGTTTTCTCACCACCCGATCAGCTGTGTTCTCTCAGTCTTTCACATATTCGTCTTTTTTCTAATATTCCCTTGAGAGTTTTTTGTTGTACCTCCTTTGTCCATGTTCATTCCCAAAACATAACTAAATTCGGATACAGGAGCGTGAAAACAATCTTTCTTGGTTATTCTCCAACTCCAGGGGTACAAGTGCTATGATCCTCACGAGGAAGAGGAATGCATGTTAGCTATGATGTCTCCTTTTAAAATCAACCTTGTTTTCTCAAAACTTCAATTCAAGGGGAGAATTTAGGGGAATCACCTATTTTAGAAATTGTTTCTAATTCTCTTCCACCTATAGAGTCCTCTCCTAATCTCAATCCAATGCCATTGTTTGATGTTGAACCGAAGAAGGAAAAAACACAACAAACATTTCCTGAATTATGTGTTTGCTCAAGGAGACAGAACCATCAACAAGATACAGGACAAGCTCCAAGCTCTAGCATTGCTCCTAGTCTAGAACGAAGCCTAAATCCAGCACCCCAACCTGAACAACAGCAGCAAGGATCAACCAGAAATTGACAGGACAGATTTGAGCCTCAATCCAGCACCTAATACAAACAGTAGCAGCTCAGAACAACCAGAAAATAATGAATCAGAAACAGGCTCCAGCAAGAATCAGCAAATCCAAGAGCTAGATCTACCAATAGCGCAAAGAAAAAGAGTCCGCTCATGCACACATCATCCAATTGAAAGATTTGTGTCATATAATGCTCTATCTCAACCCTATAGAGCGTTCTTGTCCAATCTATCCAAGGTTAATCTGCCAAGGAGTATTGAAGAAGCCATGAAAATTTCAGATTGGAGAGAAGCTGTGTTTGAAGAGATGAAGGCACTAAAGAAAAATGGAACTTGAGAAATTTGCTCATTACCAAAAGGTGTTGTACCTGTGGGTTGCAAATGGGTTTTCTTTGTAAAGCACAATCGAGATGGGGCCCGGTGGAAATGTTCAAGGCTCGACTGGTTGTAAAAGGGTAAACACAAACTTATGGAATTGACTATCTTGAGACTTTTGCACCAGTGGCAAAGAGCGAGCCACTATATGAATGCTCTTATGCTCTGGCTGCTAAAAATGATTAGTCACTTACACATTTAAAAATGGAGATGAAGAATGCCTTCAAATGGACAAAGGGGAAGAAAGTGGACAAAAAGCATTATCATATTGCTCTAGGAATATGTGAGTTATTATGGCTAAAAAGATTGCCAGGGGAATGTTATAGCATTGTAGAATTAGAAACTAGTTGGGAAAAAGCGTGTATTAAATACCAGAGTTAGGAAACTTCTGTTCTTTCCTATTTGGTTTAGGATTGTCACTGCCATATAACTAGGTTGTTTGTGATCAATGAAAAATACAATTCTTCCTTCAATTATCTTTGATTATAGTATGATATTCATATTAAACCTAAATCCTACAAGCTTGAGCTTTTAGGAGAGTTGTTCATTTAACACTATGATTTCCCCCATTGTCTAGCAAGTAGTTTTGTAGAAAATGAAAACATGGCCACTTTGAATTTATTTTGAGTTTGACCCATTATATTTGTTCTGGTCCGTTAGAGAGAACATAGCAGAACTTTTGAAGGAGTAAAATAATCAATCTTGGTTTTAGAAACATTATTCATATGGTCTAAAGGAAGAAGTATTAATCAGACCATAATTGAGATTTAAATAGCTGGAGACAAGATTAGCTAAGAGTAATTTACTTTATTCCCAAGTTCAGCACTTCAAACACATGTAAAGTCTTTGTTCCTTTAGGTTTCTCTTTTGTTTTTAAAGCACTCATATTTTTATTTAGTTTGTATATAAAAAAATAAAGAAAAAGAAAAAAAGATCAGAAAATTGTTGCACTTACCTTTTCCTGAAAAAAAACCAGAAAGCAGTGTAAAGCATTCAATGCATCCATGTTTCCTTTCTGGGAGAAATAATAATTCTGCTCAATAACTTTAGCACTAACTAAGTCAAAAGATTGGCAGAAAATTCTGAAAGCTGTGGCAAAGCATTCAGTGCATCCATGTCCCTTAACAGGGCAATATCCAATTTTGCTGATACTTTGGCATCAACTAAGTGACCTCTTTGAAACAATGATTCAAATAGAGGGATGTCAGATCTTACAAGTATAGATATTAGTGCAGTAATACATGCAGCCATAAAAAAGAAGTAGCACATTTTTTATTTTATTTATCATTAGTTGTTCTCCCAACCTATCATAGTTTCCTTTTTTGTAGGCACAAAATTGTGTCCCCAATGGGACTTGAACATAGAACCTCCCATACATCCTCCTATCCGCCACCACTTGAACTAGGACCTAGAGGACGCTTCTTGATATAGTCTTAAATATAGTCATGTGCAGGCCACGAGCTAATCGTAGCTCTTCGTTCAGGACAACGATAAGAGTTGTAGACATCACAAACAACCAGAGTACATAGGCTACTCATCGATATTTTCAAATTTGTGGTGAAAAACTTGTAGCCTTGTCAGGGAATCATAAGGGATTACTTTTTAAAATTTTTTTTTTTCCTCCTTGATCAATAATAACGTAAATAAACTAGTACTCAAGTGTCATTGTGATTTATCTTGCATTTACCATCAATTTGACGAGATTCAACCATTTCTGTTTCAATAATTGCTTTGAAATTTTGCATGTGTTAAAGCTGCCGTCGAAGGCTCCAGGTAAAGATGCAAACAAAGAAGTAGCATGAAGTTGCGTACCTCGATCGAGCCCAGCCCCTGATGCAACTGTATGCTTACAATAAGAATGGCTACTCTAAAAATGCAACATCTTGGGACTTGACAGGTATTTCTTGTGGCACACTTCCCTTGCAAACCAGAAGCTGAATCTGATGAAGTGATTGTTCCCCCATCGACACTGCTTATATCAGATATTATGATGGCTGACACATAATTTCCAGCAGGAATCACATTTCCTGAAGCGAGCAACTCAACAATGCATTTGCAGACTTTGCTACTGAGGAGCCGACTGCTCATCTGATGACCAGTGCTCTCAGCAACAAAACTGAAATCCATCGAAGCAAGCATTTGATCCATATTTTAATTCAATTTAGGGAGGAAGCAGCATTCCAAACCATAAAATAACCCCAGATGGATCTGGCGAAACCTAGATTGAGACATAACTACATGAATCTAGTAGAGGATCTGAACCTCTGAAAGTACTCAGAGTGAAAGATCTAGAAAGATATCCGGAAACAAAGGGCTCAAACTCTTACCCTGGATTTCCAGATCCATCGTTAACCCTCCATCTAACAATGGCACGATGAAATTCTGGTCGTATTGGATCTGTCTTTATCGAATGTCCAAGGCGAACCTGTACTCTGTACACAACAAAGAACAGAGAGGCCACGACATCATTAAATGAGTAACTCAAAACTGTTAAATCTCATTTTTACTCATGCAAACATTTCCTGTCAAGGTGCCCGATTGGTTAGGGAGCAAAATACCTGAGATGTGTGGTAGAGACACACAGTCTGAGTTCAATTCCTGCTACTGGTTAAAAATGCCTTGGATTGCAAATAATAGTTCTGATGGACACAGTGGGCACTTTGAAATTTTGAGCCCCCGTGGAGTTTGAAGGCCTCAGGCTACAGAACATTCATTATCAAAAGAGAAAAAAACCACTCATGCAAGCATTAGTTAGAAACACTCATACCTCAAGTGGGGAAGTGTTTTCCCATCCAACAACACAGCGAAGATGGCTGGGATTACAAATGTCTGTGATAACAGACTAAACTGCTCACTGGATTTCCAGGCAACCCAAATGCAAGAATTTTCTTGGAAGTTGTATCTGCTAATTGGAAAATGATCTCTGCAAATGTCACAGGCTTACCTGGTTTCATGTTAACCTAAAGAAAATCAACACCAATTAAGATAATATTAACACCTGTCTCTACGCTTCTATCACATATGAAATATCAAGAAAAGAGAAATGATAATTTATGTTGAAATGATAATCCTGATAGGAAGTAGTAAATCAAGTCCACTTAACATATGCACCAATACCTTACTAAAATGCAAGGTCCCTCTCTTTCCAAGCAAAGGCTTGACAAAGTCCCTATCTCCCATGGAAACACCTCCAGAAGTCAAAAGGATATTGATTCCGGCAGAAAAAGCATCATCCAAAATCCTCTGAATTTCTTCTTCATCATCATGAGCAATACCAAGATCAAGAACTTTGCAGTGCTGCTGCATTGCACATGTAATGCTTATAACACTTGATTCGAATTCTAATCTGCTGCATAGAGAGTTGAATTTTCTTAATCTTAAAACATAGGAATGTAAACAATATGGAAGATACAACACAACCCTAATCCAAGCATTCAAATTACCCAATGCCCTATGAATGTGAAAGTAATACACATGGTGCATTTGCATGTTAAGATATAAACACTGATACTCCAGGGAAGTCACCGTGCAGCAATGCTAAAACTAACACCAATTACTATGTTCCATGACTTCTATTCTTGAGAAAACTAACATTTTCCATATTTCCTTAGTTTTATCATATTTTTCTTTGGTTCCCAACAAATAAAGAAGAAGAGAGTCAAACCCAAAACTATACATTGATTAAAATGAGATCATCAATGGAAAATAAAGTCTACTTAATGTGAACCATATTAGAACCACGCCACTAAAGACTAGAACAGAGGTTATGTTTATAAAGGTCAAATTTTAAGCCACAATGACATTTGAAGTATTTGGTTCTCATCCACATATTCATCTCCACCAGACATTGCTCCCACCAGCCCTCCCCAACCAAGAAAAAAGCAGAAAAAAGGGTTAAAGAAAGAAAAAATATAAACAGAAGAAAACAAACTTACTCAAGTTTTAAGAAATTCTTCAACATTTTAAACTTACACCCATCTAATATTACTTTTATATGACATATTGATATAGAACAAGAAGGAAGAATTGGAGGAAAGAATTCCCTGTGATTTTTCATTGATCCATCACATGTATGTATACAAACATGTTAGGTTGTACAATAGGTAAGCCAATCTAAGCTTCCTAAATTGTTACAACTCCATAAGACAAGTTTCCTAACTAATTACAATCTATATGTAAAGTAGATATATGCTATAACACTCCCCCTCAAGTTGGAGCATAGATATTAATCATGTTCAACTTGTTATATAGATAAGCCCAGCTTGGGATTTTATAGGGCGCTGTGAAGATAACACTTAATTGTTCTCTAGTCTTCACATATCTTGTAGAAATCAAACCGAGTTGTATTTTCATGAACGAGTAACAATCAATCTATCTCAATATGCTTAGTTCGTGTGAATGAGAGAAAATAATGTTTTTATTTATTGAATGAGTGAACAAAATACAACATAGGTCCTACCTATATATATACAACAGGAAGACACAGAAAGGAAACAAATAAAGTACAAAAAGGAAGGAAAATAATGTAAAATAAAGGAAGGAGATAAACTAGTGACTATCACATGGTAACTGCAGGAATTGACTAACTACGCTCACAGGAAATGAAATGTCCGGTCGGTTGATAGTGAGGTAGTTTAGTCTCCCCATTAGTCGCCAATACCTCCACACGGATCACAGTAAAAGGCTATCTTAACCTTGGAGAAAGAATTGTCATAGTAGTCAGATCCATATATCTGAGTATGCCCCTTGGCAACTAAACGAGCCTTAAGACTGTCCACCCGGCCATCTGGACCAATCTTAACAGTATAAACCCAACGACAACCAACAGGAGACTTGCCAACAGGTAATGTGACTAGGTCCCATGTGCCAGTAGAATGCAGAGCAGTCATTTCTTCAACCATGGCTTGTTTCCAGCCCGAATGAGAGGGGCTTCATGCACAGTTTTGGGAAGATAAACAAAAGACAATGTGGACCTTAGTAGGCGACGAACGTCTGGGTGACGAACGTCCACTTTGGCCCAAGGATATCAGTGCGGACCTTAGTGGATAATGGCTCATGGGGAGTAGCAGTCTTTGAAGGCGGAGATCGGTGAAAGGTGCCTTGCACAAGGGCGTGCAAGATATTGGGTGGGGGAGAATGTTACGGACTTATTGTGTGTGCGTCCGTGACCATAGCTGAAGACCTTATTGAAAATCAAGCATGCTGACGAGTTGAGCGAAATGGTGAGAGTGCTTCAGAGGTGCATGCAAGTGGATTCAATAGTTGAACCTTCTTAGGAGTTCGGGCATGCCGCCCGATTAAGTTTGGGGGAGCTTGCCGTGGTCGGGACTTGACTATGAAGAAAGGTGTTGGCCTCTACACAAGCGATCGGGTTGGGCCGCTCTCCTGTGGGCCGAGGCAGGTGAGCCCAGTCGACATAGGTATGAAGTGTGGTGTGACAGGATTGGTTCTCATGAAGGAAATTAATACATGTAAGGCGGCATGAGACCGGCATTTGCACGAGCGAGGCTGTGACACTGGTGCGAGGCAATTTCTTGGTGTAGCTCATCAGTTGCGGCATGAGGCACGGGATAAGCAGAGGTAGCTTGTGTGGAGGAATCGGGATAAAGCATCAATGCTCGGTTGGTTAAGCGATTTGTACTCAATATCAAAGTCAAAACCCAATAGTTTGTACAACCATTTTTGATGGTCCAAGATGGCCATTCTTTGAACCAAAAGGAACTTGAGACTGCACTGGTCCGTGCGAATAATGAATTTGCGGCCCATTAGATAGTGTCTCCATTTTTGCACTACTCTCCACCCGCAATGATAAGCTCTCATTCATACAGATTTTAGGTGTGTCGTTGTTGGTGCTTGACTAAAGAAGGCAATTGGCCTCTTGTCTTTATGTGAGAAGCTGCTCCGATTCATGTGCACGAAGCATCCAGTCTCCATAATGAAAGGAGCTTGGACAAATCTCGAAAAGCTAGAACTAGGAATTTAGAGTGTGGCAACTTTGGGGCGGGGCTGAGTTAGAGCTAGAACTAACTCGGTTAGTGTTGTAAGTACATGTCTGGCTCAAGCAGATCGACCATTAGGCAAATATTGAACGGAATTCTGTATTTACTCGAAAGAGTCCCAAGGCGTGGTATTTTATCGATGATCGCGTAGGCATAGCGAGGGGTGGTGATTTTCTACTTGTGAGTTAAGGCGGGATCTAAGGAAGACAAAAGGTCCACTTAGGGGTATTGTGTGTTTAATAGAGGGAATCTAGTCTCATGGAAGAGTAAGAAACAAAGTGTTGTCTCTCGATCTAGTGTAGAGTCTGAATATAGAGAGCGATAGCCTGATCGGGTGTATGAGATCATAATGTGGAGGCATGTATGAGATCATGTGGCTCTATCAACTCTACTAAATCACACAGACACTGGCCTCCCAAAGAAAATCCTAGCGCGACAACCAAGTTCAGTCTCTTCATATCAAGTTTAATCCTCCGTGTTCCATGAACCAATTAACTATATCGGTGATAGATTAGTCATTTTTTTCGCAGAAAATTCAACTCGACTCGACATTTCTACAAATATGCAGATTCAGAAACACTTATGATATCTTCACCCTAAATGGGACCGTTACGATTCACGCAGTGTTTCAGCACACCAGCACATGCTCCAACCGAGGAGTAAAGAGAGCATATACTACTTTGCATATGCATTTGCATCCCACAGAAACTGTCTTATAGAGTCGTAATCTATTGTAGAAGGTTGATTGGCTTTGTATATATACATTCAAATGGATCATGAAAAGCACAAGGAATTCATTCTCCAATTCTTTGCCTTGCTTTCTTACAAATTCCCCAAGTCACTCATATATACTCCCATTAAGATATGTTTTATATTTGTATCACATTGTGTATCATAAGTTTTAAACGACTAAATTTACACCATTTTGTTTCAATTTCAAGTCACCTTTCAAAATTTTGATGCTTTTCATATAGCCCTTTTTATTCACTTATTCATTCCAATTTCTGGTCATGACAAAGGTTAAAGCCAAAGCTGAAATTAAAAACTCTTGCAGCCTTTTCCATTAACAGATAAAGACAAGCCTCCCTAAGGTCAGGTGAAGCAGGCTAAATTAGGCCCCAGATATCTATTTCAGATTTATGGTATGAAATATAGACAACAGATACCCCAATCCTCAGTTAGGGCATCCAGCTGACACAAAGTAATTGACCACGATTTAGATGCTCAGTTGTTGGCCCAACAAGTTCATCCCTGTAGAAAGCCACAGCAATTGCTTATATACTACAAAAACATTATTACGTGTTTCCTTTGTGATATAAATCAAGGACAAATGAAGTTTTGATTTCCACACTTCACCATCATTACATCTGGTTGTAGTAGCAAGTGTTTCAATTTGAAGCACCACTGGTTCTCCAGACTTAATACTATGGCATCTTTGAATATCACATCCTGACTAACAAATATTTTATTACACTTTGAAAAAATAAAATTTGTGAAACAACCAATAATTGCTGGTGCAGAAAACTAAGGTTGATTACCATTTCATTATAAGCAACTATAAAGAAAAGCAATAATTTCTATAAAAAGGGCATGGAATCATATGACTCATGATATTTTTCTTTGTATAATAAACCTAACCAGAGGAGGACTCATAATAGATCTTTTTCTATAACCCAGCAACACCAATGTCAAGAAAAACTAAGACTGGCAAAAGTTATTGAGCAACCAAGTTTTTTAATAATAATAATAATAAACCCAACTAGAGGAGCACTGTAATAGATCTTTTCTATAAACCTAGAAACACCAATGTTAAGAAAACTAAGACTGGCAAAAGTTATTGAGCAACCAAGTTTTTTGAAGAAGCTTAAATTGTTAGGATTTGAGTCCATGATGTATATAATAATGAGAGGAGGACTCAAACTCATGAACTCCAACAAACTTGTTTTTACATCATGTTGTGCAGCCACCTTCCTAAAAATTAAGTTGTTAGATTTGAGTCCAAATGTCTTAAGGCACATACTAGTGAAGTTTCAAAACTATTTTCACCTATATCAGTACCAATTAAAACCTTGCAATCATCTTCCTTGTCATAAGGATACAAGAAGATAAGACATAACAACCAGCACTGTTTAGTTCTTTAACATTTTGGATGCTTTTGAATTTCATACATTCTTAGCCAAATGGATGACTTGAAAATTTTCTAGCAAATATAAATTGTTTGAAATCCTACTTAGTCTAGTTCAAAATTTTGTATTTGTAATGTTCCTTATGCTATCCAGAATCTACAGATCACTCCTCCTAGTTGGCAAACTTGTCTAGATGATTATAAAAATATATATATATCCAATGCTTCTTTGAGTTGCCATAGTACTTGATTGGGATATATCTTTTTCTGCCTTTCTTCTGTTATGCCATTGATATCAAGACAATGTTCTCAAATAAGGGATATGATCTAACAAATGGTATGCAATTTGGATGATAAGTTGCAGCAATCGAGCACTTTTTCTTTTTTATAGGCAAAAAATAATAATGATAATTTTTTTTTTATAAGTAAAAGACATGGCTATGAAAGCTAATAGAGGGAAGGCCAACTATACAGAAAATAGTAAACAAAGGTGTCAAAAAGATATGTGCCAGAGAAATCACAGGGGCCACACTTTTAACATCAAAAGAGCTCACAAATAAAATAAATCTAGATAGACAGAGGCATTAGCTTCCAAAGACCCCTAGTCCAAGTCATAGTCAGCATAGAAAGAGGTTTTTGAGGAGCTTGACGGACTTTGTTCTTCATTGACAAAAGCTCTACAATTTATATCCTTCCTCTTACTGATCCAAAAGTACATAAGAGTTGTCCTCCAATACAACCTCATCCACTTCTTCCCAAAAGTCATACCAATGTAAGAAAAGTTGTCTAGCACTCAACTCCAAATATTGAGTAACAAAAAGCAAAGTATTCTAAAGAAAACAATAGGAAAAAACTTGGTCCATTGGTTCTTCCTCTATTCTACAAAGATTGCATCTAGGCCAAAATCCGTTATTTTCTTTGTAGTTGATCTACAGTCAAAATCCTCCCCACAACACATCCAATGCAAAGAAAATTCTCTTTGCTGGGAAGCATCCTTCTTGTTGTCGGGAAACAATCTCATTATTCTGGATTTTGAAGATTTCTTTAAGGTAGAAAAAGTCTTGGGTTGGGACATTGTTTGTTTGATGGAACTATCTATAGTAGAATTGCTAGGCAAAAGTGAGGTGCCTTAGAGAAGGTCTCTACGGTGGGGATGCGGGCATGAGTGCTAGGTTTATTAGTTCATTCCAGGAATTTCTTTTTTTTTTTTTCCTTGAAAAAAGATTAAGAGACACTTGTGGATGAGATTTTACAGACATTAGAGATTAAGAAGAGTTAATACTACAAACAGGCTAGATTGTTTCTCTCGTCCAGTAGAAGTAAGAGTTCAAACCACCAGAGGGTTGTGGATAAGGATTTTAATTTTCTACCAACCATGGTGGAATCCTTATATTTGGGAATGTTGACATTCCCTTGGAGCCTCAAGCATATTTCCTCATTCAAGCAAAGTCTTTTGGGCAGAACAAAGTGAGAATCAAGTGTCTAGTGTCTAGTGTCACAAACTACCTATGGCAAAAGCGGTGGATTTGGGAGGTAGATTTTCCTCCCCTTCTCTTTTTCTCTGATAAAGTCCTTCCTCCAAAACAGAGGATTCTACAAGGCGAGACTTCCCTAGGATCCCGGTGGTTTAGGATCAAGGCATTAACTATTTTAGCTTATCACCATCAAGAAATATGTTCTGAGATAAAATTCATCTAAATATAAATGAAGAATGTGTTCGGTAAAAACTATGTATCATAATGAACTCTTAGGGATGGCATTTGTGCAAGGCAGTTTGTTTGAATTCAAATCTTCTCACATAGCACTAAACCTATATCAGAAAAATCAATATGACATCCTGGGGGCAGATGAGGTTGCTTTTATAAACTGACAATTAAGTTCAACATCATTACAGTATAACTCTGCAGTCATAACAAAACATACCACTGGACGAATATCAACCCCTTTGCAGGTTTGTGTCAATATCCTTACTCGCTTCGAATCACTTGAAGGATCTGTTATTAGTTCACTGTCCTCAATTGAACATCAGTAATTTCAGGTATAGGACCTGAAAAAGAAAAAAGGAACAGAAAGAAATTGAAGGAAAGGAAAAATCAATGTGCGTAATGGAACTGGGATGATTCATCTGGCTTAAAAAATAAACCAGATACAATTTTTCAAAAACCCCTCAACATTTATTTTGCACAAGATGACCAAATTAACAGATTATGATCTTTTGAAGTGTTGGTGACATAAAACCTCAAACCTAGCAAAACAAAGTCATTCTGTCCTCCTTAAGACTGTACAATTTATCAACCCCGAAATTTGCAGCATTAGCAGTGTGTTTATTCAAGCTACAAGAAATAGACATTTCATCAAAAGAATTACAGAACAAAAGAATTCAGCGTAACACAGCAAGATCGGAGCCCCAGCACATCATAAGTGCTGGGCACCTAATTCTCTTGGCAGGGCAATCTGCCACCTCATTGGGAAAATTTCAACATCTAATCCATCCTTTTAATAAATTAGAAACCTACAACCCCACGATCCCATCTCCATGCACTTTTCCTTGAGTAACCCACTCTAACAACAGAAATGAACTTTTCTCTTCCAAAATACTTCCCACAGAAGTTAGCCCCAGGAAGCCATCAGAGCTTAGTGATCACAGCCTCGTAGAATAACCCTGGCTTAGACAGCTGCATTAACGATATGTTTGATCACAAAGCACCCTGTACCAATCACCATCTGGCCTCAGTCTCCAAGTGAACATCCATCTAAAACTTAATCATGATCCTGATGTAGCAAAAAGTCTCAAACCTTTACAACTACAATCCAAGTCCTACAAGTTATGCCCTATACGCCTTTCTTCAATCCAACATAATCATGCTAAAGAAAAAACCTTATGAAACTACAACCTCATAAGGAAGACTATAATCTCATGAAATACACCTAAAGGGGGCCAACAGTCTTCACATGTTACAGAATCTTTACACAAAGACAATTTGTAGAGACATGATTTCTTTTTAAAATTTTATATTAGATGTCGTTGATTATTTGATTATGGTTGATGATTACTGTCACTTTTATGTATATGCAATGCTGGATGCTGCATATTGGATAAATAATGACTACTTGACATTGAAATATTTACATATATTCAGCTGCACTAGAGGACACTGGATATTTTGGGGATACATACTAATAATATGCATTCTTTTCTTATTTCGGACGGCATACATTGATTTTTGATTGAAGTGTTGATTATGTACATTCAAGTTTTTAAACAGGTAAACTAATTGTTTTCTTGATTTATTTGCAGGTTTTGTAGTATCTAAATTGTCATTGAGAGGATAAATAAGTGGCCTTGTCTGAGAGTTCAGTGGAGCATACTTATACTATCCATGCTGTAGCGGCTTAGTCCCAAGGATTGCAGAAAGCAAGATTGTGAGTGCATCAGCGAGGTTTGTAATTTCGGACAAAAAGTCCTAAGCCTCTCATAGCTGAGTTTCTCTAGATACTCTTCAAACTAATTCCCTACCAAAGTTCAACTGTGGAAATTGGTACAGGTTAAAGGTGAGTAGCTGACGTTGAAATTGAATAAATCTAACCAACTATATTTTCAATAAGGTTGTATTGAACATTCAAAAGGTTAGGATGTTTGGAAGCAACTTGTTGCTATTTTTCTAAAATGCTTTGCTCTCAGATCTATCCAAGCGGTCAGGATGGATCCAAGATATTTCTTTATTTGACTTAGCTGTTAGATCATGAATTTTATTGTGTTTCATTTACAGATAGAGACAGCAGCCTTCTTTGAAGGAAGTTTTCTTCATTTTGAAAGAGTTTTTGAGCTCAAGAAAATCATTTTTCCTAACATTTTCCAATCTGATTTTCACATTAATTTTCTGGGGATGAAAGTTGATTTGAAATATCTATCTTCTAATTTCTACTTAACTGGATTAGGATGAAAACTATTCCTCTCCTTGAGCAAATAAGGAGAGGCTAAAATCACGCTTGAGACACCAGGCACGCGAAGAGATGAAGAATGGAGAGAAAGCTTGAAAGTGTTAAGTCATGTAATCCATCAAAGATTTGAGAAACTTTGGCTATGAGACACTTAGAAAGACAGCAGAATTAAACTTACCAACAACCACAAAGACATTGGAAATAATTCCACAGGCTTCAATTGACCTTTTATCCCAAAAAGCCCCATTATCATCTCCATCTGAACTAACATAGAACAACAGGCACCACGCCAAAGTACTATGCCTTTCAGGTTCACCACAAAGCATCTGTAAGCAATGAATATTGTCAGATTTTTAGGAAATAAATTAGAATTTTATCTGAAATTCCTATTCTAGATTTCTAGCTTGGAGATTGATTGATTGGAGTTTATTTGATTTCTACTGTTTTTCTTGACATGGGATTTTCTCCCTACTATTTATTTGTACCAGTTTTTGATGAAAAATAAGACAAATATGAATGAGTGTTTTCTTCTGAAAAAACTTTCATGGTATCAAAGCCAGAGGCATTTTTTCTCTTTTCCTCTTACTAATAATGAGGTCATATAGGTCAACGATGACTGACACTCAAAGAAATCCTGCTGCCCCTTATGGTTCTTTCGAACCTATTCTGACCAATCCTACTCCTACTATTTCTACCACATCTATACTTGCTATTTATTATTCCCAGAATTCATCCCTTTATTTCACTACTGAGAAGACTCATGAGCCTTCTACCAACTCAGATACAATTCCTTTTTCCAAGGAGCAATTAGAGCACCTGTACAAATTATTTCAATCTCCAAAACTGTCCTTTGTGCAAAAGGGTAACCCTCTTGTCAACGTTTCTTTTTGGTGTTGTCCCCAATTTATTCATTCTTGGATAATTGATTATGGAGCAACTAATCATATGACTGGTTGTTCTAAAATTTTCTCCTCTTATAGTCCTTGTGCATGCAGTAAAAAGGTCAAACTTGCAGATCGTTCATTCTCGGCAATTGCTGGGATGGGAACTATCAAACTCACTTCATTGATAACCCTTCATGATGTGCTCCATGTTCCCAATTGGTCTTGCAATCTGTTATCCATCAGTAAATTTACTTTTGATCATCAATATCGAGCTAATTTTTACTCTTCTTATTGTGAGTTTCAGAATTTAACCACAGGGAGGATGATTGGCAGTGCTAAGGAAAAAGATGGGCTCTATTATTTTGATGATGGACCTGACTTGAGTAGACAATTTCAAAGTACTAGCGTAAATTCTGTTTTTGTTTCCAAAGAAAATGATATCATGCTATGGCATTACAGGTTAGGCCATCCCAACTTTTAGTATTTAAAATACTTGTTTCTAAATTTATTTAAAAAAAAAAGTTCATCTTCTTTTCAATGTGAAGTTTGCTAGTTTGCTAAACTTCAACAGGCATCTTTTTCCCCCAACCTTATAAACCAACCACACCATTTACTATGATCCATAGTGATATTTAGGGTCCTTGTAGAACATGGACATCTTCTGGAAAAAAATGGTTTGTGACCTTTATTGATGATCACACAAAATTAAGTTGAGTTTATTTGACGAGGGAAAAATCTGATGTGGAAACAGTTTTCAAAAATTTTTACACCATGGTACAAACACAATTTCAAAAAAATATTAAAATATTGCAGAATGATAATGGTCAAGAGTATTTCAAAAATGTTTTGGGCCAATTTTTTTCTTGAAAAATGAATTGTTCATCAAAGTTCTTGTATTGACACTCCACAACAAAATGGTTTGGCTAAGAAAAACAAACATTTATTGGAAGCAGCTAGAGCATTACTTTTTACCAATCAAGTACCAAATATATCTTTGGGGTGAAGCTATTCTTGCTGCTACATACCCTATAAATTGAATGCTTCCATTGCTATTTTAAATTTTGGAAACACCTTTGATGTTTTCCATAAGTTTTTTCCTACGAATAGGCTTTCTTCTTCGTTACCATTAAAGATATTTAGGTGTACTACATTTGTTCATATTCATAGTCATAATTGAGGGAAACTTGAACCTCGTGCCACAAAATGTGTGTTTGTTGGTTATGCTCCAACTCAAAAAGGATATAAATGTTTTGAACCCATTTCAAAGAAAATGTTTGTTAGCATGGATGTTACATTTTTTGAATTGATTCCCTATTTCATGTGTCATTTTCAAGGGGGAACCAAAATAAAGATTCAGTTTTTTATGATTTTTTCCAAAGAATCCAAACTAAAGATTTACAAAATGATCCTTCCCCAACCCTGATTATTCAACTTAACAATCAAAGCTTTATTATACCCAAGGAAAGTGGTTCAAGTGTTTTAGATACTGAAAACACAAGTCTTCCTGCAATGCCATCTCATGATGTTCATGATCCTACAACTCCTAACAAAGGAGAAATAAGGAAAACAACTATAGCATTGATACCATTTGATATTGTCTACTCGCAACAGAGGACAACTCAAATGAAAGGGTCTTCCAATCCTTTGTACTGCCTAGAGTCCACGAACCCTCTAAGTAATGTCCTCGTTAATTTTTTGCCACATGTTCAACCTAATTCATCTTCGAGTTCTAAGTCAGCTAGTTTTGAACATGAGTCTTGTTCAAATTCAGAGGTTGATGATTCTAATCTTCCCATTGCCATTCAAAAAGGTGTGAGGTCTTGTACCCAACATCCATTGTCCAAATATGTGTCATATAAGAATCTCTCACCCATCTTTCGTGCTTTTACCTCACAATTGTCTAGTATGGAGATTCCTAATACTGTGCAGGATGCTCTAAAAGTTCATGAGTGGAAGAAAGTTGTCTTTGAGGAGATGAAAGCTTTGAAAAAATGGCACATGGGAATTAGTTGATCTACCAAGAGGGAAGACAATTGTAGGTTGCAAATGGGTGTTTACTGTCAAGTATAAATCTGATGGCTCTTTAGAACGGTACAAAGCTAGACTGGTAGCTAAGGGATTCACCCAGACCTATGGCATTGATTACTTGGAGACATTTGCCCCAGTTGCTAAGCTAAACTCCATAAGAGTTCTTGTGTCTCTTGCAACTAATCTCAAATGGTCCTTACAACAGTTGGATGTAAAAAATGCATTTCTCAATGGAAATTTGGAGGAAGAAGTGTACATGGATGCACCCTAGGATTCCATGAAAAGTTTGGTACAAAGGTTTGCAAATTGAAGAAGTCCTTATATGGATTGAAACAGTCACCAAGAGCCTGGTTTGAGAAATTTACTCAATTTGTTAAAAGTCAAGGGTACTCTCAAAGGCAAGGTGGATCATATTAATGTATTTAAACATTCACAAGATGGGAAGATTTTACACTAATTGTGTATGTTGATGACATAATTCTCACTGGAGATGATGTACGTGAGATGAACCGATTGAAGACTTCCATCTCATCAACATTTGAGATCAAGGACTTAGGACCTTTGAGGTATTTTCTTGGCATGGAGGTTGCTAGGTCGAAAAAAGGGATTGTTGTCTCCCAACGAAACTATGTTCTTGATCTCCTTAAGGAGACTGACATGAGTGGTTGTAGGCCAGCTGATAT
Organism: Tetrastigma voinierianum; assembly: GCA_016808115.1. Classification (NCBI taxonomy): domain Eukaryota; kingdom Viridiplantae; phylum Streptophyta; class Magnoliopsida; order Vitales; family Vitaceae; genus Tetrastigma; species Tetrastigma voinierianum. The sequence continues at coordinate 163,283 of JAEQBH010000797.1, forward strand.
TCCAATCGATCCCAATCAAAAACTTGGAGATGACAAGGAAGGTGACATGGTGAATACAACTCGATATCAAAAGTTAGTGGGAAAGTTGATTTACCTATCACACACACGACCAAATATTGCATTTACTGTGAGTTTGGTAAGCCAATTTATGCATTCACCCTACAAGAAACATCTTGAAGCAGTGTATCGAATTCTTAGATGATTAAAAGGTACACCAGGCAAGGGCTTGCTCTTTCAGAAGACCACACAACAGAACATAGAGGCATACACTGATGCAGATTGGGTAGGCTCCATTATTGACAGGAGATCCACTTCAGGATACTATACTGATGTTTGGGGAAATCTAGTCAAATGGTGAAGCAAGAAACAAAATGTAGTAGCAAGGAGCGTGGTCGAGGAAAAACATGTGGCTAAGTGGCTAATGAGTCCAGGAGATGCTTGGTTGAGGAGAATTAAGAGCTTTAATGCCAATGCATATGCCAATGAAGTTGTAATCAGGAGATGTTGCGACATGTATTGCACAAAATCCAAGACAACATGATCGCACGGCATGGAGATTAACAAACAATTTCATAAAGGAGAGAAGATTGATTATGAGCTATTTGCATGCCCTTGTTCCTCTAATGCAAAGAAATAGCTGATATCTTCATCAAAGGAGTTTTCAAAACTAGTTTTGAGCCGTTTATAAGCAAGTTGGGCATGATAGACATCTATGCTCCAACTTGAGGGGGGTTGTAAGATTTTTAGGAAATAAATTAGAATTTTATCTGAAATTACTATTTCAGGTTTGATTAGCTATCAGTTTCCAAATTTCTAGCTTGGAGATTGGTATCATACAATTTCAGATTTGATTAGCAATCAATTTTCAGATCTTGGAGATTAATTGATTGGAGTTTTTTTCCTTCTTACTATTTTTCCTGATATGGGATTTTACCTACTATTTATTTGTGCCCGCTTGAGAAAATAAGACAAATATGAATGAGAGTGTTTTCTTCTAAAAAAACTTTCAAATATTAACTTTGCGACATCCTTAGCAGAAACCTAAGAAAAAAGCATGCCCTAGACCAAGACATTAGATTCAATCATCATACTCTAAGGACATGCATATATCTTCCAAGGGAAACCATGTTTCAGCCAACTTGGACTTAGCCAAGTCCATTACATATTAGGGTCCTAACTTGAAGTATTTAGGTCTTGGACAAACCAAAATTTGAACTTAATCAAAACCAATAAAAGAATTTGGGAGAATTATATTTCAAGGATTGCTAACCATTAAAATTCACAAACAATCCACAAAACCTCCAAATTACTTTATATGACAAAGACTATAAGAGACAAATATATCCTTAAAGATGCCGATAATTCTTTATCAAAAATGAGGAACTTATGTGGCAATTACTCCTGAAACTTTAAATAAAAAACCTTAAAATTGATTCGTAAAAATTATTCCCAAGTTTTTTTAGATTTTTTTAAATAATAATATAAATATAAAAATGATTAAAAATAAACTATTATCTTCACTCATTTTTAGATTTATCTCAAAAAGATAATATAAATATAAAAAATGATCAAAATAAAAAGTATTACAAATAGGAGTTATTTTTAAAACATGTTTTAAAATATAAAAAAAATTACATCAAATTACGAAAATTTCAAAATGCAAACAAATTTTTATTTTATCAACATCAAATTGCTTTACAACTTTTTAAAAAATGGGTTTTTAAAACAAAACTTATTTCCATAAAGTATTGTAAATCACCTAATCTTTGTTTGTTTATTTATTTTTAAATTTAAACATTTAATAATAGAAGAAGTAGAAGTAAAATTAATATAGCAAGTATAACGCAAAATTTTTAATTAAAATTTTAAACCCGCAAAGGATATTTCTGGCCTTTTCGAATATCATTGTCTTCTGTGATAATTTTTAAAACTTTGATGGGTGTCAGTCGCACTTTGGAGATTACGGGCCCCGGTTCGAATTTTGAAACTCAATCACTCCCTAAAATACTTTCTAATATCAATGTCCTTTGTGTTCATTTTTAAAACTTGATGGGTGTTAGGCCAAATATTGGAGATTATGGCCCGGTTCTGAATTTTGAAACTCAACTACCCCCTAAAACATAATTCTACCAAATTTTTTACCAATCATTTAGCTCACTATTGCATTTTTGTTGTTCTACATTTGCTTTGATGAATCAAAGCACAAATGATCCTCTTCAATTGTCGTATCAAGATCACAAGAGCAAGGACCAAAAAGCCTTCAAAGGCTTTTCAATGGCCTTGCAAGGAGTTTATTTTGGATCAACTCAATTTTTAAAGAAGAGCCCAAGTCAAATAAAGTCTTTTAAGGAATTGGAACCATTAAGGAAGTTCAAAAGTCCATAAACGTGATCATCATATTGATGGTAATAATTACATGATTTTGGCATCTAAGAGGATCAAAAATCAGCGGAAAATTGTGCTCCAAATTGGCTCCATAATTTGTGCATAATCAAATACCTATTTTAGAGAGTTTTTAGTCTTGCAAGTTGTATGACCAAACTTGCCAACTCTTGTGCAAATCATTAGTTGTAGATTTGGTATATTATGGTCAAAATATTAAGGATAGGCATCCAATAAGGAAAGAAACAATTATCTTCATGTTACTTTGGCAGTTTTCCAATTTCAGTTTTGGTAATTTGTGAGTCAAGGCTGAATTTCAGCAACTTTTGCTTTCTTTCTTAGTCAATAAGGATGTCCTAAGCTCTATATAAGAGCCCTTTGATGTATTTGTTCAGGAGACATTGATGAATAACAATTCTTTTGTGAGATTTTCTTCACTTTATGGTTCTTATGAGAACTTTCGAGCCTATCAAGGTTAATTCCCTATAGTGTTCAAATTTACGGCTCTTGGTTCTTTTATAATTTTTATAGTGTATATCTACTTTACATATGGATTTGTATCCTATTAGGAAACTTGTCTTATAGAGTTGTAATCTATTAGGAAGGTTAGATTGACTTTTGTATATATATATATTCATAATGGATCAATGAAAAAGCACAAGGAATTTATTCTTCCAATTCTTTTGTCTTGCTTTCTACAATAATCAAGGGAACAGGGTTACTTTCCTTTGTTCTTACAGCTTTTGGTTCCATAAAACCAAGAAGACGGAGACGCAACATCTTTGCTTACGGCTCTTGATTCAATATAGTCAAGGGGACAGAGTCACTATTCTAGATCGTGTTTGAAGATCCTTGGAGTGATTCGCAATAATTGGTGGATCTCGAAGCAAAACGCAGCGGGGTTCGCATCGCAAACCTATTTCAAAATTCCAGTGGAATTAAACCATTTCCATCTTAGATATTTGTGTCTCCAACACAATAGATGTCATTCAACTCAGATCTATATATATCCAAATCAAAATATTTCCAGTTTTAATTAGGAGAGCTAAGAATGTTGATAATTCACATAAGGCTCAAAATAAAGAAAACCTAAATCATTTCACATATAAAAAGTGTTATCTTCATTCAGTTGGATCAAGATTGTGTGACCTATTAGGAAACCAAAAATTGTAAAATTTTGTGACTTCTCAATTTTAGTTTCAACGGGTTTAGAAACTCCCCTACGGTAGTTGGTTTTGGAGGAGATCTAGAACTACCCTCAATAGTTTTTGTAGCCATAAATCCTATTGTATTCCGATAAGAATGGAGAATTTCTATTCTAGTTTCTCAGCAACCACTCACACAAACAGAGTTCAAGAAAATAGAGACAGAATGAAGAAACAAAACTTGTATTAGCTATTCTAGGAAAGGAGAAATCAACAGCAATCAGAATATCACAATGGAGGCTAAACACCAAAAGGAAATAACATAAAGAAATCTTTTTGTGCATGCAACACAACCTAGGAATATCCCTTTGCTGTCCACCATCCCTCCCTTCCAACACCGAAAAACTCCCTTTTGTAGAACTAATTTGTCCTCTTACTTATCCAGCTGGCCCCCTCTCCCTCTTCTGCACGTGTCCTCTTTTTCTTCTTCTTGAATACACATGCCAAAAATGCTGATTATGCTTGGGCTCTTCAGGGGTTTTATGCTCCTTTATCATATTCATTGAGATATGTGACTTTGTATACCATTCTATTGTAAATAAACGAGCTTATCATAAATCCATCAGGGTCTTTGTTAGGTACATGATGTTCATATCAACCCAAATCCTACAAGCTGAGCTTAGAGAATTGGTCCTTTAACATGGTATCAAAGCTTGGTTTGGCAAGAGGTAATGGATTCGAGCCATCTCTCTGCAATTTGAATATTTAATCACCATTTGTGCATTTGAAAGTTCATAATGGACTTTGTGGTTTGCTTGACTCTCTAGATGTGCCAGTATGGAGCCGCATGCAAGTGGGGGAGGGTGATAAGAAGCATAATATTCATATTAAACCCTAATCCTACAAGCTTGAGCTTTTATGAGAGTTTAACAAACTTGAAATTATCAATAATAGATATGATTAATCTGATTGTTGATTATTCTGTAGATTATTCTCTATTATTCTTTTCCATTTTTATTTTTATTTTTATTTTTATTTTTATTTTATCCTTATTTTGTTTCCTTTTCTATTTTCTTCTTCATGTATAAATATTGTATAGACATGTAATGCGATATGAAGAAAATACAAGAACCTTTTCCTCTTCACATGATATCAGAGTTATGGCTTTGGCGACATGTGAACTCATGGCTAAAACATCGTCTTTGGGAGCTAAGATTTAGGAAGGATGAACAGATTAAGCTCATTTTCTATAATTGAGCAACCTTACATATTGCATCCAACCCAGCTTTCAAAGAAGCGATCAAAAGACATCAGTTTTAATTATCATTTCATTAGAGAGAAGATTGCATCAAGATATGCGGCTACTAGTTTTGTCAATTCTAATAACCAGCTAAGACATTTTCACCAAGTCTCTCGGTTCAGGATTAAGTACATATGTAAATGTTTTATGACATGACTTATACGCCCACATGAAATATAAGTGTCATAAATTATTTTTTTCCTTTTTTTATTTTTATTTTATCCTTTATTTTATTTCCTTTTCTATTCTCTTATTCAAGTATAAATATGCATATAGACGGACTGCATTGTGATATACAATGAAAATATGAGAATTCCTTTTCTCTTCACACTGATAAATCATTGAAGGAGCATTTTAACAAAGTATTTTTGCAAATGTTTTAGTTTATTTATTAACTCGCAAATAATTAGTCAAATGCTTTCTCATCACAGCAATTCTACAAACTCATAACATAATTGGGCACCAATTAGATGATCCTAGGCTAACTTTCTAAGCAGCTGATTGCTATTAGAGGCAACCAGAGCAGAGCATTCTCCTACATCTACCCACAATCCCCCAACCTCAACACCCCTTCCCCACCCAAAAGGGAACAAAACCACATCCATCTGATTCATTAATCTCTAAAACCCGTGATTGCATGTTCACTGAGTAGCCTTATGATTTATCTAATCCTTTCAACCATCCTACGGTGTTCACAAGTAGCTTTATGATTTGTCTAATCCTTTCAACCATCCTACCTCTGTTTTCTCCTCAACAAAGCCTTAATCCCAACCATATGAGGAAAGTCACCATTCCACAGTAATAATTTTCCGTCCATGTCCAAACCCAGAATTTCAATACATGGAACTTCAAAATAAAAAGTCATTCTAAATAATTGCAAAGACACAGCCAGAGTGGCGCTTCTAAGAGCACTAGCTCTAAAAAATGCTAGAAAATACATGACACATTCACTCAGATTATCATATTTTGTTCAAGCACATGGGTTTGAGATAAATGGGATGGGCCTCGTGTTCACTGGGAGTATATGAGAGATATTGGCTAGAGAGATCCCTATATGTCCTTTACATCATAATGAAGGAGCATGGAGGTTTTCAGCAGGTCGCTTACTCATTGCCAGGTACAGATACTCTACTGAGGGCTCTGAGGTGCAGTTGAGGAAAGGAGACAGGGAAGAGCATAACATATCTGCTGTATGAGGATGATAGCATATGGGTCAAATTTCACACAATGCTAAGCTCTGGTGTCATATTCATATCATCCCACAAGGTCCATAAATGCAATTGCATAATTTTTCATAAACCCTTATTGTGAACAGAGCATCTGCCAGGAAAAATCAGCCCCTAATTGCTCTTTCTTACAAAACACAACCTTGGATCAAGCACATAAAGGATGTTCTTTATCATCATACAATAGGAAAAATAGACACAACGTTATAACCTTTATCAACAGCCAATCCTTCTACACTGTCATGTTTGCTTGTTTATATGACACTGTTTCTCTTCCAGATTCTAGTTACACATAAGGTTCCAAGCAAAAAAAAAAACTTAAATTTACCCATAGACTACAGTTCCTATTCCTGATGCATGAGTAATCACAAATCGGTAGCTATGCCAGACAATGGCTTGCACATTTGAACATAAATCACAAACATTAGCCCACAGAAAATGCATAAGTTCAGAACTATTGACATCACCTCCAGTTGTCACGTATGCAACAGTTCCAGGAGTCATAAGCACACCAACTCCATCATTTCCAGCTCTCGATTCAGTAATTATGGGGTATTCACCAGGCCCATCTGAAGCAATCACAGCATAACCATCCTACATAACGCAGTTTGAACTGTGAGTATCACTAGCCAAGGAATCAAGTTAAGACATGCGCGAGAGCATCAAAACTATATATTGAGATTCAGCACATATTTAATTGAGATAAATTTGACATACATTGCCTGGTCAACATAAGTTTATGGTGAAAACAGGTGTCGTAAATAAGTGTAGGCACGATGAAGAATGATCGCATCTTTATCTTTAATGCAGAAAAATCAGTAAGCAATCCATGGAAGAACTTACAAAAAGAAACAGATACTATAAAGTGCCTCACAAAAACTTCAAAGATGATGTAACAATTTGCATTCTGCTATAGAATGAGCATCAAGAAGCTCTCACAACCAAGTGTTTTAGTTTACTCCCCCTTCAAAAGTGTTTTATGAATTTTGGCAAGGTTGTGCAGCAATACGTTTCTTAAGCCTAAGATGAAGTGAGGATTAGCACACTTCACCCAGGACATCTATCATGCACCAAACTAGCAAAGCAAGGAGCACTTCACCCACTTATTCCGCTTAAAGAAGAAGCTTAGCTTAAAATGTTAAAATGGAATAAAGCTGCACTGAGCTTGAGATCAACTTTGTCCAAGCATCCATCTATTTTGATCGGTTTAGTTATTAAGGTAAGCATGCAAAACACCATAGCCAGGCAAACCTGCAGCAACTTCACCTGCCTTATGTCCATCTAAGTGAATTGAACCATCACAAAGGAGAACAGTTCACCCACTTCATCGATGTTTCCCAAGCCAATGCGCAAAGATGAATTGAGAAAAGCCAGACCTATACTGTCACTGCACATCCCATCTTCTACAACTCGTAGAAGCTGATTGCTGCACCAATCAGATTCATTGCAGCAAGTGAGGAAACAATTACATCTCCCATTTAAGTCTCACCCATTACGTAACTAGTTCATTCACGGTGAAGTCTTTCTTCATAGCATTGTCCAAACCTTCTAATCCAATTCCTTTTCTTTCGCCAATTTTGTTAGCGAATCAAAAGCCTCATCAGGGTAAAGGCCTCTGCATAGTTTGTGATACATAAGAGGTAGATGCCAATGACGTCTGACGAAAAAACCATAATCCATTGTGTATTCTATGCAAAGGGAGTGGAGAATCAACTGATCATCTTTTTCTACATAGCTCAATAATTGGGTACTAATTTGGATACCACCAAGGAGTACAAGGTTTTAGCATATTACATGTCTCACTATCTTATGGATTGTGTGACAAGGATTTTTCAGGAAAAAAGCAAAACAAAAGCGATGTTATGGGATTTTATTCATTTCTACTCCTCTCTTCAAGCTTCTTGTATTACCCCTTTTAGAGGAGTCTTACTCAATGCTATTTTAGTTAGTTGGCTCTCGGTTTGTAATTGGAAGAGGTGGATAACTTGGAGAGCTTCTGCTTTATATCTCAAGGGTTAAGTACTTGTCTTTAGTCTTTTTCACTGTATAGTGCAGATGTACATGTTACTTTAATCAGGTTTGTGCTTAGTGGAAAGGATTTCTCATCCTTTTTACTTTTTACTATTAGTGCATGACATAGTTTTAAAAGGCGTAAGACGCACCTAGGCACAAAAGTCTCCTATAACGCAAACATAAGGTGCAACACAAGGCGTGCACCTAAGTGTAATATGACCTTAGATGCATCCATTTTCGAAAATATAATTAAAAACCTAATTTAATTAATAAAAATGCTAAGATTCCCAATACTCAAAAGAAATATTCAAAGAAAATAATGAAATTATATAATATTCAACATACAATTAGAAATTTCAAAAAGAAAAGTGTTTAGAAAGGAAAAATAAAGTCTGCAAGGCATGTCTCTTCAATATGGGCCATATGGCGCATATCTTGGCAAGTGAGGCGCTATAACTAAGTGGTGGTTCATGGTTGCGCCTTGAGAAGTGTACCTTTTAACATTATGATACATGATTTGTTTCTGATTTTTTTTAAAGGTCTCACCTATAGACAAAAGAGGTTGACCCTCTTTCCCTACATAAAGGGATGGAAGTTGTTGAGAATGATAGGATATTCTTAGAATATCCTCGATTCATCTCTTCATTTATGTGTACAATATTGTTTCCTTCCTTTTTGTACTTGATTTGTTTCCCTTTTTATTTGCCTTGCCCGATGTATGTCTGAGTAGGTAGAACATCTTTTGTTCTAATCATGATCAATAAGAAAGCATCATTTTCGCCCATATTTCTTCTAATGGTATCGAGTCATGGGGTAGGGTTAGGGTTTTGCCATAGTTCCAACTCCGGTAACCCATATAGTGGTCATATCACAGTCTGACCACCCCACCTTCATCTATGGAATCCTTTGCCGCCATCAGACCACCTCGACTATTAGAAAAATACCGGCGGCCTTCTTCATTTGGCGACCCGCTTTTAGGTGCCTCGGCACGATCTACCCATTGGAGGAAACATATCCGACCAAGGTCACCGCGCGCCCACAGCGTGATTTCCTCCGTGGCGGCCACCGCGGTGACACGTTGCCAACTTTCCGACCACCCCCTTTTCCCAGCCTAGTCGTCCTTCCCTAACAGTCACTCCCAGCCCCTTGGTTTTTCCATTTAAGGCTCGTATTTGTAACTTTTTCCCTCTTTTCTCTCCGACAAGCTGTGAACCCTAGATTTCTGCAAATTCCGTAGCCTACCAACTACTACCATGATTGTTCCCTAATTTTCTCGAGCCTCAGCACCATCCATAGGCTTCTCTCACCTTCAGCAATTGCATTTTTCCGTGGTGCTCTTGTCCTCCTTGCTGATTTTATTGATTTCTCCCACTATGGCTAAAAAATCTCCGAGCTTTTCTTCGTATCTATCTGGAACTCCCATGATAACTATGAATAGACTCAAGGGAAGTAACAACTATCAGTCATGGGCCACCTCTGTCAAATTATAGCTTACTGGAAATGGTGTTGAAGACCATTTGACCTCCACGAAGTCTAGAGTTGCTAAAGATAAACGTCCTCAGCGGCAAAAATAGGACGCTTTATTCTGTAACATTCTCCAACAATCCATAGAGCCCAAAGCACTCGACAACCTTGAAGATTATCAGACATGTCAACCTCTTTGGACTCAAGCAAAGAATTTGTGTACCAATGATATTCAACACCTCTACCGCGTCATCTCCTCGGTTGACAATCTTGAGCAATCTGGTATGGAATTATCTTCCTTTGTTAGGTGAATATCTGCATTGAAAAATGAGTTCTTATCTGTCCTGCCCAAAGCTACTGATGCCGAGACCTACTTGTCCAATATGGATCAAATCTTTATGATCCTTACTCTTATTAAACTTGGCACAGAGTTTGACAACATTCGAGAACATATCCTCACTAGCTCCGTCATCCCAACCTTTGATGACATTTTTGCTCGGTTACTGCGTCATTCATCCACTACGACTCGGTCTCGGCACTCTAAGGTTTCCATAGACACTTCGGTGATGCTTGCTCCATCTCACCCTCACGGTGATTCTCGGAGTGTTTGTGGTGGCCACCAAGCGCGGTGATAACCTTATTGTACTTATTATGTCAATAGAATCCACATTCGGGGCCAGGTGTTATCGGTTATATGGTCGTCCAACTCGCAGTGCTCATGGGACGGTCTTACAAGCCACCTCCACCTCGGGGTAGCTATTACGCCTAGTGAATGGGAGTTTGTCGCCTCCTTCCATAGCCAAATCTACCTCCATTGCTTTTGTTACCCAAACCGGTAATGCCTTTGCCTATCTTACACACTCTCTTGGTCCATGGTCTTGATTCCGATGCATCAGATCATCTATCTGGTAATAAGGATCTCTTCTCTTCCCTTACTATCACTTCACTCTTACCTATGATTACTTTGGCTAATGGGACTCAAACCATGACTAAAGGAATCAGGTCTGCATGTCCCCTTCCATCTTTACCTCTTACTTTTGTTCTCTATGTCCCTGATTCTCCATTTAATCTTATCTCTATCAGCAAATTAATCCATGACCTTAATTGTTCGATTACCTTTTCTCACTTTTCTATCATCTTGTAGGAACAAAGTACGGGGAGGACGATTGGCATAAGGCATGAGTCTCAAGGCCTTTATCATCTCAGCTCAACCCCATCTTCCACCGTCTGCACTTCAACGGATGAACCTCTTCTCGTCCACCGTCATCTCAGTCATCTGAACATTTCCAAGCTCCGGAAGATGGTTTCCCGCTTTTCCAACTTATCTTCACTAGAGTGGGAGTCGTGTCAGCTTAGGAAACATACTCGTGTTTCGTTCCCTAAGCACTTAGAGTCCTAGACGAAGTCTCCTTTTTAATTTCGTCCACACTAAGAGTTTGAGATTAAGTCCCCAAACTGCGTCTAGGTTCCGTTAATTTTGTTACATTTATTGATGATTTTTCTTAGATTGTACTTGGATATTTTTAATGAAGAATTCGAAAGTGAGCCATTTAAACATTCCAAAATTCTTTTCTTGAGATGTCTGATCAATTTAACACTTCTATCTGCATCTTAAGCAGTGATAATGCCTTGGAATACCTCTCTACCCCTTTCTCTACCTTTTATCCACTCTCATAGGATTCGTCGTGATCTTATCTTTACGCTTACTGTAAATGGGGTGGTGGCTGAAATAGTCACTTAGTTAAGACAACTCGCACTCTTTTCTTCCAACATACAATTCCTTAACGTTTTTGGGGGAATGCTATCTTAACCGCCTACTATTCGATCAATCGCATGCCCTCTTCTGTACCTGGTGATCAGGTTCCTCATTCTCTTCTCTTTCTTAATCAACCTCTTTTTTGTCTCCCTCCGCATGTTTTCAGTTGCACTTGTTTTGTCCATATACTCACTCTTGGCCAAGAGAAACTTTTTGCTAGGGCCACAAAGTGCATCTTCCTTGGTTATTCCCACCTTTAACGAGGTTATCAATGCTACTCTCTTGATACACATTGATACTTCGTTTCCGCTGATGTCACCTTTTCTGAACATTCTTCTATCTTCTCTACCCCACCTCCTTCTAGTCCCGAGGTCTTATCTCTACCTCTCATCTTTCCCATTCCCGACTTTACCATATGAGTCCCCAGCTACTCCACCTCGACCGTTACAGGTTTATACTCGTCGCCCGCGTATCGACATCGGGCCTCTAAATGACTCATCTCCTATGGCACTCCCCTCCACGACGTTGGTCTTGCCATCTCCCGCTGATCCTCCCATCCCCATTCGGAAAGGTACTTGTTCCTCTCATAATCCTCATCTCTTGCCAAATTTCGCATGTCTTATCATCGTTAATCTTACAGCCATATTACCTTTTATTTCCACCTTGTCTTTGTTTCTCTTCCTAACATCCATGGGGCCCTCTCTCCTCCAGAAATTTGTTGGGAAAGCAGGCAATGGTTGAAGTAATGGTTGCTCTGCATTCTACTAGCAGATAGGACCTAGTCCCCTTATCTGTTAGCAAGTCCCCTGTTGGTTGTCATTGGGTTTATACTGTTAAGATTAGTGGATGGCCAAGTGGTATTTATCTTAAGGCTCATTTAGTTTACCAGGGGTATACTGAATATATGGCTCCGATTACTATGACACTTTTTCTCCTATTTCCAAGATAGCTTCCGTTTGTCTTCTATCATCTATGGCTACTATGAGCTCTTGGCCCCAATATCAATTGGACATCAAGAATGCATTTCTCCATGGTGACCTCGCCGGGGAGGTATATATGGAGCAACCACCTAGATTTGTTGCTCAAGGGGAGTCTTGTTTGGTATGCGGTACATGTCGTTATTATATGGCCTTTCATGATGCTCGAGCTGGTTATTTCCTTTAGCTCTATGGTATAGGAGTTCGATGTTTCCGTACATGAACCTCTGTCTTCTATCATCATACATAATCAGGGCAGTGCATCTATCTAACTGTTTATGTGGACGACATTGTTATAAAAGGCAGTGATCAGGATGGTATTCGGAAACTTAAACAACATCTCTTCGTGTACTTTTAGACAAAAGACTTGGTGAAACTCAAGTACTTTTTGGGCATTGAGATAGCTTAGTCTAATTCCGGTGTGGTTATATCTCAGAGGAAATATGTCTTGGATATATTGGAGGAAACCGGTATGCTAGATTGTAAACTTGTAGACACTCCTATGTATACGAGATATCAAACTTTTTGGACCTGGATTTGAGATCAATTTTTTTTTTTTTTTTTTGATAGGTAAGAAGATAATTACAAAGCTGACATCAACGTATATAGGAGGTATACGGGCGACCCGACAAACAAAAGACAAGGAAGCAAAAACCTCACCAACCCTCAACTTGAAGTAGCCTCCAAACCTATAAGTGAAAAGGCATCTTCTCATATCAGTCAAAAAAAAAAGCATCTTCTCTAAGTACACCTATTCAACTCACAAGTTATTGACAAAGAATACTTTCATCTCTATACAACTATGGACCCATCTTTGCTTCTCTGAGTTTATCTCCTTCCAAATTTGTCCAAAAAGTACACACAAGGAGCAGATTCCAAATCTTTTTCACTAGCCCACAAAGGAACCCTTCCGGCTGAGAAGCACCTCCTTGACCGTTTAGGAAGCTGACAGACTCCTACTAAGGAGAATATGATCTCCCCAAAGGCCTTTCCTACCAAGCAATGTAGCAAAATGAGGTGAACTATCTCTTACGTGCAACCCTGGATATATTCTTCATGTAACTATCAGGGTTAAACCTTACCCTAAGCTGCTTCCCATGCAAAAAAAAGCTGATATCTTTGTGGCATGTTTTGCAGTGTTATTTACAGTTTAGTTCTCTTCCATTTTTGAATCAGCGTGTATTACAGCCAAGAGTGGCTAAAGTATTCAAGTGAATTTTTTATAGGTAATAGACAAAATATATTATAAAAGTGCTAATTAAAGGTGCACCAAGTACAGACATAGTATTCACACGCACTAAAATGCAAGCAAAGGGAAAAGAGAAACAAATCACGGCCCAATACAAAAGCAACGCCCAAAAGTTTTAGAAAAACAGAAGGCACCACTACAACTAACTGTCAGCTAAGTGAAGTCTGTTATCTGAACAAGCCTTCATGCCACCCTGAACAGGGTAAAATATTCAACTCAATTTGAAGACACCACGTCTCTCTGTTCAAAATGAGCAAAAACAAGAAAACCTTAGGGGCATAATTCCTGATTTAACTCTCTCAAGAACCTTTGTTCTTGGAAAATAACTGCATGAACATATTTTACATCGATTTCATAGTATCACTGCTGCTAAGGGATGCCTTCAAGTTGGATACTAGTGTTGGCCCTGTTGGGGTGATAAATAATTGTTCAGTGAGCCTGTGCATAGTGTGTCTTGGGTTAGCCTGTTAAGGAGAAAAACCAGGTAGTTGTGTTTCTGGGTCAGACTTCAAATGTGAACACTTCTGCACCTTAGCTGGTTCTTTGTATTGCAAGACAGCTGAAGGGGAGAGAAAATAGCTTGGTTGAGACAAGACCTAAGGTGGACTTCCACCTTGAAAAAACAATCAAATTCACATTCCTTAGTTCATTATTCCTCACGAGATCAAAAAACAAAATATTTGGTCTGAAAACTTAGCCCGTCTAAATGCTTGCGTTTGCAAGTGGATATCATTATGTTACCTTAAAGAAGATGAATGCATCACTGAAATTATTTGCCTACATCCAAGTACTAATAAACTTCCTCGAACCCAAAAAAAAAGAAAAAGAAAAATAGAAATAGAAATCATAAATCCCTATTGGATCATGGAAACTTTGAAGAAACACATAATAAAAACAAATTCAGATGGAAAAAACAAGGCTCATTCTCTTTTACAAACATATAGATTGAAAAACAAAAACCTTTTTATTTTATATTTCTTGGTATTTCATCCTTAAACCAGCTTTCCCTAAAAGGACTTTGGATTTTTGTCTTTTTTCTTCCTCGAGAGAAAACAAGAAAGAGAGGAAAGCAAGGAGAATAGGCAAATCAAAAGAAAAGAAAAACAAATTAACAAATTTAAATTAAAAATTTAAATTTTATAATATGATGATGATGATGACAATAATAATCATAAATAAATAAATAAACATGTATTGGAAAAAAAAAATATGGCAGCACCTAAAAGGAAACAAAAAATAAAATAAACCGCATCATTCAGTCCATCCCTCCTTAAACCTCCTAAGGTTGCCTGGAAGCTTCAGTTCTTGACAGTATGATTTCACAATCACAGAAAATTCAGTTTTTATATTCCAGATAATCAAAACAATTCCAACGAACTCAAAGTCGAGGCTACCCGATACAACCGAAGATTCAATTTTCTAAAACTGCATTCCCAACCTTTCAACTGTGGGAGATACCATAACAAACAAAAGCCCAAAATTTCCAGTTACTTCACTAAACTCGCCACAATTATGAATTAGCCATAAAAGAAACAAAATTTCTTGAAAAAAAAATAATCAAATTTTAATTACTATGAACTAAAATCCGAGTTGATGATAGAAAAGAAGAAAATGACCTTCACAGAAGCGGTAAGGTGGCAAAGGGTCAGGAGCACGAATGTCTTGAGCCAATACTTTGCCAAGGGCTTCATAATTGGAACTATCACTGGTAGAAAGCCATGCAGACACAGTTTCAATATATGGAAGCATCTTCCACTGATAACATCTCACCCTTTTCACACATTTCCAATCTTCTTAGCAGTGCAGAGAGAGCCGTGAGTGAATTTTGGGGGAAACAACTTGCAATGTGAGTTATAGTCTGTAAAGCATTAGGACTTGGATTCTGAAATTGAACAACAAAATGAATATTGGGAAAGTATATTTATCCCATCTGTAGATAACATGTAGTGGCGGCACTCCTAAGGCCAGATTTTTAAATCTTTTATTTATGGAAATTGGAATTAAAAGAAAAAAGGGCTTATATTGTGGAGTTTGGGTTCAAAATAACCCTTTTATAAAAAAAATATTCATTCTAAGCTACTTTTAAAATTTTTGTCCAAAATGACCTTTTATACCAAATATGAGATGTTTAGGCCCTGTTTAGTAGGTAAAAAATTTTATGTTTTATTGGCTTTTAAAATAAGGAAAACGTATTTAGTTCTGAATCAGATGAAGCAATTTTGAAAGCAAGAAAATGAATTATTTATTTTGGCATTTTATATGAATCGAAGCATTGCATCTTTGTTTTGTATTTTCAGTCATCCCGAATACGAGTTTGGTCGATTGGGATAAAGCGAAATACGGGATTGTGGGTACATTTTCTTCTTTTAACTATTCGTCTTCAAACCGATTTTAACACCATCAGACTCACAACAGCGGGATTGTGAATAATGCCTGTATTTTAAACACATTTTTCATTATTTTCATTAGCCATTTTGAAAATTGTTTACAAGCGGATTTTCTTGTCTTTGTCCCTAAATACAAGATTAGTCTGAAACGTATTTTATGAAAATGGCCCAAGATTAGAATACGTTGAAAAATTTACGTATTAAGATTTTGAATTATAGTTAAAATTTTAAGTGAGCTAGCAGGCGCGGAGCTTTTATTTTTCAATCTAATTTAGAAGTCATAGTTAAAAATTCTGGCTTTACTTTTTAATTAAAGTCGTAATTTGCGATTAAAAGCGTAGTTTTAGTTCCAATAATGAAATGTGAGTTTTAATTATAGGTCTCAATTGTAAAACTACAATTTCTAACTATGACTTTAATTTAAAAATAAAACCACAGTTTCTATTGGGAGTTTCCTTATATATTAAAAAAAATTTAAAACTTTAACACTTTCCTAGGTGGTATAAGAAGGATATATTGAACAATATACAATAGTTTCAAATTTTGCCTAAAATCAATAATTTATTTTTTTAATAAAAAGGTAATTTTGACCCCAAACTTTATATTGTGTAAATAAATTTTTGAAATAAATTAAGCTTAAGTTTGATTTCGGATAATTCATGAAGAAAATATGGGAATATATATATATATATATTTATTAACAAATTATCAAATGTTATAAATGTAGTGAATGACCACGTTCATGTCTGGTCAGTATAAAGTTCATTATGAATCATGATTATTTAAGAACCCTAATGTATTTGGGAAGCCTGAGGCTTCTCATTTCTTTCTTTTTCTTTTTAATCAAGGGCTTCGCATTCTTTCTATAAGTGGATTCAAGAGAAAAGGATTGGGAAAACTATGTTGTATGTCCTCATGGCCTTCTAATTGAAAAATTAGGTCCAAAATAGTTAAAACTTATGCCTAGTCCCTTATGTTAAAAATAACTGATAAAGAGTTCACAATAATTAATAAAGAGTCCTGCACGTGTGAGGAAGACTTTATCTTCCAAACTTGCCCTTTTGCATAGCTATCATATCTTTAAAAAAAAAAAACCAAAGAGAACTTAAGTTAATAGCAAAAATACTCAAAAGACTCGTTCTCTTATTCCTTTTCCCCTCGTAAAGTCATGGGAAGAATGCCTTGCCAAAAATTAGGGTGCTTGACCGAAGAAAGGGTTGAGTGTAGCAGTCTGCATCCCGATGATTAATACGGTATGTATAATTGTGAAGTCAGTATATATTAACATGAGAAATGCTTTTAGTATTTAAGTGTAATAAAATTTTTTTTTAAAGTTGTTTTAAGGGTGAAAATATAGTTTTTCAAGAATAGGCCTTTTGCAATTAAGGAAAGTGGAGAGGGTGAATTCAATTATGAAATTTTAAAGGATAATAATAATAATAGGATTCTGTAATGGTTCGGGAAAACTGAAATTATACCAGATCTCGGATGGCCAAACCAATTTCTGGCCGTTAAATTCGTCTCCTTGGAAATCAGTAATGCAGAAAAATTTAGTTGAATTATGAGACAGTCAGAATATTTTACGATTTTGGATGATTAAGTCGCCGTGCTTGGGGGCCAGAGATTTTAATCTCGGAAGTTAGAAATATTTAGAGTTAAAGTTCATTTAAAATAATTGAGCTAAAAAAAGATATAAAATTTTCGAGTAGAAATGGACTAAATGAGGTAATAGAAATCATTTATGAAAAATAATAATAATAATAAATAAATAAATAATAAACAAAAGATAAAGTCCAACGGCCACTGAGACGAGAGATGATTTGGCGTTGGAAGAGGAGGGACGATTTTTTTATATTTTCTTTTCATTTCTTTCTCATATTTATGTAATGGATAAATAGATTTCGTTGGAATGAAGAAGCCCAGAAGTTAATTACCGCATGGCGAGGCTGTAGGTACCAAAGTTTAACATTTGATGAAGCTCAAAGGTGATTTTCTGCGGGTTATTTATTCTTTCATCTTTATGTAATGACTTGAAATTTTCCTAGAGGCCAGTGGCGTGTAAACTTGATCCCAAAGTTTTTAAACGAGTTTAAAAATTTTAGGAATTTGGGGTTGTGTTCGAGACCAGTCCGGATTGAGATTCCAGGGCCCATTTTGGGACTGAACTCGGATAAAAAGTTCGGGATTGTAGTCGAATAAATTGGGTTAATTTTTAGAAATGTTTTAGGTGTTTTTAGATATGGAAAGTGCTGAGTCAAAGTTTGCCTAAATCTCATATAGTTTTATGGGGCATTACGTGGAGGGACATTTGGTCAATTTCACATCATATTATCGATGTCCTTATCGGGAATGGGAGAGCTAAGCGCGTAAAGTTTTGTTCGTCGAGATTCATTCGATATAGTTGCTGAAAGATGTATGTTTTATGGTTAAAGCGATGAGCGAGGCATTTTAAATTTTTGTATGGATTATTGTAGGTGATTGGAGGCGTCAGAAGGCGAATCTAGAGTGCTTGACAAGATTTGAAAGAAATTAGTCGAGAGAAAAAGGTGAGTACTGAAAATCCTTTTCTAAAACGAAAGTGTTTAAAATTACAAATTTGTAAAGTGCTTTGAAAATATAATGTAATTTATAAAGCTTTTTACTCCATTTGTTATACTGATTCGATTTCGAGTATTTAAGAAGCAGTTTTGCCTGGTTACAGCCAAAACCCTAGTGTACGACTCGAGTTCGGTCGAATGTATTTGGTTGATAGCATTAGCGGGTTATGGGATATTATATTAGCCCTGTGCGGTCGACGGTGGGGGTTAGATCTAGGATGTGTTATATATAGTGAGTCGTATACTAACGGCGTTCGGGGTATATAGTTGGCGCGGCGACTTAGAACATGGCGATGGTGTTGGTTCAGGTTGTCGTGGTTATTTTGGTTCGAGGTTCGTATGTTTATAAAGATCCCGGCCCAGGTGTTCACGGACCATATTAGGCCGGGTAGTGTTCGGAGTTCACTATTGATGCAGATTCAGAGGTTCCATGGCATCACGTCCCCAGATGACTGAAATGGAGCCCGGTGGTTGGTACTTGATTTCCAGGTATAACGCACCGGATATTAACCACTGCGAAGCAGTTTTATTGGCGAGAAATAGTTTTGAAACGAGTTTTAAACAACGAAAATAGTTTTGAGAATAGTTTTAGCCAGCGAAATAGTTTGACATAGTTTTGAAATGGTTTTTCATAGCAAAAACTTCGATTTTCTTAGCAAAAACTTCGGTTTCTCATAAGCGATTTTACAACCATTTATGTCTGATTTTCATATTGGGAGAGCATATAGCGGGCGACAACGTTTAGAACTTATAGTACTCTTGAGCTACGTTTGGCTCCGCAGTTTTATGTTTTAAATAATTTTCAAATGCGAGTCTTGAAGCCAGAAAGACCTTTCGGGATCCTTAGTCTAGGCAGTGTTGTATATATATAAGATAAGGTGTAAAGTAGCGTAGTAAAATTTAAAATGTGACGTTTGTATATGTAAATATCTTTTGTAAAATATGCATGCATGGTTTGAGAAAACCGAGGTTCTGCGATGAGTATGTTCCCGAAGATTGATTCGTATCTTATATATTTTGATGAGGACCCAGAGGTCCTTTATGGTTATAGTTGGATTTTGGAAAATATTGGGAGTGTATTTTTATCTGAGGTGATTTTTGTATTTCGAGACTTGACCCTTGCGTGTAATCGTTATCTTCTTGGGATATTTGTGAAATCTAAAGGTGTGATTTTGATTTTAAAGTGAAAATTTTTATAACTCACGTTTTTCAAAGACAGTTCAGATTTTAGCAACGCTCATGGCTGCTCATCGATCGGGCGAAGCATTCAGATTCTTTGTGGGTTGCTTGGCGATTCTGTTAATACTAGGAAGGGTGCTGTCGAGTTGGTATCGAGCCAGTTTAAGCGATAGTTCGCCTGTTTTTCGCGCATTTTTCGCAGTATTTCCTATAAAAAAAAATTTATAATGATTTTCCTATTGCAACCTATATTGTTTTGCTAAATCCTTGCATGCATAAAATATTGTAAAGTGTCACTAAATCTTTTAATCTTGACATTCACAGCATTATGTCTGGACGAGGTCGTAGAGGTCGATCTAGGACTTCCGCACCGGAGGCACCACCAGAGAGATATGTCGGCACACTTACCCCAGATCGGAGAGATGCTTGATGAATCGACCCGGCAAAACCATCGAGGGTAGCGGACCCGGGAGCGGTACAGCGCGATGGATAGGTTATCTGATTGTTCGTGGCTACCCATTGGCTGCGGGAGCCTCGAGAAAATGGGAGGGGCATGATAGGAACGTGCTTTCCCAAATTAAGGAGCTAAAACTTGTGATGAGTAGGCGACTTAGAGCGGCGTACTATGACGAACGGGGGTTAGTGAAATTTATGCGGTGATGGGGTGTTCGGATGAGTAGAAAGTCCTGCACTCAAGGTTCTTGATGGCGGCCATGAATGAGGTGGTGGAAGGCCATTAAGAGGAGACACCTACGGGAGTCGCAGGACGGTTCCGGCGGCATTTGAGCGGATTTTACCAGCGTAGTTATTGGATGCAAAATAGAAGAATTCTTGAGTTAAACTGTGATCCTAACAATGGCCGGAATATATGAAGCGAGGCTGAGCTCGTGAAATTGGTGCCTATGATATAGGAAAATGAGGAACATAAGTGGCAGCGATTCATGGCCTGGCCAACGTCGAATTAAAGTTCATCTAGCTCCGGGCATCTCAAAATCACTTTGAGAGTCGGCCGAGGCTGCACTAAAGGTAGAAATGACGCCTCTAATTCGTGGCCACTGTATAAGAAGAGAGGTGTCCCACTGACTAGTCGCCCGTGCACCGCCGCCCAAGAGGAAAGAAAGGAAAGAAATGGACCGACGATAGAGGCTAGTGACTAGGAGCATTCAGCTGTGGATCCGGTCCGACGCTACAAGAGCCCGTGGAGGTGGTAGATCTCTTCGTGATCAACTTTTCCATCAGGTGCTACATGTCGAGGGAGGCATTCCCGAGAAAGTGCGTGATGAACATGACAGATGTTTTATCAAGGGCAGGAAGGTCACTTATCCGAGACCGTCCACATTTGGGTAGTTGTAGAGACCTGGTGCAGTAGTTATGAGCATCTACCCCAGCACCGTCCTACCAGCCGGGTAGGGTGGTTCAGGCAGAGGTGGCGTGCAACACCGGCAGGCCGAGGTAGGGGCAGGAGGCAGGCAAGACTCGATCGCCGATTCAAAGTGGTACTCGTACTGTGCTCCTGCATTTACAAATACACAAAAGAGGAGGCGATGCATCACCGACGTGATTACTAGTATGATTTCGCTTACGATCATGATGCATATGCATCGTGGACCTAGGAGCCACTCATTCATTTATTTCGCATTCATTCAATCGAGAGGGGCACTAGATAGAGTCCCAACCTATGATGGTCATGGTTTTCGCACTCCACCTGGGATACTATGATATCCAAAAGGATAGTTCCGTAGCGCATTGGTGATCCACAAGGATTTTCCAATAAACTTGATAGTGTTAGTATCCATGATTTCGATATAGCCTGGTATGGACTGGCTATCCAAGCATGTGAGCCACCTTGGGACAAGATAAGAAGAAGTAAGATTGGTTCAAATTGTAGGAACCAAAGGATATTTCTGGGGAATCATAAGAGAGATATCCCTGTCTCATTAATGCTGGCGACCGCTCAAAAATGCTTCTAAAGGTCGTCAGGTTATTTAGCATTTGTAGGATGGGAGACAAAAGTGGACACCTACTAGAAGACATCCCATAGTCAAAGAGTTCTCGATGTCTTTCCGTGATGATATTTCAGTTTACCCCCTGATGTGAGCAATTGAGTTCGGCGATTAGAACCCATCCCAGTGACCGAGCCAATATCCATTCCTCCATACGTAATGGCGTTAGTGTAGTCGGGAAAGAATCAAGCGCAATAATCGGAGAGGAATCATAAGCCAGGCATTCATCCCGACCTAGTACCTCACCGTGGGGAGCTCTAGTTCTCTTCGTAAAGAAGAAAGATGGAAGCTTATAGTTGTGTATAGACTATAGACAACTGAATCGGGCGACAATACGCAACCAGTATCCGCTTCCTCGTATAGATGAGCTATTTGACCAATTACATGGATCTCGGGTATATTCTAAGATTGGACTAAGGTCGCTACCACGCTGAGGGTACGAGAGAATGATGTTTCTAAGATCGCTTCGTGACGCAGATAGCCTCCACAGTTCCTAGTGATGCCATTCACCTGACTAATGCCCTGTACTCGCTATATCGGATTTGACGCAATTGCGGTATTCAAATTCATATTTAGATAAGTTTGTGATCAAATATTCATCGATGACATTCTAGTGTACTCGTGCAAATCTGCAGGAACATGCGTAGCATCTCCCATAGAATTGCAGATTCCTTAGAGAGCCGGGCTATACGCTGTTTAGTGGGGCGCTGGGGTTTTGGTTGTGACAAAGTAGCTTTCTTGGGTCATGTCATTTCGGAAAAAGGTATTAGTGTGGATCCTCAGAAGATCGAAGCTATAGTGAACTGGAAGCCGCCCACGAATGTTTCTAAAGTCTGCATTTTCCTTGGATTGGCAGGTTATTACAGGAAATTTGTTGAGGGATTTTCGAAGATAGCAACCCCGTTGACCAATCTATTGAAAAAGGATCGTAAATTCAAGTGGTCGATACCGCCAAAGAGGTTTTTGGTGAGTCGAGGCGTGTAGATTAACGATACCAAGCAAGGCACTACCGTCAAGAAAGGACGGTGCTATGGAAAATGCAAAGTGATGCCTCTGTGACAAGGGTTAGGGGTGTGTTTTGATGCGTGATGGTAGAGTGATAGCTTATGCTTCCCGCCGCTAGTTAAGCACGAGCGTAATCCACCCGACCCATGAGATTTAGAACTAGCAAAGAGTGGTTTTCACTCTAAAGATCCGAGACACATTCAGAGCATGCAAGTTCTCAATGAGAACAATTGATCATGAAGAGCCTCAGATATCTTCACCGTGAAAGAGCTTAACTTAAGGCGCCATGGTGGTCGAGTCGATTAAGGATTATGATCGCACGATAGAGTACCATCCGGAAGGCCAATGTGTTGGCCGATGCCTTGTCTGAAACCTAAACCGTGAGTGGGTTCCTATGCTTATCTACGCATCGTATATCTCCCATTAAGGATAAAGTTGAGATCTTTGGGAGTTCAGCTTGCAGTGTAATTTGATACAGTGGACACTGTCGGGTTTCATTTTATGCTCGTCCTCTTCTGCGGATTAGATCAAGGGAAGTTCGTAAGGTGTTTCAGAGATGATTAAGTTAAGGGCAAAGATTGAGGGTGGTAGGAAACCAGAGTTCTAGATCAGAGAGGATGGTGTAATAGTTAGAGGGAGTCGAATACACAGATTAAATAAGCGAACTAAAAGTAAATCACAAGAGGCTCACTTTCAAAGATATGCCACGCACCCCGGTAGCACCAAGATGTATCATACTCTAAGAGAGCATTATTGGTGGAAGGGTATGAAAAAGGAAATTGCAGATTTCATATCCGGATGCCTAACCTGTCAAATAGGAAAGGCAGAGCACCGTGGGCCCGTAGGAGATACGTACTCTTCCGATTCCCCGTGATGGAAGTGGGATAAGATTACTATGGATTTTGTTACCGGCTTCTGAGAACTCGAGACAACACGATGCCATGGGTGATAGGATAGACTAACGATCGCATTTTCCCGCTAGTAATGACGACCCATCGACAAGTCGGCCCAATTCATATGTGGAGGAGATAGTTTGGGATTACATGGTGTTCCTATATCGATAGTCTTCAGATCGAGACCCCATATTCACACATCCGCATTTCGTCCAATTTACGTGATGCCACGACTGACGCACTTTAGCACGCATTTCCATCCTCGACCGATGGTCGGGGCTAGAGAGAACTATTCAGACGCTAGAGAATATGCTTAGAGCCTGCGTGATAGAGTTTAAGGGAAGCTGGGATACGCATTTATCTCTGATGGAGTTCGCTCTACAACAACGCTTATCAATCCAAAGATGTGCATGGCTCCATTCAAGTATCGTATGGCCTAAGTGTCGTGACCTGTGAGAGTCGGGATGAAGTAGGAGAGAGGAGACCGAGATAGGCCTGCAGTTAGTACGACAATCTTAGATAAGATCCTGCATTGTCCGAGACAGACTAATATAGCCATGACGTACATAAAAGTTATGCGGACAAACGCCGTAGTGGACTATACTTTGTTGGTGGCGATAGGTCTTCTCCCTCAAAGTTTCCCTTGAAAGGTGTCCTTAGATTTGAAGACGCGAAAGTCGAGGCCCGTATACATAGCACACGAGATTATCACAGAGCGGGACCAAGAATGATATGTATTAGACCTTCCTCCGTAGTCATTCAAGGTACATAATGTGTTTCAGATCCATGTTCAAGTAAATACATTCCAGATCCCTCCCATGTACTCGTAGAGATCGCCAAGAGAACACAGAGGAGCAAATAATGCAGATAATATTAATAGATCGTGATAGAGTTAAATTTTGCGAATAAGGTCATTCCGTTAGTCAAAGTTATATTGGGAATCACTGGATTAAGGAGGCTACGCTGAGTCGAGGCTCGACGCGCAAATAATATCCTCGCTTGTTTTCTGCATTAAGGTATCCTCTTTATGTTAGTTTTGTTCATTTTGAGGACAAAATATTCTAAAGGAGGGAAGATTTGTAACGGCCCGTCCCGATAGGGTGTACTGTATGTGTAACCGTAGGGTCGCATATGTGCACCAAGGGCTTCCTTAATTATTTTCGTGCTATAATAGAATTTTTGAAAGTTGTTTTAAGGGTGAAATTATAAAGTTTTTAAAGAATTGTGACACTTTTACAATTAAGGAAAGTGGAGAGGTGAAATTCCAATTATGGAATTTTAAAAGGAATAATAATAATAAGTTACCATAATGGTTCAGGGAAGCCTAGAAAATTTCAGATTCGGATGACCGAAACGACCGAGCCGTTAAATTCGTCTCTCGAACCCAAAGGACTCAAAAAAATTTAGTTGAATTTTTGAGACACACATTTTACAATTTTCTTCTCGCGATATCACATGATTGTGTGGACTAGATTTTTACTTAAAATCTCAAGTCGAAAATGGCTCAGTTAAAGTTCATTTAAAATAATTGAATTGAAAAGAAATAAAATTTTCGAGGTATAAATGGACCCGAATGAGGCAATAGAAATCGTATATGAAAATAATAATAATAATAATAATAAAATAAAATAAAAAAGAATAAAAGTCCAACAGCAGGAGATGGATGGACTGAGCGTTGGAGAGAGGGAGAGACGATTTTTATTTTATATTTTCTTTCGCTTTCTTCTCGTGATTTATTTGAATCGAACCTTTAGATTTTCGTCTGAGCAGAAGGCAAAGTTGGTCTACGCGACGAGACCTACGCGCAGGCATTCAAGCCTTTACCCTCTTGCATTAGGACACATCCAAGTCCATTTAGCGACGCATCACTAAAATCACATATTCTCTCTACTCCGCCGGGTCGGTTGAGTAAGAACCTGAGCTCCTATTAAGAATGCTTTCAACTTATCGAAACTTCTTTTGACATTTTTCACTCCATTCATACTTTACATTTTTCTCGAGCAATTCACATCTGGTCGCCGCAAATATAGAAAACCCCTTAACGACCAGGCATCCCGCTAGTCCCAGAAACTACGCACTTCGTAACACTTCTAGGTGGCTTCCATTCAACAAACCACTTATTTTCTGATCTACTCCTGATTCCTTCTTTCGATACTATATGCCCAAGAAAGGACACTTCATTCTTCCAAAACTCACACTTGCTCAGTTTTGCATACAGCTGCTCTTTTCTCAAAGTCTCTAACACTACTCTAAGGTGTGTGTCATGACTATCCCGATCTTTTGAATACACAAGAATGTCAGTTTATGAACACTAATGACGAACCCATCCACATACCTATTTAAAACACGATTCATTAGGTCCAGAACGCCACTGAGCATTTGTCAATCCAAACGGCATTACAAGGACTCATAATGTCCATATCAAGGCCCCAAACGCCGCCTTATGCACATCGACATCTTTAATTCTCAACCGATGGTACCCAGATCGCAAGTCAATATTTAGAAAGATACTCGCACCTTTAATCGGGTCAAACAAATCATCAATTCGGGTAAATGTATACTTATTCTTTACCTGCTAACTTGTCTCACTTGTTGTAATCAATACATAGCCGAAGCGCACTCTCTTTTAACAAAAAGCACGAGAGCTCCCATGGTGATACACTTGGTCTAATAAACCTCTTTTCTAGTAGTTCTCGGTGAATCGCAATTTCAATTCTCGAGCCTAGCGGAGCCATTCTCGCATTTCCATGTAATGGATGCCGCGGTGGCACCCGGTACAACGCCAATAGCAAACTCAATCTCCCCATGTGGGGCAACCCGGTAACTCTTCCGGAAACACGTCCGAAAGTCGCTAACAGTAGGGATATCGGATACACTAGGCCTTGCCTTCACCATATCAATCACATAAGCCAAGTAGGCTTCACATCCTTTCCGTACCATTGTTCTAGCAGTGGCGGCAGATATCACATTAGATAGATGATTTGACCTCTCACCGATGAAGGTTACTTCATCTTCATTCGGTGTCTTTAAGGTTACTCTTTTCATTCTACAATCGACTATTGCTTCTTGATGCCTGACAACCACCCATCCCCTACTATCACATCCAACTCCCCCCGAAGGATAACTCAATCAAATCTCCCAAAATTCATACTCGTGATTTTGATGGGACAATCTCTATAGACTCGCTCACAATAACACTATGGGCAAGCCGGTTCGTCACCAAGATGTCATACCTAGCCACTTCGACAATTTACCTAGGTTGGGTATGTCAAGACATATGTATGAATGAGTCGATCCCGATCTATCAATGCATGCATAATAGTATCAAAGATATAAAATTCATCACCATCACATCCGGAGCCGGTATCTTCCACCGTTTCATTGCATATGCTCTGGGGCCGAGCATGACCATCTTGCCTACCCAAAGTTTGTGTCCCTTGTCTCTAACACCGGCAGGATGCAACACCTTATCATTTTCAGAACACTAAAAAGCCGTAATTCCCCGGGCCCCTGTGGTGTCAGAAATGAATGAGTCGAGACAAATTCTGCTCTGTGCCTTTGATCCAGCCAAATCAAAACAAGCACTGTAGTCTCCAACATTCTCCCTATGATTTCTCCCACAATGGGGGCAATGGCAACTGTCCTCCAGGAAGGACCTCCCGGTGTACTCGCAATCGATGGTGCCGGTAGAGTAGTATTCCTACCGTAGCCTCGTGCTATAGGCCGATTGGAACCCCCGTGGTCCCTTAATTTCTTCCTTTGTCGTTGTTAAGTCGGACTCCATCTGGATTTTCTTTCCTCGTCTTTTATCCTTTCTTTTCTCTTTCTTACTCTTTCCACATTCAATGCAATATGTCACAATTTCGAGAAATCCTCATGGCAAATGTCGCGGAAATGGGCCTCGACATGGTCATTAAGGCCGCCTTCAAACTCACGGCACTTTTTCTTCCTCACTACAAGCATCTCGAGCATACTTGCTCAACCCAGAATTCTCTTGATATTCAACACACTCATCCGTCTCGGGCTTCCGACATTAAACTCTCGCCCTTACGCCGGTTCTGTAGCAAATGCACCCACATAATGTTTCTCAACTCATCCAAGAAGAACTCCCGCACATTTCTCCAAGGTGCGGGTCCTGGTCATGGAAACCCACCACTCGATAAGCCCCATCCCGAAGTAATGAGGCTCACACATTCCAATCTCTCTTCCGCCAGTAAATGCATTTGCACAAGCATTCGCCGGTTCTCTCGAAAGCCAATTTTCCGCCTATAGAAGGCTCATCCTCTTTCTTCCC
The DNA here is from genome assembly GCA_016808115.1 of Tetrastigma voinierianum. Classification (NCBI taxonomy): domain Eukaryota; kingdom Viridiplantae; phylum Streptophyta; class Magnoliopsida; order Vitales; family Vitaceae; genus Tetrastigma; species Tetrastigma voinierianum. The sequence continues at coordinate 191,153 of JAEQBH010000797.1, forward strand.
ATAAAATCTACAGGTCGGGTACCTTGCCATTCTCTCAATGGTCGATCGCTTGGAGCACCATAAATTCGGGTTGCCCTACTTCAGAATGCTCCGATCCACCACGAGGATACCCATGGGCGACTTCCCGCCACTTGTTCCCGTTCATTCATCAGCGGCAATGGATGCCGGCCCACCTTCCACACTAGTAGGACTGTTTGGGCGAGTCCCCTGGTCATCCTCGACCCTAAGGGAAGCCGAACCGTCCATGCTTATCCTATTAAGACCAACAAGATTCGCGTCAGAGTCATGTCATCCTTTATATGCAAATGAAATGCATGTTATACACAATTTCAAAATCATTTACAAAAAATTTAAAATCATTTTGTAGAACCGCCTAAACTCTGGGGACTCCGATACACAAAGTCAGGATCGCCTCCACTTCCCCACCCAGACTGCCATGATCCTAACCGAGTCCGGATGCCACTAAAATCACCTCAAAATTACTCAAAATCATATCTCGCGGGAATGACATTTAAATTGGGCAAGCCCATAAACATTTACATTTAACAAAATCCATTTACAATGTAGGCATCCAAGCCTTTTCAAAATGATTTACAAAATAGATGTTCAATATTCAAATTGTTTATACAAAATATCCATATCAAAAAAAGAACACATGAAATGCACATGCCTGAGCATACCCGAGATTTCTTTCTTTATGACTCGACGCTCCTCGATCTCAGTCCGCTATCGATCATCATCTATCAATTGCACTACAAGATTGGTAAAAACAATACGCTTAAGCATTTTCATGTTTAGTGGTTCATACAAATCCATTCCTCATTCCAGCTCTTAAATCAATCTTATGCAATTTAATAATTCCGTAACTTTCAATCATTTTGATGATCAATATAAATACATTACATATACTTTGTTATATATATACAATAAATTATAGTTCATTGATCATCCCATAAATACATTTTCATAATCAATATTTCACAATCTCAAATCAATTCAAATATGCTCACAAATTCAATTTAGTTCTGACATTCAATTCAATTCTAAAAATCAATTCAGTTCTGAAAATAAATCGCTTATGCCAATCAATTTGGCTCAAGCCAATCACTTCACTGAGCACCACCCGCAGCCCATCAATTCATGATAATCTTAACGAATTTAACTCTATGTCTCTCGATATACAGAATATCGAGTCACCAAGACGTCCCGCTTAGGTCGCAGTCGGTATCACATGGTTTTATAACACGCATCGTCCTCGCCGGGCTGCTGGACCGGGTTATAAACAATCAATAGTGAACACTACCGATACGGTCTCCAATACCGCCGGATCGGAGCGACACATCAATGGGCCAAGAAGATCGCTATTCGAATTTATCGTATACCAATCTATCCTTAATGCGAAATAAACGGTTAACATTCTATTAAGGAAGTTCAAATCCTTTATAGCAAAATATAGTACAATATGTACGCTTGTATAAACAGTTTATTTTCAATAATCATGAAATTTTTTATATGCAAATATTTCACAATCACTTTTCTCAAATCAATTAAATCAATTCAATATGCTTTTAGAACAACATGCAAAAACTTGAAACGAGAATGTGAGTCGCGGGTAACAAACCCAAAAATATTTGCACTTTGATTCCAACTTGGAATCTCAATCACGCTATTTTCCTCCTCGTCATCTTATTCAAAACCATTAAAGAACAATATTATTCAAGTGTACTAGTGGTTTTGGTTAGATTGATTTTCGGAGTTTAATATGAGTTCCACTAAAAGATGAGGCAGGGGGGTGATGATTCTTGACTCAATGGCTTCATAGAGCGTAAAGAACACTTGAATCGGAGTTCTGACGTAGGAGTTGGGGACTCCTTCCAAGCTGGGAGGGCCAGTACACAGCCAAACCCGAACTCGACGAGCGTAATCTCGAACTGGACGAGCTCAGATACCACCTCGGTCAAACATCTCTATACTCCTCAGGAATATTAATGTATTCTGACTCAATGGATTTCCATAGAGTCCAAGAACACCCAAATCGGAGTTCAAACGAAGGAGATATGACCTTCCGGGGTTGAGGTCATGTAGTCAACTTTGACGAGTCGACTAATCGACGAGCTGCACTGAAGTGACGAGCTCAGTCAAACACCTCGGTCTGACATCTAAAATCCTCCTCAGGCAAATGAATGTATTCTTGACTCCATGGGCTTTCCATAGAGTCCAAGAACACCCAAATCGGAGTTCAAACGGCGAGATACGACCTTCCGGCCGGAGCATTACGCAGAATAACTTTGACGAGTCGACCAACCGACGAGTCAGACCGGCGACGGCGCCCGCCAAACACCCTCGGTCTGACATCTAACATCCTCCTCAGGCATATGAATGTATTCTTGACTCCATGCCATACCAACATCCAAATCGCAGTTCAAACGAAGGAGATATGACCTCCGGGTTGGAGGTCATGCGTAGTCAACTCACGAAATAATTTAACCGACGGTGCTAATCGCTTGACGAGCAATCAAGCCGCTGACGACTAATCGCTTGACGACAACCGTTGGACAACCACTGCTGGATCTACCCCCATTTGATCTAATTCTCCACTGTTGATCCATTCAATCGCTAGACGCATCAATCGCTGGACGACCACCGCCGACGACCACCGCCGGACGACCACTACTCGGATTTAACACCAATCGCTGATCGACCACCGCTGACGACACCGCTGACGGCACTACCGCTGACGACCATCGCTTGACGACCTTCGCTTGACGACCAACGCTTGACGACCACCGCTTGATGACACCGCTTTTGATCCATTAATCGCTTGACGACAATCGCTTGATCTACCACTCGCTTGATCTAATTCCTGCTGATCACCCTGGCTTTAATGACCCCGCTTGACGGCAATTCATTGACCCATTACTCTTAATCGTTTCCGTAGTGTGCCATTCATAACTTGGTCTGGCGTAAGTCCGAATTAAGAAATTCAAAAGCCTAACATCAAGCTAATTGATGTGGCTACAATTTACTAGAAGGACGAGACTACCAATTTCCCTCTCACTCGCACCCAAAATCAGCTCTAAGGTTTGGCTAGCTGCGCACTACCACAATGTGGCAGCTTCCCATGGTTTAAAATGCAACCAAACTTTCCCCTAAGGCCAGATAACTACCCAACAATCCTTAGGGTAGAAGAAGACCAAGTAGGAGAAGACCTACCTCATGGAGTTTGTCGAAGTCCCCGGTTCCGGTCTCTACTTGTAGCTCTTGTCACTAGGAAGGACTTCCCTTCGTGCTTCGCCGGAGACCTATGGTCCGATCGTCGGAAAAATCTAGAGAAGGTGGAGCCCTCTAACTTTCTTCTATTTTTTCTATGGATCACTTTAATCGCATTCTTTAAAAAGGAGAAGCTTCCTCCCTTCCCACATGCCACATGTCATTTCCTCGATTTTTTTCCTTTACTCATTTATTTCTCCTAATATCACTTAGACATATAAACTTATTTACAATTGACCCTTGGGTCCCCATTTACAATTTCTATATTTTCTTTTCACTTGGGTTCATTCTGGATTCAACAATCATCTAATCAATATTAAAAAAATTTTCAAAAATACCTAAGTTTGCCTCACTATACCTAATATATAATAATTTTTATTATAAAAATTTTAGGTATTGGGTGTTACATTTTGGTTCCGAGGTTCCATTCCTCGTTTATGATCCCGCCGTGTTCACGGACGAGAAGACCGGTAGTGTCTGAGAGTTCACTACCGATGCCAGTTCAGGTTCCGCGGGCATCACGCCTAGGGTATTTTAGAAATGGGCCACAAAGTGGTTGGTACTTGATTTTCGTATAACACTTTTAGATATTAACCACCGAACAGCTTTCAACAAATAGAATAGTTTTCGTAATTGTTCACAGCCAGTAAATAGTTTTCGTAATAGTTTTCAAAAGACGTAAATACTAGTACGCTTAAATGATTTTCATAGCAAAAACTTAGTTTTCATAAACGCTTTTACAACCATTTATGTACGATTTCATACGTGAGGCTCATATACATAACAACATTTAACTTATAAGCATCATCGAGTCCGGCTTCGCCTCACGCTTTATGTTTTTAAATAATTTTTCAAGTGCAAAAGTCAAGCCGAAAAGACCTTTCGAGGATCCTCACCCTAGACGCTTGTATGTTGTATATATATAAGATAAGGTGTAAAGTAAACGAATAAAAGTTAAATGTGACATTTTGTATATGTAAATATCTTTTCAGAAAATATGCATGCATGGTTTTGAGAAAACTAGGTCATGAAGGAAATTATGTCAGATTGATTCGTGATCTTATATTTTGATGAGGACCAGAGGCCTTATGGTTGTAGTTGGATTTTTAGAAAATATTGGGAGTGTATTTTTTTATGCAGGTGATTTTTGTATTTCGGGCTTGACTACCGTGCAATCGTTATGCTGCCGGATTTTTGTGAAATCTAAAGGTGTGATTTTGATTTTAAAGTGAAATTTTTTATAACCCACGTTTTCCAAAGATAGTTCCAGCAGTTCTAACGGGTTAGCTTCATGGTAACTTGTCAGTCGAGCGAGCTTGGCTGGAGGTTACTGTGGAGTTGCCAGCAGATTCCCTGTCAATAGGAAGGGGGTCTGTTAGTTGACCTCTCCGTTTTCGCTCATACCGAAATCAGCCAGCTGGGTCGAGGCCGCATCTCTTCACTCTCAAACTTCAAGTGGTGTGTTTGTCCCCAAACATAGTCATTGTAGGTATACTCGTCTCTCTTTCTCTATCGAACATTGTATATCTATGTCCATACATATTTGTCTCTATTAGGCTATATGTTCTGTAGTTGATTTGTATGAGAAACGAATGAATACGGTCAATGTGCGTTACCATGGGCGTCCTAAGGTATGGGTATGAAGAGGGGAAATAGATAATGGTTCGAAAATTATGAAAGCCCAATGATAAAATGGTTGTTTGTTTCATATTGTGTTTTTTTGAAGCAATGTTACTAAGGATTAACCTAAGTATACCCAATAAACCTTGGTCACAGACATAATGTACTATGGGTATTGTCACACCTATGAAAACATACTACAAAGTTTCTCGTTATGAGTATACGGTGCTAAGTCCCGACTAAGCCAACCTTCTCTTCTAGTCTCTCAAAAGCAATGTAAACGAGACAAACAACCTTTACATGAAGACTCTTCCCAGCTAGTATTACCACAACTATAAAATACAAAAATTCTCAAGTGTCTTAACAACTGTTTCAATACAAAAGAGAACCCACAAAATATATACAACTCTCTGCCTCCAACACTCTCCAACAACAAGAGGGGTAGAGGTTTTATATAGGAATCTAGACACCCCTTTTGAACAGTCACGTTCCTTTAAACAAGTGCGTCTCTTCCCAGTAGATGTAAGCTCATGGTTCTTTGGGCTCGGTCCATAAGGTGCACCAACTGCTACCTTTTCTAATCAGTCGCATCCTTTCTTGAATAGGTGCCAATCCATGAGTATCTAAGCTCCCTCCTATGCCTGCCCCTTGGTCAATGCTTAAAGAGTAGTGTCAATTGCTGCCTTCTCTAAAAGGTGCAAGCCACACTAAAGAGTCGCTCAAGCATCAGTCAATCGCTTTGGTCCATTTTCTACCAAGTCTTAGCCAAGCCATCTTCAATCAGGCATTCTACCGTGCACTTGGCGTGTCCTCCTTGCCTTAGCCATTTCAAGGTGTCATCCCACTATTGCAAAGTCTTCATGCATCTTGCTCACCAACCATGCGCTACCAACATCCAATATAAGCCAACTAAGCCATGACATTGCGCCTATGGCCATGCATTCGATTGCATAGCCATGTCGGTAGGTCATCCAATGCATGTCATGGAGCTCATACAAGCCATGTCGCAGGTCATCTCGCGTGCTAGGTCTGCCCCAAGTCCGCGACAAGGTGCACCCTATGCCTCCACCTTAGCGTCCTCTTTTCGAGCATTCTTCACCCTAACCCAACCCCCCTCCCCCCCAACCTCGCTTAAAGGGCTTTTTAAGCCTTTCTCATTATGTCTTGAGGAGACATCAAGGTAGTTTGAGTAGATATAATACAATATTTTGAATAATCATTTATCAAATTACATATTTGTCCCTTATTTCCCTCTTTATTCCTTCAGACAAGTTTATGAGCCTTAGTCTATGCCCACAGAGTCTTCAAATTGCACTAATGCCTCAAGACGCGCATTGTGTCAGGCATTGCTAGCGCACAACCCTTCCCATTTGCGTGAAGCCATGCCTGCAACACACTATTTCTCCACTAATTTGCTTGCCTTCCTTTAAGTCAAGTGTCCTCATGGGTGTAAGGCATACCCATGAGGCCCTTATTGTAATACCCCAAAATATGCCCTGACAATTTTATAACATGTTTAGGGTATAATAAAAGTAAAAGTATATTTTTTTGGAATAAAATAAGGCTAAAAATAAAATAAGCAAAAACCCGGAATTTATACAAAAACCAAGGTTAAATTGGTAAATTGCCAATTAAGGACCCAAATGACATAAGAATAGAAGATCAGAGGGCCAAAGTAGGATTTTGATAAGCTGAATCAGGCTAATAAAAATGAAAATGAGGACCAAAGAGTAATAAAAGAAAGATTTAAAAAAAATCAAATGGATAAGACAAAAATTTGTCTCTCATTTTGGTCTGTGAAGGAAAGACAAACCTGGAGTGCTAAGAGAAGAGTAGCGAGTAAGAAGAAGAAGAAGAAGAAGAGAAGAGAAGAAGGAAGAAGGAAGGATCAAGAAGAGCAAAGGTATGGAAAAGTATGGATTTTTGTATGGAAAAATCAAACCATAAACCCTTTTTTTTTTTTTTTTATGAATTTGGGTTGAAAAGAACCCTACTTGGTATATTAGCGGTGCTCGATAGCTTTTAATTAAATTGGAGTTGTTTTGGTTTGATTGGTGGGTTGATTTGAGGTCAGATGAAAACAAAGCATGGATTCCCCAAATTTTTAAGATCTCTGTGAAACTCTCCTAACCCATCAATCAGGTAGGATGGGGTTAGGAAACCATAAGTCTTCCTTTATATGTGTTTCTTGGGGAATTGTTTGGTCAGGTTTTGACTTGCCAAGTTGATCGTAATCCTCAATCGAGGAATATCATGAAGGAAATATGGGTTTTAGGGAGATGCTATCAAAATTCTCCAAAACCCATGTTTTTGTCCGGTCATAATTTCTCTTTATCCGAACCCGCTTCGATGTTCTGACTATATGGAAATCCCTTTGAGTCTAGAATCCATCCATATATACCTTAATGAAATTGGAACTCATATTAGGTCCAAAAATCATGAAAAAAAGTATGTCGTACTGGTTCTGATCGTAGTCATTGTTCATGGGAAGCCTCCAACTTCGGATTGTCATAATTTCTTCATCCGAACTCCGTTTCAGATGTTCTTGGACTATATAAAAAGCCCTTTGAGTATAAAATCCATCCATATATAGCTTGATGAAATTGGACCTCATTTTAGGTCCAGAAATCACGAAAAACAAGAGGGCCTTATTGGCTTGGCTCAGAAATGGTTCGCGAGGAAGCTCCAATTTTGATGGTCATGTTCTTCTGCCTCGAACTCGGTTTGTTTTTTCTGGACTTAAGTATGGAAAGCTCCTTTTCGAGTCTAGAATCCATCCATATATACCATGAAATCGGGAATTCATATTAGGTTCAAATCATGAAAAACAATAGGCCTCGCTCGATTCTCGTCGTAGTCACCGTCATTGGGAAGCCTCCAACTTCGGACGGTCATAATTTCTTCATCCCGAACTCCGCTTCATGTTCTTCTTTGAATCTATGGAAAGCCTTTGAGTCTAGTATCCATCCATATATAAATGATGAAATTGAATGATAATAAATAGCCTATAAGCCTACATGGTAAACTATAGTTATTCATGCATATATTGAGATATGAAAAAATGCAAAGATAATGAATAAATGATTGTAAATATCGTGATATGACCATCCTGAGGACAATAATTATTCGAGAATATGAGATATGTATCGAACATAAAATACATACATGGATTGCCCGCTAGAACTCCGGGTAGAGGGATAGATGGGCATGCCTATTAGGAAAAATAAGTCCGCTGAAGATACCCGATCACTTGGCCCCGTTTAGGCTCACATAGCCACTTTCCGCCCTTATATATGGTCATTGTCTCGTACAATGATAACAGTGCCTTCGGGCCCTTATAGATGGTCATTGTATCGCACAATGATAACAGTGCTTTCTGGCCCTTATAGACCAATGTTTTGTATAGTGAGTACAATGTCTTCGGGCCCTTATAGTTTCCTTTATCCACTTCGAAGGTTTATGCAAGCATGAAACATAAAACAAATGACTTGAATATGACATACGAAATGTATATGAACGTTGATAAGAAATGTAGCATGATATGATAAGTAAATATGCGATATGAATAAGCATGTTTAAATGATATGATATGTTAGTTGTATATGCATGTGTATAGAAGTGTGATGATCCTGTTAGTGGTCAGCTCACGTAGTTTATCTCCCACCGAGCGCAAAGCTTGAAGCACGGGTTTTCATTCGTAGGTACCTAAGCAGCAGGGCAAGAAGGTCGGATAACCTCACGTATTTCCAAGGTCAACACATAGTTAGATGCCCACCGGAAGACTTTTTGGTCTATTTTGTATATGTAATATTCTTTTGTTGTTTGTAAGAAAATGTAAAGTTTTTTGTATAAGTCTAACACTCCATTCAGGATCTTTGAATATATTTCAAATTCCGCCGCTACATAATATATCTCAAGATACATTCTTATTAGTGTATGAATGAACAAAGTTATAGTGTATTAAATGAATAGTGACACCCATTTACATCATACGTAGCGTATGGCTCAATGTCAAAAGTTAGTCGCACGAGCCTAGGTTTAAAGCGTTGACAAAAGTTTTAAACCTTTCAGATAGATTATAAGATAAACATGCATATGTTAAGTAATGTGTTGACCTCTGATGTGGATGTCCTTGTGTTTTGTATAGATGGATTGTTCTAAAGAAGCTGTTGAGAGTGTTAACCTAAGGGAACAAGAGTTAGCTTCGAAATGTAAAGTAATGTACCCACGAGCTCACTGGGGCCTTGCTGAGAATATCGCAAGACATGGCTCGGGTATTGGATAGATTGACCGTTCCTAAAGCTCTAATAGACATAGTAAGAAGACATGGAGCAAAGGAATTCCATGGGTCAAGCATGGAAGTGTCAGCGAAAGCCGAATTCGCTAGAAAAGCCAGAAAGCGGATCGGGAAGAGGCTGGGATGCCCTCCCGATCAGAAAGCATCATGTGCAGTCTCACTATTGCAGGGTGAGGCATATGATTGGTGGAACCTAGTGCTCAAAATTCCAAGGATTTCGAATCCCATGACATAGGAATTCTTTGTCCAAGAGTTCAGTGGCAGCATGTTAAGGTGACATGCTGGGAGTCCGCTAAAACGCTCCTAAATATGAAGCAAAGGAACTTATCTATGGCTGAGTATGAGAAAGAGTTCAACCATCTCAGCAAATATGCACCGAAAGTGGTCCTCACTGAGTCATTTTGGTGTAGACAATTTGAAGATGGACTACATGATTCCATCAAGAGGTACTTAGCACCTGTGACTTCTCTCCAACAGGTGAAATTTTATCAGTTGGTCCAAGCTACAATGAAAGTGGAGAGAATAGAAACTAGAAGCAAAGAAAAGTCTCAAAAAGGAGTCTCCTCCTCTTCTTGTAAAAGAGCTAGAGATGTTCAAACCAAGTCCATACAGGATTCGGCTACAAGAGATAGAAGACAGGGAGGTACAACAGTATCTTGTGCGGGTAGAGGTGCTTCAATTGGATAGGGAGAAATCCCAGAGTGCACTCATTACCATAGACGACATTCAGGTGTTTGCAAGTTATTGACAAGAGGGTGTTTCCTGTGTAGCTCGGCATTTGATAAAGACAAGTCTCCTAAGAGTCAGGATAATAGAAGCTAACAAGGAAGTGGCAGAGGAAGATTCGCGACACTACTTTCGACTCATGATCGAGGTAGGATCGTGAGTGGCCCATCTCGCATAGAGACGAGAGGCATAGTTTCGTAGACAAAGGGATCGCCCTATGCCTACAATACTCAGCATGAGCATATATTCTATGAATGCTGTGAGGATCAGGATGCTCCCGAGGTTATACTGGTATATTTTCTTTATATGATATCGAGATGCATGCATTGATCGATCCTGGATCTACCATTCATACGTGTGCATAGAGCATGTATTTGACAAAAGTACCAAATAGATGGAGAAATTAGCATATGATGCATGTGACTAGTCCGGGCTGGGGCAACGTTAGTGTGAATAATGATACAAAAAATTGCCCCTATCATATACAAGCAAGAGAGTTTCCTGCTGATTTGATAACCTTACCATTCCGAGAGTTTAACTTGATTCTGGGAATGGATTGGTTGACTAAACACCAAGCCATCGTTGATTGTGGACAAAAGCCAATAGTGTTGAGATGCTTTGATTAGTCTGATGTGATAAGACAAGGTATTAGATCCAGCGTAATGTCCAATGTGATCTTAGCCATGCAAGTAGGGAGATTTATAAGAAAAGGATATGAGGCATTCTTAGCCTTGATACTTGACTCCAAGAGAGGGCAAGTTGATGTGGAAAAGATTCCAATAGTAAGGGAATTTCCATATGTATTCCCCCGAAGAGTTACTGCTGTGCATTCCCTTGAGAGGGAGGTGGACTTATCCATAAATCGGTGCTGAACAACCCCCCGTGTTCAGTGGCACCCATGTGATGGCTCCAAAGAGAGTTGAAGGAGTTAAAGGTTCAGCTACAAGTGCTTTAGATAAAGGGCTTGTAACGACTCCAGTGTTTCGCCTGCGCACCTTTTATTTGTGAAAAGAAAGATGGCACTCTCTACGGATGTGCATCGACATCTGTGAGGATCAATAAGGTGATGCTGAAAACAAGTACCTATTGTCGAGAATCGAAGATCTTTTTGATCAGTTGAAAGGAGCGGGTGTCTTTTCGAAGATCGACCTACGATCTGGATATTATCAATTGAGAGTACAGGAAGTAGATGTGCCGAAGACCACATTTAGAACCCGATATGGCCATTATGAGTTTTTGGTAATGCCATTTGGGTTGACTAATGCACTAGTAGCATTCATGGATTTAATGTATAGGGTATTCCGACCCTACATGGATCAGTTTGTAGTGGTCTTTATTGATGACATCCTCGGTGGCCCCTAAGGATGCACAGAACATGAACAACATCCGGGTGGGTCAGTCTCTCAGACGCTTAAGAGAAAAGAAGCTATATGCTAAGCTCAGCTGAATGTGATTTTCGCTAAAGGAAGTTTCCTTCTTAGGCCATATTGTGTCAATAAGGCATCGAACCTACAAAGATCGAGGCCATTGTGAATTGGAAACCACTCGAAATGTAACCGAGGCGAAGTTTTCGGGCCTAGCAGTTATTATAGAAGACGGCGAGAGGCTTTTCACATAGCTTCTTCGCTACTCAAGTTACCTCAGAAAGGAATAAAGTTTGAGTGCCCACAAATGTCAAGGCAATCGCTTTGAACAATTGAAAGGGATCGGGTTGAAGCACTGCGATTGACGCAACCCACTCGAAAAGAAAAAGCAAATTCGCATAAGATGCTTCGCAGAATGGGCTCGGGACGCTGCGGTTAATGCAAAGATGGGAAAGTGGTGGCTTGCGCGTCTGCATGCTTGAAGCCACATGAACAAATTATCCCACCTCATGACCTAGAGTCGGGTCAGGTGGTAGTGTTTGCTTTGAAATACGGGCGACACTACTTATACTGGGGAAAGTACGTAGAATTTACACCGACTAGTCAGAGTCTCAGTACTCGCTAATGCGCAAGAGCACCTGGAACGGGGCGTGGTTTGAGTTATTTAAGGATTATGACTGCATCATAGATTACCACCCTGGAAAGGCTAATGTAATAGCCGATGCTTTAAGCCGAAAGACAGTGGTTGCAATGTCACTACGGTACAGTGATTGGAGACTAGCAAATGATGGAGCTATGTTAGCTCAACTAGAAGCGCAACCCATTTTAAAGCAAATGATTATAGATGCGTAGAAAAATGATGAAGAGCTACATAAAAATTTACAGATGGTTATAGATGGTGACGACCGTGAAGCTTTCATGAAAGAAGCCGAAGTTTGTATTTCCGTAATCGTATTATGTGTGCTAGATGATAAAGAGCTAAAGAAAAAGTTGTTGTTTGAGGCTCATCATATGATATTTACCATGCATCTTGGAGGTAATAAGATGTACCAGGACTTGAAACAGTTTTATTGGTGGAAAGGAATAAAAAGAGATGTGACTGAGTATGTGTCTAAGTGTTTGACGTGTCAGCAAGTCAAAATTGAACACCAAGTACCAACAAGTTTGTTAAATCCTCTTCCAATTCCCCAATAGAAGTGGGATAACATTACCATGGATTTTGTGTCAGGCTTCCCCCTCACACAATAGAAGCATGACTCTGTCTGGGTGATTGTTGATAAGCTCTCAAAGTCGGCCCATTTTATACCGGTCAGGATGGACCATCTCTGGCGACGACTAGTCGAAGCTATATGCGGGATGGTGATCGTATGGACGCATGGTGTACCGTTATCTATTGTGTCAAATAGAGATCCGTGTTTTACATCAAGGTTCTAGAAGGAATTACAGTAAGTTTTGGGTACTGAGCTGAAGTTCAGTACAACATTCCAACCGTAAACAGATGGATAGTCATAGAGGTTGATTCAAGTACTTAAAGATATGCTTCGAGGTTTTGTCATGGAATTTTCGAGAAGTTGGGATAAGTATATTCCATTGATGGAATTTTCCTATAACAATAGTTTTTAGTCAAGCATTGGTATGGCACCATACGAGGCTTTGTATGGCAGGAATAGAACTCTGCGGTCTTGACTCCGAAAGTTAAATGAGCATAAAGTGATCGGGTCCGCATAGTGAAAGATACGACAGAGAAAGTGCGCTTTTATTCGAAACTAAAGGCGACTAGTGATGGACAAAAAATCTTATGCCGATTTGAATAGAGACATTGCATATGAAGTGGGGAAAGATGCGGTCTTCTTGAAAGTATCTCCGTGGAGGAAAATTTACTCTGGTCAGAAAAGTGGAAACTGAAGTTCGGGAGGTTCATAGGGCCATATGAGGTTTTGGAACGAATTGGCCCTATGGCTTATCGTTTGGCACTCCCTCCAGAATTGGCCAAATTACACAATGTGTTTCATGTGTCGATGCTTCGAAGATACCGCTCTGATGAGTCGCACATACTATCAATGCAGGATGTGCAAATACAAGTAGATTTGTCATATGATGAAGAGCCAAAAGCTATTCTGGCTCGAGAGGTGAAACAATTATGGAATAAGCAAGTACCGTTAGTGAAAGTGCTCTGGCAACACCATGACAGGGAAGAAGCTACTTGGGAGCTAGAGGCAACTATGAAAGCGCAGTATCCGCAACTCTTCACTACAGGTAAAAATTTTGATGATGAAATTTCTTTAAGTGGGGGAGAGTTGTAATACCCCAAAATATGCCTTGATAGTTTTATAACATGTTTAGGGTATAATAAAAGTAAAAGTATATTTTTTCGGAATAAAATAAGGCTAAAAATAAAATAAGCAAAAACCCAGAATTTATACAAAAACTAAGGTTAAATTGGTAAATTGCCAATTAAGGACCCAAATGACATAAGAATAGAAGATTATAAGCCAAAGTAGGATTTTGATAAGTTGAATTGAGAATAAAAATGAAATTGAGGACTAAAGAGTAATAAAAGAAAGATTTAAAAAAAATCAAATGGATAAGACAAAAATTTGTCTCTCATTTTGGTATAGGAAGGGGAGAGCAAACCGAATAAGAAAAGAAGAGAAGGAGAAGAAGAAGAAGAAGAAGTTAAGAAGAAGAAGAAGAAGAGAAGAGAAGAGAAGTTAATGGGGCAAAGGAAGGATCAAGAAGAGCAAAGGTATGGAAAAGTATGGATTTTTGTATGGAAAAATCAAACCATAAACCTTTTTCTTTTTTTTTTTTGATGAATTTGAGTCCAAAAGAACCCTACTTGGTATATTGGTGGTGTTCGGCGCTTTGCATCAAATTCGAGTTATTTTGGTTTGATTTTGTGGTTGATTTGGGGTTGTATGGAAACTAAGTATGGATTCCCTAAATTTTTTAGACTTAGAAAACTCTCATAACCCATTAATTGTGTAGGATGGGGTTATCAAACTATGTTTTCCCCTATACGTGTTGCAGGAATCACTGTCAGGTTTCGACTGTGGGCCAAGCTGATTGTAATCCCCAATTGAGGAATATTTGTATTAAGGAAATATCGGGTTGAGAGATGTCACAAAATTTCTCCAAAACTCATGTTTTTGTTCCTTTGGGTCATAATTTCTTCGCTCGATCCTCGTTTGATGTTTCGACTCTATGGAAAGCCCTTTGAGTCTAGAATCCATCCATATATAGCTTGATGAAATTGGAATGATAGTAAATAGCTCATGAGCATACATGGTAAACATAGTTATTCATGCATATAACGAGACATGAAAAATGCCAAGATACGAATAAATGATTGTAAATATCGCATATGATCACCGGATGACAATATTTATTCGGGGATATGAGATATGTACTGAACATAAAATACACATGGATTGTCTTCTTAGAACTTGGTAGAGGGATAGATGAGTATGCCTATTAGGGGAAAACAAGTCTGCAGCATATTGATCAGTTGGCCCCGTTTGGGTCATTACAACGCCTTCGGGACCTTATATATGGTCATTGTCTCGTACAATGATAACAGCGCCTTCGGGCCCTTATAGATGATCATTGTCTCGCACAATGATAACATCGCCTTCCAGCCCTTATAAACCACTATTTCGTACAGTGAGTATAGCGTCTTCGGGCCCTTATAGTTTTTTTTATCCACTTTTAAGGTTTATGCAGGTATGAAACATAAAACAAATGACTTGAATATGACAGACGAAATGTATATGAACGTTGATAAGAAATGTAACATGATATGATAAGTAAATATGAGATATAAATAAGCATGTTTAAATGATATGACATGTTTGTTGTATATGCATGTGTATAGAAGTGTGATGATCCGTGTTAGTGGTCGTCCACGAGTTTATTCCCACTAAGTGTAAAGCTTAGCACGGGTTTTCATCCGTAGGTTCTAAGGCAGGCAAGAAGGCCGACAACCCTCATCGCCCCAAGGTCAACACATAGTTAGGATGCCCACCGAAAGACTTTTTGGTCTATTTTGTATATGTAAATTCTTTGTTGTTTGTGTAAACAAATGTAAAGTTTTTTATAAGTCTAACACTTACTGCGGATTCAATATATTTTGAAATTTCGCTACGTAATACATTATCTCAAGATACATGCTTATTAGTGTATGAATGAACAAGTTATAGTATATAGGTAAAATGAACAGTGACACCCTCGCCCTACATCGTATGTGGGTGGTGGGTCGGGGGTGTCACACTTATGCTCAATCATTCTCTCAAGTTGTCGAGGGGCTAACAAGTGTAATCCTTGTACACGTTAGGTACTACCTCGAAAAATGTTAAGTACTAGCTCAGTAATGCTTGGGCACAACCAGAAAGTACTATGGGTACAACCCATGTAATCCTTACGTACTACCTTTGTGGACAATAGGTAAAATCTTAGTATACCTTAGGTATTGCCTCAATAAACCTTTGGTACTAACATATTGTATTATGGGTGCTACCCATGTAATCTTTAGGTACTACCCATGTAATCCTTAGGTACTACCCTAGTAAACCTCATCCACTATCTCAGTAAACCTTAAGTACTACCATTATATACTCTGGGACTACATGTGACGCCCCAAAATCCACGGGTTCGTTGATCACCCCTCAACCCGCAGAAATCATGTGGATATCGTGTAACCCAACACCACATTGTTGTGTCCCATTTACCGGGACCCACAAACTTGCAAAAATCGAACAGAGTCCCCTTCGCATGGGGAGTTCCACCACAAGAGCCAACTTGCACAATATTTAGCACTGTAGGAAAACAGTGTCTACAGGAATCCCCGGATTTGCCTAGGCGAAGCTTACCTTCGCTTGGGTGAAGCTTACCTTCGCTTGGGCGAAGTTTACCTTCACCTAGGCAAGCATAATCAATTTTCAAGTCGGCCTTGGGCTCGCCTAGGCGAACTTACCCTTGCCTAGGCGAACTTATGCGGAGGCAGTGCCTACTATTACAAGACAATTGCATAAAAGAAAGTCCATTTCGAGTTTAATTACACTCTTTTACACGAAAATATACATATGAGTTCAATTTCACTCATTTACACATTAATGATATTACCAAATGGATTTATCTAAAAATTTTACAAAATTATCACAAAGCCACAAGCCGATTTTCTTCTATTCTGGGGCCGGCCTCTCGATGAGAGCTCCTAATTCGCGCATTTCCCGCACCAAATGTTATCCCTGCAGCGAGCCATGTCTAGTGAGGCTACTCCCCATCTAAGTGCATGCAATGCTTACACTTAACAATTTTCACATTCACATCACAATTCCAAGCAAGATATGCAATCCTAGGTTGGAATTCTACATGTCATGCCATGAAATGAGATGCGACTCACTCATGCACCATACTCGAGTCTCTACCAACTCCTATCATACTCGAGTCTTTACCGACTCTCACCACACAATGTAAAGCCAATGTGTGGTAAAATTTGTCATTAGTGGATTACTTCCAATGATCATTTTCAAACAAAATTCATTTGTTTATAAACCAAAAGTTTTGTGGATGTTACATTTCATTTACAAAACCATGTGTCTTTTGTGGGGCAGCGAATTTTCGGGGTTTCACCGCAGGCTTTGCATGTCTTCCAACACTTTTTGGACTTTCACCGTTGGAGTGTCTGAACCAGACCAAGTCTTTCACCTGAGGGAGTATCTAACCCTTCTTGCTATTACCCGACACAAGTTTTTACCATTTTATTCCATAGTGAGACTCTGTTGGGCTTTGCTCAATGGTAATGAGTCCACTTACCAATCACCAACTGAGGTGATTAATTTTAATCATGCACTCACACCCATGTAATGCGATGTTTCCGTGCATAATGCAATATGACGCACCATTGCATGTCTATGTTATACCACATATGGGATGAATGTCATATGGACAATTTATCTCATGCATTACGGACAATTATATTACATGCATATAATTTCCATCACAACATTCATTTCAATGTCAATATATAAGCACACATATATCAACAACAATAAACCAAATCAAGTTATTACCAAATAAAGTAATAACCACTTTAACCCTCTAGGCTAATTGTGGCATATACAATGCCCACAAAAACAACCATCTAAGTAGTCCCAAACTGGCTCTTAAACTGACCATGAAATCGGCCAAAACAAGCCTTTAACACAGGCCAAAATCCCGGCCAAACAGGGCCTTAACAGTCTGAAATAATCTTTTTAATCCAAACAGTCCCTAAACACTTTTTTTGACATATTACACACAATTCACATAGCGCCTGTAGTTCCTGAAAGCGGCATTTAAAATCGTTTGGCAGCATCAACAGTCCCTAAGGGCAAGGATTTCAGCCAAATAGCCCTTAAACCATGCTTTGAGCATGTCATGGACACTTCACAAACCGAACCACAAAACCGGCCACAAATAAGCCATAAAACGACTTTAAACGGTTCCTAAATCAACCAAACAGGGCCTTAGGACCTCTACACCACATTTTCCTTGAAATCAGCCCCTTATGGTGGAAATAAACCAGAATAGGAAGAATCCCTACCTCTTGAAGCGTAGTAGCACAAGTAGGAAGCCTCCCTAGCCCGAAATCTTTGATTTCCCAAAATCTCTTCCTTTGGATCTTTGGTGAAACCTCTCCTTTTTGGGTACCCACGTGTAGCCCTCGTCAAGTAGATGAACTTTCACTCTTGGCTCGGCCAGTGCGTAGTGGAACTCCGAAAGTTGAAGAGAAGCTTGGATAACTCTTCTCTTCTCTCTCCGTGCTAAGAAGAAAACGGGGAAAGAATAGATCTTTTCCTTTTTGTTCCCCCAAGCCCATTAGTTAAGTTTAAGTGGGTGGCTCATGTAGCACCTCATGTAGCACCACGTGTTCATGACCTGTTCGGGTCCGTTTCTGTCCCGAAACGATTTATTTCATCCTAGTTTAAGTTCAATTTATTTTAAATGAACTTTACTTAATTTATTTTCCACTTTTGAGATTTTTCTTAAAATCCCGTTTTTGGGGTCAGCCAAGCGCCCGACACCTCGAAAATCATGAAAATCCAACTGTCTCGGAATTTAACGAAATATGTCTGAGTAACTAGATTCCGTAAGACGAATCCAATGATGGGGTCCATTTCGTCATCCGGGATCTAGAAAAATTCCAGGTTTGCACATGTACTATAGCGACAATTTACCATTTTGCCATTTTTCGAAAAAATTCAAATTTACTCGGGTTTCACACTACACATGTTAACCTTAGGCGCTATTGTGTGGACACTGGCTAAAACCTTAGAAACCCATAGGTACTACCTTAGTAAACCTTGGGCACTATCTAAATGTACAATTTACAATGGGTACTACCTAGGTGAACCTTAAATATTAGCTTTGTAAATTTTATATACTTACTTAGTAAACCTTAAGTATGATATGAGTTAACCTTTGTACCACCATTCTAGGTACTACACATGTTAACCTTATGTACTACCTTTGTGGACACTAGGTAAAACCTTAGGTACTATGTGGTGCCCCCGATGCGCCCCCAGTACTTTTACTTTTACGATATAATCAATTACCAATGCAATAATCGTTTCCAATAAGTAGCTATATTTGTTTTTAGATACCATTCAAATCAAATTTCAATTTCTCATTTAAGAAACATTTCACATATTCAATGAAAATATATACATATATACTAATTCAACTTAAAGGGGGTCCATCATTTTGTTTTCAATACACATTTTCATTAAATATGGCAGTACATGCCATTTGGTCCATTTGCCACCTTTATATATATTATGGCATTATAAGCCGTTTCAATACTAAAATTTACAAAACAAAATCAGAATTCACTTTTTTGAATTATAGTTTCAATACAAAAAAATAGTCAAATCAAATTCATGTATGCATGTGACGGAGCTTCACTTTTCCTCCATGTGGCTTTGACGATGACTCTGAATCTCAACGGCCCTTGTCTTCGTACCTATTTCTCACAAATTACCTTCTCTTGCCAATGGTAAAAACATGTATTTAACATTTTTAAATGCTTAGTGGTTACATAGTTCTCTTTTCCATTTCAGTTTAATTCAAATCATGCAATTTTTAACCTTTTTGAATGATCAATGCAATACAATACATATATTCATTTCATATACATTCATATACAGTTTATTGATCATTCCAAATATGCACTTTCACATGCAATAAATCATTAGCTTACAATTTATGCATTTCCAAAATTTTCTTATCATTGCCCTTATTGAATTACTTATGCTTTGATGCGGGGATAACGAATCATCGACGCGGTCCGTTAGGCTGCGGGCGGTATAAATTTTTTTATAACGCCAATGCGGTCCCATTTAGACTCTTACAGGCTAGTTAATACAAATCAATTCGTGAGCAATGCCGATATTGTCCCGTATTCTGGTTAGGAAGTGACACATCATTAAATTGTGCCAGTACTTCTCATTTGACCCTTATTGGTATACCAATCTATCCTTAACTCGAAATTTAACGGTTAACATTCTATTAAGGGCATTTAAATCATTCATAGCAAAATACAACGTAGTATATACATCTTTATACAAATAATTCATTTTCCGATACTCATGCATTTTTTTCATAAATCATTTCCTGATTATTTACTTGCAAATCAATTAAAACACTTCAGTATATGATTTATTTAATCATTTTCAATAATAGAACAATGATCGTAAGACTTGAAATAGAAGAGATTGAATGGAGAACAAACTCCAAAATGGAAACAAAAGAGTGACAGGTTGGCTTTGTTGCACTTTGATTCAAATCCTCGAGTCCGTCCAAATTCGATGCTCCTCTGTCGACCCTGTTCAGCTGATGTAATCCTCATTATTGGTAGTATTATAGGAGTTCTATTTAGGTTTACGTTTACTTGACTCCCTTTCGGTACATTGTTCATTTCGTTTTTTTCCCATTTCCTCATCCTTAGACATTCTTATCATTCTATTAGCTAATGAGGGCAAGAAACAATGTTTTCATTTGAATTCAGGCTAAGCGAGCGAAACCTTTTCATATAACTTGTATACTTGTAAGAACCTTTTCATTCACTTATTAGTATCCTCATTAGTCTAATGGATGATGGTTAGAATTAACGGAAGAGAGGAACCAAAACATGACTTACAGGTATGCCTAGGCGAAGCTTCGCTACGCCTAGGCGGAGCATGCTACGCCTAGGTGGATCAGAACAATCGAAAATTTATCCTCGGGTTCACCCAGGTGAAGGGGCCTTCGCCTAGGCTGAGCTTTACGCCTAGGCGTGCACTTCTAAGCCTAGGAGTAGGGGTGTTGTGCTGATGTAGAAATTGACAATTTTTGGCCATTTTCACCGAAAATCTTACCCAATACAACCCCAAAACGAGTTACAACATTTCAAAACACTTTTATACCACATTTGGGGTTTTATTAAACCCAAACACAAATAGAAAGGGGGTTAGGGTTTGGTTTTTCTTACCTTAAACCTTGATTTTCTTTCCTTTCTTCTTTATCTTAACCAGTCAACATCAGCTGATTTACATGGAGAAGAAAATCACAATTCCCTCTCTTCTTCTCTCAACCAAGCCCTAGCTCTCTATCTCTCTTTAAAAGTATGAAATGCCCCCTTTTAAGACTAAATTTGGTCTTATGCCTTAAGTCTTCATAAGGCCTTGTTTGGCTAGCTCATTAAATGGGCCTTATCTTTTTTTTTTTTTTCTCATTTTAACTCTTCATTTTCACTTCATTTCATTTCATTCTCATTTTAACATTTACACTCCTCATTTATGACCCTTAGGTCCTCATTTGACATTTTTACCAAATTTATTTGGTTCTTGTAAAATTTTCAAATTTTTTATCATTTTTTCATTTTTAGCCATTTAAACGCCAGAAAAATATAATTTAATTTATTTTACACCTTGAACATGTTATAATTTGTTAGGGTATTTTTAGGGCGTTCTTTGTAACACCTGAAATATCTCTTAACAGGTTTCGAATCTTGTTTAGGGTATATTAAAAGCTAAATGGAATTTTGGAAATAAAATGATAGACAAAAAATTAATAAAGAGCAAAAGGGTAAATATGTAATTTACCACTTGAGGACCTAGTGGTCATAAATGGGAAAAGACAGGGTAAAAAGTGGTCTTTTACACTTGTGGGCATAAAGGCATAAAACAATAAGTTATATGCAAAAATGAAATTTAGAAAAATATGGAATAGAAAATAGAAGAGAATGGAAGGCTAAATAGCAAAAATGAGAAAGAGTTTAAAAATGCCAAGGCACGAACATGGCCTTAACAAAAAAAAAAAGAGATTGGATAAGAGCAAATGGTCTCTGTTTTGAGAGACCCAGCGTGAATGAAGAGGAGAAGGGGAGAAGAGAGAGGAAGAGGAAGAGAGAGAAGAAGAGAAGATGAGGAGTTGAGAAGATTCAAAGGTATGGAACTTTGTAGTATATGGATTTGTATCGGATATATTTGTGAGGTTGTGGTTGTAGGAACACAGTACAGATGGATGTTGTGGCAGGGTATTTGCTTTATAAATCCCTTTGATCTCTAGGGTTTGTTAAATTTCATCGTAACCTTAGATTTCTTGAAATTTGCGGATTAATTAAAATCCATATGGAACAAGATGAGCATGGAATCACTCCACTTTGAGGTTGGATTCGTGGTTAAATAATAAATAATTAAGGTTAGGGTTTAGAATAAACTAACTAATCCTTGTGTTTGGGTTGTGTATGGGTTATGATATATTAGAATGGTTGGAGAAATTCTTGGAAAGTTTTGAAGAAAGATATGTAATGAAAGATGAATTGAGTAAAATTGAGATTACAAGATGAATTTGGAGTGGTTTTGACGTGTTTATGGAGTATTGGGTTGATTTGGGTATCAACATATGGAAAAATGGGAGAAAAACACACATTCTGGGCATTTTCGGGGGACCTGTACCGGTACACCTTGGACTTGTATCGGTACTTATGCGCTTTAATATCTAGTAAGTAATTTTAATGTTTAGTATTTTGTAGCGTAATTTAAATGTTTAAGTGAGTGGAAATACGAAACATGGAAACAAGGACAGGAAATTTACAAGATTTAAGGACAAAATTGTAATTGAGACCCAAAAGGGCTTAAATGTCATAATTTGAAAAGACTATGGGCCAAAATACAATTTTGAGAACTTGGAATACAAATAGTCAAACATGGAGGGACCTTTTTACAAATAAAGAAAATTAACCCAAAAATGGGTTTTATTTAAAAGGCTGACGGCCTTAACAAATCCATGATTTAGGAACCCAAGAATTTGGTCTCCAAAGGGCAAAAAAAAAAAGAACAAAGCAGTGAAGGAAAGAGAAGAGGAGGAAGAGAAGAGAAGAGTAGAAGAGGAGGAGGGAGATGGCAGAAGCCAAATTAAGGTGTAAACTACTTTGAGTATGGATTTTGTATGGATCTAATTTTAAGAATTGTATGGTTAACATCTATCTTTGTCTCTAAATCTAGGGTTTTGATAGAATTGCATTCTAACCTTAGATTTCTTGAGGAAATTAAGGTTAGTAAAGACCACTGAGGAACGAAGATAAGTATGGAATCTCCCTTTTGTTGTTGGATTCATGGTTAAAATGGAAGGAAATTGAGTTAGGGTTTAGAACAAACCCTAACAAATCTTAATTCTTAGTTTGTGTATAGGTCATAACCCTTGTTGGAATGATCTTTGGAGGGAATTCTTGAAGAAGAATTTTGAAAGCTTATATGTAATTGAAAGATTAATTGAATAGAAAAGAGATTCAATTGAATTTGAAATGGTTTTGATGTGTGTTTGAGAGTGTAGGATTAGTTAGGTATCAAAAATGTGGAAAAATGGGTGGCTTGTACGATGCAGGCAATTTCATTGACATGCGTTACACCCCTGAACTGTCTTAGAGTAGACTTTGGGTTAAGTCATTTTGGCCAGCGATGTCTAGGTACAGATTAGACTGTCTTAGGTACCGTTAGACTATCTTAGGTACACCACTGATACGGATTTCCTATTTCGACCAGGTTTTGCTTCAGTGCAGCCATGCTTGCTCCATTTCTTATCAGTTGGGTGGATTCAAGTGAATAATTAAAATAGACTTCAAGGAGAGACAAATATATAGAAATAGAAATCGTCCAATTAGACTCTAAGTGACTGAAAATTCACTGAGTGGGAGGTATGTGACGTCACATAGTTTAACATATGATGGTCGGTTCATTTGGGGATATCTTGAGTTCGGTACTTGGTGGGTGATTCCGGTTAGAATAGAACCCCTTAGCACCTTAGATTTAAAAGGGTACAAAGATCCGATTGTCAAATATTGTGAGACAAGACGCTGGAAAATAAAATATTTCAAAGCTGTCCCTCGATGCAAAATCGGTAAGCAGGCTAGTTGGCATAGAAAATGCCATAACGATTGGATAGTGTTAGGCAATTTCAATTTCTCGTTAAATAGTTCATAGAGGACTGGAAATACATGACGTTGAGTGAATACATGGAAAAAATTATCTTTATACAAGTAATATGAAATACCATGCGAGTATAACTTTTTATAGAAAAATATGGAAATACAAAAATGCGCCGATCTGTGTTCATGAAACATAAATCTGATATACTGTGCTGGCTCAAGTGACGTGACCATGGCGGCTTAAATACAATATGTCATGAACACGTAATGTGACGAAACACCATATTACTGCTGATGATAATGGATCTTTGAACTCATATAATTGTAAAACCTAAGACCGGTTGTTAAATGACTACTGACACTCATCTGATTAGTACTTGGTGCCTACAGTTAGTTCTCAGGCATGTTAGTACTTGGGTACTCTGATTAGTGCTCAGGCACTCTTGATTAATACCGGTGCTCTTTGGTGATTAGTGCTCTGGCCTCTGTCTGTTAAGTCTTGGCCCACTTAAGTCTTGTATAGTATCTTAAGTACTTATTGTCTTTTTTTTGTGTCTACTCATTCCATTATTCTTGGGCTAGGAAGTCAAGCAGTTATATGATAAGACTGCGAATAAGAATAAGAGTAAAGATTTGAATGTACCTCTGTATCTGTTCCGTAGTACCTACGGGTACTCCTGCATCGCGAATAAGTGCAGTAGTATCTCACGGTACTCTGTCTCACGATTTAGTTACGTAGTACCCTCACGGGCCTCCACAGTATCGAATAAGTTAATCTCCCGATTAAGTTATGTCTCTGATTAAGTCCCTGTCTCGATTAAGTTACCTGCACGTAGTACCCCTCACGGGTGCACTCTTGCATCGAATAAGTTACGTAGGTATCTACGAGGGTACTCCTATCTACGATTTAGTTACGTAGTACCTACGGGTACTCCACGATATCTGAATAAGTTATGTCTCGCGATTAAGTTACGTCTCTGATTAAGTCTTGTCTCACGAGTTAAAGTCCGTCTCTACGATTAAGTCCACGTCTGCGATTAAGAAGTTTTTGTAGTACCTAGGCCTCCTGCATCTGGCTCAGGATGCAAGTAGTATCTACGGGTACTCGTCTCGATTTGGTTACGTAGTACCTACGGGTACTCTTGTATCTGAATAAGTTCCGTCTCTGATTAAGTCCTGTCTCTGCTTAAGTTCTGTAGTACCTACGGGTACTCTTGTATCTGCTTAAGTTCTGTAGTACCTACGGATACTCCCGTATCGGTAAAATAAGTATAAGTTATGTAGTACCCTCACAGTACTCCCGTATCCCAGTAAAATAAGTATAGAGTTACGTATAAAGTTACGTAGTACCTACGAGAGTACTCAGGTATGCAGTAAGATAAGTATAAGTCCGTCAGTACCTACGGGTACTCTTGTATCCCGATAAAAAATAAGTACAAGTTTTGTAGTACTACGAAGTACTCAGTATCGGAAAATTAAAGAAGTATAAGTCCAGAATTGGTACCTATGGGTACTTTATTACCAAACTCTCAATGATACGTAATTTTATGGGTACTTAGTATCGAAGCTTGAATAAGCTCGTATAAGATCGAGTACAAGGATATGCTCAGTAGTACAAGTATAAGATCGAAAGCTTAGAATAGGATTACGTAAAAAGCAGTATAAGATCCGAGTAAGACAAGTATATGTTACGTAATACACGTATAAGATGGAAATACGAGGAATAAGTATAAGTTACGTAGTACTACGGATATACACGTATCGATTAAGCTCATGTAGTACCTGCAGTTATACGTATCGATTAAGCTCTGTGGTGCCTCACGGGTACTTTTGTATACGATTAAGTTACGTGTACCTACGGGTATACATGCTTGATTAATCTCTACGTAGCTCCTATGGGAGTCCCAGGAATAAACATAAAGTGCGGTATAGTATAAGTTCGAGACCAAGGATAAGATGCGTGGCTCCTACGGGAGTCCTGAATAAATATAAAGTGCATTTATAAGTATAAGTTACGAGATAAGGATAAGATGCGTGGCTCCTACGAGTCTGTGAATAAACATAAATTACGTATAGTATAAGTTACGAATAAGGATAAGTTTGCTTCAACTCCCATGGGAGTCCAGAATAAACATAGTACTATGTTATAAGTATGAGTTACGAATAAGGAGACAAATTTATGTAACTTCTATGGAGTCCAGAATAAACAAAGTACGTTATAAGTATAGAGTTACGAATAAGGATAGATTCATACTAACTCCCATGGGAGTCCGAATAAACATAAGTCTGTTATAAGTATAAGTTCTGAATAAGGATAAGATCTGTAGCTCCTACGGGAGTCCCGAATAAACATAAGTTTGTTCTCCAACATGAGATTTACTAGCATGGGGAATAGCTCTGTAACTCCTACGGGAGAGATGCGAATAAGCGTAAGCATTATAGAAGAAGTACTCGTATAAGTTCACTTAATATAAATGCATGAAATTTATATTATTTGTTATTGTTTATTCGTTAAATGTGTATATGCATAAGACATATGTTTCCAGCCTCAAGCGTAAAGCTTAGCACGGGTTCTAATAGTGTGAGTGCGAAAGAAGACATCGAGAAGACCATATACATTGGGCCAAACACACTTGTAAGGGTTCACTAAGTGTAGGTTCCTTGCTTTCACGATACGTAAATGTAAAAGTACAGTTTTGTATTTGTAAATGGGACTCGATAAATATTATAGATTTTGGGGACACCACTCAGTGGTAGTTCTTTTTGCCTTATGTATATGATAATTTGATTCGATTATAAGATGTGGGCGAGTAACACGGTGTTACAAGTTAGGAAAAGCTTTAAAAAAAAAAAAAAAAATCAGGTAAAGAGTCCCGATATATGGTCTCGCACCAGGAGCAGTTCGGATCCATGTCGGGTCGGGACCGGGAATCGAGTGTGACAGAGAGATGCGACTCGCCCCCGAGCCCAGGAACACATGCCGGTGCGGGTGGGGCTTTGGTGCGGTACACCACTCTATTTGACCCCGATGTCGTATTTTAGCCATAACTTTCTCATTTACTATCCGATTTAAGTGATTCAAGTGGCTAATTAAAATAGACTTCAAGGAAAACCAAACATCCAGAAATAGGCATCATCAAATTCTGACTCTAAGTGTCCCAGAAATTCACTCAAAGTGGGGCTATGTGCAAGCCAATCCCTGCATCAGTTTAATCATAGAGTAGTCCGAGTTGTTTAGGACATAACTCGAGTTTCGGTGCTCCGATTTGGGTGATTCCAGTTGGAGAAGAACCCTTAGCACCTTAGCTTCAAATTAGTACAAAATACCAGTGTCAAATGTAAAGTTAAGATCCCCAAAAATGACAAAATACAGAATTTGAAAATTTGGCACGCTCTTTGCTACGAGGTGCTGCGAGTTGCTGATTTTTGTCCGCGACTTTACAACTTGCATAACTCAACCCAAGATTAGGACTCCATTATGGGTATTCTTGGACTCTATGGAAAGTTCATTGAGTCTAGAATCTAACCATATTCTATTTAATGGAATTTGGTGCCCACAACTGGTCTGAAAATTTAATTGTTGTACCAAGTGTACTAATCACTTGATTAAAGTTAATTGGAATACATGGTAAGAAAGGATGTAGATATGAACAAGAAATGCAATATGTATAGATGTGTTCATAAAACATGAATGTGATATGGAAAAATGAAAACGAACTGAAACATGAATATGAGCATAAAAGGCAATAAGCCATGAACACATAAGGTGGTTAAATTATATATGATTATTATCCTATATAACTGTATTAAAGGATAACAAATGATAGGAAATACATAAATAATATGAAGACGTAATGTGATTATGATCATTATGACTTTTATTTTTTGAAATATATATGTATATATATATATATATATATATATATATATATATATATATATATATATATATATATATATATATATATATATATATATATTGATTTGAATTATTGTTATTCGAAATGTTTGTCACACATATGCATGTGTGCATGTATTTAAACTATAAGAAATTACTGCATAAAAGTAAATTGATTTGAATGATTATGAAATGACCAACATGACGGATTCACCAACTGAATTTGTCATGAAGGTAATTGCAAATATTGAATGTGAAATCACATTTTTATAGACGACCAACATGACTGATTCACCAACTCGACCATGAAGGTAACTGAATTGCTAAATGTGAGATCACATTGCTACCGAATGACAAAATGCGATGATTCCCCGGCGAATATGTTATAATGCCGATTTCATGTACTAAGGTGATATAAGAATAATTAACGTGAAATCACATCGCTATCACGACAACATGACAGATTCCCGGCGAACTGGTCAGAATGCCTAATTTCATACTACATGTGAGATGGTAATAATTGAATGCAAATCACATTGCTACCGACGACAAATGTGATAGACCAAGTGAACTGCGGTAATGCCTAATTTGTATAGCCATATGTGAGATGGTTTAATTGAATGCAAAATCACACTGCTACTGAATGACAAATTCGTGACAGATTCCCTGCGAATCGCTGTGAATGTCGACTTATAGCCATATGTGAGATGGTGATATTGAATGCGAATCACATTGCTATTGAATGACAACAGACGTGGATTCACCAATCGAATCATTGTGAATGTTAACTTCTATAGCCATATGTGAGATGGTGATATTAAATGTGAAACCATTATCATATCGACGACAAACAAGACAGATTCACAACTCGAATCACCCCGACGCCGACTTCTATAGCTATATGTAAAATCACAAACCGGAAAGTGAAAATGACATTAAAATTGTATTTGTTTTTAAGTATCTTTTACGTTGCTAATGCATATTAGTAAAAAGGTATTATTTTGTAAATGCATTTTGTTGAATGTAAATGTTATTGATTGCTCGAATGAAGTAAGCTGCAATTAAAAAGTCTAAAATGGAATAACACAAACAAATGTCTTTGGGAAGATAATTGAAAATGCCTGAGTAAACCGGCTCCAAATTGATCCGCCAACCGGCCAAGTCGGGATTCGGCTCGCGACACTTTGAAAACAAAAATTTAATAAAACCAAACAAAATGTTTTGATTGAAAATGTCGGAGTAAACCGGGCTCCAGCTTGGATCCGCCAACCGGGTCGAGTCGGGGATTCGGGTCGCGACACTTTTGAAAACAAAAATTTAATAAAACGATAACAAAAAGAATTAAACGGGCGTCCCCGGATCATGAAATGTAATTGTTAAAGGAATTTGATACGGCTTCGGTCGATACGATATGAGTCTAATATGTATCTATATCGCCACCTGGACTTCGTATGTATTTGATATGACTTTGATATGTTCGATTTGCCATCAGATGTATAAGTTTGTTTTGAATATGACCGACATGTCATACATGAAGATATGAATTGAAACTTGTAAAAGACATGACATATGGAAGTGATATGACTGTGATAATGATATAAACTCACATGTATATTATGATATAAGAAGTCACATAACAAAAGAGGCTTGCTATATGCAGGGTGAAAAGTAAAATGTGTGTGACGGCGTATTATTGTTATTGGTCGTTATTTTTATATGTTCCTACTCAAGCTTAAAGCTTAGCACCTGGTGTTCAATCCGTAGGTACTAAAGAGGAGATAAGGGAGGACAGACATTCCACACCGCCAGCATTTGCCATTCGTAGAGATAGGTGTCACTCAAAGACTGTTTCCTTGCGATTCTAATGTTTGTATTAGATATGTATATGTATAAGTAAATGGGACTTAGCATATGTGTATAGATTTTGATGGACACCACTCCGGTGGTATTTCTTTTGTATATGTAAATTATTTTTGGTTATTACAAAAATTGTTTGTATACCCATAGGTATAAGTTCAGCTCTGAAAAAAAAAAAAGAAAAAAAAAGAGGTAAGAGTTCAAAAGACATGGTTTCGCACTCGAACCGTCTGATTCGCCTAATCGGGCCTGATTGGGAATCGAGGCGTGATACAGCATACTATCTCACAAACTCAAGTACTATTTAAATGTACTATGGGTACTACCTTAGAAAGCAATAGGTACTACCATACTCAATTTTATATACTCACTTAGTCTACCTAATGTATGATATGAGTAAACCTTGGTACTACCATTATTTACTCTAGGTACTATACATGTTAACCTTAGGTACTACCTTTGTGGACACTAGGTAAAACCTTAGGTACTAACTCATTAAACCTTGAGAACTATCTAAGTGTACTATGGGTACTACCCAGGTAAACCTTAGGCTACTCCTTAGTCAATTTTGTATACTCATTTAGAAAACCTAATGTACGATATGAGTAAACTTTGGGTATTTACCTTTTTGTACTTTAGGTACTGCACATGTTAACCTTATGTACTACCTTAGTGGACATTGGGTAAAACATTAGAAAACCTTAGGTACTACCTTTGTTAGGACACTTACATTGATTATAACCTCTTGCTTGTACCATTCCTGACATTGACACTAGGTTCTCTTCAATCCATTTTATTTCATATGTGTGATGATCTATGTCGCCCTTGTTCTTGTGTCATTTTTGGATCAAGATCCAAAATTAGGAATTTTGGTTCAGGCCAATAGTCTTCACACGATATTAAATTGAATTATGGGGCATAATGAGTTACATATTTTTTCCATCCTTTAAAAACTCTTAAAACTGCCAATTATCTAACCTTGTATGAGCACAAACAACTAAAACAAGGTAACCCCAATGATTGTCATTTGTTAAAAGTACAAGTAACTTCCTTAAGCTTTACAATCTACTTATTGTTACACATATCCATATGGAACCCATGAATAGCATTGGTTATCTCAAAGACCTCACTCGATCGATGATACATTATAACACTATGTCCACTTACCTTAGCCTCTCAATAAATGATTTTATTTTTTACATAAAAATTATACATTGCACTTTTTTATAATCTAGTTTGGGTTAGGTTTCAGTTCTACGTCTTTCAAAATAGACAATACACTTAGAAAAATTTAGTTGCAATAAATAATTAGTACATAAGTAACATACAACCTCCCTTAAACACCCCATTAATGCTATTTGCAATATTTGTTGTCAATTTATCCATAATGAAACCCTTCATCTATGCTTGTCCATCTCTTTGTCTATTTTATCAAAATAATAAATATATAGACTTCTCATTCAACTTTTTTAGTTCTTATATTAACTATTGAAACTTACGGGGTTAATGTTGGGATCTAGCCTTGTACCTTAACTGTATCAAGACTTTGTTTCTAAACTTCTTACTAGAATTGCTTGCCACATGTCTTAGGCATTATTTATGATGAGAATGGGTAGAGTCTACTCAAATTTGGCACTTTTTACCACTGCTTTGGTTCCCACATGACAATCACAAATTAGACTTATCCAATCTCTTTGAGTAACATGAGACCTCATAGTCGAAATGAACTAAGACCAACAATATATTGTTTTCTCCTCATCAAGTGCAATACAAGAAGGAAGATATGCCCGTTAGCATCAATCAAAGTTGCAATCAATAGCTTTCCAATGCACTTCCTGATTCGTCGCTTGTTGGATTAGGTTCCAAGTCATAAAATTTATAATTGACCTAAATCCTACCTAGAACATAGCCAAGGCCACTTGTAGGTATAGTGGTTTTAGGGTCATCCACTAGGATGAGTTTTCCACTTGATTTGATAGTCCTTGTTAACTTGCTTGTAAGAGGTTTTATTTTTATTGTAAAAATTATGTTTTTGGAGAGGTTGGTTGATTGATTTTGTTGTAATTTGGATTATGGGGAATCCTGGGACTTGGTTTCACCAAGCACACACATAGACATGATGATCAAAGAGGATATTTATGGGGTGTCCTCTTTATGTTTATTATTAAGCATAGGTTATAGGAGAAAGGATAGACTATGATACTTGATTGAATGTCGAATAGGCTCTCACCTTGGCTCTTTCGAGGTCTGGATAAGAGAAAATCTCAGTCGTGCATAAAAGAGGAAGGATTTTCTCAATAACAATCCAATATATCGATTGGACTTGCCAAGTATCAAGAAGGAAAAGTGGCCAAATATGAGAAACTCCTTCTAAGAATATGTCCAAGGGATCCTAATGACATGAGTGACATTTTCATGCCCGAGGATTGGTCTTAAGACATATCTCTACTTCCTAAGCGACAAACATATATATCAGAATCGCATCTTACCTTGGAATTCGACTCAGTTTACCCCTTTGTGATCATCATGGTGGGAGTCTTGGATCCACCAAACCTTGAGACTAGAGGGCCTACTCACTCATGGCTAGTACGAAAACATCCATGGAGTATGAAGACACTCAAAATCGTGCAAAACAATGAAAGAAAAATAAACTTAATTGAAAAATTGAAGAACCAAAGTAAATTTTCCAATTACAACTCTATTGAATGCATAGTTTGTTTTTTATCATCACCTCTATATATAAGGCATGATTTTATATCTTGGGAGGCAATTAGACAAATTACAATGATCCTAAATCATAAATATACCAAATACAAAACTTATTATCAAGGAGGAATACAAATTTTCCAATTTGGCCATTGAAATACAAGTTCACACCGCATGGGGAGGAGATGCAAAATCCTACAATAGTTGTCTCGCCAAAAATACAAGTTTGCTTCCCTCTTTTGGCAAAGTGAAAATTCCGCTCCACTTATAGGGAGTACAAAACTCAACAAAATGTTGCTCTGGCCTCTGTCTCTTCATCCAATCATGCTTCCAAGGCTTTAACTTGATCGAATATCAACCCAAAGCTTAAAAGCTTGAACTCAAGACCACAAAATGTCCTCATTGATTGTCCTCATGCAATTCAAGAGCTAAGTAAGTACCTAAAAAGACCTAAAATCACACCAAAACTCAAGAAAAACATTAGTTCAAGGATTAGGTCAAGTCAACTCGCAAAATTGGTTAATTATGATAGTTTAACACAAAATAGGTTATAAAGAAAAGGTTTTTAATAGGTATAGATGTCCCTTTTTGAGCCATTATCACTTCCCATATAAGAAAGTACCATCAATTCGAAAGCTTGGCATATAGTACTTAAATCCTTCTATAGTAGCTCTAAATGCCCAAAATAATCTTTTAGATCTTGCATTGTCATTATAGTTTCTTGAGGATATGGTTTGGCAAACAACTTTTGCACTACAATTAGTTACTTGATGAACATTCATCTACTTGGGTGGAAGGTAGTAAGATGCCTCCCAATCACTAAACACTGCCATAATTGCTTTTCTTTTAACTTCCTAAACTCTTGATAGTGAACTTCATATTTATATTTATCTTTTTATTATAGGTTATAATGTTATTATCAATGTAGATAAATCATTACAATGTTTTATATGTCCCTGGGAATTAAGGTAGACCTTAAATTCAAAGTGGTCTTATGAGAATTCAGGATATATACAAGTGTGAGAGCTTGTGTATTATGTTATATCAAATAAGTGATGAGTTTTACATTGATAGATATGAAGTCTCCACTTACAATCTTCATCCCATTTCTTACATCTTACTTATTCGTCACTTGGGGCAGGTTCTGAATGCACACAAAAATTTATATTATGTAACCTAATTCCACCTTAATGAGTAGTCAGGGCTACTTGTAGGTATAGTGACTTTAGGGTCATCCTCAAGAATTAGTCTTCTACTTGGTTTGGTAATTTTAGGTTAATTTCTTGAGAAACTTCTCTTTTCAATGTAAAGCTTCGATTTTTAGAGAAAATGTGGTTGCTTTGATTGTGAATCAAAGTTTATTAAGTTTCTTAGGGCTTGGTTTCTCCAAGCAAACACATATGATGGTTCTAAGGGGTGCTTGAGGTCTTCTCTTGTTAGATTTATAACGAAGGACAAGTTATAGGAGTAGGAAAGAGTAGTAATACCTGATATGGCGTCGGGTAGGCTTTCATCCTGGTTCTTTCATAGCCTAGACAAGAGACAATCTCGGTTGTCCATACTAGAGGAAGGATCTTTTCAACAACTTTTCAATATACCGGTTGGACTTGCCAAGTATCGAAGGGCAGCCCAGAGCGAAGGAAAATTGCTTCATCAATCATGCCTACGTTATCGACCGGACAGTGTAACCTCAACGCCGCAGAGAGCCTTTATTCCAGATTCCGCTTCTTGGCCGACAAGACACCGGGTTCCACTCTTCTCCTTAGGAATACAACATGCACACCCCTTAGGTTCCATCATGGTGGGGCTTGGATACACCCAACCTCGAGATTAAGATGACTACTCACTCATGGCTAGTGAGATGGTAGCCATGGGTGAGGAAAAACAAAGAAAATCGTGCAGAAAACTAAGAGAAAATAGGAAAAGAAAATAAACTAATTTTGTTGAAATAAAACCCTCTCCAAAATTGCTCACTATTTTTATCAATCATCATGTATATATAGGATGCTTTACACATTTAGGGGCCCTGTTAGATAAGTGGATTCGATTCACAATCCAAATGTTACAAATAGAGACGTGTGGGATAGAAATAGGAAAGAAAATAATCGAGATCGTGCAATTTCACACCCACTAAGCTAAGGGTGCAGAATTTCACTCCCTCACTCTGTGGGAGCGAATACTTAAAAACATAATTCTCACTATAGAGGTTTTGGGTGCGAAATTTCAAACCTTCGCACATGTTTTGTACTCTAAAGTTGTAGGAGCAAAAATTCGCTCCCACCATGTTCTTGGTGCGAAACTCCACAAAATGTTGCTTTGTCCTTCATTTTTCGTCCTATATGCTTCCAAGGCTTCAATGTTGATCAAATCTCCTCTTGGAGCTTCAAAGCTTGAGATCCTAAAGTACTCTCATTGTTAATCCTCATGCAATTTAAGAGCCGTAAAGATACCTAAAAGGATTGAAAACACACCTATATTCAAGGAAAACATCAGTCTCGAGGTTTAAGGCTTAACAACTTGCAATATCAGGTAATTTTGAATAATTAGCATCAATTTTTTTTTTAAGAAAAGAGTTTTTATATAGGAAAAATGTTTACTTTTGTGTTGTTATCACTTACTAACCATAAGTGTGGCTCTAATTCAATTACAACCAAATATTGAATTTTTGTATATATGATATCTTTTAATAGCATATTGTAAGCATTTCTTACCCTTGTTTAATACATCTTGGTTATTCTGCATTCCATGACATGCACCTAAGTTCTCTTGGGTCATGACTTTTATCGCATCACAATTATACTCACTCAACATCAGGGAAGGGATGACATACTCATGATCAAGGTGTGTAGACTTATTTCAAAAATGCTAAATTCTCTCAAATCATTATTTTAAGCATCATGTTTCCTAGGTCCTTATATCCTTCATTCATCACTATATCATGCACGACATTGAAATCTATCTGCATTATAGGCTCATCATCACCATCCCCACTTATTTATGCACATCACCAACACCCACCCTTTTTTCCAATAGGATAGGTGGTACATCAATTGACAATTCAATGTAGTTAATGTTCCTTGATAGGCACGAAACATGTGTGAAAATATAAATTGCCTACGTGCGCACGT
Source organism: Tetrastigma voinierianum (assembly GCA_016808115.1). Lineage (NCBI taxonomy): Eukaryota > Viridiplantae > Streptophyta > Magnoliopsida > Vitales > Vitaceae > Tetrastigma > Tetrastigma voinierianum. Next base: position 226,464 of record JAEQBH010000797.1, read on the forward strand.
GCATGCGTCGTTTTCAAGTAATAAAATGAAAGTAGACTATTGTTCCCACGAGGATTGCTTATTAACTACCAAAATTAATTTAGCTTAGACTCTATTTGGATGATTGCAAATCTGCAAAAGACTCAAAATAAGGTAGCTAGCATGCAAATTCCTAAATTGACAAAGACTTAAAAAGACCTAAAAACCCTAGGGCATAGATTTCACCAATTCAATCATATATGAACCTCCTAACTCAATTAATCAATATTCATTTCATTATGATGATGGCGATTTCACTAATGCAATTGTGACTCTCTCTTTCTCTCTCGATAACTCATAACCTATCCTTAGGATTTAGGTATTTTGCATCTCTACTTAACCCCAAAACTATAGGAATGCAATACACTCAAGAAACCCCAATACCACACCTAGACTTATTTATATCTATATCTCATGACAATTAGATGACATTTCATCCGTGGTCTAATTCAATCCTCACTTCTCAGATTTCGAATTGAACCATAAATTATGCAAATATTGCCCAAATCCCCACAAGCATTGAGAACTAAATGAAATGCTCAATATAGATATGGAATAAGGCATTAATCAATATATATTAGAAAAATTCATACATTCAAGTCTTGGCTACATCTAAACCCTAAGAAAGTAAACTAAAACATCTCTAGAAAAGGAATTACAACCATCAAAAGAGAGAAAAACATAAAGAGAGGAAGATAATAAAAAAATTGGAAATGAGGCTTTAAAAACAACAATTTTTGGCTCAAAAATAGGCTGAAATGGTCATAGGCTTGACCCAACGTCATGGCGTGAGCTGTATGATGAGTGTGAAACTCATTTGTTTTTAAGTCCATTTTTCATGTATATTTGAGGCTTAAAAGTTTAATTTAATGCAAAATTATGGAATCTCCACCTAGATTGGTGTTTGGAGGGATTTAATGCAACATAAGCAATATCAGTAAGAAAAGCAGAAAAAATGGCTAAGGCAAGAAATGCTGAATGTCGTGACAAAGTTTAAGGCAAGTAGCAGAATGAATGTCGCAACAATCATAGCCCTGTCGTGACAAAGATTGAGAAGAATCCTTAAGGAAGTAGCAAAAACCTTGTCACGACATTTCCTAACTTTGCCGCGACACAGTTAAGGCAAAAGGAAATTGAAAGAATGTGACTACATTTCACAGCTTTGTCACAACATATTATGTGAAGAAGGCAGAACAAGTTTGTTGCAACATTTCATAACTTTGTTGCGACAAAGAATAAGGCAAATGGCAGCAGAAGTTTATCATGACAAACGATGAGAAGAATCTCTTAAGAAACATTGGAAGAATGTCGCGACAGAGAATGGATTGTCACGACAAAACAAAGGACAAAAGGAAGAAAGAATGTCACAACAATTATTAGATTGAGTCAACTGCACTTTGTCGTGACATTTCACAATTTGTCGCGACACAAGAAAGAAGAAGGTAAAAAAGTTTGTCACGACAATCATCAAAGACAAATGTCAAGCAACATTGTCACGACAAGCTTTCAACAAAAGCTGAAAACATAGGAGCTGCATATATGTTGCGAAATTTCATAACTTTGTCGCGACAAACAATTTTGGAAAGCAACATCAACAATAGTCGTGACAAAGCGACAATAGAGCTTGATGACAAAGAAGGATGCTCGAATGTCGCAACACTGCCATGATTGTTGTGATAATGAACCCAGATGGGCTTGCACGGAAACCCATAAATTCTTCTTGGAATTCTGGCCCAGCATTTATGAGGCCTATAAATAGAAAGAGATAGGGTAACAAATAGAATCGATAGAGACACATCATCGAGGGCAGCATCTTTAGAAGAGAAGAAAGAGAGACTTAGTTTTTTGTACATATTTTTATTTTCTTCTTTTATTTTTCATTTTTTATCTTTGAGGATTAGAATAGTTGATCTGAGCTAGAATATTGAGTTGGGATCTTTATATATAAAGCTTCATTTATGTCTGAACTTGAGTGGAATCTGGAAATATTTCTAGAAACCATTTTTATTCAGTTTTGATTATAGTTTCAATGAATTTGTTAAATCAACTATTCATTGTTGCTTGTGATCTAGTTATAGAAGGCTAAGCTCCCTCTAGGAGGGGATTAGTGTTTGGTTATCATTTTTGTAGAATTTAAATGAATGTTATAATTTAAATATTGGGTTGATATAATTGGTACCGTTCTTTAAAAGAGTTGTTTTATGTATCAATAGAGTATACCTAGAAAGGAGCTGTAGTTGTGCTTTGATTTCCAAGACCTCTCTAAGTGACACAGAGAAGTGAGTTCCTGAGAGTAAAGAGCAATAGCCTTGGGGGTATACTAGATTGATATATTTAGAGCCAATATACTTTAAGTATCACTTTGATGAATCACAGGTGATGTTCTAACCTCTGACTTCAAGGTTCCTTTCTAGGTGACAGCAGAAGTGTGTTCCTGAGGAATAAGGACCATTTGTTGATTTGTTAGTTTATTACTTAGAGGTTTCATCTTAGTTTGGTAGAATGTTTGTGCTCTTGTAATATGGGAGTAATTATTCTGACCAAATTGCAGAGTGAGATATGATACGAACCCCATCAACTTGTGAGGAGACCCGTGATCGAATTAGCTCAGAAGAACCGCTCTAGCGTCGGCTTGGATGGATGACCTTGACTTGTTGCTTATATGGAAGCAAGAACCTTGGTATATGTGAGGATGCCACAATCGGTGATGGGGATCCGATTGATAAGTCTTGATGAACGCCACGGAATAACCGATAAGTTTAAGGAGTTCTTTAAAGAACCAAAGAGAAATTTAAACTCTCAATTTTATTAATGCTTAAAACTTCTATATAATTACATTATAAACATATCTTTATATAAGCTACAAAATAGAAACAAAATATCTACTGTAATCTTTAACCTATATCACACATAAAACAAGAAAAGGAAACAAATCTAAATACAAATAAACTAAGGAAATAAATAAAAATAACAAACTAAAAGGAAAGTAACAACTTAGCAAGCGTTACAATTTGATCTAGAAAACCTTCCAAATAAGGCTAGATTCTTCTAGAACTTGAATTAGCATATTGAATGCACTCTTGATCTTCTTTCCTTCTGCTCTCAAATCTTGCCTTTTTGGAAATTTAACTGCAGTCTTAAAAGTCATGCCTTGATTTTGCATCAAGATACCAATTACTTTGAAGAAGGCTTGTGTTATCTAGTCTATGGGGACAAGCTGACTTTAGTCCTGAGAAATGGTTGAGAATTATTGGTTTAGGAAAATCAACCAAATCTTAGAAGGAGAATCAAATCCTAAAAGTAGTTGTTTAAGACCCATTGACCTGGTTTAGGAATATGGTGTTCTAAATAGTGAAATGTATAGTGTCATGAGGTATTCTAAGGCTATACTACTATGCTCTTGGGCAAATCCAAAATTTAGGCTCATGATTATGCTGTTTTTTAACAATATGCAAATAGATGATCATAACACTGATCTCATTCATAGTGTTATTAATTCTTAATGAAAATTTTAATCCATTTAGATTTCATTATCTTTTTCATTAAAGAAAAATTGACAAAAACACTTTTATTTCAGTTATACTAGTTATTTACATTTACTAAACTGGTGGTTCAAATAGTGGTAATCTTGAGTAGTAAGGGTACTTGATCTTTAAATTATCTCATCAATCCCTATGGGAATGATATCTGGACTTATAATCCACTTTATTACTTGTTGACTTGTGCACTTGCAATGATTTAGACCAAATTGAATTTGAAATATATTATTATAGACAAACAGTAGAAAATAGTCTTAACAGTTAAAACAAGTTTTTGGCATTGCTGCTGGGGATTGTTTAGTCTGTAATGGTAATGTTCCAACATTATTAACAAAAAATTGGTCTATACAAAATCAGTCAACCAAGTTTTTGGCGTCGTTGCCGGGGATTGAAATAGAATTTTATAGATCAATATTCCAACCAAAAAGAAAACTGCTAATTTGGACATTTTTATCTTTTTACTAAAATTTTTAGAAAAATACAAAAACTAGTTTTAACTAAAGTAGTGGATTCAATTGCATGTTGATCTATTGTGCTAATCAAAGTTTAAATCAAAATTATATAGTAATCTCACTTTGATTTCAGTGTGCTATATCTTCAGGTACCTATTACATGCATAGGAGGCCTGAAGCTGAATTATTGTCATTAGACACTGAAATAGAGAGAACACTAAGAAATCTAAAAAAAGTGAGATCAGCTAAAGAAGCAAGCATGGCAGAACAAAGAGAAGGTAACCAGAACATTCCTATTGTAGCCACTAATAAACCTCAACAAAGACAGAGAACTATGGAAGATTTTTGGAGGCTAGTCATAAGGAAGAGTACTCAATGGTAAAGCAACCACCAATAGAGGTAAACAATTTTGAATTGAAGCCTGCTTTGATCACTTTTGGGGAAGCAACACCAGTTTACTAGGCACCCAAGTGAGGATCCAAATGAACATCTGGGCAGATTTTTTAGAATGGCCAAGACTGTGAAGCTGAATTGAGTAAATCCTGATGTGATCAAACTCCGCAACCGCTTTCTTTTTCCTTGGTGGATATGAGTAAGTCAAGCTTGAGTCCTGACCTTATGGCTCGGTGTATTTAAGAAGAATTTCCCCTCATGCTCTCACTTATGAGAGAAGAAGAGAAATCATTGCTTTAGAAAAAGAAGAAGATGAATCCTTGTACAATGCTTGGGAGAGATACAAATAGTTGCTGAGGAGATGTTTAATGCATGGTATTGAGCAGATGACTCAGATGGATATCTTCTACCACCATGAACTACACTTCTAAAGGAACCGTGGATGCAGCCTTTGGAGGTGCATTCAGAAGAAACTATGCTGAAGAAGCCACTCAATTGATTGAAAAGCTAACTAAGAGCAACTACAAACAGCTCCATCCGCTTTAGGAGCGTAGCAGGCCGAGAGCAGAAGGTGATTCGATGAACAATCACAATCATCAAGCAAAGTCGATGCAATTATGAACAAAATGAACAACTAAGAAAGAAAAGGTCATTCTTGTAATGAAGTGGGAATTGTAGAAGGTGTTGAGCAGAAAAATGTAGCTGATCAAGGGCTTGCTCATGAAGGTCCCTACCAAGTGGAGGAAGTTCAATATTTAAATGGTAATAAAAGTTATAACTTCAAGCCCAACAACAACCTCCCAACCCATTACACACATGCCTTGAGGAACCATGAGAACTCATCTTATGGAGGTGGAATATAGCAAGGTCTAAGACCAACTCAGAATTTTCAAAACTATGCTCCACCTAGTTTCAAAGGAAAACAGTAAGGTATTCAGAGAGTAGACAATCAAGGAAAAAGGAGATCCCAGTCCTTTGAAGATCAAATATTGAATTTTATGTCTGAGAAAAAGAGAATATTGAACCTGTGTAAGCAAAAGTTTGCTAAACTTGCAGTGCTTCAAGCAAACACAACTATGTTTCAGGCTAATACTAATGCCTCCTTGAAGAATTTGGAAACTAAAGTCTGGTAGTAGTCAGTCTCTCACCATGAACTGCCTAGGATGATTTCCCGTGATACAAAGAAAAACCCAAAGGACTGCATGGCCATCACACTAAGGAGTGGCAAAGAGTTGCAAAGCATAAATGAAGCTAAGCAAAAGCAATTGGAGGATGGAAATGAAAGTAGAAATCAAAGCTCAACAAGCAGTGAAAAGAGGCAAGACAGAAATGAGCTATCAAATGAGAGCCAACTGTTGAAAGAGCAGGGGGAAATGACAACAGAAAAGACAATACAAAAGGAGGAAGTGAGAGCTTATCAACCTCCTATCCCATTCCCACAGAGACTGAAGCAGTCAAAGCTGGAGAGTCAATATGCAAAGTTCCTGAATATGTTCAAGAAGCTGGAAATCAATATCCCTTTTGCTAAGGCATTAGCCCAAACATTATACAAAATTCATGAAAGACGCACAAGACAAAGAGAAATTGATTATGTGAGTAGTGAATTTATCTCGCAACCTATTAAAAAAATATGTCATAGAAAAATGTAAGATCCAAGAGTTTCATTATACCCGCACAATCGGGAACCATGAGTTCGGGAAAGCTTTCAGGTGATTTCGTAAGTATAACCAGATAATTGTTAGTACAAAGGTTAAGATGGCGGAGCAAACTCCCTACTACAATTTCTCTACAAATGGCAAACAGATCAATGGCTCAACCTGAAGGAATCCTGGAAGATGTACTAGTCAAGGTGGGAAAGTTCATTTTCCCAGTAGACTTTGTGGTGATTAATATTGAGGAAGACAAGAAAATTCCACTTTTTCTTGGTAAACCATTCCTAGCTACTAGTGCAGCTCTAATAGATGTAAAGAAAGGAGAATTCACTCTAAGAGTTGGCACAAATGAAGTCCACTTCAACCTTAATCAAAGTTTGAAGCAACATGATGTTGAACAAGCTAAATGTATGAGAATTAATAGTGTAATTCCTGTCTGAAAGGGGAATAATGATGATTTTTTGAATAAGAACTCATTTTATGGCTACATCTTTAATTCACTCTATAATGATGATCTTGAAAAGGAAGAGCTAATAGTAGAAGCTGAATTAGCTAAAGTAGTGTTGAGTTTGAGTGAAGAAAAGATTGATGATTTGATGAGAAGTTGAGCGAAAATACAAGAGCAAGAGAAAAGCTCTGAAGGTCTTATTCTAAAAGAGTTGCCTAAACATCTCAAATATGTATTCTTAGGTGAAGAAAAGTCCAAGCCAGTAATTATAGTAGTAGGTTTGACTATAAAAAGAGAACAGAAGGTGGTGGAGATTATGAGAAAGCATAAGGAAGCCATAGCTTGGTCAGTAGAAGACTTTAAGGGGATCAACGCATCAATCTGTATGCACAAAATCCTCATGGAGTAGAATACAAAGACTTCTATAGAACATCAAAGGAGGCTGAATCCAGTTATGAAAGAAGTAGTGAAGAAAAAGGTCCTTTAATGGCTGAAGGCATGCTTTATATATGCAATATCAAACAACCCTTAGGTGAGCCCAGTGTATGTGACTAGATTCACAATTACCCCCCAAGAAGAGAGGATTCACAATTATCAGAAATGAAAGGAATGAGCTTATTCCTACAAGAACTGTGACTGGATGGAGAGTCTGCATAGATTACAGAAAGTTGAATACTACCACAAGGAAGGATCACTATCCTTTTCCATTTATTGATCAAATGTTGGACATATTGGCAGAGCATCCTTACTATTGTTTCTTAGATGGTTATTCAAGATACAATCAGATAGCCATAGCCCTTAAGAACTAAGAGACTTCCACATCTGCTACGTCCATATGGAACTCACGCTTTAGAAGGATGCCATTTGGATCAGGTAATGCACTCGCATTTTTCAGAGATGTATGATGTCCATCTTTTCAGATTTAGTAAAGGAGGTTATGAAAAATTTTATGGATGATTTCTTTGTGTATGGGTTAAGCTTTGAAAACTGCCTGGAGAATCTGGCTATTGTACTTTAAGAATGGAAGGATAAGAACCTAGCTTTAAACTTGGAGAAATGCCATTTTATGGTAACTGAAGGTATTGTTCTAGGTCATAAAATTTATGCAATAGGCTTGGAAGTAGACTAAGCTAAGATTTATCTGATAAAAACTTTGATGCCACCAACTACAGTGAAAGGTATCAGGAGTTTTCTGGGCATGCAGGATTTTACAAAAGATTCATCAAAGACTTATCTAAAATTGCAAGACCATTATGCAGACTACTAGAGAAGGATGCAAAGTTTGAGTTTGATGAAGCATGCAGGTCTGTATTTGAAGAGATCAAATCTAGATTGATCATAACACCCATTATGGCAACACCAGACTGTGGCAGAAACTTTGAGATCATGTGTGATGCCAATGATTATGCAATGGGAGCAATCTTGGGACAAATGACAAAGAAGATCTTCAGAGCTATTTATTTTGCTAGCAAAACATTCAATGAGGCTTAAGAAAACTACTTAACCACATAAAAGGAAATTCTAGTAATGGTCTTTGCTTGTGAAAAGTTCAGGCCATACATATTAGGATCTCATGTTATCATACACACAGATCATGCAACAATCAAATACTTGATGGCAAAGAAGGATGCCAAACCCAGACTCATCAAATGGGTGTTATTGATGCAAGAATTTGACATAGAGATCAAATAAAAGAAAGGCAGTGATAATGTGATAGCTGATCACTTATCCAGAATAGAGAATCTTACTGAAGAAGAAAAAGGAACTGAAATCGAAGAGAACTTTTTAGATGAGAAGATATTTCAGGTGACAATTCAAGTACCTTGGTATGTTGATCTAGTGAATTATTTGGCTTATGGTATTATGCCACCAGAACTAACCTACCAGTAGAAAATGAAGTTAAGAACAGATGCCAGATTCTATATATGGGATGACCCATTGCTGTTTAGAAGAGGGGCATATCAGATTATCAGGAAATGTATACCTAAAGCTGAGCAGGCTGAAATTTTAGACAAATGTCATGCATCAGAGTATGAGAGTCACTTTGCAGGAGATAAAATAGCCTAGAAGATTCTCCAATCAGGATTCTATTGGCCAACATTATTCAAAAACAGTTTTGAGTGGGTCAAACATTATGATAGATGTCAGAGAATGGGCAATTGAAATAGAAGAAATTAGATGCCTCTACAAGGGATCCTAGTGGTGCAAATTTTTTATGTATCGGCCATTGACTTTATGGGACCTTTCCCACCTTCATTTGGAAATCTATACATTTTCCTTGTTGTGGATTATGTATCCAAATGGGTTGAAGTCATTGCTAGCTTGTCCTAGAAATGATGCCAACACAGTTGTGGGGTTTATTCAAAGGAACATACTGAGTAGAAATGGAGCCCTAAGGACCATTATCAATTATGAGGGAAGCCATTTTGCTAACAAATTATTTGAAAAACTCTTGAGCATATATGGAGTAAGACATGCTATGGGTTTGGCTTATCACCCATGTCCAAAGATGAAGTATTTGAGATATCGATAGGGAGAGTAAAGAACATATTAGAGAAGACAGTGAATACAAGTAGAAAAAACTTGTCAGTAAAGCTAGATGATGCATTGTGGGCCTGGGACTACTTATAGGAAGGATCTCTCTTATTGGAATGTCTCCATACAGGATTGTATTTGGAAAGCCTTATCATCTCCATCTTGAATTGGAATATAAGGCTATGTGGGCTATCAAAAAGCTGAATTTGGATTGACAAGCTGCTAAGGAGAAGAGATTACATTAGTTAAATGAACTGAAAGAACTGAGAAATGAAGCATATGATAATGCTAGAATCTATAAGGATAAGAATAAGAGATGACATGATTAGAGAATTATGAGGAAATATTTCAAAATAGGAGAGCTAGTCCTATTATACAACTCAAGGCTCAGACTATTTCCAAGAAAGCTCAAATCAAGGTGGAGTGAATGTACACAATCATTGGTCCGCACCATTTGGAGCAACAACTTTAAGGCAGTGCGGAAATGAGTTTAAGTGGATAATTGAAAAACCCAGAACATTATATTGGAGGAATTCTAAATGAAGAACAATCTGAGATTTGAAATTTTTTGAAGAGAATTGCAGAAAAGAGTGTATATTGCAGCAATGTCTAGCTAAAGACATAAAAATGAGCAGCTTCTTGGGAGGCAACCCAAGATAGTTTGCTTTTAATTAATTTTGTGTGTTTTAAGTTTTGTTTTCAAGTTTGATTTTTAAGTTAGTTGATTCTTATTGTTTTTCAGGACAAGAAAGCCGATTATTAAGTTGGGCATATTGTCAATTAGTAGATTTAAGCAATGAATGATATTCTGTAATTAAAGAAAAATATCATGCTCAACAATCATGTGAGAAATTTCCAATTAGCTTTCTTAGTGAAATTCTTTATTTTTTGCACAGTTGCATATGTTACTGAAATTTGAAAATTGAGCCTAATTGTCATTGCTTGAATTGAGATACTTAGTTTATGTTAAATTTATATTCACAAGCATGATTTAAGTGATTGAGATGAATTGTGATGGGGATTGAGAATTGGACCAAGTATCCCACTCGCCGGCCCGATATAGCAATGGGGTCCTTGCCTCGCCCATGTCCTTCCATAGCAGCCCAAACAGAGGCCCGACTCATTAGGCCCAAAACATGGATTTGGAAAAATAGGGAAGCCCATACACGGCCAGTCAACCCATATCCTTCCAATAACAGAAGATAGAATATTCCTTAAAAGATATCCTACTAGATCGATCAAGTCTGACTATAAAGGAAGAAAAAGCGATAAAAGATCATGGTTTGGACGTTGTCTTCGATAAAGAAGAGGGATTTATACCAAATGAACTCCCTTGATTAATCCATTGCTAAATCTAAGGCTGACTATTTGAGGAAACATACCCTCCAATGGGAAAGACCCCGAGTCACCGTCTAAACTGGATCAATATCCACTACAAATACAAGGCTGATCCACCCTTTGAAGGTGCGCCAATACTAAGCAACCTCCACATTCCTCTCTTCTGCTCACACCGAGAGAAGAAATCGACTTAGGCATTGTGGACGGCCCACGAGGCCTGACCCTGGCCAAACCCTTCCTCCTTCGATTCTTCTTGCTGAGAGCGTCGCGTCCGAGCGAGGAGATCAGCATTGCGGTAATCTAGCTATTGACGGCATCTTAGGTTGGCCAGCCAGCCGGTCTCGGTCGGCAGCGACCCATACGCTCGGCCAGTTCGATTGAACAAAAGCATCATCGGTTGGCGCGGAAATGCAGCCAGGAGCGACAGATTCTATTCATAAACATAGCGATTCCTCGATTCTGATGATATCAAAGCAAAGAACACAAGCGGGAGTAACACTAATCACAGGATCTGCGGGACCAGGCGTATGAGCAATGGACCCCTGGGACGGTGGAAGCGATGCGAGCCAATACAAACGAAGTGGAGCGCTTAGCGCCGTCGACCGGTACGGTGAAGAATAGGAGCGGCACCGGGCGGAGATCTGACATCGACGGGGAGACCGCAGTGAGCCCGGAAGGCGTAGCCTCCTCCCAGGAAGAGCAACGGTGTGACATTCCCAGGCATCGAAGCGGGTAGAGTCGGTCGGGCGGGGCATGGACCGCAGATTATTTGGCGGAGGAAGCGAGCTATGCCGGAGGCGGTTCGTGAGCGAAGCGCCGTCACCCTCAACTCGACGAGGAGCGGTCGTGGGAGGCGAGGTTCAAAAACCTTGACAAGAGCTCATTCGCGTGAGGAGAGTGGTAAAGGGCGAGCCTGGATACTATGGATACCTTAGTGCTGACCATGGAATCTCCCTTCCACGGGCGAGGAGTCTTTTGCACTTTCCCCTTCACTTGAAATTGAGAATGCCTCGGTGAAACATTCGATGGAATCAAGATCCCGTCGATCACCTGATACTTACAAAAATCGGATGGAGCCCATGGTGTCGGGACCTGTGCGATGCAAGGCTTCATACTAAGCAAGGGCCGGCTTTGGCACAGACTGATAAGAATTCCCCCCTTCATCCTATCCTCGTCATTGGGGAACTAGTTTGTTGCGTTCGTCTCCCACTTCATGTGACTAGGGCGTCTGAAAGCGTACCATCTATTGACCATCAACAAGAGGATCGCGGGAAAGTTTGAAATCATGTACCAAGATTCAGCGGCGGAGTCTAAGATAGACGTGCTCGATGACGAAAAATTGACATCTGACTTTCATCGCGGGGTTGGGCGTACAATCAAAGGACTTGATGTTCTCTATCTCGAAGAACCCTCAAGCTAGCATGGCCGAGGTCCTCGCCAAAGCAGAAAAGTACATAAATCGACGAGGAGGCCTCATCAAAGAGTGGAGAGCCCTCCACCAAGAAGTAAAAGGATTGCGCATGCACGACGCAGGCCTGAGCCCCAAGAGACAAGACGGCTGCAGGAAATCCCTGTGCATGTGACGAGAGCGATCCTCTAAAAGGAGAGGGAGTCTCAGAGATCGTTTGGGCCCACCGCAAACCGAGGGACGACGACATTACCCATCACAACGCTTCACTCCACTAACGGCCTCAGTCTCACAAGTCCTGCATGAGGTGCGAAACGAGCAATTCCCCGACGGCCGACCCGTATGAAGTCGATCCCACGGCCGCGGATAACACTAAGTATCATGAGTTCCATTGTGTGGATCTATGGGCACGTGACGACAACCCAGATACAACTAAGAAGAGAAATAGAATATTTGATACAAATACGATATTCCTAGCTAAGCCTATATCTCCAGGAACCAAGCTCAGAATCAAACCCAAAGTCGCCTAGAACCATGAACCCTACGGCCACTAACCGCCACCGCAGTAAATCGTCAGCACCAATGCCCTCGGGAGAAATCCATGTGATCTCGAGGATCTACGAGAGGAGAGTCTAGTTCTACTCGAAAGCCCACCTAATGTAGCATAAGATCACATGGGGGAAATACAAGCAAGATCTAAATCACCACTGATCGACACTACCATCATCGCTTCTCTCGACTCAGATCCGAAGGGTGCCAAGACTTCATGACGACTACTGTAGTTCATAAGAATTGCAGCCAATACAACTCGCTCATCGAGTTTTAATTGATAATGGAGTTCGGCTGACATCATCTTCACGCCAGAGATAAATGGGTATTGAAGAGATTAGTTAGACCCCACAAGACATCCGCGGATTTTCGTGAGAGAAGGTGTTACCGCGGCCTGATTCAACTCGGTGGCCGACTTCCGAGAACCCCGCTGTGCACGACGACAAAGAAGGTTCCTTATATGGACGCCCGCCACCTCATAATATGCCGCCAGAAGAATCCCTCCTCAACGCAATAAAAGCCATCCCCTCGACATACCATGATGATCAAATTTCAACAAAGGAATGGAGTCGGACGGTCCGAGGAGATCGCGGCCAGTGGAATGCCACGCCCCATGAAACAAAGAGCAATGACGCCGTAAGCATAATGAAGCCATGCGGATTTCAGGTACTCACCCGCCCGAACCCTCAGAGGAATTAGAACCAATATCACTGGATGATGACCCGAAACATCTCGCTTACATCGGATCTAAATTAGCTAAGACTCAAAAGCCTCTCACCCGCCCGAGATGTAATGGAGATGTTTTTTGCATGAAGCAAATGTGACATGGAAGGAATCGAATTTGCCAATAATCACTGCGATTGAACACCAACCCCTCCTTTAAACCGGGTCAAGCAAAACTGTTTCAGATCGAAGGCAAAAGGCCATCAATGAGGAGACAAAGCCTTCTCCGGCAGGAGCAATAAGAGAGGTGGAACAATTCCCGAGCCGCGGCCAATGTCATCATTGGCAAAGCTAATGGCAAATGGCGACTCGTGATCGATTTCACCGACATAAACACGCGCCCGGCGATGCTCACCAGACACCACCTCATCGTGGACGCCACGCGGCCACGAATCCTCACTTATGGATGCATTTTCCGCTACAACCGTGATCAGCGATGGACCCCGGCGACTGTGAAAAGACTCTGTCATTACAAAGACAAGGAACCCATCGTTATCGCAATGCCGCTTTGGGCTAAAAAATGGGCTACCTACCGTAGATTAGTGAATCGGATGTTCCAAAAACAAATAGAACAACAATGGAGGTGCATATGACTACATGCTCAGAAGTCCATCAAACTGACTTCCATGTCGCCCACCTCTCCGAGGCGTTCCAAATCTCGATAATTATGCAATACAAGTCAACCTACCAAATGTGCTCTCGTGTGTCACCGAAAGCTCTCTGGTTTCATAGTTAACCACCGAGGAATTGAAGCGAATCCAGACAAAATAAAAGCGTTGATCGACATGCCATCGCCTTCAGGAATAAAGGAAGTCCAATACTGATTGTGTGAAGACTTCAGCCTTAAACCGCTTCAGATCCTGTGAGCGAGTGATAATGCCACCTTTCTTCCAAGTTCAAGAAAGCCTTCAATGGGATCGAAAACGTGAGGAGGCATTCACTACAAGAAAACGCACTGAAGCCTCCCATTCTAGTAAGTCCCGTTGAAGCGGAACCACTCACTTTGTACTCCACCAGACAACTTTCTCACCCAAGGCAAGACTTTAAACAAAGAGCGAGTCCAAAGACCCAAAGGCCATCAAGAATGGCTCTCGTGAGGCGGAGGAGAGGTACCAGAATGGAAAATTGATATTAGCACCGGTGACTCGCAAATGGAACTTCTACCCTATTTCCAGCTCCATACTCATAAAGTCCAATGCATCCAATGGTTATTGCACAAACCGTAAGTCTCCTAAGGTTGATGAAGTGGGCCATAGAGCTGTTTAGTCTCATAATGTGGGCAAGCCAAAATCGCTATAAAGGGATGAACTTAGCCGACTTCGTCATGGAATTCGGGCCCGATAGGAACTCACAACCCACCTGCCTCGTAAGATCCACTTCGATATGGAAACTCTAGATGGAGCCCTCAAATGCAATGCGGGAAGCGAGCAGCTCTAATATTTGACCCCACCTAAGGGATAGACATTGAATATGCACCAGTTTGGGTCTTACCCAACAACTTATCGGTAATGAGGCCGTCATAGCTGGCCTCACTCGCCATTCATTAGAATCGACCAACTAGAGGTCTACAAAGGATTCCCACTTAGTGGCCTAATACACAAGACACATGAGCCAAAAGCGAAACGATGGTTCTATATTCCAAAAGTCCGTGATTTGCCAAAGAAATTTGTGTTGTCTGTGTCAAGCACGCCCCTGCAGCAGAATTCTCGAAATACGCCTGCAAAATTAATACAAATATCAGTGAAGATCTAGGCATGTCAACGCCATCGAATACTCGCGAACCTCTATCGATCCTATAGCAGGTGGTCGCTCCCGTAGGATCCGTGCCGAGCTGGATGGATCCCATTTGGGATTATATTAATGACGGAACCCTACCAGACGACCCAAAAGAAGCGGCTAAGATAAGAGTGAGGTCTTCCAGGTTTACCAACCACAAGGGGAGCCTTTACAAACGAGGATTCTTCACACCTTTCCTAAAATGCATCGCGGGGGAAGACACAGAGTATGTGCTAAGGGAAGTACATGAGGGCATATGTCGAATCATATCTATATCTCGAACGTTAAAGGCAAAGCCTTGAGACAAGGATACCACCGCTTTACAATACTTAAAGACGCGACCGCCCAGTCAAGAAATGCAAGAATTCACAGATGACGCCAGCATCGCGCCTCCCGTCGAGCCTTTAACATCAATCACCCCGCCCTCTCAAAGAAGGGGTTTGGATATTGGGACTCTACCCGTCTAAGCAAGGGCCAATGCAAATTCATAATCATTACAAGGACGGTTTCAACAACGGGCGTAATAGCCTTACCACAATTACGGAGCAAAAATACTCAATTTCGTGATGGCGTGCCATTATATGCAAAGTTTGGCATCCCAAGGCCCGTATCGATAATGGAAAACAATTTGACAACACTAAATTCAGTGGATTTCAGGCCGAAATGGATCAAAATTATTACTCCTCACCAAGACACCTCAATCAAACTGACAGCTAAAGTCACCACGTAACCCTTAAAGCCGCTTGAAGACCGTCGAAGACCTTAAAGGGGTTGGTGAATACCTCCCGGTGTATTATGGGCATATAGGACACACGTAAGTCAGAACTCCTGAGACCCCATTTGCCCTACCTTCGCACGGGAAGGAGTCCCGCTGAGGCTCCGAATAAAATCTCCCAAAGTCGAAAGCATCAGAGTACAATGACGAGGCCCCGCTGTTCAATCCTAAACCCAGACGAAAAACGCGAATCTGTTCATCATTGCACGGAGGAGTATCAAAGGAAGGATGCTGCATTACAAACCAAAAGTCAAGCCTACACCGTCAGTGATTTGGTCCTAAAGAAGCTCCTACCCGCAAGAAAGAATCCCACTCATGGAAAGTTAGCCCTAACTGGAAGGTCCTTATATAATAAATGTGAGTCAGCGATCGTAAATTATGAGCTCCAAATGCAGGAGGAAAAATTTACAACACACATGAATCATGAGCATCTTAAGCGCTTACCAAGAGGTACCGGTTTGTTATATTGAATAAAGTCTTATCGGTTCTCATGATTTAATGGGCGACATCAGAAAGAAGAATTAGATATCTCAAACATTTCGATATCTAAATAAAAAATATTTAATGGGAAAGTCTATGAACATAAAAAGTCTCTCTTATTTCAAATGAATCAGATTCTATATAATCGTTGATATCCCTTGACATCTTGATATGCACTCGCATGTGCACTTCAAAAAAAAAAAAAAAAAAGGGAGGATAGGGAGAAAAGAAAAGAGGAAAAAAGATGGGGATGAGGAGAAAGACAGTAGCAGCTAAGAGATGGTAGTTCGGGAAGAAGAAAGAAGAGAGAAAAGAAAGTAAGAGAGGAGAGGTAGAAAGGAGAGTGGCAGCAAAGAAAACAGAGTGCGCACGTAAGATGCACCGCCTTCAACGCATCCCCAGCCAAAGCTAGGGAATAACATAACTCCCATAAAAGGAGACTAGGAAACACAACTCCCACACTGGAGACCCGCAGTGCCGGGTCTAAAGGCCGAGAGCCCCAACCAAGACAGCTTGAACATCGAAAGCATCCATCCCATGCGAACTCCATCCACCCCACCAGAAAGCAGAATTCCAAAAGCGTAGGAACATGTGAGGCAACAGAATCCACCATTTATAAAGAGGCTGAAGCGACTGAAAACTCACGTAATCAGCACGCACTCTCCATAAATCAGCACAATGACTCGCTTCGCCTTTCAGACACGCGAGGCGGTTTAGTTTACCAAAGCTCTTCACACACTGAAAATCATACGAGGCATCATCACGGCGCCTCAGAGCCCGCTTTGCTCACTTCACGAGCCCCTCTCATCAAGAGACAGCCATGTCGCCTCAAGAGTCAAACCAGCTCAAGCTACATCGCCATTCGGCTTGAACGCCACCAAGGCCTCAGCGCCAGAAGCCCAATAGCTCTACTTGACGAGCCCTTCCAAACAGCTCTACCTGACGAGCCCCTATTATTTACATGGATCAGCTCGCAATGGGCTTCACTCGACGAAAGCCTTCTAATAGCCTCCTACCCGACGAGCCCTTCCAAACGCTCTAATTTCGACGAGCCCTATTATTTATACGGATTCCAGCCTCGCAATACCACCCGACCGAGCCTTCCCAATGGCCCCACCTCGACGAGCTCCTCCAAACAACTCTACTTGACGAGCCCTCCAAACAAATTTCTGACCCTGACGAGCCCTTCACCCGCATCTCCCTGGGAACAGACGGGCTCCTCCTACTATTCTGCCACTGGACGAGCCCTCCACCCGCACACTCCACGTACGGGCCCTTCCTACAATCTCCTATCGACGAGCCTCCCCTCAAGCCGTACCTGGACGAGTCTTTACTATTCGCTTTGACGAGCCCTTCACTGCACTTCAAACAGACGGGCTCCTCCCTACAACTCCTATTGACGAGCCCTTCACTGCACACCTACGTGACAGTTCCTTCCTACACCCCATTACCTAGCTTCCTCAACTCAAATGACGAGCTCCTACTATTCAGCTTGATTTGTTCTCACCAAGACTTCAAACAGACGTGTGTGGCCCTTCCTACAACTTTATCGACGAGCCTCTTCACCCGCACATCCGACAGACGGCCCTTCCTACAATCCTATCACTCCAGCTCTCCCCCAACCTCGTGACGGATGAGCCCTACTATTCGCGGACGAGCCAGCCCTTCACCGTGACTTCAAACAGACGGCTCCTTCCTATGCAATTTCATTGACTGAGCCTTCACCATTAATTCCGACAGACGGGCTCCTTCCTACAATTCACATAGACGAGCCCTTCACCGCACTCCGGATGACGGGCTCCTCATGTTAAGTCCGAGATTCGACACAGCTCTCCTCAACTCAGACAATGAGCTCCCACGGCCCGCTTGACGAGCCCCTTCATCAAGACTTCAAACGCACGGGCTTTCCTACAATTCCATTACGAGCCCCTTCACCGTGCCACCCGACAGACGGCTCCTTCCTACAATTCACTGACGGGAGCTCGACTCGCGCACATCGAACGACGGGCCCTTCCTACAAATCCCATTGACGAGCTCTCCCTCAACCTCGCACGGACGAGCTCCTACCATTCGACGAGCCTTCACGCGACTTCAAATGCAGACGTGGCTCCTTCCTATAATTCATTGACGAGCCAGCCCTTCATCAGACATCGGACATACGGCTCCTTCCTACAAATCTTATCGACGCAGCCTCCCTCAACTCCGACGACGAGCCCTACTTCATTCGCTGATTTGAGCCCTTCATCGCACTTCAAACCGCACGGCCCTCCTACTATTCACATCAGACGTCTTCACGCACACTCCACGTATGTGCCTCCACGAACTATCGACTAATCCTCCCCTCAACTCAGATGGACGAGCCCTTACTATTTACATTTAACGAGCCCTTCACTGCACATCGGACAGACGGGCTCCTTTCTACAATTCACATTGACGAGCCCTTCACTGCACATCGGACAGACGGGCTCCTTCCTACAAACTTATCAGAGCCTCCTCAACCAAGACGACGAGCTCCCACTATCTGCATTTTCGATTTGTTTCACCTGCGACTTCAAACAAGATTTGGCTCCTTCCTACTATTTATACTTAATCAGCCTTCACTCCACACTGACACGGGCTCCTTCCTATTAAACCCATTGACGAGCCTCCCCAATCCAAGACTCGACGAGTCTCTACCATTCACTCTGACGAGCCCTTCCACCGCCCTCTCGATGGACGGCTCCCGCTACTATTTCATTACCAGCTCTTTCCCATCGCCAACATGGCAAGCCCTACTACGCATTCGACGAGCCTTCACTCAACAAATTCCATCAACGAGCCCACTCGCTCCAACCATCGACGACCAAATGACAAACAAAGTCGCACAAATTAAAAACCAGTCAAGACCGCGAAGATGTGATGATTTTGTGCCATAGGCCCCAACTCTGATGAAAGCCCACCCGCATCTAACCGCACAAACTGTGGAACCAGCTACTCAACAAGATAGTATACTAAATTTCAACGTACATACCTAAATTGGTTGTGACCCTCAATCTGTAAGTACAAACAAGAAAAAGAATAAAGATATCTCACTAGAATACACTTCCAAAAATGAATGTTTATCGAAAGGAGGGCTACACTGGTATCAGGCCCCAGGCCCAACAACAAAAAAAAAACAAAAGAAAAAAAGAAAAGGAACATCGAAAGATAAATGAATCCCCGATTCGCATCGACGATGAAGAACGAGAAGGGGCCCTTAATAGAGCAATTTCGTGCTCTTGAATGGTTCGCGGCCTAAGACCCTCCGCCTCTTCATCACTTGGGAGGTCAAAGTTGAAATCCAGATCTGAGTACGCGTGAATGGCTTTCCGTTGAAAAGCGAGCCACCCAGAAGCCCACTGAGCACTAGCTTGGTCCCGCAATTGTCTGATAACCTCATCCCTCTGAGCAACCATGCTGACTTGCTGATGAAGATCCGCACGCAACCCACAACACTCCTCGCCTCAAAATTGCCTTGATAAGTCGCATACCTTCTCGAGGACTCCATGACGAGCAGTCTCCAACAACACCTTGCCCTCTGAAACTTCGCGACGGACGATTTCGAGCTGTTTTTCCTTGTCATTCAAATCACCAGTGACCGCGCGTAGCTCCGCCTGAAGATCCCGCTGCTCACCTCGGGAGGTGAGGAGTTCTTCCCTAACCAGTTGAAGCTCACTCTGGACAGACTTAAGCCCCTCCTGAGTCTCGACCAAATCATTTTGCGCAACCTGAAGCTCACCCCGAGCCTCCCGAAGCTCGCCCTCAGCCGTTGTCAAGCCATCCGACTGCCTTTCTCTACTTCTCACCGAGCACGAGCCGAATGAAGTGTGCCTCGATCGCACTTAAGCCGCTCTATTTTCACCATATGTCAGCGCTTCGATCCCGCAGCCTCGCTCCGCCTTGCCGAGGGAAGCCACTCTTCGCTTTATAAATCCAAGCGATCTTCACATGTCTTTCTCATTTAATTTGGCCTTATCGGCCAGGCCCTTCAAATGAGTGACGGCCTACATATCGAATATGAAATCAAGGTTTCTAAGATGTAACCACAATATGGAAGTAAGCACGACTATAGACTTACCGAGGCACCTCTCGAAAAGATAGCCGTAGCCTACCAACCCAAGAACCTTTCGACCTCCCAACATCGACCAGGAGGATGGATGATGGCTCCCGCCGCGAACTTGGGGTTAGAGGAGCAAAGAATCCTGACTACACGTTTTTGTTCCCGATTTTTTTCGACGATCCGCCATCCCCGGAGGAGGTGACCCGACATTGTCGGCGGATTCCATACCTGCTATAAAGTGTGGCCGCCACAAGTGGACGACGACTGCACTTGAAAGACCCTTTGCCTTTACAACAGGTTTAGGGGGAGACAAAGAAGGTCAAACTGTGTGGCATGCGACGCCGCCTAGGCTCTCGGCAGAGAAGGAGGAGACGCCCTAATCTCTCGAGCCCCAACCAGCGACGACACCCATCCGCTCAAGTGAGAAGGACGCGCCCGACTCGAACCCCCGCTAAGGGCGGCGACGTCATTCTGCCTCAAACAGGAGAAAGAGGAGACACCCCCACTTTCTGAACCTTGGCCGAACCGGCCGATCCTCTCGCAGGAGCTCTCGGTTTTTCCTCTTTACACTGGCTTCCGTAAAGTCGCCTTAAACAAATTAAAATCTCTCGCCGAGCAAGGCAGCCAGTGAGGGCCCAAAGGAAGAAACTCCTAGGGCGAAAGGAGGCGGAGGACTTCAGGCGTAGGGGCGTGCGCATATCAAGCTAGATGAACTAGAATGTCCGACTTTATCAACTCGCGTAGGAACGAAAGCAGCATTCCGCACGTTAGGAGCGCGCCATGAGCCCTCGCTTCGCTAAGGTCAAGACGAAAGCACCGAAACATGAGAAAGCCAAAGGTTAGAAGCATTCATCGCCTTAGATGTAAATCAAAACCAAAAGTAATGTAAATATTCAATGAGTGTTATCGTGGCGCCTCCACGTCCTGGGCACACCCAGGGTGTCGTCCCTATCGAGAGAATTGTACTCCCAATTGAAGCCACTGACGAAGAAGTATCGTCCCTTCCAGGACCTATGTGAAGAAGGAAGGTCCGAGATCACTGTAGGCAATCTGCAGCTGCCCTCGAGAAATAAATAAAACCTCTTTATGAAGGCCGTTGATTAAAAAGATGAAGGAGCAGAGCCACGCTAGGGACGCCAAACCCTCTATCCCTAAAAAAGGTTAATAAACCTGCCAAAATACCCCAACCATTAGGAGCCACTGGAAGGGTGTATGTTGAAGTGTTGCGTAACCCCTTTATGAAGTGGACGCATGGGCGAAGGCCATTCTCAAAGGCAACTTCAAAAAAACAGACCATACCAGGCATGGAGGCGGCATAAAAAGTCAAAACATCGTGGGACCATGACATTGACACCGTGGGAGCCCTATATCGTGCTCAAATAAAAATAAACCTCACTGGGCTGACCAACCTTCTAGGTCCCACATTCACAAGATGCCCGACAGACCGAGGTAATCCCACCCTCTGATACTTTTAATCGGGGATTATTTTCTTTACTCCTTACCCAAAGGAAGGAGGCGCCTCAGAGCATTTTTTTGGAGGTCCGGCTGGGATCTGACACCGGAACATCCCTAGCCTCGCCTTACTCCAAACAACAGTTAAGAATCATCGCGAGCACAAGAAAGAAGAAGAAACGACTCGACCCATGACATAAGCAAAACAGATAAACGAAATCCGCATCGATCAAACTAGAGCCTCGGGCTGCATCAACCGAAAAGAGACAAGAGGCGAGACAAATACCGTGAATGAGAGGTTAAGGAAACGTAAAAGGACCTAAATACTAAACAGACAGAGAAAATCCAGAACGAAATACAAGAACGCCAAGAAATATAAAGACAAAAGTGGAAGAGGCTGCAGAATTCCAAACGGGGAAGTGCTCGATAAGATGCGGAAACAAAGTGATATGAAAATGGGTTGAACTCAAGAGCCATCATTAACGCACCACGATGATGGCGGGCAGGCGACCAATCCACATCCGCGCATACCCGGAAATAACAACCGTCGCAGGATTAATCATGTTCTGCCTGCCCACGCAGTCCGCATAATGCGGCCGAAAGGCAACCGGATGGGGATCGAATCGACCAGCATCCCACTCGCCGGCCCGATAGAGCAATGGGGTCCTTGCCCCGCCCATGTCCTTCCATAGCAGCCCAAACAGAGGCCCGACTCATTAGGCCCAAAACATGGATTTGGAAAAATAGGGAAGCCCATACACGGCCAAATAAACTGATATCCTTCCACAATGTAAGATAGAATATTCCTTAAAGATATTCACTGGCCCAATCAAGTCCTATTATAAAGGGAAGAAAAGAATAAAAGACCATCGGCTTGACATTCTCCAATAAAGAAGGAGGATTATACCAAATGAACTCCCTTGATTAATCCATTGCTAAATCTAAGGCTGACTATGTGAGGAAACATACCCTCCAATGGGAAAGACCCCGAGTCACCGCCCAAACTGGATCAATATCCACTACAAATACAAGGCCGCTCCACCACTGAAAGGTACGCCAATATTAAGCAACCTCCACATTCTCTTCGCTCTCGTAGCAAACCCACGAGGCATCTGAGCGCCCCAGCGTAAGCCTCCCGCCGCCCTTCCTCCTTATGATCTTCAGAACGTGCCGATCCCGTGAGCCGTGAGATCAAGATTTGCAGTGAATCCTATCCGTACCTCTAAACGATCTTGATCTTCCTGCTCAAATTTCAACAAGAGTCTTTGCCCCAACCCGTCGACCCCGCACGCTCCAAATTCCCGCCCAGCTAACAAAAAAGCATCACTGGACCGTATGTCGTCTGGTGTATTAAACTAATTAAATGGTCGTAAATTTTGATAAAAATGGACATGATGAAATGCATATTTTGTCACGACATAAATTCTATATTTGTTGCGACTAATCCATCATTTCAACTTACAAATTTGTCGCTATATCAGGTATTGAGGGTGCAAATATATCAGATGTTCAACATTTAAAACCTTTGTTGCGACATAAGTTCATTATGGGAGGTCTAATACTTTGTCGTGACATTTTTATTAATTGTCGCGACAATTCATTGTTGCAACATTTGTTTGCTTGAAAATCCATTGTCGCAACATTGTTTTTAGTTCTCAGAGTCAATTATTTGTTGCGACATAGAAATTTTTGTCATGACAATCAAACTGTGTAACTCACAATTTTGTGTTACAACATCAAAATCTTGTGTTGCGATATAATTTTTGGACTTCAAAGCTATTGTATTATCACGACATAAGAAATTTTTGTCACGACAATATATTTGTCGCAACATATTCCTAGGCCTATAAATTGAGAACTTCAAATGTTTTGAATTTGAAATTCCATCTTCTCTCAAACCTTAGAGCCCTAGAACCTTTTCGTTCCTTTTGAAAACCCTAAACCCAACGGGGCACTCGACAATGTCCGGAAAGCAATGGTGAGTTTGATCTAAATTTGAACAAAATCAAGGAGGAGTATGTTGGGATCAAGAAGAAGCAACTCGAGTTGCAAAATGATGTAAAATGAACAGAGCAAGCAAAAGTAAGAATCAAACATAAAGAACCAACTCAAGAAGGAGAAAAGGAAAATGGAGAAAGGTTAAGAGAACGAACAAAGATAAGGAAGATGGCTGGAGGTTAGTATCAAACAAAGCTACGGTCGCGTAAAACAAAATGATGAAGAAATACTTCATTGGAAAAAGAGGTTTCAAGCATCTCATCCCACCATTCAAAGAAGTGATTGAGAAGAGAGGATGGAGTTTGCTATGTGAGCACCATTCAGATGGGTTTGTTGCTCTAGTAAGAGAATTTTATTCAAATTTGGTAGGAAGGAAGGAGAAGACATGCTTCATCAAAGGAAAGTGGATTTCCTTCGACAAAAAGGAGATAAACAAAGCGTTTAGGTTGAGTGAGCAGAAGGATGGGTCTAAGTTCAAGAAGCTACATAAAGGCTTAGATCACCAGAAGATTGTGGAATTGCTCACTGACGGGAAAGGGGAATGGAATGCTACTAAGAAGAACCCCTTTGATTCTATCTCAAGAGAGTCACTGACTAAGGAAGCCAAAGTTTAGTTTTAGTTCCTCAGTTTAGTCCTGATGCCTTCCAAGCACTTAATCACAGTACGGAAGGAAGAAGTAGTGTTGTTGTATGCCATCTTGAAGGGCTACAAAATGAATGTGGGCAAAATCATAGAAAAATCTATCCTGAATTACTACTACAACAATATATGAGGTCTCATTCCACACCCTTATACCATAACAAGATTATGCATACTAGGAAGGGTGGAAAGCACATAGGAAGAAGAAGAAAGATGCCCTAAAACTTCTCCCCTCACCCTTAGTGCCATAAGCAAACCTCCATCCAATAAGGGCAAGGAAAAAGTGCAAGAAATGGAAGAAGAAGAAAGAAGTGTGGAGAATACTGAGCAAGCTTTGGTAGTGAGCAATGTAAAACAAAGAGAAAAAAGGCAGAGCATCCCAGCTGACTGACGCGACAAGCATCAAATTAGTGACTACTAGACAAGAAAGTCGGTGTTTAAGGCGCTAAGGCAATAATGCAGACCTTATTGAGATGTTGATTAGAATAGAGTAGAAAATGAAAAAGAGAGATAATCAACTGAGAGCTCAATTGCAACCATGATAAATTATTTTGATTAGTTAGTGTTAAGAGACTCAAGAGATTCTGAGAGACCATACATAAAAAGAGATTCTTCAAAGGAAGAGCTGGGAAGAGAGATCACTGCATGCAGTGAGATATTAATAAGAATAAAGCCTTAACTGGTATATGTTAGAAATGAAATGATGATATAGTTCCATGTGTGTAAGAATGCTGGGAAAGAAGAGATCAGGAAACCATAAGACTTGATTTAGTGACTGAAACCCGGTTTCGAATAAATTACATCACTACAATGAGAGTTTAAGGCTAATTACTCAAGAGAAGATCAATATGAGGGTAACAATGGAGTCCATAGGGCAACAATATGACTGCAAAACCCTATGAAACTTTCTCAACAAATTCTATCAAAACAAGAATTACCTTTTCCTCTAAGACAATTTACTTAAACTTGGTTCAAACTAAAAATCCATTTTTTCCGTAACAGACTTCTAGAGAATCTCTGTAAAATCTCTAGTCGCTTCCAAAAAAGTAGAAAAAATGAGTTTCTTTTGTGTGTAACTGTTTTTCTGAAATAATTGTAATTGCTCCATTAATTTTAATAAAGTCTCTTTGTTGAATATGTACAATTATGTCTCTATTTGAATTACTATTATCATCATGATATATTGAATAATCAAGATCAGAGTTGATCGTTTGATTGAATTGGAAAGATTGTTAATAAATTAATTGTGCTATGATTGGAATGAAATGAATTACTGAATCAAAATAAGCTTTTGAATTCTACAATAGCACAGTAATATGTTTAGGAACCAAACAAGATAAACTGTAGATGAAATTAGGCAGGATAATTTGAACATAATTGAAAAGTTGTGATGTCAATGACAGATAGGCTGAAATTTTAGATTCTTAAATATTGAAATTAATGATGTTGTTGATAAGGCCTAAGGCCTAGTTTAGTTTAAATAATAGCCAAATAATGACTAAAAATAAGCACATTGGTCATAGTACCTTGAAAACTAATTAAGCTTGGGTTAGGAACACCTTGTTGGATTTATCATAATTTTAGTCTCAAAGGTCCTAGAACTTGTTATATTATTATTCAAGGTGAAACCCACGTAACTAGTAAGAAATGGACAGCCATCCTCGGGAAGCCTGAGCCTTCAAAGCCTACCATGTGATAATGTATATATATATTCATACACCTTAGTACCTTGTTCTGAACCTAATGCCAATTTCATCATTAAAGCTACATGAAAAACCTTAATCCTTCCTTAAATCTAAACCTTCAGTAAAGAACCCTGTGTTTGCCCAAATTGTTAGATGAGTGCATGAAAAGTGTTAAGATGACAAGTTTGGGGGAGTGCAATTTTGGAATGAGAAAAAAATATGAGAAGTAAGGAGGTGAAAGAAAGATAAATTGAGAAAAAATGTACTAAAGGAGGTGCACAATAGCAAATTGAGAAGCTAAAAGAAAAAGCTTACAGTTTCAAGGGGAAATGTGTTTTTCCTTGTAGCCTTCCTCCCTTGAGCTATTAAGTTCTTAAGGGTGTTCTACATCTAGTACCCTAATGCCAATCAAAAGGAGTTACCAACCCAATGCTAAGGGTGATAGAAAGCTTTAGAAGTAAAACATTGTACTCCATTCCCAAAACCTTTGAACAAAAGAAAAGAGCTCAATGAAGGAACAAAATTGAAATAGAAAGAAAACAATAAGCCACAGTTGGAAAATATATAAAAATGCACCAAACCAAGTTTGCCTCAAGGATTTTTTTTTGGAGTAGAAAAATAAAGGATGAGAAGTTCATGTAAAAATGTTGAGTAGTATGTGCACTGGGTGAACTGAGCCTAAAATGTCTAAATAACCCAACAATACCCAAGCCATACATTGGCAAACTAAAAGACTCATATGATCCATGGTGTGTTATACCTAAATTAGTGGAGAGTAATATAACTAACAAGCATATGAGACCTAAGTCTCTCTAATGAGACTTCCACTCCTAGAAAGTGAATCTCATAAGGCTACCTAACTTGCAAAAAAAAAGTTATAAAGGGAAAACCAACACACACTCTCACATCAAAGGTCAAGAACTGTAGCTGTTTACATTCTATGAATTACTTGTTTAATTAGATTATCTAAATTAAAAAATTTTTGGATTCTTGAATTGATATCACAATTCACATTTCACTGAATCCAGATTGCTAATATTTTTGAAAGGATGATTGAAAAAGAAAAATGTCTCTGTAATCATCAGAAATTGTTCCGAGGACACGTAGAGTCTTTTTTCTTTGCTTGGGGACAAGTAATACTTTAAGTTTATGGGAGTTTGATGAGTGTGAAACTCATATGTTTTTAAGTCCATTTTTCATGTATATTTGAGGCTTAAAAGTTCAATTTAATGCAAAATTATGGAATCTTCACCCAAATTAGTGTTTTGTAGGGATTTAATGCAATATAAGCAAAATCAGCAAGAAAAGCAACAAAAACGGCTAAGGCATGAAATGTTGAATGTCATGACAAATTTCACCATTGTTGCGACAAAGTTCAAGGCAAGTGGTAGAATGAATGTCGCAAAAATTGAAGCCTTGTCGTGACAAAGGTTGAGAAGAATCCTTAAGGAAGTAGCAGAAACATTGTCGCAACATTTCCCAGCTTTGTCTTGATACAGTTAAGGCAGAAGGTAGTTGAAAGAATGTCGCAACATTTCACAGCTTTGTCATGACATGTTATGTGAAGAAGGCCGAAAAAGTTTGTCGCGAAATTTCATAACTTTGTTGTAACAAAGAACAAGACAAATGGCAGTAGAAGTTTGTTATGACAATTGAAAACTATGTTGCAACAAATGATGAGAAGAATCTATGAAGAAAAACTGGAAGAATGTCGTGACATTTAAAAGTTTGTCGCGACAATTACTAGATAGAGTCAACTGCACTTTGTCGCAACATTTCACAACTTTGTCTCGACAAAGCAAAGAAGAAGACAAAGAAAGTTTGTCGCAACAATGATTAGTTTGTCGTGACAATCATCAAAGATGAATGTCAAGCCAAATTGTCACGACAAGTTTGCAACAAAAGTTGAAAACATAGGAGCTGCACATATGTTGCGATATTTCACAACTTTGTCACAACAAACACAAACACTTATGGAAAGTAACATCAACAATTGTTGCGACAAAGAAATAATAGAGCCTGGCAACAAAGAAGGATGCTCCAATGTCGCGACATTACCATGATTGTCGCGACAATGAACCCGTACGTCACTGAAACCCACAATTCGGTCGAAATTCCACATTTATGAGGCCTATAAATAGAAAGAGATAAGGCAGAAAATAAAATCGATAGAGATACATCATCGAGGGCAACATCTTCAGAGGAGAAGAAAGATATCAAGCTGTACATATTTCTATTTTCATTTATTTTTCATTTTTTTTTTATCTTATGAGGATTAACATCCAGAGGCTAGAAGATTGTGAGTTGGGATCTTTATATATTAAGCTTCATTTCTCGTCTCGAACTTGAGGGAATCGAAATATTTATGGAAACCATTTTATTCAGCCACATAGCTTGTACGTGAATTTATTGAATCAACTAGTCATGTCATGGATCCAATTATGGGTTGCTTCATTTTCTAGGAATGGATTAGTGCTCTGGTTATCATTTCTGTAGTATTTAAAAATGAATGTTATAATCAATATTGGGTTGATCTTAATCAGCATCAAGATCAAGAAAGTTGTTCTGCATCAATAGAGTATACCTGCAAAGGAGTCAGATTCACGCTCCGATTTCAAGACACCTCCTCGCTGACACAGAAGTGAGTTCTCGAGTGTAGAGCAAGAGCCTTAGGGGTATGCTAGATTGATAAATTTAGAACCAGTATACTTTAAGTATCACTTTGATGAATCACAGGATATGTTCTAACTTTAATTTTAAGGTCCCTTTCTAGGTGACAATGTATGCGTTCCCTAGAATATGAGCATTTGTTGATTTGTTAGTTTAATATTTAGAGGTTTCCTCTCAGTTTGGTAGAATGTTTGTGCTCTTGTAATGTGGGAGTGATTATTCTTACCAAATTGGAGAGTGAGATACCAATTACTTTGAAGAAGACTTGTGTTGTCTCTTATTTAAGTGGGATACCATCTCTTTAAATTCTCAAATAATGAGAAGTACCGTTTAGAAAATCAACCAAATCTTAAAGGAGGATAAAATCCTAAAAGAAATAATATGACCCATTGATCCTGGTTTAGGAATATGGTGTTCACAGTGAAATATATAGTGTCAAGGAGGATATTCCAAGGCTATACTATGCCTATGGGTGAATCCAAATTAAGCTCATGATCATGTTGTTTTTTAAACAATATGCAATAGATGGGATCGCAACACTAACCCTCATTCTCAGTGTTAGTTAAATCCCTAATGAAACCCTTTAATCCATTTAGATTTCATTATCTTTTTCATTAAAGAAAAATTGATAAAAACATTTTTATTTCAGTTATACTAGTTAGTTACATGTACTAAACTAGTGGTTCAAATAGTGGTAATCTTGAGTAGTAGGGGTACTTTATCTTTAAATTATCTCATTAATCCCTGTGGAAATGATATCTAAACTTATAATCCACTTTATTACTTGTTGGACCCATAACTTTACAAGTGATTTAGACCAAACTGGTATGTGTGTGGTGGTGGTGTGTGTGTAGTGGGTGGACTTGAAACATAGTATTATAGATAAACAATAGAAAACAAATTAACCTACAAAACAAGTTTCGCATTGTCAGCTGGGCATTGCTGAATGGCTATAATGTTCCAACATTATGAACAACAAATTGGTCTATACAAAATCATCCAACCACTACAACAGCATGGAGAAGCTCTCTGCCTTGTTTCGACATCATGCTCGCATGTCACGATGTCACTACTCCTCTGTGTTTTTTCTTCTTCACTTCCCAAGGTCATAACTTTCTCGTCCGAACTCCAAATTGAGCAATCTTGGTCTCCTTGGAAATCTTAGAGAGTATAGAATATGGATATGGCCATATAGTACACTTTAGAGCTGATGGTAAAGAATTAATCAACCAAGTGTGACAACTGGTCTGATTTTGAGCACTCTTATCTTCTTCCTTCTTCTAAAAGCCATAACTTGATTATTTGATGTCCAAATTGAGTGAATGCGGGCTCTTTGGGAAGCTTATAAAGTCTAAAACTCATTTATAACAAAAGAAGAGCCATTTGTGATCATTTTATAGCTGAAAAGAATGAAATAAAATAGCTGCCGCTGCATGCTATAGCAAAGTTGATTGATTTTTGGACTTTTTCACTTCATTTTCACTCCACATGCTTCATATTACCTTAATGGTTAACCTAATAATAAAGATGAACATTTAGAGTATTAGAGCACTTTTATATATAAAAAAACAACACAAAAATATAGAAAAACATGAGGATAAAATGAGTATAAAATATACTCATCATTCCCCATATTTGAATTAATATGATCTCCACATAAAACTCAATAGTATGAGATGGAAACAAATTTTTAGCTATACTAGATATCAAACTCACATGATTGTCATCATTTTATGGGTAATGTTAAAAAGTTGAAATTACCATTTTTAAGAGTAATTGGATAACTATAAAACAACTTCAACTTTACTTGAGATGAGCCTTTGTATAATACCTCATATAAACATGAAACCAAGTCATTTAATATCATGTTGCTTATACATAACATAACTTTTAATGCAAGATAATTATAACAAATCTCATTAGGTGCATGATCATATTACCATTAATGTAACACAATACTGTGATTAAACTATTCTCCCCATGCAATTTGGACTTCATTGAAACTTACCATGTTTCAAATTAATTATCAAAAAGTTGAAATGAAAAAGATTTCCAGAAACAGTCCTAATCAAATGAGAAATCGACTCTCAGCAGTCGAGGTTATCTGATGAAGCTTTGAAGAGAAAATACCTTCTTTCTCCAGTGTTTATCTTTATCAAAATGAGGAATAAAGTTTTACGGAGAAGGCAATGAGTTGTTCGAACAAGTAACTAAAGGAGTAAGCACTTTAATCTTCTCTTTCTACTAAAAGTTTTGTGCAACTGGAATAAGGAAAAGTCAATTGGATGACCAACCGGAGATCAAGTGGGTAAGTCGAGATAAGGATCAGGTTTGTATGAATGAGGTCTCGAACGAGTTTCTATTGAAACTTTGTCTTTTTACAGAAGCTATTTAGGTCATTTGAATGAGGTATTTCGGTAGGCAATAGTCACTTATAGAGCATTTAATACTCTAATGAACCTTTATCAGGTGGCCATCTAAACGAGGGGCCTCCAAGGCATTTTTTGATGTTTCAGACTCTCTCTATAAATTAAGATATTAAAATCATTTATAGTCATGAGGTTCATTTCATTATAGTGTACATCAACCAATCTCTTGCTCATTTACTCTCACTTTCTTTTTCTTTTTCAATACATTTCAATTACCTTGCATATGGAGAGCACCATTATGTTACTTATAGTTTTTTTTTTTCGTTTGTGTATTGATTATCAAAAGTGAGCTAGTGAGAGTAATTTATTGTACTCACAAGAGAAGAGCTCAGGTGTGAAAAACTTCAAATTGTGATTACTTGAAATGCAATTATAAGGAGACCAGAAAACAAAGTTAGGGGAATGATATTTCTTTCATTGATCTATCATAATATTTACAACATGTATCTACCTAATTTAGGAATTATATACAATTATATCCTTGATTCTAGCAATCAAATTTGTTCCTGATTATTGATGAGTCCAAAAACTCATTAGATTTTTAATCCATTTTTCTGAGTATATTACAAGATAAATGTTGATTTGTTTACAAAAATGTGGATATTTTACTCAAATTTCATTTTGCAGGAAAATACAACAAAAGCTAAAATCTCAGCAAACTTAATAAACTACGATAAAGAGAATTGAAGTCGTGAATCGAAAATCGGGTCGCATAGTTAGTTGAAAGGCCGTTCAAGTCACGACATCACCAAATTCAATTTTTGAGGAAGAAATGGTCCCAAAAGGGGTGAAGTCAGCATTTGAAGAAAGAAGGCGATAAAAGAAATGTGGCCTGACTAAAGGCACATCCAAAAGAAGAAACTATGTCGCGATATCACCCGATGTCGCGACACCAATCGAATACAACCGAGGACGCCACTACCCGAGGTCGCGAAGGCGATCTGCCTATGAAGCCAGCTAAGAGAGGTCTTTGCAAGAGAACAATGTTGCAACTAGTTTTTAAATGAAAGACTCCATTTCATGTCGCGACACCACTTTGATGTCGCGACATAAAAATAGGAAGATTTAAGTTGCAACCGAAAATAGAGGTTGAAAGGAGGTCGCAACCTGAAGCCAAACCGAAGCCCTTGCCAAGAACTGGAGTTGCGACCATTTACAAATCAAGGATCAGAAACGATGTCGCGACCACTCGTTTAGGTCGCGACCTGAAGAAGAGATGAGCATAATAAATCAAGGTCGCAACTACTTTTGAGAAATTGGGACTACATGCAATCAAAAAAAGAGCAACATGCAGGCCGCGATATCACCCTCGAGGTCGCGACCTAGAATAAAGGTGGAAGGGAGGAAAATTTGGTTGCAACAAAGAACCGAGGCTGCGACTAAGAAAGAAATGGGCAAGAAAAGGAGGTCGCGGAGCATCACTATGAGGTCGCGACATAAAATTGAAACCTATGAATAAGAAGATCACCAACACAATCGCATCAAGAAATCAAAGTCACAACATGAAATCATCATACAAATGTAGCGTACGCGAACCTAAAAATCATTGCCGCAACTCAAAAGCTGAAGAAGAG
Organism: Tetrastigma voinierianum; assembly: GCA_016808115.1. NCBI lineage: Eukaryota > Viridiplantae > Streptophyta > Magnoliopsida > Vitales > Vitaceae > Tetrastigma > Tetrastigma voinierianum. The sequence continues at coordinate 259,076 of JAEQBH010000797.1, forward strand.
AAGACAACGATGTCGCAACATGAAACCTCCAGGTCGCGATATCAACACCGAGAAACACCGGCAAAGAAGGTCGCGACTACAAATGATGTCGCGACCATTGATCAAAGCAGTTGCAAGAAAACTGGTTGCAATAGAAACAAAGAGGTCGCAACTGATCACGAGCGATCAAGAGAAATCCATGTCACAACATCAACTTGAGGTCGCGACATAGGACAGTGAGCTGGGCTTTTTCTTTGGGAATTCCACTTAGAGCTTTTTGGGGATTCGGCCCAATTTATTTTGACAAGATAATAGATAGCTTAGACAGAAAGTAAATTGGCCTTCACTACCTAGAAAAGGGGAAAGGAGAAGAACTCAGTGTATAGTTTAGAGTAGATTTTTATTTTTCTTCTTTATTTTTAGTTTATTTATTTTCTGGGTTTGAATCTGCGAACTGTGCAGAGACGAGTAGAGCTGGATTTTTCTTCTTTATGTTATTTTCTTAGTATTACTACCTCAAAATTTATGAAATCTAGACAAATTTCGAATTCATTTTTCCTCGCTTTATTGCAATTACATGGTTGTATCGTGATCGGGTGTCTATTTCTTAATTCAGAATGTAGTAATCAGAGCGCTAAATTCTCCGCCGGATTTGATTTACATTTAGTTACGCCTTTCCCCGCATAAATATGGAGAACTAATTTGCCTGAATTTACTTATTCGTGTCAAGCCATGGAATTGTAAAGTTCCCAATAGTGAAGTACCTCCAATACCTCAAGAGGGAATGTATCTTACTCTAATATCCAGGATGCCCTGTGTGACAAAGACGGAGATCCTCGAGAGCCGAGCATTCCTTTCTGTATTGTTCGACTACCATTGATGAATCACAGCTCGAGTTCATTTGGAGCAAATCCCCATTCGCCATATAATTGAAGTCAGAGGGTGTATTTAACAATATAAATAATCAAAGAGTTCACCTTAATCTAAAGGTAAGTTCCTAACCCCGTGTTAGCTTAGATCTAATCAAGGGAAAGGGACGAACCCATAGATCTGGAGGTTAAGTCACCAATTAAGGGCAGGCTTTCTATGAAAATCCCAGAAAAGAAAAGCAAAGGTCTCACGTCAATGTGAAACGGGTATGAAGTATTGAGAGAGAAAAATACCCAGATCTTGCAAGAGAATTTGGAATACAGGTAGTTGGTTTGATCTTGTCTTCGAGAGAAGCAAGGATATCTAACCGGGTCAAGTCCAATTCAATAGTTGGGGTAGTTGATCTCTAATTCTTGTCAATCTATGTGGGAATGATACCTGGACTTACATTCAGATTTTACTACTTGTGGCGACCTATGCACTTTGCAAAGGTCATGGATTTGACCCCTTATCTTTAAATCATGAACATTAAGAGAAAATTATTTTATCACAAACTTATCCAAAATGACATGGATGCAAGAGAAGTGTGTGGCCTGTAACTATGTTAATTGAGGGGTTTTAGTCTATGTGTGCGCGGCAAATCAGTTTTTATGGTACTGGTCACGGATCAAAGAATTAAATAGATCAATATTCTACAAAAGAGGGAAATACTAATTTGACATTGTATAAAAGAAAAGAACAAAATAGTTTTCAAGCAAAGGGCTACATCAACCATCGATCTTTAACAACAAGCCATGTTGAAAATGTTTGTTTACTTGACTAACCTATTAACTCGAGTGTTTTGATTCTCCTCAGAAATCCTTTAATGCATAGGAAAACAGGATTCTCGACCGATTGGTATTAATCGACCGAAAGAACACTCGGCTTAAGAAAGACTAAAGAGCGAAACACAAATAAGTATAAGTGAGAGATACGACTTATTTATACAGAGGGAGGTATTATATGCCTCCCATTATCGACTACTAAATTGAGGATTTTTTTGGAGGCCTATTATTCGTGAAGAGTATTCGTAATCGCATACAAAATTTTACCGTGGGATGCAAATAACTCGAACTAAAGCCACTTTGATTACAATGGTGTAGCATCATCACCACTGTCAAATTTGCAATCAAGACCCAAACGAGCACCCGGGTAGATTTCAGATGGCAACATAAAGAAGCCGAATGGTGAGACCGTAGGTGATAAAGCTGCACCTCTTCCCACTTTCTTTGAGAGATATAACAGCCACATGGTTTTAATTGTTTCCATATGGTTCAGTTGATACTTGGGAAGAGTTGGTAGAGGCATCAAGTGTGTTCTTCCCCCCATCTCTCACCTCGTAGAGAAGAAGAGTAGAGCAATAGTATTTCAACAAGTGGGAAGATGAGAGCCTATATGTAGCCCCAAGATTCAAGAGGTTGTCAAGAGGTGCCCTATGCATGGAATTGACTTAAAACTCCATGGATATAGTATCATGCCTTGAACGATACATCTAAGGGTATTATTGATGCTTCATGCTGTGGAGCATTCAAACGAAAAAGTGTTGAAGAGGCTAGAGATCCGATAGGAATAATTCAAGCCAAATGCAATATGAAAGTTCCTACTTGAGTTTTCAAGGGGTAACAAAGAGAGGAAGGGGTCATGGAGCCGAAAGCAAAATGATGTTCATGGAGGCAAAAGTAGATGCCATAATGCATAGGATGACAAATAGGAGAGAAATGCACACCGCTCATGAAATAGGAGCAAATGGAAAGAGAACTTAAGTGTTAAGGCCGATGCACTAAACATAAAGAAGATTCTTCTTGCGGTGCCGAGGAGGTTAAGTACGTGGAATGAGCCAAGAAATTACCATCTGCAACTTAACTCCGCCCACATTACAAATTCAACACCGAGGGAACCATGAAATTTCTCACAAAGTGGAGGGGCACATAAGGCCCAAGGCATGGACGTATCCTCAACAAGGATATCAAAGAGCCACCAAGGTTCCAAAGAAGCAAAGATCAAGGAGGTGAAGGCGTAAATGACTATCAGGTTAAAGGAGGACCAACCACGAAGAACAAATGCTACAGCCTGTGGGGACAACAGAGGCCATTACAATCTCCATGAATAAATCTGGCCCCGACTCGAAGCTTCAAGTCCGAGCACTCAAGTGTTTTAGAAGAATACAAGTGCCTCGCTGAAAAATCCTAAACACAAGTAGGGCAACCGCCCCATGCCAAATCGTAGCAAGGTACATTCTGACACTCAAAAGAATCCAAAAGACTCCGGCATGTCAATTCAATAAGAAGTAGGAAGGATTTAGCAACAAATGTGAAGGAAAGAAAGAAAAGTTAAGAGACTGAGGTAGAACAAGAAGAGACTGAAAAGGAAGGAGAGAAGAGCACACAGATTGAACAACCGGGAAGGAGGTAATGAGTGTAAAATGTATAAAGGAGTACTGTACTTTATACACTGTCATTTCCAGCAGAGACTTCGAAGGAAAGAGAAGAACAGCTTGTCTAAATTTCATTTTCAAGAAAATAGGAAATCAATATCCCATTTGCAGGGTGATCAACCAACGTCATTTAGGCAAAATTTCAAGGAGATACTGACAAGAAATGAAGATAGCTGAGGAGGAATAGTAAACTTGATCAAGCACTTGCAAGTGTCGCTGATTCAAAGAAAAAGCTCCCAAAGAAAATGAAGGACTCGGCAGCCACCATTCCCCCGTTCCATGTGTGGAAAGGAATTCAAGAAAGCTTTATGTGATTCCGCGCTTAGTATAAATTTGATGCCTCTACTGGGCCAGTGTAGACTTAATTTGGGGAACTTACCCCAACAACAATTACATTGCAAATGGCCGAACAGATCAATGGCACAACCAAAAGGTGTTCTTGAAGATGTACTATTAAGGCCGGGAAATTCATCTTCCCGATTTCGTTATCATGTGACGGATACATACACAAGTTCCTTTGTTGTCGAAGACCTTCTTAGTAAATCGGAGTCGCTTTGATAGATGTACGTAAAGGTGAACTGACACCGAGGGTGGGAAATGAAGTGTTGCACTTTAATATTAATGAGTTTGGAAACATCCTCACGTAGAGGCAAATATTCAGATATCAGAGGGAAAACACATTTTCTCAATGCTGAATTGAATTCGATTGTATCTCTTCAATAAATTTCACAATGAAATTGAGATGAATTTCGCATCTTGAGAGTCTTGATTGTGAAGTACGCTTCAAATTTGTTTAACAAAGAAACAAGCCTCGAGTATAAATGAAAATTGTACCAAGATGAAAGTATGCAAATGTAAAACAGCAAAACTCATGGAGCGTGAATTAGGTGTACTGTTAACATTGAAACAATTGCCTACCATTTGAAATATGAGTTTTTAGAACTAGAAAAGAGAAAACCAGTTATCATATAGCCGCATTGGACCGGCCTCAAGAATGTGGTTGGGCCGGAAATTCGAAAATACAAGGAAGTAAATTGCTCGTCAATTAAGGATCCGAAGGTATCACTTCTCCATTTGCATGCACAAAATATTTCGAATGATAATGCAAAACTTCGCTGAGCATCAAAGTAGAATAACCCAAGATGAAAGAAGTTTTGCTTAAAAGAAGTTCAAATGGTTAAATGCGTTTTATATATGCTATATCGTATAGTTCTGGTAAGCTCTGTACGTGGGTTCCCAAGAAAGGGGTGGATTCACTGTGGATCGTGGAATGAAAAGAATGAACTATTCCTACAAGAACCGCGGACAGATGAAGGGTGTGTATTGACTATAGAAAATTGAATACCGCAAACTGTAAAGGATCACTTTCCCCCGCCTTCATTGATCGATGCTGGTGATAGGTCAGTAGACACCCTCACTTTTGTTTTCGATGGATACTCCTCTCGATATAACCAATTGCTATTGCACCTCGAAGATCAGAGAAACCACTTTACATGCCCATTTGGTACTTTTGCTTTAGGAGAATGCCATTTAGTTTGTGTAATGCTCCCGTACCTTTTACAAAGATGCATGATGTCTATATTTTAAGATTTAGTTAAGAAATTATGAGATCTTCATGGATGATTTTACAAAGCAGGCGGATCCGCTGAAAATGCCCGCATAACTTGGGATAAGATTTCAAAGGTGTAAGGACAAGAATCTAGCTTTGCATTGGGAAAATGCCATATTTTATGATTAAGGTATGAATTGTCTCGGGGGCACATGATTCTGCAACAGGTGGCTCGAGGTAGACTCAAGCAAAAGTTTCACTATAAGAAATTTGATGCCACCCACTACAAATTTCATGGAATTAGAGCTTCTTAGGACATGTTGGATTTTATAGAATATTTATCGTAGATTTCAAAAATTGCTAAACCACTATGATTGCCGAAAAAGATACTAAGTTCTATTTGATGAATCCCCGCTTAACCGCTTGCAAGAAATCAAATTCGTACTAATCAAGCTCCCATCATGGCAAAACCGCATTGAACAGAATTTGAAATCATGTGTGATGCCAAGATTTTGCAATGGACCTCAGATTGGGATAGAAAGATGAAAAAGTGTCTGGCATTATATAATATGCCAAAACCTTGAATTAAGCTCGTGAAAATTACTCTTACTACTAAAAGGAGACGCTTAATAAGAGTTCAGATGCAAAATTTTAGGCCATATATTTTGGGTCCCATGTTATTATACATTGACTGATCATGCAAAGAATTAAGTATCTAATGGCAAAGAAAGAAGCAAAGCTAAGACTGGACAAAAATTAAGTATCATAGGAATTTGATTTGTGAAATAAAAGACAAGAAGGGTTGTGACAATGGATAGCCGATCACTTGCCGGGCGAGTGGAAAAACCTAATTGCATAAGAAGAAGAAAGAGAAATAGCAAAAAATTTCCAGATGAATAGTTATTCCAACTATCACTCCAAACACTTTGTATGCTTTCTTCGGGATATTAGAACTCTAGCCAGGGAATTATGCCACCATAATCTCACTACCAAATAGAGAAAAGCTAAGGACCTACAAAGGTACTACATCCGGGATGATCCATTATTGTTTAAAAAGAGGAGTCGATATGATTATAAGGAGATGTACCAGAGGGTGAACAGAAGTAAGATTTACAAGAATGTCATGCATCACCATATGGGATGTAATATTTTGGTAGAGATAAACAGTCTACAAAATTCTCCAAGATTTTACCGCCTACTATTTTTAAGGACTGCTTTGAATGGGTGAAGTTATGTGATCAATGCCAAAGAATGGGAAACACGTAAAAGGCATGATGCCCCCAAGGTATCCCGTGGTGCAATTGTTTGATGTATGAGGAATGGATTTTACGGGCCTTTTCCAGCTTCATTTGGAAATATATACATACTCCTACCAGGGATTATATCAAATGGGCTGAGGCAGCAAATTGTCCAAAGAATGATGCCAATACAATCGTGTGGGATTTTTACAAAGAAATATTCTCAAAGCAGATTTGGGACACCCGTAACCATAATCTGACATGGAGGGAGCCATTTTGTGCAAATAAGGTTTGACAAACCTACGGGCATATGGTATCAAACACATTATGAGTCGGGCTTATCATCCTCAAACAAATGGGCAAGTCAAAATGCAACAGGAGATAAAGAAAATTCTCGAAAAGACTGTAAGTTCTAACATAAGAGATTGGTCTTTGAAGCTTGATATGCACTCCGGGCATACTGTGACTCGTTTGAACCCCATCGAATGTCCCCATACAGTTTGTTTTCGAAAAACCTTGTCATCTACCTCTTGAGCTAGAATATAAAGCTATGTGGGTCATCAAGAAGCTAAATTTTGATTTCAAAGTTGCTAAAGAAGAGAGGCTACTCCAGTTAACTGAATTGGAAGACTTAAGGAATGAAGCCTATGATAGTGCCAGAATCTACAAAGATAAAACAAAAAAATGGCATGATCAACGACCTATGAGGGAATTCAAGGCAGAGATCAGTCCCGTTATTCAACCCATACTAAGACTCCTTCAGAGCTTAAATCCAAATGGAGTGTACCATATACAGTGGTATCAAGCACACAGTTTGGGGTAGTGACACTTAGAACCAGCAATCATGAGGAGTTCAAAGTGAATGGTCAGAGATTAAAGCACTACCTTGGGAGAAAGCAATTGGAAGAGTAACCCTTAGTTCTGAATAAGGGAAATTGAAGAAACAGAACAATGGCAGCAGAAAGTCCAAAGCTAAAGACTAAAATTGAGTACTTTGTGGAAGGTAACCACATCGCTTGTTTTAAATTTTCTTGTTATAGTTTACAATTTTGTGTTACTTCGAGAAGCTTTATGAAATTGATTCATATCTGACAAGAAAGAGGTAAATATTTTTGTTCGTTTTGCAGTAAAATGAAAGTTTTGTAAAAGGGAGAGCATCTACAACCAAACTTCAATCGGCATAAGAGACAAAAAGGGGCAGTATACTCTTTTGATTTTATTTAAATTCTCATTTCGATATAGCATGATCGAGAAAGTTCAGGGAATTTTATTTTGCTTTGTGCTTAAATTTTGAATGTGATGGCAGTGGATGGTTGTCAAATATTTGCATGAAGAAGATGAATTGAGTTGTAGTTGTCTTGATTGAATTTGAATAAAGTGAAATTGCTGTGAATTTGATTGTTTAGGAAGACCTGAAAATTTTCTAGTCGCAACACTAATCCAAAAAGTTGCAACCAAGAATGCTGGATGTGGAAACAGTCAACTAGAAAAGGAAGTCGAAACAGTGAAACTGAGGTCACGACTGAAATAAAGCAAGGAAAGAAAAGAGAAAGTTGTGACATCAAAAATTCCTTGTCTTGACCACATTTCAGGTCGCAACAAAAATCCTGAAGTTGCGACTAGAATAATCCAAAATCCAATAAAAGTGGGATTTTAAACCCCTCATTTTGGGTGTCACAGCATTCAAAGTAGGTTTACTTAAAAATAAAATCATCAATTAAAAAGATTAAAAATCTGATGACGTGAAATAAATTGAGCCAACAATCCACTCCAATTTCAAGGTCAGTTCCAAATTAACTTAAACCTTCACAGATCACTCATTCCTAATCTTCAAATAAATTGTTGTTAATGCAGAAACAGAAATCAATGTCTTGATTAAACGAATTGGTTGGGTCTCCGCTGGCCAAAGAGACACCCGAGGAATTTAATAATTCCAAGAAAAGCGATCAATATTCTCCACCAAATCCCAAACCTCTGAAATAGCAAAGAAACATGAATTTGAGAAACCTCATTCAATTCATTCACCAAATTTATAAAGAAAAATAAATGGCCTTGTAGTTCTAAGAGATTTAAATCACTATAAAATAGATGGGAGAACAAAGGAAAAATAAATTAAAAAGAATGAAGAGAAGGAGAATGAGAGAAAGAAGAGTTCCTAAATGTGAAACTATTGTGCTTATGGAATGAATGGAGATCGAAACAAACCAATTCCATTCATTATTCCATAAAACGCCGGTGTAACTGGTGAGAGTGGATGATGTGGGAAGGAACGAAGAAGGGTTAATTAGAAACCCATCATCCATAGCCCAAAGAAAAAGGTTGAAGGAAGGGCGCAGTTGCTGGAACAACTTTGTTAACAATTAATCACTCTGGAGCAAGCTTCAAGGTCCAAGTAACCAACAAGGTGGAGCTTAAACCTTCGTGAGGGAAGATATAGGATTTTTATCAAGAACAAAGAGTTTTTCTAATTTAGTTATAATCTTATTTGTAAGTTGCATTGTACAACATCGAAATGTTTTGATATTTGAATAAAATTCTGTCGACCTACAAAATTACTGTTTTCGAGTTCACAAATCGATATAAGAAATTTTGTTTTTGTGTCATTTTCTCTCGCTCTAGCATAAAGAATAAATGCCTTTTCGTATAATAATCAATAAATAACGTGTTCTTCCCAAGAACAAAATTTCAAAGAATATGGGCATGAATAATTAACCTGAAAATAGAGGTCATTTCCACATCGTTTAAATTCAAGATAGATTGCAAAAAATTGAAAAAATACACGGGCTGATGGAACAAAGTACTTTGTTGAATAACAAGTAGACAAAGAATAAGTACAAGTCTTGAAGAAATAATACACTCTTGGGTCAACGAAACTATGAAACTTTGAGAGGAATTAGGAACATCTTTCGGGAAATTCAGATTAAGAGTCCATAGTCCTAATCCTCGTTAGATTATCGATTGAGGCGAAATCTTAAAGTGAAAAACAACCAACAAGAAGTGATAGAGGCCATCCTTGGCGCTTGAGCTTTTCTAAGCCTTACCTTCACAGGAGTGTTAAAAGCATATTCCCTAGTTCCTTAATTTGAGCCAAATAAGCCTTATTTCCTTCAACAAATAAAGAATCAAAACCTAAATTCCTTCCGTGAAATAACTTCGCAAAGAAAGAGTCTAAATTATCCAGCCCAAAGATAAGAAAAAAGTCTACTATAAGGAAGAAATAAGTTTGGGGAAAAATATTTCCAAATTTTTACAAATCGAAGGAGTGCGAAGAAGTAAAGATGCGCAAATTAGTGAAAAAGCGGAATAAGTTTTGTCTTCACGACCATTTCTCGAATAATTGCTTCTCGTAGGGGTGTTTTTAACACTAGTACCCTAATACCAACTCGGTAGCTGGAGTTGCTAGCCCAAAGTTCTCTAAGAGTAATAGAAAGCCTAAGAAGACAAAACATTGCACTATTCCCAACCTTAGAAAAACAAAAGCAAAAGAGTTCAAGAATAAAGGAACTGGCCTGAATGAAGTGCATATGGAAATTGAAATCCCATAAAAAGAATTCAAAAAGATGAATCAGGCAAAGATTGAGGAGAATCAGCAATATACAAAGAAGAAAAAGGGTGAAAGTTGAAGGCAACAATAGAGAAAAGTGAAACCGGTGATTTGCAACTTAAATTTTTCCCATTATCTACCCAATTACTCAAACCCAACATTACAAGCCCGAAAAAGACCTCATTGATTCTAAGGTTGAATTTACTCTGGGGCTAATGAAGATCAATATGAAAAACAAGCCTATGGGACTTTGACAAACAGTCCAATAAAACTCCTAGAAGATTAACTAAATTCAACATGAAGATGAAAGGATTGAAGACTTGCACACACACACACAATAGCCGTAATTAAAGACTTGTTGAATAAACTGTTTAAATACATTAGTTCATCAAGAAATTTGTGATGTATATACCATTTCTTATTCTTGAATTGAAACTAAAATTTAAAATGATTGTATTTCTTATTTCCAGATTAGAAGGTGGAATGAGAAAGAATGGGATATGGATCAGTAAAATGTCCTTAAAAATTTTTGCTTATTTTTCGAGGGACAAATTACCTTTCTTTTCTTTTGTCGGGGGACAAGCAAAATATTAAGCTGGGGAATTTGATGAGTCCAAAATCCATTAGATTTTAATCCATTTTTCTCGAGTATATTACAAGATAAATGTTGATTTGTTTACAAAATGTGGATATTTTACTCCAAATTTCATTTTGCAGAAAATACAACAAAGATAAAATCCAAGAAAGATCGTAATAAACCAATTTTTATTAAATAGATCTGAAGTCGCAATCAAAATCTGGGTCGCGAAGGTGAGCTTAGTTGAGTCACAAACTTCAAGTCACGAGATCACCAAATCTAGCTTTGAGGAAGAAATGGTCCTAAAAGTGGGTGAAGTCAGTACTAAGAAAGAAGCTGCGAGTAAAAGAAATGTGGTCGGGACTAAAGGCAATATCCAAAAGAAGAAATCATGTCACGACATCACTCTAATGTCGCGACACCAACCGAATAACCGAGGACGCCGACATCACCCGAGGTCGCGGCTACACCCGCCTATGAAGCCACAAGAGAGGTTCCTGCAAAGAGAACAATGCTGCAACTAGTTTTAAATGAAAGACTTTATTTCATGTCGCGCGACACCACTTTGATGTCGTGCGACAAAAATCAGAAGATTTAAGTTGCAACCGAAAATAGAGGTTGAAAGGAGGTCGCAACCTGAAGCCAAACCGAAGCCCTTGCCAAGAACTGGAGTTGCGACCATTTACAAATCAAGGATCAGAAATGATGTTGCAACCACTTGTTTAGGTCGCGACTTGAAGAAGAGATGAACATAATAAATCAAGGTCGCAACTATTTTTGAGCAATTGGGACTACATGCAATCAGAAAAAGAGCAACATGAGGTCGCGACATCACCTTGAGGTCGCGATCTAGAATCAAGGTGGGAAGGAGGAAATTTGGTTGCAACAAAGAACTGAGGTTACGACCAAAAGAAAAGAAATGGGCAGCAAAAGAGGTCGTGACATCACTATGAGGTCGCGACATAAAATTGAAACCTATGAAGCCAGAAGACCACCAACACAATCGCGACCAAGAAATCAAAGTCACAACATGAAATCATCATACAAAATGTAGCGTGGTCGCAACCTAAACTACCGTCGCACTCGGGTCGGAAGAAGAGAGCGACAACGTATCGCAACATGAAACCGAGGTCGCTGGCATCAACACCGGAGAAACACTGAAAGCAAAGAAGGTCGCGGATTACAAACGATGTCGCGACCATTGATCAAAGCAGTTGCAAGAAAACTGGTTGCAACAGAAACAAAGAGGTCGCGACTGATCACGATTAATCAAGAGAAATCCATGTCGCAACATCAACTTGAAGTCGCGATATTAGACGCTGAGTCGGGCTTTTCTTCGAATTCCACCGAGCTTTTTGATCGCCCAATTTATTTTGGACAAGATAATAGACAAAGCTTTAGAATAGTAAAGCAGCTTCCGTCTCACTACCTAGAAAAGGGAAAGGAGAGGAACTCTGTATAGTTTGTAGTAGATTTTTATTTCTCTCTTTATTTTGCTTATTTCTTTGAATCGCAAACTTACCTAGTAGAGCCGGATTTTTCTTCTTTCAAGTATTTTCTTAGTATTTTTGCTCGAAAATTTATGAAATCTAGACAAATTCTCTGAATTCATTTCTTCTCGCCTTTATTGCACATAAAGGTCAGACAGGATCTGCTCCATTTCTTAATTGCAATGCACCGTAGCGCAGCCTCACTGGATTTGATTTATACTTTAGTTACAAACTCTTCCTCGCACAAATATGGGGAACTAATTTTGGGTTTGAATTTACTTATTCGGGTGTCACAGAATTGTGAAGTCTCACAAGAGTACCTAATACCAAGAGAGGGAATGTATCTTACCTAATATCCGTGACGCCCTCCGCGTGGACACAGAGACTGAGATTCCTGAGAGCTGAGAGCATTCTTTTCTAGGTATGTGCGACTACCATTGATGAACTCGAGCCTGAGAGTCTATTTCGAGCAACCCCTTCGGCCTCATAATTGAAGCTTGAGGTGTATTTATCAAATATAAATAATCTAGAGTTCACCAATCTTAAAGGTAAGTTCCTTAACCCCTATGGTTAGCTTAGATCTAATCATGAAAGGGATCGAACCTATAGATTCGGAGGTTGAGCCACCAATTAAGTGGTAGAAGCTATAAAATCCCGAAGGAAAAGCAAAGGTCTACTGTCAATAGGAAATGGGTATGAAGTATTGAGAGAGAAAATACCTGTGATCTTGGGCAAAGAGAATTCGGGAATACTGTAGGTGGTTTGATCTTCGGTCTTCAGAGGCAAGATATCTAACCTATGAATATGGAGAAATCCAATCTAAAATTAGGAAATCTCGACAAAAATAAATAAGATCCATATATAAAATGTATAAATGTACTTTAGCTGAATTGACTGCTTTCATTGGGTTTCACTGAGTAGTTTTCGCTTTCTCACAGAAACCGATTCAATCCATTCTTAGATACAATTTATTTTTATTCATTTATTTTTGTTTTACTCTTAGTTTAACAATATTCAATAGCATGATTTTTAATTTTTGCTGTTTGTATAAAACTTCACTATGAGTTCTTAGTCCAAATAGTATGGAATTTTTAGTATGTCAGTAGTTGATCTTTAATTGCACACCCTCGTGGAACATACCCGATTCTACATTCGCATTTTAGCTACTTGTATGACTCAGGTAATTTGTAGCTGGAGCCGTTGACTCACCTTTATCTTTTAAATCATGAACATTAAGAGAAATTATTTTATCAAGCAAACTTATCCAAAATGACATGGATGCAAGAGAAGTGCAAGGCTCTTGTAACTATGTTAATTTGAGGGGTTTTAGTCTATATAGAAAAAGGCAAACAATTATACACATTCAACTAGTAAATTTCTATAACACATATTTACATATTTCCTTTCCAAAATCGCATATTTCCTTTCTAAATAATAAGAGATTTTACTATTATTCTCCTCTGCCGGGTTTGAAAAATACCTTTCATAGCTACTTGCAATTAAAATAAAAATTTCTTTGGAAGACTCGTAGCAAATCCACCCACTTGCTATCAAGTAGGTACATAGATCATTTAGATTTTTCCTCCTATTTTTTCCTTTATGAAATGCCTATCCACTTCTACATGCTTGGTTCAGTAATGAAGAACTGGATTATTGTTGACCAAATTATATATACAAATTTCTGCCACTATTACCGAAGGAATATTATCTAATCCCCGACAACGGTGCTAAAAACTTATTGACCAATTTATATATACAAATTTCTGCCACTATTACCAAGGGAATATTATCTAATCCCTGGCAACGACGCCAAAAACTTGTTAACCAATTTATGTATAAACCAACTGTGCAAACAAGGTGATGACTCTGTTACGAAGGACTAAATAAAGTCCCAAGTAAAGGCACAAAAAACTTGTTTTGACATAATAGAACTTGTATGCTCATAATAAAAATGGATTTGTCAATGAATTTATTAAAGATTTCGTTTAGTTATAATACTGCAAGTGCACAAGTCGTACAAGTAATAAAAGTGGACCTATAACCGATATCATTCTACGAGATTGAAGAGAATTTAAAATTCAACTACCCCAACTACTCAAGTTCCACTATTTGAACTTTCATTTCATGCACTTTCTAATCAACTAAGAATTTACCATTTGAATGTCTCATTTACAATGAAGGAAAATTTAAAATCCTAAACATAAATCGGATTGAACCGCATCGCCGTGGAAGTAGATTAATTAGGATTTCACCGCTGTGAAATTATCAATTCGCAACATAAATCTTAATCTATTCTATCATGAATCGGACTCAAATTGTCAAAGAGGCAAGGTAGTATAGTTTAATTTCTCCCTTTAACTATATGAGCTTCAATTTATTAGAGACTCATGTTCATTTCTTAAACATGTTTCTAATCAATTACTTGTAATCTGAATTTCTTTATAAGATCTGGGTATTTTTCTTTTCCAATACTTCATACCCATTTCTTATGACTGCAAATTTCTTGCTTCCTAAGACAAGGTCATTGCCAGACTTTTACAAGATGAATGATGCCTCATCCTTGAGATCTCAAAGAGTTCACCCTTTCCTTGATTAGATCTAAGCTAACACAGGATCAAAACCATTCCTCAAGACCAAGGAGAGATCTCTAATTGATTAAATTGATAGATCAGCCAACTAATTCTCAAACAATGAGTAAATTGAAGATTTATCTATAATCTTCGAGCTCATTAGTTCATCACAATATTAGTCTAGCATACCCCCAAGTAATCATTCCAAGCTCTCGTGAATTTCCACTTATGTCACTGGGAGGGCCTCTCAAAATAAGAGTCGAGCAATGTGCTCTTTTAAGGGTATAAGTTGGCCATTATTTGGGAACAATCACTTCAATGAACATAACTATTCAAATAATTTCACTCTTAACCCGTGAATTTTTCTAATTATGAAAGACCATAACTAACATCATATCTTTCCCAGTGGAAGTTGTGTTTCTCGAAAATTGAATCACAGTGAATACTGAAATACTAATTAGGAAAATTTCCAATGTAACTGCAATCAATTGAAAGAAATGGATTCCAGCTTTTATCTAGATTTCATTAGATTCAAAAAGTAATTGGAATTGATCTTCAACAATTTAATTCAACTTCTAAACTTCTGAACAATTAACTGTTTCAGGTCTAATAAACTAATTGAAATTCTACGCTAAATCTAATCTACGAAGAAAAGAAAAATAAAAGAAAAGAAAAGAAAATTATAATACAAAAGAGTCCTCATCTCCCCAGATACTCTGGTTTTTCCCCCGACCAACTGCCTCACTTTCTTTAAATTGTTTCTATTTATAGAGCCCAAGAAGTTTAGGCCCTAAATTCAAGGCTACATTGTGGATCCCCAAAATTATGGCCCAGATTGCTATTGGGCATGGTGCCCTAAAAGCATGTAATTTCTACTGCTTAATGAAAACAATTTTCTATATTTGATTCTTTATACATGTGTTGTATAATTTAGTAAATATAAGAAAATCTCAAGTTTATTAATGTAACTATAATCTTAGTATATAACAGTTATATATGAGATGATCAAGATTATAGATAATAAACTAAAACCGTCAGAAATCAAAGTAGGATCTTTGATCTATAATACTACTAGCACGTGTCCACCTAACATTAACAATAAGAGAATCTTGATCCTGATTACCGATGTAGTGACATTAAATGGAGGTGCTTTATGTAATCTGGGATTACATAGGACAAGACCAAACATGGATTAACCTCTTAAATAATATACCGTTACAATTAAGAGTTTAAACCGTGTCACTAGATGATCATATGCAGATTGATCTTAATCTTGAGTAGCCATGGACTCTTGTCTATTTCAATAAGGCCTTTTGATTCATAGGTTACGGTTTGTCCTAAGACATGCCCAATGCTTATGTCTTGGAGGCCCATTGAGATAGGTGGCTGGGAACATGCCCTATAGATATGGAAGCCGGATAATTGGTTCCCTTAAGTGTTAATTCTAGAACTGAACAGTTTGAGCGCTCTAATTTATAACAGGTTTTATAAATTAACTGTGCACTAGTGAATTAATGGAACTTAAGGATAAAAATTTCACTATAAGGGTAAAACGGTAATTTCACCTAGCTCTAATGATGGACCAATTTTAGAGGATTGAATTGCATGTAATGATCATATCAATGGACTGCTTGAGTATCACTATGTAAATTATTCTGTAATTACAAGAGTTCAGTTTCAGATTTTTAGTGGAATAATACTGGAACTAATGATTTAGATTAATTGATTAAAGAGTTTAATTAATTATCAAATTTATTGGAGCTTAGAATTACAGGTCCATAGGTGCCTAGGCCGCCTCTGTAAAACATTGTACATGATTAAATTAACAAAGAAATCCCTTGGAGGGCATAGTTGTAAAAGAAATTGTTTCATAGCAACTATGTAGTAATTATCGATAATTACATGTTAATTAATTAGTTTATTAAATTAATTAATTAATAGTAATTACTATATGGATGAAACGGTTAATTTGAGAATATGCACATTAATTAATTATTGAATTAATTAATTAAAAGTAATTACTATATGGATGAAACGGTTAATTTGATAAATTAATCCTATTTATTTTTGGTCACTTAATTTGAATTTCAATATTTAAATATGCTACTTGATCCAATGGTTGAGATCAATTCAAGGCATATTATAAATAGAGGCAAACCCTAAAGGCCAAGAGGTGATAAAAATTAGAGAAAAAGAAGAGAGTAAAGAGTTTCCATTTTTTTTGCCTCCATCTAACCCTCTTGATCTCAAGGTGTTGCGAATATCAAGAGTTCTAAAACAAAACTTTTGTTGGTCATGTACGCCACACGTATCCTGTGGTGAAGAGGAACGGCTTGGAAGATCGTGGAAAACAGAAAAAAAAAAAAAAAATTGATCTTTGGTGTTATCAACCTTACTCATGTAGTGTCTCTCTTAATTTGATTAAGGCAATTTTCATTAGTTTGTTGATTTGTATGCATGTACTATGTGATCGTAAAAGAGTTTTATTAATTTTTTAAATTTGACTGACT
This sequence comes from Tetrastigma voinierianum, assembly GCA_016808115.1. Classification (NCBI taxonomy): domain Eukaryota; kingdom Viridiplantae; phylum Streptophyta; class Magnoliopsida; order Vitales; family Vitaceae; genus Tetrastigma; species Tetrastigma voinierianum. The sequence goes on from JAEQBH010000797.1 coordinate 275,876, forward strand.
AAAATTTTCCATCGCAAACTTTGTTTTGAACTTAAAACCTTCAATCGTATTCTCCGTTACGATCAAAGTGTTGCCAAGGGACAGAAGCTTAAATCTTTATTTGTGTCTCTCATGGTAAAGATGCGTAGGTCTCTGTCGCGACTTATTCCTCGCAGGCATCCTTTCTTTGATTCAAAGAGGTGACAAAGTTTCCTTGGTCGCGATAGTATTCTTTTCTTCAACATATTCATTCCCGCGCCATGACGCATCTTCTTTAGCTCTTTAACAACTGGCCTCATAGCGTCCTGCTGCTCTATCCATCATGTCGCGACAATCTTATGTGTGATTACCGGAATAGTTATGTTGTGATGATTAACAATTGTGTCGCTGCATGTTGTTTTTGTGCAAATCTTCTTCTAAATTGGTGTAGCAAACTCGCTTTTTATATCGTGACAAGATTTGGTTCTTGTTGCAACAATGTTTCAGATTGGCCACATTTCACTCACTCAGAAAGTCTCAGCCGCGATGCAGTCTGTCACCACTTAACCTGATTTCTTGTTGCAGCTTCATTTGGATCTTGCAACACAGTCTCTTGGTGTTGTTGATGTTTTATGTCGCAACTAAGTTTTTATTGTGTGACAAGACTTTTTGTATTCAACTTATCTTTGTGTCGCTACCCAGTTTGTTATGTCGCGACAAGACCTCTCCTCATTGTGTTGGAATCTTTGTTGCGACATAGAAAAGTCTATCGCGACCTTGTTTATCAATGTTCAGCTTATCTTTGTGTCATGACCTTAAGATCCCTGCTGCGACATAGAAACATTTCTTCAGCTTTGAAGTATGTCGCAACATTGCATTCTTTTATTATGACCAGGTCAGTTCATTAAGCTAGCATCACATGTCGCGACCTCGTTTATCTGTCGCAACTAGCGTCTCTTCTTCCTTCAGCATCGTGACATACATCTTTTTATCGTGACAGATATTTCTTTGTTTAGTGTCGTAACATACATTACCTTGTCGCGATAGAGGTCTTTCTTTGAAGCTCTTTTTCTGTCTCAACAAGCTTTTCCATGTTGCAATAATCAATGTCGTGACAGAAGATCCCTTGTCGCGACATACTTTCTACCTTCTACCTGTTTCATTGGTCGCGATAGGAGCTTCTTTGTCACGAAAAATTTTTCCTGGTGTTGACATCCTACTGAAAAACCTTGTCGCAACATAAACTTTCTTTGTCTCAATTGAATTGTTAGATTATTCCCATTTTCTGTCATGACACGTTGTCTTTTGTCGCAACAGAGCTCCTTTGCTATCAGTTTGGATGTTTGTCGCGACACACAAAACTCTATCGCGACATAGACTGCTACAATTGCTCTTTTTCTCTTCTTTCTTACTGGAATTTTCTCCTTTTTGAATTAAAACCTACAAAACACCAAGTTGGTGAATATTACATAATTTGACATTAAAACATATATGAATATATTAAGAAGAAGCCAGAAAAATGGATTAAAAATATATGAGTTTAAGACTCATCAAATTCCCCCAAACTTAAAGTTTTGCTTGTCCCCAAACAAAGAAAAGAAAATTTTGTTTGTCCTCAAACAATTTAGCTTTATTTTTAGGGACATTTTTCTGTTTTATACCGCAATCATTTTTTACTCAGCTTCCTGAATTGAAACTAGTTAGTTGCAGCATGGTTTCAAACTTAGTTTTCAATTCAGACTTAAGAAAATTTCTCACCACTGTCATAAAAACAAACTAATGATTTCTAAATGTAAACAATTTAGTCAATTCATCCCGATCTCGGAGTGTGTGATGGTCTTTCCTTCTTTCTCATCAACAAATTAGCTAATCTTCTAGTATCTTTTACACGCTTATTGTATATCATTTTAAGTCCTATATGCTTGTTTTTCATTAGTTCCACTAATGTAGGCAAGTACAACCTTCAAGATCAATTAGGTTTTTTAGGCTTGTAAAGTTTGACTTAGGTAATTGGGTGGATAATTGGAGAATTTAGGCTAAAAATAACCTAGATTCCAATCTTCACTTTTTGCATCTTTGTCTCTATCCTTCATCCCTTTCTTTTCTACTTTATGCCTAAAAGAAAATTTTCCCAAACTTCGATCTTGATATCATACTCGCATACTCTCATCTTGGTAATTTTATTTTCCACTATCATTCTTAATGTTTACCCTTTAGATAGAAGCCTTTTTTGCTTTTCTTTTACTTGTCAAAGATTTTTAGAATAGTGCAATGTTTGTCTTTAGGCTTTCTACCACTCTTAGAGAACTTCAGGGTTACACTCTCATACCACTGGGTATTAGGGTGCTAGGTGTTGAAACACCCCTATGAGAACTTAATTGCCTCAAGAGAGGAAGGCCACAAGACAAAACTTATTCCAATTTGAAAATTTACAATCTTTGACTTCTTCTTTGCACTTCTTTCCTTTCCTTCATTTGTTCTTTTCTTTTTCCATCATTCATTCTTGTTTTTTCCTTCAAATCAAAATAACATTCCCCCAATCTTGTCCTTTTCTGCATTTTGAGGTTCTTTTCCTAAAACCTGGGCAATAAAGGGTTCTTTACTGTAGGATAGAATCAAGGAAGGTTTTGAGATTTCTAATTGTTGGTTCAATGAAGAAATTAGACAATTTGGCTCAATTCTAGAACTAGAGTGTATGCTTGTGCATATTATGAGGGTAGGCTTGAAAGGCTCAAACTTTCAAGGATGGCCTATATCACTTCCTGTTAGTAGTATTGCCTAGGATTTCGCCTTTACTAATAATCTAACAAGTTCTAGGACATCGGACTATTCGACCGTGAATGAACCCCTAAGATGTCTTTAATCTTTCACAATTTGTTAAGGACTCACTCACTTTCATATACATTGTTTGTTCTGTGATTTTTACTGACTCATCATACACAAATAGTCTCAAAGGCCTTATTTGTTCTTCTTATTGAGTACATCTTCCTAAATCTGAACATTCAACTTCATTCTGGCTAAACTGCAACTTCATTTTCCAATTCAGTTAACTCTACCACAATGCATTTATCAGTGGTTTGTTTGGTTTGAACTTTGTTGTTGTGTTGTTTTAATTAAGTAAAGAAGTTCATTTTGATCATGCATTCAACTCACAACAATACAACACAACCACAATTGTAATCAAGTGTTTTTAACCAAACATGTTGTAGCAATTAAACAATTTGATCCATCTAGTTGTTTTTTTCTTTATTCAACTTAGTAAATGGCAATAATAAAGTAAAGAAAATTAATCAAAACACACCAATCAAGCAAGAACCCAAATGAACACAAATGAACACAAAATTTTTGCAAAACTCTTTTGAACTTTTATTCAGAGGAATGATTACAAATTTTGTTTAAAGAGAAAACAGAATACAAGGGTTTACCTTCTTTGTAGGATTAAGTTTTCGAAGCTTAGAGGTTCAAGCCAAAGGCAGCTAAAGATGAGAACTGGAATGGAGATGTCTCGCTTTTCTTTGTCAGGTTCTTCTCTCTGAAAGAGGAAGTATTCATTTGTATACTCCACCAGGGTGACCAATTGATCTTGCCTATGAGCCAGATTATTCACAGATCCTTCAAATTCAGTGAAACATTGTATATGTTCACTAAATTTGAATTCATTTTGTCCAAACTATCATTCCATAATTTATGTCTGTAGTTATTATTCATCTCTAGCTCCTTATCTCTCTTCTCCATGAGCTTTCCAAATTCCTTGAATTGTTCTTTGTAAAGATATTTGAATCCCTTTGCCTTCTATAGCATGTTGACTTCCATCTTTTCCTCTCTATTTTCTAAAAAGGTCAGCACATCTTCATCCATTTTCAGCTATTCATTGTAGAATGTATTTATTTTTTAGTCCAACCTTTGCATTAGTGCTCTTTCTCTCCTTTCTATTTCTTCTTTCCATTCCTCATCTCTTTGTTTGATCATTTGTTCCCTTTTTTTTTTCTCTTCTTCTGAAATCAACCTCTAGAAATTCCTCTTTGATCTTCTCTTGTTGCTCCCACCTTTTCTCTCTCTCCTCCATTTCCTTCTTCATTGACACCAGCCATATCCATAATCTCTACATTTTCTTGATTGCTCCTAGAACACTTTGTTGGTTCAGAAAAAGTCTCCCTTACATAAGGAGTAGAATGACCTAATGGACTTCTCTTGCTATGCATTTCATCCTCCACTGGCAATTAGCCTTCATTTGGAATTTCTTCCATCCCTAATTTTTCCTTTTCTTCTTCTTCATGCTCTTTCGCCACTTCCATAATCTCCATTTCTTTTCTCTTTCTGTTCTTTAGGCCTTTTATCCCCCTGTTAATGTTAAAGGAGAAACCTTAGGACAGGTTTCTTCCTCTACCCATGTCCCTTTAACTCCAACCAAAATGCAGAGTCCGTAATTGTCATGACGTAGGATTATTCCCTTCTCGACATTCTGCGGAAGCACCTATGGATGATTCTATTATCTTTCCACATCAAACTTGTATCCTCTCAAAGAGCACAAGATGAAGGCCTCTTTCTCCTTTATTGTGCTCAGATGCTTAGGAATTATAATGGTATAATGAAATAAAACCACCTTAGCTTCTTCTGTTAATGTAGCCTTCCAAGTGATGGATTCATAGGGATTCTTCTTTGTTGCATTCCACTTCCCCTTTCCAACCGTCAGAAATTCTATTATCTTCTCATGGTTGATTTCCTGGAGCATTTTTTTGTACTTAGATCCATTCTTAGGATCTTTGATTTGGAAAACTTTATTAATCCTTTCATGGCCCATGGAACCCAGAGACTCTCTAACGCAGACACTGAATCTTCTTGATCTCCTCCCATGTCGTATAGAATTCCTTGACTACAAAGAAACCTGTGTGGTTTGTGCGGGCGCAATGCTTCCAGCTCCCTTTTTCGATTATCTCCCGCAGCGGTGAGATGAACTTATCAAACCCCTTTCTCCTCGACAAACTGTCATCGATATTCTTCTCCTAGAAAGAGTAAGCTTCATTTGAAATGAATGCTTTATCGTCCTCTAACTCTTCAGCTTGCTCAACTCTACTTTGTTAAGCTCTTTTCTGCTTTTTTCCTTTCTAAGCTAGGTTTTGTTCCTCTTCTTGCCCTTCTGGTTCTGCCATTAGAGTTGTCTCTGTTTGAGGTTCCAACTGAACCTCCTCTTCAATTGCTACATACTCCTCCATAATCTCATTGAGATTTTGGACCAAGTTTTGGTGTTCTACCATTGATGAGATATGGATTTGGGGTTTAAGTTTTTGAGATTTCAAAGAGAGGAAGAAATCAGAAATTGGGTGAGAGTTTGAATGATGTGAGGCAATTGGAAGGAAGTGGCCTTTTAGTTTTTGAAACACTCTTCAGTTAATGGCTCAATAAATGAATGTTTCTCTTCGTTTATCGCGACAATTAATGATTAGGTCAAAACAATAACCTTTAGACTTAATTGTGGATTTTATCTTGTGGCTCTTCAAATTAAAATTTTGCACCCAGCCTTTATTATCAAAACATTCATGTCGCGACGAACTTTAGGGTTATCTACAGGTTACAATCCTGTCGCGACAAGAAAATATTGTCATGACGTAAATTGCTCTATGTATTATAAAGGTAGTCGCGACAAAGAATCCGCCTTAATGTTTGTTCCATTCTTAATACAATGTTGCGACACAGAGAAACAATCGTCACGGCATAGTTTTTTCGATTAATTGGAACAGAGCCGCTATGTCGCTGACATTGAGAAGAATGTTATGACACCTCTTCACCATTCAATTTATACATGTCGTTAAATAAATATTCTAACTTTGTGTCGCAACATAAAATTGCTCTTTCAAATTGAATCCAAAATTATTTATGTTGCAACATAAAGAAAGTATGTCGCGACATTCTAACTTTGTGCCTAAAAGTTTGTTGCAACATGCAAATCAGGGTCACGACAAGTTTTTCATCTTGTTGTAGTAAGTGATGTCGCGACCTAATTTTCAAGTGTCGCGAAAAAGATTTGATTCCTCAAATGTCTACAAGTTTAAACTACCTTCCAATTCAGTTAATCACCCACAATTCAATCCAATTATGCAATTCAGACTTGTGAAAACATATATAGCAACATAATTTCATCAATTCAATTATGAACAACAATCATTACCATCAAAATACTAAATCAAAGCATTTAAGCACTTAGCACTTGAAATTTGTCTAATTAATTAGGCTCTAAAATCACCAAATTTCTCAAACTTCAACTATGCATTATTATCTATAACAAATTTAGAGAGATAGAAATACTCTCTCTTGTAGATAATTTCTTCACAATTCAGTTTGAGGCAGTATGCTTTGTAATAGCTTCTGATTCCATTTCATCTTTCCTGTCCAAAATCAAAAACATTTTAGCAAATGATCAAATTTCCTATCAAAACTTCTAACAAAATCAAAAATAAAACTTCTAAATCAGAAAAGTAATCAACATCAATCAAAGTTAACAAAAATGAAAATTTTGTTTGGGTTGTCTTCAAAAAGTCGTCGCTTTAATGTGTCCTTAAATGTGCATAATAAGCTATAGAGTGTCTTCGCCAGTAATTTTCTTTTCCTTTTCCAACTGATCTACCTCCTTTCTCATGCTTCTCCAAGATAATGCTTTAATCTTTGACCGTTTACTTTGAATTCACTTCCGCATTCGCCAATGTTATCATTCAAAGGGTGTACTTGCTAACATCGTATGGGCTAATGACTTCGCTTCGAAATAACTTTTACTGAGTTGTATAAGAGAACTTGTTCTCCTGCCTTGAATTCTCTCCTTAAGATTCTTTGATCATGCCACCTCTTGGTCTTTCTTTTCAGAGATTCTAAAGATTCATTTTTCTTTGTCATGTTTCATTTTTCAACTCTTCCAGCTTCATTCATTCGAGTAGTCTCTTCTCCTTTCACTGAAAGTCACACCAGCTGGACAACCCACATATAGCTTTGTATTCCAGTTCTAAGGGGAGATGACAAGGTTTTCCATATACAATTTTGTATGGGGACATTCCAATGGGAGTTTGTGTACTTTATAAGCCCACAAAGGTATCATCTAGTTTTATGTACTCGCCCTTCCCGCTACATTAATCGTTTTCTCCGTAATTTTCGATCTCCCTAATGGAAATTACTGGCTCCATCTGATTGAGGGTGATAAGTCAATCCCATTAGATGTTTGATTCCATTCAAGCCATGAGTTTTGCAAACACTTTATTTGCAAATGGCTTCCTCATCACCGATGATTGCTATAGTGCTCCAAATCGCCAAATGTTTCTTTATATAAACCCAACCATCGTGGATGGCATCATTTCGACAAGTTGTTGCTTCCACTATTTGGATACATAATCCACAGCTAGGAAAATGTACATATTGCCAAATGATGATGAGAAAGGTCCCATAAAATTTATTCACCATACATCAAAAATCTGCACTACAAGAATTCCTTGTAAGGGCATTTCATTTCTTCTGCTTAAGTTGCCCATTCTATGACAAGCATCACAGTGTTTTACCCATTCAAAACAGTCATTGAATAGAGTAGGCCTATAAAATCCTGATTGGAGAATTTTCTGGGCTGTCTTGTCTCCTGCAAAGTGTCCTCCATATGGTGATGCTTGATATTTCTCCATAATACCACCTTGTTCTATTTATGGGACACATCTCCTTATGATCATATCTACTCCTCTTCCATACAGTAATGAGTCATCCCATATATACAATCTGCAATCAGCCAATTTCTCCCATCGTAAATAATTCAATGGCATGACTCCACAAGCTAAGTAATTCACAATATTTGCATACCAGGGTGTTTATACTGATAACATAAATAGTTGCTCATCAGGAAAATTTTTTGCTATTTTTGTTCCATAAATTCTCTCCAATCTAGACAAGTGATCTGCTATCACATTGTCACTACCCTTTTTATCCTTGATCTCAAGATCAAACTCTTGCAGCAGTAGCACCCATCTGATCAGTCTTGGCTTGACATCTTTCTTTTTCATTAGATATTTAATTGTGGCATGATCAGTGTGTATTACAACATGGGACCCCAATATATAAAGCCTGAATTTTTCACAAGCAAACATTATTGCTAGCATTTCCTTCTCTGTGGTGGAGTAGTTCTCTTGTGCCTCATTGAATGTTTTGTTGGCATAGTATATTGACTTGAATATCTTTTCAGTTCTCTATCAATCGGCTCCCATTGCATAATCACTAGCATCACATAATTTCAAACTCATTGTTCGGTTAAATTGTCAACATAATGGGGAGTTGATACTAATCAAGTTTGATTTCCTCGAATGTAGATGCATGATTCATGAAATCAAGAATTTGCATCTTTTTCGGCCGGAGTCCTACGCAGTAGTGAATATTTTTGAAAAATATTTTATAGATCTTTTATGGAAATCAACATGTCGAGCTTCTTATTCCTTCTTGTTGTAGGTGACATGAGAGTTCTTATAACAACAATCTTTGCTTGGTCTACTTCCAATCCATCAACAAAAATCTTGTCCCCTAAAACAATACCTTTAGTTACCATGAAATGGCATTTTTCCATTTTCAAAGCTAGATTTTTGTCTTAGCACCTCTAAAGTACTGTTTCTAAGTTTTCAAACAATCTTCAAAATTGAATCCATATACTGAGAATCATCCATGAATATTTCCATAACCTCTTCCACCTAGTCAGAAAATATAGACATCATACGTCTTTAAAAGGTGGCAGGAGTGTTGCATAATCTAAATGGCATCCTTCTAAAGGTAAAGGTGCCATAAGGACATGTAAATGTTTATTTCTCCTGATCCTCTGGGGCTATTGCAATCTGGTTATAACTAGAATATCCATCGAGCAAATAGTAATGGGAGTGTCTTGCTAACCTATCTAACATCTGGTCAATGAAAGGTAGAGAATAATGGTCCTTTCTAGTAGTAGTGTTAAGTTTCCTATAGTCTACATATTCTCCATCCTGTCACAGTTCTTGTAGGAATCAATTCATTCTTCTCATTTCTGATCACAATGAATCCTCCCTTCTTTAGAACCACATGTACTTGGCTCACCTAAGGGTTGTCTAAGATTGCATATATGAAGCCTACATTTAGCCATTTCAGCACTTCTTTTCTGACTACTTCTTTCATTACTGGATTTAGCCTTCTCTGATGTTCTACAAAAGTTCTAGCATTCTCCTCCAACAGGATCTTATGCATACAGATTAAGGGATTGATTCCTTTCAAATATTCTATAGACCAAGCTATTACTTCTTTATATTTTATGAGAGTCTCCAGCAGTTTTTGCTCTTCCAGCCTAGTTAATCCAGCTGAAATGATAACTGACTTACCTTTTTCTAGTTGCAAGAAGGCATACTTTAAATGTTCAAGCAATTCCTTGAGTATTAAACCCTCTAAGCTTTTGTTTTCTTCTACAACTTTTTCTTCATGCTTCTTGGACCCTTTGTTATAAACATGAACATCCCGAATCTTTTAATTTAAAATTGGGCTCAATTTCAACACAAGATCTCAAGATACTAGAAATTCATCTCATTCTCATTCATTGGTCACGAAAATTACAAGCGTGGCTAGTTCGAGAATTGATAGAATTTTTGTTTTTACAATTTCTGGTCGGCGTGCGAGTTCACGGTTATTCGAGGCTGATTGAGATTGATGTGCACTGCTTCATCTTCAACCACGAAGTCGAGTTCCCCTTACCACATTAATAAATCTTTGCCCTGTTGCTAATAATGGTCTTCATAATAGCGATTGGGACTTGTTTGTCTTCCTCCATATTAATGGCTTCTGAGAGTCCTTTGGAAAACCAAAATTTCCCTTTGATCATCACATCTTCAAGGATGCCCTCAGGATGAGCCAATGTCCTATCTGCCATCTGCAGGGTAATGGTTGTGGGAGTGAGCTCCCCTAAACTTAATCTTTGAGCAATAGACAAAGGCATCAAGTTGATGCCAGCTCCAGAATCACACAATGCTTTTCCAGCTATCGGCTGACCGATTTTGCGGGGTATAGTGAAGTACTGGATCTTGCATTTCTACGTAGGTCTTGAATCAGCGCTGCGGAGTTGCTGTTGGAAGCTCCTTATCCCTTCCTCAGTAATATTTCTCTTTTTGTTCAATATATATTTCATGAATTTTGCATACTGAGGCATTTGAGTTAATTCCTCTAAGAAAGGAATGTTAATATCTATCTTTTTAAACATGTTTAAGAATCTAGAGAACTGCTCCTCTAGCTTTGCTTTCTACAGTCTTTGAGGGAATGGAATTAGAGGATTGTAAGATTTAACTTCCTCCTTATTCCCCTGCTGATTAGGCTGCATTTATGTTATTTTCTTTTTCTCAGTAGTTCCTGAATTGTGCTGCTCTAGTTCCTCTCCTTTTTCTGCTTGTTTATCTTCCTCAGGGTCCCTCTTTTCACCTCTCCTTTCATCTAGCTCTCTACCACTTCTTAGAATTATTGTCATACAGTCATTTAGATTCTTTCTAGTGTCACTTGGAAATGAATAATTAGGCTCTTTCTGCACAGCTTGAGCTAATTGCCCTATCTGTATCTCCAGATTCTTCAAAGAGGCATTAGTGTTTGTCTGAAACAAAGTTGTGTTTACTTTGAAGTTTTCAAGGTCAGAAAATTTCTTTTCATGCAAATTCAAAATCCTTTTGTTTCGACATGATAAAGCATCGATCTTCAAAGTTGAGTCCTTTTCGATACGATAATCTCCTCTATTGTCCCTCTACTACTGTTGTTCTTAGAACCTGGGCTGAGCATAAGCTTGTTGGTAATTCTGTCCAAGTCTAGGGCCATGTTGTTCTCTTCCACCATATGAAAAGTTTTCATGGTTCCTCAGTGTTGGTGTATAGTGTGTTGGCAAGTTGGGGTTAGGCTTGAAGTGATAAGTTATTTCCTCATTCATATACTTGGTATCCTTAACTTGGTAGGGCTCTTCTTCAACTAGTCCTTCAGCACTTATTCTAATTCTTTTCTTCTCTTTGCTCCCTTCATGCGAGTGTGCATTCTTCTTTCATTGTTTTTGAGTTTGTTCATCAACGCATCCAACTTTGCTTCTATGTTTGTCATTCTATCAAACCCAATGAGACCATTTCCCTTCAACTGTTTAGCTGCTCCTGAGCTTTAGATGGAGCCTTGTAGTTGCACATTTGTAAAAGATGTGATCAGTACCATGCCTACTGCATTTCTTCTTTAAAGCTCCGCAGAAAAGATGCGTAATTATACCCTTTGAGGCATAATTTATAGCATGATAGAAAATATCCATCTGAGTGGTCAGGTCTATTCCATGCATAAGACATCTTTTCAGCAATCTTTTGAATCTCTCCCATGTAGTGTAGAGGCTCTCATCTTCCCCTTGCTTGAAGACAATTATTTCTCCTATTCTCTTAGCAATGAGAGCTGGAGGAAAGAATCTGCTCATATAAGCTTCCTGAATTCTCCCCAGTGTTCTGCAGTCCAACGGCAATGAATCGAACAATATTTGTTGCCACATCTCGATGAAAGTGGAAGGATTCTGACTTTGTTACTTTGCGTCTCACCCGTTCAGCAGCGTGTTGGCCGTCCCTCGTGAATCTTCCCCTGTGCTCATTGGGATATTGGAGGGTGACCTATGGTGCTGCACCATAGTAATCAATCTTTTGGTTTCGGCTGAAATTGTTTGCTTGATTGTAAGTTGTCTTCTTCTGAGTATTCTCTTGGATAATAGGCCTCAAAAAGTCCTCCATAGTATTAGGCCTTTGATTTCTCTCTAAAAAAAAAAATTCTTCTTAACTCTTCTAGAATAGCACATGATCTCTCTTTGATTTGCCATATTTAAGATTACCCTTGCTTGGTGATTCTTTGATTCTATAAGGTTCTCAATTTCGGTGTTTAGAACCTTGAATCCATACGGTCTTCTATGCATTTAAATTCTTCTTAGAAAGTAGAAACACATAGACGAATGAGTCGGTGATATAAAAATTATATATCTATTAGGCTTCCAAAAATGCTCGATGCTTATTCGACCTTGTTGTTAAAACTTTTTTAATGTTTTAATTTTGTAAAATGACAAATGTTCAAGTTACCATTTCTCTTTTGTCGGAATATTGATTTTAAATTCCTTTGATCATGCGTGGCGCCAAAACTTGTTGACCAAATTATATATACAAATTTATGCCACTATTATCGAAGGAATATTATCTAATCCCCGACAACAACACCAAAAACTTGTTGACCAATTTATATATACAAATTTTTGCTACTATTACCGAGGGAATATTATCTAATCCCCGACAACAGCACTAAAAACTTGTTAACAAATTTATGTATAGACCAACTGTGCAAACAAGGTTATGACTCTGTTACCAAGGACTAAATAAGCCCCCAGTAAAGGCAACAAAAAAACTTGTTTTGACAAAATAGAACTTGTATACTCATAATAAAAATGGATTTGTCAATGAATTTATTAAAGATTTCGTCTAGTCATAATACTACAAGTGCACAAGTCGTACAAGTAATAAAAGTGGACTTATAAGTCCGGATATCATTCCCACATATATTGAAGAGAATTTAAAATTCAACTACCCCAACTATTCAAGTTCCACACTATTTGAACTTCCATTTCATACAAGTTTCAGTAATTGAACTAAGAATTCTACTATTTGAATCTCATTTATAATGAAGGAAAAATTTAAAATCCTAAACATAAAATTAGATGAACGAATCATTTGCTAGAAGTAGACAGCACGGGATTTCCACTTCTTTGTGAAATTATCAATTCCTGCAACATAATCTAATTCTACTCTATCATGAATTGGACTCTGAAATTGTCAAAGAGGCAAGATAGTATAGTTTGGATTTCTCCCTTAACCATACATTTCACTTATTAGAGACTCATGTTCATTTCTTAAACATGTTTCTAATCAATTACTTGTAATCGGAATTTCTTTTTAAGATATGGGTATTTTTCTTTTCCAATACTTCATACCCATTTCTTATGACTTCAGATTTCTTGCTTCCCAAGACAGGGCCATTGCTAGACTTCTAAAAGATGAATGATGCCTCATCCTTGAGATCTTAAAGAGTTCTTCCTTTTCTTGATTAGATCTAAGCTAACACAGGATCAAAATCATTCTCAGACGAGGAGAGATCTCAATTGATTAAATTGATAGATCAATCAACTAATTCTCAAACATGAGTAAGTGAAGATTTATCTAAGTAACCTTTCGAGCTCATTAGTTCATCAATATTAATCCCCAGCATACCCCCCCGAGTAACTAATCGAGCTCGAGGAATCTCCATCTCTATGTCACTCGGAGAACTCCCGGAATCAAAGTCGAGATACTTGATTCTTTATGGGTATAAGTTACTAATATTGGGAACAATTCACTTAATGAACATCACCATTCAAATAATTTCAAGACTCGCAACCCAGGAATTTCTTTCTAATTATGCAGGAAAGACCATAACTAACTTCAGATCTTTCCCATCGGAAGTTGTGTTTCTCGAAAAATGAATCATAGTGAACACTGAAATATTGATCAGGAAAATTTCCAATGTAACTATAATTAACTTAAAGAAATGGATTCCAGCTTTTATCTGGATTTCATTAGATTCAAATAGTAATCGAAATTGATCTTCAAAAATTTAATTCAACTTCTAAACTTCTGAACAATTCACTATTTCAGGTCCAGTAAACTAATTGAAATTCTAAGCTAAATCTAATCTACGAAGAAAAGAAAAATAAAAGAAAAATAAAATACAAAAGAGTCCTCAGCTCCCCAGATACTTTGGTTTTTCTGTCGACCGACTGCCTCGCTTTCCTCAAATTGTTTCTATTTATAGAGCCCTAAAAGTTTGGGCCCCTACCCTAAGTTCGGATGCATTGTGGATCCCGAGAATTCAGCCTGATTGCATTACGTAGCGACTGAAGTGTTATTGTGACAGAGTTTTAAATCTTTATCGCAGGTCTTTGTTGCAGCATGCAGTAGTCTATCGCGACCTGCTCCCTATGCATCCTTCTTGGATTCAGTCGCGACAAAGTTTCCTTGGTCGCGACAGTATTCTTTTCTTCAGCATATTCATTCTGTCATGATAGATCTTTCTTTGGCTCTTTAACAATTTGTCTTGCAAGGTCTGTCATTCTATCCATTCTATGTCGCGACAATCTTATGTGTGATTACTGGAATAGTTACGTTGCGACATTAACAATTGTGTCGCGACAGTGTTTATGTGTAACTTCTTCAAATTGGTGTTGCAACTCAGTTTTTATATTGCGACAACATTTTTGTTGGTTCTTATTGCAACAATGTTTCTTGTATTGCCAGCATTTTTGTCAAGACCAGGAAAGTCTGTCGCAACAGAGTCTTGTCGCCACTTAACCTGATTTCTTGTTGCAGCTTCATTTTGATCTTGCGACATAGTTTCTTGGTTTTGTCGATGTTTTTTGTCATGACCAAGTTTTTATGTCACGATAAGACTTTTTGTATTCAGCTCATGTTTGTGTCACGACCCAGTTTTTTTATGTCGCAACAAGACCTCTCCTCCTTGTGTTGGAATCTTTGTCATGACATAGAAAAGTCTGTCGCGACCTTATTTATCAATTTTCAGCTTATCTTTGTGTCACGACCTTAAGATCCCTGTCGCGACATAGAAACATCTCTTCAGCTTTCAAGTATGTCGCAACATTGCATTCTTTTATTGCGACCAGGTCAGTTCATTAAGCAAGCATCACATGTCGAGACCTTGTTTATCTTTTCGCAACCAGAATCTCTTCTTCCTTCAGCGTCACGACATACATCTTTTTGTCGCAACATATATTTCTTTGTTCAGTGTCGCGACATATATTACCTTGTCATGACAGAGGTCTTTCTCTGAAGCTCTTCTTCTGTCTCAATAAGCTTTTCCATGTTGCAATAATCAGTGTCATGACAGAAGATCCCTTGTCGCGACATAGTTTCTACCTTATGCTTGTTTCATTTGTCACAACAAATTTTTCCTGGTGTTGACATCCTGCTGAAAAACTTTGTCACAACATAAACTTTCTTTATCTCAGCTGAATTGTTAGATTCTTCTCATTTTCTATCACGACACGCTGTCTTTTGTCTCGACATAGCTCCTTTGCTATAAGCTTGGATGTTTGTCGCGACACACAAAACTCTGTTGCGACATAGACTGTTGCAATTGCTCTTTTTCTCTTCTTTCTTGCTAGAATTTTCACCTTTTGAATTAAAACCTGCAAAACACCAAGTTGGTGAATATTCCATAATTTGGCATTAAAACGGATTTGAATATATTAAGAATAAGCCAGAAAAATGGATTAAAAATAAATGAGTTTAAGACTCATCAATTATGAGCAATGGAAATGGCAGCTTTATTATCACAATACAACTTCATAGGGATTGTCTCAATGGCTCTCAACTCTTGTATTATTCTTTTGATCCAAATTACTTCATAAATACCTTAAGCAATTGCTCGAAATTTTGCTTCAACACTACTTCTTGCCACTACACTTTGCTTCTTACTCAGCCAAGTCACTAGATTACCACCAACATAGATACAATACCCGAAGGTTGATCTTTTATCAATTATGCTCCTAGCCCTATTTGTGTCTGTGTAGGCCTCAATTTGAAGATATCCTCGTGCCTTGAAGAAAAGTCCTTTACCAGGTGTTCCCTTTAGATAAATTAGGATTCTATAAATGGCCTAAAAGTGCTCTCAACCAAAAGAGTGCATGAATTGGCTAACACTTCTTGAAAGCAATATCCGATCGGATGCGTAGTAAATAAGCACCGCCAGCCCTGACCATACGGTGTTTTTCTCTATTTCTCACTTTCTCAGTACTAGCTAGCTGAAACTTAGCATTGAGTTCCATGGGTTTTTTTACTGGTTTACACCCCAACATGCCAATTTCCTTAAGGAGGAGATCAATCACATACTTTCTCTGGTTCACAACAATTCCTTCCTTAGATCTTGCAAACTCCATGCCAAGAAAATATTTTAAGTTTCCCAGCTCTTTATTTTCAAACTCTACAGTGAGACCCTCATTTAATTTCACTATTCCTTGTTATCACCTATTAAGATAATGTCATCAACATACACGATCAAAGCAACCCTTTTTCCTTCCCTTGAATGCTTTTAGAACATTGTATGGTATGCTTGACTTTGTACAGATCCATGTCTTCTAACAGCTTTTCCAAAACATTCAAACCAAACCCTTGTTGAATGTTTAAGATCATAGAGGGATTTTTTCAACTAGCAGACCTTTTAAACACCAAATTTCTCTGCAAATCCTAGTGGGAGACTCATGAACACTTCCTCTTCCAAATCTCCATTGAGAAATACATTCTTTAATATCCAAAAAGTCAATGGTGAGATCAAACATAATTTAAACTAAATTACTGGAATCTAAATCTGACTACTTAAACTGTGCAACTAAGGGATACTAAGAGATGATAAAATACTAGAATTATTTTATTGCAGCAAGTATTTGATCTATATCTAGGTCAAAGTTCCATCCTATTGTCTCTTGAAAAGCTCCCCAAAACGACTCTTGTCTAATTTAATTATAAGCCTCTCTCAAGGTCAAATAACCTACCAACTAACACTAGGTTTCTTGCTTCTTAGCTCAACTCCAAGCATTAGAGATGCATTATGACTCAAGAATTTCCCACGCCTCCTAATTACCGATAATTTCTATACTACTAGGCTAATTAGGTTGATTCACCTATGTCTAATTCTCTACTCCCTTCTCAGATCTCGTAAAGAACCATTCACCATATTGAGATTAGCTAGAAATCAATATGTAAATAGTAACCAAGCATGAATCAATGGATCAACAATTACAAAGAAATAATAGAAAAAATAAAATTAACAATTAAATATAAGACTCATGTCCAAACTACAACTAAAACCCTAGACTATAATTTAGAACATAGAAGAGGTTTGATACATTACAAAATTAAGATAAGACATGAGAAAACAGAAAGAAGTAACTCTAATGGTAGAATATGATGTGACTCTTCGATCTCCTTCCTCTAAATCCCATATTCTCCTCCAAATCTTGAAGACAACTACCAAGCCTCCTCTATGGTCCCAAAGTCACGAGCAAGAGGGAGAGAAATCTTAAGGTGGGGTGTCTCCCTCTCTAAGTCGTATCTTCACCCAAAGGGCATTCTCTCTCTCTTGATCTACCTTCTTTTCCCCCTCCTCTTTAACCCTAAACATGTCTCCTTCTCTTGTCCTCCTAAAATAGGCTAAAAATGGGCCTAAACAGGTTCTAGGCCGAAAAACATCGCGCAATCGCGACCCCATTGGAATGTGAAAACTCAGTTGTTGCAGGAAATGTTGCAGTCCCAACCATGGATTTCTATGGTCGTGACCGTAGATTGAAACTCTCATAACTTCTTCGTTTGGACTCCAAATTTGGTGTTATTTGTACAATTGAATATCTCTTGAAGTTTAGAATCTAAACATGACTAGAAAGAACACTTTATAGAATATTATACAAACTGAATTTACGAAATGCTCCAACTGGTCACTTTTGAGCTCTTTACTCTCCTTTCTTCAACTTCCAAGAGTCATAATTTGATCATTTGTAGTCCAAATTGAGTGAATAAGGTCTCTTTGTAAAGCTTGGGAAGTCACCTATCAATCCATACAAATATTGTAGCCATTTGGGATCATCTTGTAGTTGAAAACATCAAAACACAATAGCTTCTACTATATGTGTAATTTGCTGATTTTCCTTACTTTTTTGCTCTTTTTCGCTCAATTCCACCAAATGGTTTTCCTAATCATAAAGATGAATATTTACAGCATTAGGACACTTATTTAACATAAAAAATACTAAAAACTAAGTAAAACATAGGGCTAAAATGAGTATTTTATATACTCATCAGTCCCCAAACATTACTATGGAACAAATAAAAAGGTTTTGATGGAAGTTATGATCGACAACTGTCCTGACGAGAAAATGTCAAAGAATCTGACCTGGTCAGTGAGACCGAGTGTTTTTATGTTGCAACAAAGTTTCTTGCCGACATGGAGGCGACTCAAGGAAGAATTTTTGTCGCAACAAAGAAAACTCTATCGCGACATTACATTAAATTCTATGAGAGCAACAAAATCATGCGGCAAAGATTATTTGTCGCGACAAACAAAACTATAAGGGAGAAGTGAATTCTCTATAAACTGAAAGAAATATAGCAGCCCATGAGAGGAATGGCGACAAAGAAATTCATGTTGCAACATAGTAAAGAATTGAAGGCATAATCTTTGTCTCGACAAAGAAGTTTTCTATCGCGACAATAAAAGCTAGAGAGAAAAGAAATCCTGTCGTGACAGAAGAAAATTCGGTCGCGACCGAAATTGGAAGAGAATTGAGATGAGCCAAGTCAAGCTTGTCGCAACAAACAACTCAGCTAGCAACAAGGACAAGAAAATAAATCTTGTCGTGACAAAAGAAAATTCTGTCGCAATAGAAATTGTGGAGAAACTAAAGAAATCTTGTCACGACATAGAAAACTTTGTCGCGAAAGAGTAGACAAGCTGAAAAGAAAAATGTTTGTCGTGATAGTTTCTAGAGGCAGTAGTGTAAAAGAGCGAGGTTGAAGCAGTTACATGTCGCGACCTGAAGACATCTCTATCGCGGCAAGAACAAGGCTGCTTTGCATAAAACTACATCACGACATTATCAAAGTACAATATTGACATTATCAAAAATCTGTCCACGACGAGAATCCAAGAAAGAGCTCAGAAATCAGGTCGTGATAGAAAACAAAAAGCAACTACATAAGCCAGGGACAAAGACTTAAAACTCGGTCGCGATAGAACTTTCGATGTCGAAACAGAGCGACCAATTTGGCCCAAAATTTTGGGGATCCACAACGCAATTATTGAAGTGTGGCCCAACATTGGAAAGTCTATAAATAGTAGCATCTAGGGCACTGTGCGCAACTTCCTCAAATCCAGGATTTTTGGATAGCAAAATAATCTTTGTATATTTTTTTTTCTTTTTTTTTCTTTTTTTTTTTCGTTTTAGTAGATTTTGATTTAGCGTAGTTTTAAGTTAGTTTTCTTTTTATTTTCCGGAGTTGAGTAATGAATTGTAGTGTAGCTTCGAGCTGGAATTTCTTGTTAAATTTTCTCTTTCATTACTGTTCTTGAATAAAATGGAGTTTGGAAAATTTAAGATTCATTTATTTCGGTTCGTTTACAACTGGAGTGAATTTTCTTGATCGGTTGTCACTAATATGATCGGTTTTTGGTGGATGAGCTCCCTTTGGGAATGGATCGATAGTGATCGTCATTTTTCTGCACAAAATGGAAGAACGCTATAGTTATAATTCTTGAATTTATTTGATTGGTATTATTTCTGAACTTACTTATTCTCAGTACTAGTATCGTGTACCTAAGCAAAGTATTGTATCTTGCTATGATTTTTAAGAGGCCCTCTACGTGACACAGAGATGAAGAATCCTGAGAGTACAGAGCAGTTTTTTGTGGGTATGGTAGACTAATACTAAGGAACTAAAGAAATTTGAAGGGTTACTTAGATAGATCAGCAACCTCATGGTATGAGGATGGTTGAATGAAGTATCAGTTTAATCAGTCGGAGGTTCCTCCTCTTTCTGATGAACTGATTCTGATCCCATGTTAGCAAAGATCTAATCAAAGAGATGCAAATTTTCATCATAAATGAAGGATGAGGTGTCAATCAAATTAGAGCTTTGATATCACGTACATGGGCGAAAGAATTCTCAGTCCTAAGATCTGGGTATGAAGTACTAAAAAGGAAAAATACTTAAGTCTTAGAAAGAGGGTTATATCTTACAAGTAGTTGATTAAATTCATGAATCAGAAATGAACATGAATCTCTAATTAGTGAAAGGTATGGTTAAGGGAGAAATTCAAACTATACCATAATGCATCTTTGACAAATTCTTCTTTCCAACTTATGGCTTAGCTAAGATTCAAACAATGCAAAAATTGACAAATTATTCATTGATCTATGTTCTAGTGTTGTCTCACTCAATGAACTCTCAACTCTATTCTTATTAATATTTTATGTACACTATTGAATTACTTTAGTATTATTTTATTCATTTTTTTAAATAATTTTAATATTGAAGTTCAAATAGTAAGGATTTTGAGTAGTTGGGGTGTAACACCCCGAAATATACCCTAGTCATTTTCGACATGCTTAGGGTATTTTGTAAGCATAATTGGTATTTCATGAGTTAAATGGCTCTGAAGCAGGGCAGGAAATTTTACAAAACTTAAGGACAAGATTGTAAATTTATTAAAAGGGCCTAAAAGATGGATTAAGAAAATTGGAGAGCGAATGAAATAAAGGCTTGAAATACAAATGGCGAGTTATAGGCTTAAAGTAAATAATGAAACTAAACCCAAAAATGGGTTTTGGAGGAGCCAAACAAGGCCCCCTAGAAAATCTGGATTTAAGACCAAATTTGGTCTCAAATTGGGGAGAACCCATTAGAGAGAAGAAAGAAGGGAGAAGAAAGGGAAAAGGAAGAGAAAGAAGAGAAGAGGAGCCCAGAAAATGACCAAGGTATGGAAATATGACCTTTATCATGGATTCTGAGTTATGTATGACTTTCCATGCTTGTATGATTAATAACTTGTCCCCAAACTTGGGGTTTGCTAGGGTTTCATCTTAACCCAAAGAATTATGGAAAGTAAGCTTGGTAAAACTTTGAATGAGCAGAAACATATGAAATCCTCCATTTGAGGTTGGATTCAAGTTGATAGCAAATGGTGAGTTAGGGTTTAGAATAAACCTAACTAATCCTACATGTTAGGGTTATGTATGGATCATAACCCATATTAGAGTGAGTTTGAAGTAATTCATGAAGGATTTTTTGAAATAAAGTATTGAAAGAAGAATTAAGTAAAATTGAGGTTATAGGATGAATTTGGAATGGCTTTGAGGTGTTTATGGAAATATAGGGTTGATGTAGGTATCAAAAATATGGAAAAAGGGAGAATACACATTCTGAACATTTTTAGGTCATGTGTACCAGTACACCTTGAATGTCAATACCGAGTACACCCATCCAATCAAAGTGTGCAGTGATACGCTTTAGAGTGTACGGTACACGTGCTGTTCCCGGTTCGACCAGTTTTTCGTATTTTGGCCATAACTTTCTCGTTTTTATCCGATTTGGAGTGATTCAAGTGGCCAATTAAAATAGACTTCAAGGAAGAAACCAAACCTAAATAAATGAGTATCGTCAAATTATGGCTCTAAATGGTTAAAAAATTCACTGAGTGGTAGTATCGAAACAGTTCCTGCATCCGTTGAACATAGAGTAGTCAGAATTGTTTCGAGACGTAAGCGAGATTCGGTACTCCGAATTGGGTGATTCCAGTTGGAATAGAACCCTTAGCACCTTAAATTTAAAGGATTACAAAGAACCAGTGTCAAATATGGAGTCAAGGCACTGGAAAATGAGTATTTCAAACTGTCCCTCGGGTAAAATCGGTCGCAAACTAGTTGGCATGAAAATGCCATAACTTGAGTTTGGACGATCCGATTGGATTGATTCCAATTCCTGGGTAAAGTGATTCATAGAAGAATAATAATACATGAATAAGGTGTGATTACATGCTCATCATACCTTACCAGTACATGGAATCACGATGCATCGTAGGCAGCGTAATGTGGCTAAAATGCCTGTGCAAAATAGTAAATTCACGAACTCCATATAATTGTAAAAACTACCTAAGACCGGTTATTAAGCGACACTTAGCACTCCTATCTGATTAGTACCGGTACTCTGATTAGTGCTCTGGCACTCTGATTGAAATACTTCGGTACTCTGATTAGTGCTCAGTACTCTGATTAATGCTTGATTTTCCGTTAGTGCTCCGGCCTCCTGATTGAATGCCCGGTACTCTTGATTAGTCTTCTGGCACTCTGTCTGTTAAGTGCTACGGCACTCCTGTCTGATTAGTGCTCGGCACTCTGTCTGATTAGTGCTAAACTTCTGTCTGATAAGTCTTTGACATACATGCTTGTATAGTATCTTAGTATTTATTGTCTTGTGTCTACTCATTCCATTATTCTCTTGAGTGCAGGAAGTGACGAGTTATATGATAAGACTACGAATAGAGAATAGAGTAAAGATCTGAATGTACCTATATCTGTTTTTGTAGTACCTACGAATTTACTCCTATCTACGAATAAGTTATGTAGTACCTACGGGTACTCCCATCTCTGATTAAGCTCTGTAGTACCTACGGGCCTCTACGTATTTTGATTAAGTTACGTCTGTCTACGATTAAGTTACCTTAGTACTACGGGTGCTCTTGTATCCTAATTAAGTTACGTAGTACCTACGGGTACTCCTGTCCACGATTTGAATTCAGTAGTACCTCACAGTACTCCTAATATCTAAAATAAGTTATAATCACAATATCGAATAAGTTAATCACGTATGCAGATAAGTTACATCACGTATCTGATTAAGTTAAATGGTACCCCTACGGGTATCACGTATCTGATTAAGTTACATCGTACCTCAGTCTCACACATTTCTGATTTAGTTATGTAAAAAGAAAGGTGGTACCTCACGAGATATACGTATCACAGATTAAAGTTATGCTCCTGAGTCTGAATGAGCATCGTCACATTATAAGTATACTTGATTCTTTATAGAAGAAACTCTCTATAACTCCACGGGAGGTTCGAATAAGTATAAGTCAGTAGTACCTCACGGGTACTCCGTATCATTAAAACAAATTATAAGTCATTAGTACCTAAAGGTACTCGTATCGATAAAATAAGTATAAGCTCATTCATTAGTACTACGGGTAGCACTCTCGTATCAGTAAAATAAGTACAAGTTCTGTGAAATAAGTATAAGTCCAGTCGTAACTACGGTTACTTCCGTATATGTATCTATTGTGATCTATACCTGCTATGGACTAATGTCCATATACGTATGTCTATCTTGTCGATCTGACCTTGTATAGTAATATGATTACGATATGTTCCGACTTACTCGTACCTCTACGGGTGCAACCATTACAAGAATAAGTTGATAAGACCGTATAAGATCCAAATGAACAGAGTATATATACGTAAGACATGTAGATCGTAATACATGTATCGTCAGAGATACATGTATATGCTCAGTAATACCGAGGATAAGATCCGATATGCGGAATAAACTACGTAGTACAAACAGAAGATCCATTAAGACAGGATAGGCTATGTAGTACAAGTACAAGATACCAAGTATCTCTGTATAAATATAAGTTCTGAAGTACCTACGGGTACTCCTGTATCAGATTAATTTCTGTAGTACCTACGGGTATCTCCGTATAAGCTTCGGATAAGGATAAACTCCGTAGTACCTACGGGCACTCCCGTATGAGTATAGGTATACTTTAACCTAGGGCTTGTTAGGATATGATACCAAAACAAGTTGGTATCAGAGCAGACAATAGATCAAGTAGTACTTCTTGCGGTATACTGTATAAGATTAAAATTCATGAATCAGGTATACGTTAAAGTGATCTCTGTGATACCTTTGGGTACCTCGAGACAAGTGTAAACTCCGTAGAATAAGTATAAGTTTTTAGTAAGAAGCTCCTACGAGAGTCTGAGATAGATATAAATGCCCTTTTTGATTAAGTACCTCTTGTATAAGCATAGGTTGCAGCAACTCTATGGGAGATCGAAATAAGTATAAATTACGAGATTAAGTATTAAATTATAAGTTAGATATGTATGTCATTTGGGAGACCTAAATAAGTATATATCGATCTGAGCATAAGTATAAATATGTATCCTACGGGAGATAAGTGGTCGTAAGTTCAAGTATATATCCTTTGAGATGCAGATGATGTAAGATCTGAATAAGA
Source organism: Tetrastigma voinierianum (assembly GCA_016808115.1). Classification (NCBI taxonomy): domain Eukaryota; kingdom Viridiplantae; phylum Streptophyta; class Magnoliopsida; order Vitales; family Vitaceae; genus Tetrastigma; species Tetrastigma voinierianum. The sequence goes on from JAEQBH010000797.1 coordinate 299,732, forward strand.
ATAGAGTCTGCTTTATAAGTATAAGACCGGCAGAATAGGTTACATGAGTATAAGATCGAATAAGGATAAATTACTTGTAAGTGTAATTCTGAGTAAGTATAAGATCAAAATGTGATAAGTATTAAATCTGAATAAGCATAAATTACGCTATAAGCCTAAGTAATTGTATAGGATTCATTATATGAATGCACAGATATTCGATACACATTCTCATTATCACATGTTTATGTTTATGTATAAAATGTTTCCCTTTCGCGTAAAGCTTAGCACGGGTTTTAATCAGGTGTAGGTACGAAGACATCTGACAAACATCCATGCAATTTGGGTCGACACACTTATGGGGTTCCTTTACATGTAGGTTCCAGTGCTCGATTGTAAATGTGAAAATACGATTTTGTATTCCCAGCAAATGGGACTCGAGTTATATGTCTAGATTTTGATGGACACCACTCCGGTGGTAGCTCTTTAATATTTATATGATGTTTTGATTAAATTTATAGATGGAGGCCATGCACACGGTACGGATCGACTTTAAAAAAATTAGGTAAGAGTCCCGATCCACGAGTCTCGCACTTTGAACTCGGTTGGATCAACGTCAGACCGGACGGGAATACAGGCGTGACATGGGGTAGTTGATTTTATGATTCATACTCAATCCCCTTGGGAACTATATTGATTAAGTACCCACCGATGGGTGCTAAGATCATAATTTATATCCTAAATTCCTCTACTAGCAAGCATGAAACTCATAGATATAGTATTCTAAAGGGGTGGCGCAGAGGATGGTTTTTCTCTTTCAAAATGGGATTACACAATGAGGATTTCCTTTTATTAAAAATGGTGAATTTCATTTTGGATTATGGGTTTTGCCGTGGGGGACCAGATCGTTTGAAAGCAGAAAATAAAGCTGAAGAAAAAGTAAGAAAAATAATAAAGAGATCTCATGAAGTATCAATTATCTTTGAGCTAGGATCAAGGGCCAATTGAGGTTTCGGGGTCATTTCCTCGCGTTAGGAGGATGACCTATGATCTCTCGAACCGGATCTTCATTTAGCTATAAAACCTAACCCCAGAAATAATTATCCTTTTGAAAAATGGTGTTCGCGAACACTTGATAGTCACCAAGCAGTGAAAAAATAAGCCTCACTTGACTCACCTTCAATGGGTCATAGGGTAACTAATGAATCTCAGGTGGATCTAGCAATAAGCATCATTTGTGAACCTAAAAAGCTGCAAATAATAGCCATTCAAGGAGATTGAAAGGATAAAAACCTAAAGTTAGAAAGGGAACACAAAGCTGTAGTAGTACTGCGTAAAGAACTGGACCTCCGGCCTTAAGATCCTGCCCTTGACAGCCTTTCACTTCCAAGGAGGAAGGGTTATGCGCGCTTATCCCTCAGGGTTTTCATCCCTCGAGGGTGTTTGCAGCGACGAGAAAGGGAGAGAAAATGAGAGAAAGTGGAGGAAAAAGAAAAGAAGCGGGAACTACTGAAAGGTTCCCACCTATTTTATTAATGAGCAAAGTTGTCTTTGGTTACGATTGCATAGGAACATATCTTGCCCCTGACGAAGCAAGACTACAAAAAGAACCAAAATCAGCTATTACAAGAATGAATTGGGAAGAAAACGAAGGAACAAAATGAGTCAAAACGTCAAAAAGCAAGATGGTAAATAGTACAGGAGACATGAACAGTGCTGCATGAAGGAAATTTCGTAGGATGAACAGTGCAACTGTGAAATTTAAGTAATTTGCGAAAATTTATGACCCACCATGCAAACCCTCTCTTTGCTCGATTTCTTAGCATTTTCTGCTCTTCTTTCCTTTTGGTCTCTTATCTGCAATGCTGAGTTTGACTCAAATTCTTTGTGCTTGGATCAACTCAACAATTTTGGCATAAATAGCTTGTAAAAACTGCAAAATTTGCCACAAAATGCGGTGATAGCATAAATTTGGGACCTTAATGTGCCAATTGGGTTCATTATATTGATTAGTATACAAAAGTACCAAAACCATAATAAACGAGTTCAAATAGCACTTTTTGAGCATCAATCCACTGACCTACACATTGCTAGTCCTTAGCGATGGAAGAAGAAAGAAAGAGAGAGAGCATACAAAAAAAATCAAAATTATGTTCCCACCCAAAATTATATTTAAGGTTGTGAATGAGTAATGTAACCCCGATGAAAATCGAAACCACTTACTTGTGCTATCTCGAGAGAATGAATGCTATACAAAATTGAGTATCAAAAGAGCCTCCTTCTTGGTGAATCAACTAGAGACTTCCACCAAAACCTAAGTGTTTGTTTGATCAGTTCTCAATAATAAACTGCTAAACTGCACTCTCCCCCCAACCAAGCTACTGCCTCCACCTAGGACACTAACCAACCTAAATAGATCAGGACCCACTCTTTTTCCACAACTCTTTTTGTGTTGTAGGGGTGCAATGATGAGGAATCGACCTCACTAAAGTCCATGCTTGAGGATCTGGAGTGACTCCTAACAGATTAAGGCTTAGGGCACGAGTCATAAGGATCTTTCGACCACTATCTTCGGGTTTCGCCTGGACTCCAGATGATTTGAGCTCCTGGCACCCATACAACTGGCTAAGCCTCACCCATCCACCCTTCATGCAGCGAGCATTAAGTCGGTGGCTCCTGACCCCGATTGGTTTAGGGAACCCGGGCTTTAAAGGCTTTCGCCGTATACCCATAGGCAGGTACTCGGGTTTCAAAGTAGCGTCAGCGGCTTTTCTATTCTCTTTTCTTTTCTTTTTCTTTTGCTTTTTCTTTTTCTCTTCTTTTTATTTTGGAAGACCGTGGCCTTCTATTTGTGGGGTCCTTAACTGATAAAGGTGGTCAACGAAACTAGGATAGGTTTATGAAGTTTAGGAGGTTAGGCGATTTTAAGCCTATTGTTGAAACCTATTATTGCACGGTGTGGTTAGCTAAAGTGGAAGAAAAGATTCGAAAGCAACAAGAGTTCAACTGATCATCCACTCAGCCAGGCATGGAACAATCTAACATCAGTGAGGTGGGACGGTGTTCAATTTTCAAGCGCAAGCTAAGCGAAACCATAAAAATGGGTGCGAGAGTTTTGAGAAAAGTAAGTCTATAGTATAGCGACTTCATAAAAGGAAAAGCAAACCAAGCGTGACATCTAAATGGAAACTAATCAAAATAGTAGCAAAAACATAAATAAATGCCACTTCCTTCGCTAACTCTCCCCCCAACCAAATGTCACATTATCCATGATAGAGTGGATTGGAAAAGTGTGAGAAGGAAGTGCTACCTCCTTGATGAAATGTACTCGTTGTTGGATATGAGACTTTGGAAGCTTTCCATCAACACCTTATTTACTTCGTTTGGGCTTCAAATAAACAAGTTAGGAGAAGAAAAGAGAGGAAAAAAAGTGACCAGTTTGAGAATTTTTTACACCTTCATAATAATCTAAAAAGTGTTATTTCTGGATATATTTGGATTCCACACTCCTCTAAGCACCAGCAGTACCAGCGCTTAAAACGAGTTCGAATGAAAGTTATAGGCAAAACAAATGGGTTGCGAAAAGTGAAGTGAAATTTGCGATTTTTTTTTTTAAATATATATATATATATATTTATAGGCTTGATGCTGAAAAAAAATTTCGCAAGGCTGAGTGCACACTTGCCTTTTGCTCCAAAATTAACCAAAGCACAAGAAATAAACACAAGAAAAAATTTTAAAAAAATGCATAAAAATGAAAATTAATCTAAAAAAAAGATTAACTAAAAATTAGAGAAAATCTTTAACGCCCCAAAAATACCATGAAAATTTTATAATAATTTTTATTATATATTCCAGGTATGAATTGAGCCAAACTTAGGTTTTTCTGGGAAAATTGATAAATTGATAAAATATGAAATGTAAATTGAAAGTGTGAGCATATGATTTAATATTATATGCTAAAATGGGAAAATTGATCGAACCGGAAATAACCCAGTAGAAAAATAGCGAATGTGGAAAAATTGTAAAATGAGAGGACTGGGGTCGAGTTATTGCAAGAATAAAATGTCTAAGTGAATTTATGGTAAATGAATGGCCAAAGTGGAATAATAGGAGACTTAAATGAAATAATAGTTTTGAGCCAAACATGGCCTTAAGAGAATAAGTGACTTAAGACCAAAAAGGGTGGAAAATGAGAAAGTATAATAAGTGTGTAGGCCAAACAAGGCCTTACACTTAAAGAAGTTATAAAGGCAAAAAAAATATGTGGTCTTAGGGCTCCATATGAGGCAAATCCAAAATTTTAAGGAAGAAGAGAGGAGAAAAAGGGAAAAGCTAGGAGTTTTGGCTAGAGATCAAGTTTTGGTTGGCTTTGCTTCCCCATTCCTTGCTCTAAGAGACAGCAAACCTGCAAGAAGAGATTTGAAGAGGTTGAGTGTAATCAAAACCCCAACTTCATCTACTTGATTTGGATTTTGGGGAAAATCCCTAACTTGAGAGAAAAGGGTTTTTATTGATTCTAAACCACATTTGGAGTTGTTTTGGGTGGATTTCATGGTGGATTTTTTATATGGGACGAATTGGAGAAGATTTGTGGAAGAAAAATGAGTGAGAAATGCAAAATCTCGCATTTTCTGGGCAAAAACCCATAGGTGGTACCGGTACTAGTTGAGTGAATGCAGGTACCATGTCGTCGACAATCGGTACCCGATCACCATTGTGATGAACCGTAGTACGGTACCCGGTCAAAGTGGTACCAGTACCACTACTTCCAGCTGCCCTGTTTTTGCATATTTTGCACCGTTAAGTCTCGTATTCATGCACCGATTGTTAGGGACCCTAAGAAATGATTAATGGGGGTTCAAATAAGGGTAGAACTAAGTGAAAAACGTACCGTACCTCATCGCCTCGGCGAGTTCGTCTTCGGGCAAACTTAGTGTCTTAACCCAAGACTGTTAACGAAAATAAATTTGTAATTCACTAAAATTGTTTAACAATTGTTTATCCACTAAGAGTGGCGTGAATGTTATTGACTAGGGACTGGTGATGATTACTAAAAGCTAGGGCCAGAGATCGAAGAGAAGGAAATAGATTGACTGACGGTTTGTTCTCGACTCTATTCTTATTCGAAATATTTTTGTAGTTTACCCAGTAACTATGAAATGGAGTACGAATAGGTATATGAAATGAGTACATGAATGAAGATATATGAAGCAGTACATGAATGAGTATATGAAATGAGTAAATTGAATGGTATATGAGTAAGAACTTATAGATTAGGTATATCTTTGAAAGATAATACGAGTGAATATGGAATTGAAATGTGATATTTGAAAACCGAGCGAATGTAGAGATGATGATAAAGGGTGAGAGGTTCCATCAAGCGGAATCCGTCGCCAAATGTGAATTGGATGATATATCGAATGAAATTGCACGACAGGATGCACCAATGTCGGCGCCGTCACGAAACACCCGAAATTATCTAATGTCTCACTTGGCGGGATGACTAATCGGCATCGATAAGCGATGGCGTATGGCATTGAAATGTCCATGGCGGGATGCGCACAATCGACCTCCGTCATGATGGCGTATGGCATTTAAGTGATACCACATGTCGGGAGTGCACCAAGCGGCTATCTGTCATGATGGGAGACGGGTGTTAAATGTAAGCAAATTGCGAATGATAATAAAAGAGTGAGGATTCATCAAAGCGGAATCCGTCGAGGAAATGTGAATTGAATAGTCAAAGTGAAATAACCAACATTGACGAGTGTAAATGGGATTTATATATATATATATATGCGTAAATCTCATAAATTGAATTGTTGCATTGAAAATGCATGTTGTGATATAGTAAATGATTTGTAAAATGAAAGCATGCGAAAGTGAATAGCATGAGTATATGTTGAAATAATAGAGCGCTGGTTTAATGTTAAATTCATGCGAGTTAAATTGAATATTGAGGAAATAGAAACGCCTTAGAACCACTTTAAGCATAAAAATCACGCCAGCGTATCGTTTTATCTATCGCGGGTTTCGAGTAGACGAGGGAAGGAAGACAAGATGTTGACGCAAAGTCATAAAGAGAGTACGGCGTATAAGTATATACCCCGTCATTTGCATATCATTCCTTTTGAACAAGTGGTATTTTGTGGACAAAAAGGGTTAAACTTTGAACCTTGATTTTTGTATATCATTCTGAAAAGGCATGAATGTCTTCTTTGTAAATGTATGTTGTTAAATGTTCATGGGCCTACCGAATTGCATTGAAATTGTAAATGATTATGGGCTTGCCCAAAACTGAAACCGCTTCCGCAACAAAATGACATAATAAAATGTTTTGATAAGATAAATGAAAAAGTCGAATGCTTAGGGCTCCGGTTCGGATCAACCATTCGGTCGGGCCGAGGAGTTCGAATTCGCAACATTTTAGAAAAGAAAATTTAATAACACAAAAATAAAAAAGAAATAAATGAAAAGTCCTCGGGGTTTCGGTTCGGACTCCTTGTTCAGGTCGGGCCGAGGCTCGGCGGATGGCTCTGAAATCTAAGAAGAAAAATTAAAGAAATCAAAATAAAATAACAAAAAGTAAGAAAAATGAAAATAAAATGTAAAGGTATGCCCCCAAACCGATCTCTCCTCTCTCTCTCTCTCTCAGCAGGCGCTAGAACGGTAGAGCTTGTAGAAATGCCGACGTCCAGGTGCTCCATGTCTGAACCAACACCCGAACCATCCACTATGCCATGCAGTGTGAAGCGGTATAATGTATCTTCGATGTAGTGGCAAATATTTATCTGATGGCCACTAATTTCTTGAAATATTGCCGCAGTGGTGCGGTGGATGGCCTCGGCTACAGGAGGCAGTGCTTGAGGTGTGGTGTCTTTCTTTGTTGAAGCTAGGATGTACCTTATCAGGTGGGCTGTTTTGGGTTGAAGCGAGTAGCCTTTATGATTGAGTTTATGGGGGATTGATTGAAGGATAAGCTTTTGGGGCTCCTCCCCTACTTCCATTCCACTACCCTTCTCAATCAACATTAAGGAGTTCTTTTCCCATGGACAAACAGTGGCACCAATATTTGAGGATTCCAATAATAGCCTCTTTTGTTGACACTTGCTTCCTCCGCGTGGGTGTCACTTAGCCACTCTTCCTCTCGGCTCTCTTCCTGTACGATGAACATGTTGATTGTAGGCCTTGAATTGATTTTGCGGGTTGTCAAATTTCTGATCAATTTCACTTTGCAGGTTGTCAAAATTTTGACCAATTTCACTTTGAAGCCCGTCACTTTTGGTTGAAGGTTCTCCACCAAGTCATGAATTTTGACTCCAGACTAGGCATTGAATTTCTTACATTCTTCTGGCGTCACTTGCCCAGCTTAGTAAAGATTCGGTATTGCTTGCTCGATTGGAGGATTGACTGTGGTGGTTGAGGCTTAGAAGTTGAAGCATACTGTGGATGTGGAGGAGGTGCATATTGTGTAGGTTCTGGTTCCCATGAGAGGTTTAGGTGGTTCCTCCAACTAGGTTTGTAAGAATTTCCATACGATGCGTTTGTTGGAGCGCAGTACGCGAAGGCACACTCATCCATGGAGGGTTTCTATAGTCCCTCATGGACTTATATGCATTTAGATTTCTCTCCAAGGGGTACTGACCATGTTGTTCTTCCTCTAGATGTTCCATTGGCCTCAAACTAATATTCAATTGAGTGAACCACGAAGAATCACGACTTTGATCCGTATACGGATTTCTAATCCCACTTTAGAACGTAAGTTCCTACTTGACAAAGCAAGGCAACACAAGACAACACAAAAACAATCTTGCAGAATCTTTTTTTTTTTATAGTAAAATGAAACTAAAAAAAAAAAAAAAAACTAACAGTAAAATATAAAAGAATTTCACCGGTACTTGTAGTGAGGATCCGCAGTGTTCCACGACTCATCAAATTGATTAGCATGCTGAGTGTTATGGTCGACAAAATTTATACCTAAGTTCTCCTCTGACCCGTAGTAGAACTCTTTACTGACATAGTGGCTCTGGATCGAACCTTTGGGATAGGTTTCGTCTTTAAAATGATTTGTATTAATGATTGAAAATGGGTGAGGCTTTTGTTTGGATTTCGGTTGTATAAAAGTGTGGTTGTTGTCCAACTATGTTAGCGAAGATAATTTGAAATAAAATGTAAAAGAAGACCTTGAAGTTTTGGGCCATAGTTTTGGTATGATAGGGTTACAAAAGGTGTACTCGGGTTTTACCTCGCATTAGGAAGATGACATATAATTCATCTCCAAAGCCAGGATCTTTGTTTATCTTTAGAAACTAACCATAGTACCATTCTATTTAAAATATTATTCTTGAGCATTTAATGTTCACATGGTTGAAATCCGGCATTTAACCTACCCTCGATGGCTCGTAAATGACATGTGGATATTTAGTGTATCTACCAATAAAGATCTACCTAATGCATCATTTATGCCAAGTATTGATAAAAGTACATGGAGTAGCTTTAAACCTAGTTTTGAGAGTTTGGGTGCCATCACCAATACCTCGTCTTGAAAAGCAGAGGAACACCCGACAAACCACATCAACCAAACCCCTAGCAGCCCTCCTCTTCCAAGGTTTGAGCTTTACTTGAAACATCCTTTGAGTTGTCATCCACCAGAAGGGTGTGTTTGGTGCACTGAAATGAGAGAAAGGAGAACAATGAGGGCCAGAAGCAGGGGGCGTGATAAATCGTTAAATAGAAGTTAGGTTACAAAATGTTCATAAGATGGCTTATATAGCCTTACAAAAGGTGAAAATACCCGATCTATCCTAAATAGTATCATTACGGTGAGGTAGAGATGGAAAAAACCAAAAGCGGGTCGTTTTGTAACTTGAAAACATGAGCGGACATTTATTTATAGGTGGGAATTTCGTATATAGCGAAATTTTAGCTATCATAAGCGAAATTTCGCTATGTGAGTGAAATTACACTACATAACAAAATTTTAAGCTATAATTGCGAAAATTTATTTGATATCTTGAAAATTTTAAACTATGCGATGAAATTTAGTATAAGCGAATTTCGCTATATGTGAAATTACACTACATAGCGAAAATTTCGCAATAATTTCGCTATTCTAGCGAAATTTCTTATCTTCTCACCTTGCATCTTGCATATTCAACTGCGTCAAACTTACTTCATCTTGATTGCTTCATTCGACGATGTAATCGAGATATAAATCATAGAACTCGGTGTAAATCAGCTCCAACGTTAATAGCAGCTTGATATGGTAGGATAGGTTTTATGAAACCTCTGAGAACTACCTGAGCAACCTCGAAATACAATCATTAGTACGAAAGGGACCTACAACGTGTCCATTGGCTTAATTAATATGATTAGTACCTGAAGCCTGAAACATATCTTAAATAGGGCTGAAATAGCACTTTTGGGCACTAATCACTGACCGACATTACTAGTCAGTAGCAATGCCGAAATAATCAATAAAGCGAGAAGCAAAAAACATGTGAGGTCAAAAGGTTTGTAAAAGTAATGCATAGCTGTGATGAGACTCAGAAACCTAAGCTAAGACCATCTCGAAAGAATGAGACTATGCCGTGTTGGTGACAATGAGCTCATCCTCGGGGCGTAGACAGAAGACTCTTTTACAAAAGCTACAGGTTTGTTGATCAGGTCTCGATCATAAACTCTGAATGTACGTTCTCCCCCTTTAATGAGCTAATGCCATAACCTTGTGTATTACTTAGCCTAAATAGATCGGGACCTACCCCTTGTACTGATTCTTTTTTGCGTTGTAGGGTGCGATGCGCGAGGGTTGACTTCACGAAGTCAGGTATGCGGGGATTAACGAGCTGACTCCCAGCGGTGAGGTTGAGGCGTAAGCCATGAGGATCTTTCGACCACAAACTCCATAGGTTTCACCGGACTCAGTTTGAGCCTCCGGCCACACAGCTCGCTGGCTCCACCCGTCACGTGCTGCGAACCTGAAGTTAGGCTTGGCGGTGAAGGTTTAAGGCGTAGGGCTAAAGGCTTTCGCCATATACCTCTTGGACCGTCTTGCAGGTTTTGAGAAGCGGTAAGCGATCATATTCTTTTCTTTTTCTTTTCCTTTTTTTTTCTCTTCTCTTTTTTTGGAAGACACATTGGCCTTCCTATTCATGAGAGTCCCTGACCTATTGAGAATGCATGACATTAGGTAAGTTGCATCATAAGAGGGGTTTGTCTTGATTCTTAGCACCATCATTGAGACTGTGTGCTCAGTGTGTGACTAGCTAAAAGTGGAAGAGACGAGAATAAAAGCAACGAAGGTAACTTGTCATCCATAACTCGGCACTTAGGACCCTTACTTGTCGACACCATTAGAAAAGGCTTAGGTTCATCACACTGCAAGGCTAAACATTATGCATATACAAAAGTTAATTAAAATAATAATAATAATAATAATAATAATAATAAAAAATGTGGCCACAAAAATAGAAAATGCAAATCTTTGCTATAAAGCTTTTAATATAACCCAGAAATTTATCTGAAGCTTATCATAGGTGAACAACATACATAGCTGAACATAATAAACAAGCTTTACTTTTACTATTGTTTGAATACATTTTATACAAAAGCAGTCTTATCTCTCTGAGACAATTAGGCAATTTATAAAACTAAAGCAGCAAGTATGAAACAAAACAAATGTAAGATAAATACCCTTCAGGTAGCTAACTCTCCCCCCCAACCAAAGTATAACCATGTCCTCACGGGTTAAGGATAGAGCTGAAGGAAATAAACCCACTAACTCGTGAGTGAATTGTGAATCTTGGTGGATGCGAAGGCGAGTGGCGGCCATGACTTTGTAATAATTGTGGTCGAGCTTAATTTGACAGGTGAGTAGTGGTTATATAGGCTCCGGACACTTTATGCTTGGTGGGAGACCCGGTGCTCACGAATGAAAATGCCTTTGATTCTACATGAGAGTGGCCTCGGCTCGGGCAAATCAAAGCTCAAGTCAATCTTGTGTAGCATCCGCACCGACCAAGAAATCCTGGAAGTGCAGGGGATATGCTCTGGTAGCTCTTGTGATGTGGGGATGGGCGTGATCTCGGCCCCAGACGGTTTCGGGAAACGGGCGGATGAATCTGGAGCTGACGGGCTGCTCACTAAACCAAGTCCTCTGCGTGATCATCCTCGAGCACCACTCCTGCGATGTAAGATAAAGGAAAGTGGCATAAGACGAGTTAAACCACGAGATCGTCCGAGGAATGACTCGGCCGGCCTTTCTATCACGTGGCTCCTTAGGGAACCTCGGATACTCACAAGATTTGGCATAGTGTTCTTATTTTACTATATAGACTAAAACCTCAATTCTTTCAATTTACAAGAGCCTTACACTTCTCTTGCACCCATGTTACTTTGGATAATTTTGCTTGATAAAATAATTTTCTCTTAATGTTCATGATTTAAAAATAAGGGTTGATGTGTGCTTGCAAGTGCACGGGTTATCTAGTAGTAAAAATCTGAATGTAAAGTCAGTGTATATTCCCATGAGATTGATAAGCGAATTCACGGATCAACTACCAAACTACTAAGATTTCATCTTATTTGGACTCAAAACTCATAGTGGAAAGTTTTATCTATATTTCATTAAAATCTATACTATTGAATATATTCAAACTAAGCTAAAACAAAGTAAATGAATAAAATAAATTGTATATAAAAGAATGGGTTGGAATCAGTTCTGTGAAGCGAAAACTATCAATGAAATACAGTAAAAGCGATCGACTCAATGATTAAGTACATTTGCTGCGATTTCTATATATATGGATCGCAGTTTATTGTCCAGAGATTCCTTAGTTTTGGAGACCAGATTTCTCCATATTCAGGTGGAATTTCCTTACTTCTCTCGAAGACAGATCAAACCAATTTACTGTATTCCAAATTCTCTTACGAGATCTAGGTATTTTCTTTCTCAATACTTCACACCCATTTCCTGTTGACAATAGAACTTTTGCTTTTCCTTCTCAGGTTATGAGTTTCTACCATAATTGGTAGCTCTGACCTTGATCCCAATAAGGTTTATCGGTTCCACCCGATTAGATCTGGTAACACGGGGATTGGAACTTACCTTTAGATTAAGGTAGACTCTACGATTATTTATATTGTTAATCCACCCTCGACTTCAATTATGAGCCCGAATGGGATTTATCAAAATGAACTCTCGAGCTCGACCCCAGGTTACGTCAATGGTAGTGAACATACCCGAGAAAGAATGCTCTCGACTCTGAGGAATCTCGTCTGTTTTTCTGTGAGGCGTCAATATATCAGATTAGATACATTCCCTTAATTGGTATTGGTGCTACTATTAGGAACTATCATTCAAAAAACAGCCCAGGTTAAGTAAAGATTAAACCCAAATGAGCCTCCATAAATTTGTTAGGAGGGCTATAAACTAAATGTGAAATAGAGATCAGAAGGAGCATTCAATTAGTGGGGAGCTTAGAGAAATGAGCAATAGATCATATTAACATATTTTATTAATGGGAAAAGTGAATTTAAATTGATATAGTTTGTAGATTTCCAGAGCTAATGTAGAAAAATAATAGAGTAAAAAATCAAAATCTGCATCTATATATGATTAACATTCAAACGAAAAATGAAACTAAAAATAAAAATAAAAGTCTACTCTAAAATATACAACTGGGTTCCTCTTCTTCTCACTTAAGGTAGTGAAGACGAAAAACTACTTTACTCTTCTAAACTATCTATTTATCGTAAAAATTTGGGGTGAATCACACAAATGCTCAGTGGAACTCGAAGAAAAGCCCATTTCGGCTATCACATCTTTGTGACCTGAGTTGATGTCGGCGACATGGGATTTCTCTTGATTACTTTCGTGATCGATCGCGGCTTCTTTCTTTAAGTTGCAGCCGGTTTATCCACCGCAGCGCTTTGTCGATGGTATACGCTCGTTTATTAATTAGCGACCCTCATTTGCTCAATGTTCGCCGGTGTTGATATGAAGCCACCAGTTATAACCGTGACATCATTGTCTTTCTATTCTTCCCGACAGGTTGCGACATCAGTTTTTCACGTTGCAACAAATTTCCTCCTTCCACCTATTTTCGGTCGACTCAAGGTGATGTCGCAACACCTCAATTTCTTTTGTTCGGTGTGACCTTTGTTGATGGTCGCGACATCATTTCTTGTCGCTTGATGCGTAAAGATTATGAGGTTGAGTTCTTGGCGGAGTGCTTATTTGTAAAGGCTACGGGTTGACTATCGCGCAAACTCTAATTTTGGTTCTGATTTGAATCTTCACATTTTATCTTGCGACATCATAGTGGTGTCGCGACATGAAATGGAACCTTGCGTTTAAAACTAGTTTAACCTCTTTCTTTTGCAAAGACTCTCTTGGCTTCATAGGCGGATCCTTGTCGCGACCTCAAGTGGTGTCGCGACATAGATTCTCTTCCTTTGATTATTTCTTTAAATACCGACCCGCGTTTTCTTTATGCATAACCTCCTTCCTTCAAGTCACGACTTCACTTATTCAAGTTTTATATTTCTTCTTCAGCCCGAATTTGTTGATGTCGTGACTTGGAATCAAGCCTTATTGAGCTTCACAGCCGACTTAAATTTTTAGGTTGTGACATCAATTACTTTACTTGTTTGGTTTCTTCGATTTTGCTAAGATTTGAGTTTTACCATTTATTTTCTGCAAAATGGAAATTTGAGTTAATTATCACTTTTCTACAAACAAATCAACATTTATCTCATAATATACTCAGAAAAATGGATTAAAAACTTAATGAGTTTTTAGACTCATCAAATTCTCCCAAACTTAAAATTTTGCTTGTCCCCAAGCAAAGAGAGGAAAGAATTGTTTGTCCTCAAACAAATAAGCTTAAAAAAATTTTAAGGACATTTTTCTGATTCATTCTACAGTCTTTCTCATTCCACCTTCTGATCTGGAATTAAGAGATACCGACATCATTTAAATTTCGATTTGGATTCAAGAATAAGACATGGTATACTTATCACAGGGTGTTCTTGATGAACTAATGTATTTAAACAATTTATTCAACAGAATGCTTGTTACGTGTATTGTGTGCGAGGTCTTCAATCCTTTTCATCTTTCATGTTGAATTTAGTTAATCTTTGGGAGTTTTCTTGGGTAGTTATCAAATTCCATAGGAAGCATTTTAAATGATGATCTATAAAGTAATGTAGGTAAATTCAACCTTGAAATCAATGAGGTCTTTTAGGCTTAGCAATATTGGGCTTGGTAATTTAGTAGATAATGGAAAATTTTAAGTTGTAAATTACCCAGTTTCCACTTTTTCTCTGTACTTGTTGCCTTGACTTTCATCGCTTTTTCTTAACATTTCTTCTTGATTCTGCTGATCTTGGCACGATTAAGTCTTGATCTTGGCATGAATTCATCATCATATTGAATTCTTTTAGAATTTCCAACTTCCATATGCTCTTTATTCGGCCCGATTCCTTTGTTTCTGAACTCTTTTGCTTTTGTTTTTCTAAAGTTGGGAATAGTGCAATGTTTTGTCTTCTTAGGCTTTCTATTACTCTTAGAGAACTTTGGGCTAGCAACTCCATACTAGTTGGTATTAGGGTACTAGTGTTAAAACACCCCTACGGCTTAATTGTTCAAGGAAATAGGCCCGCAAGACAAAACTTATTCCCTTCTATTTCATAAGCCACCTTTGTTCTTTGCTTGCTTCACCTCCTTCATTGCTAACAATTTAGAAATATTCTTCCCACTAAACTTGTTTCTTCCTTTATAGTAAACTTTTTTGGTAGAGCTGGATAATTTGGGCTCTTTCTTTGCGGGTTTATTGCAAGGGAAGGGAATTTAGGTTTCGATTGCTATTTATTATTGAAGAAATAAGGCTTATTTCGCTCCAAATCAAAGGCTTTAGAGAATATACTTAACATATAATGAGAACAGAGCTTGGAAAACCAATCTGCTAGAGACTGGCCCTCTATCATTTCTTGTTAGGTACATTTTCACCTAAGATTTCGCCTCAATCAATAATCTAGCAAGTTCTAGGACTATGGACTCTCAATACTAAATTTCCCGGAAGATGTATTTCCTAATTCACATCAAAGTTTATTAGTTTTGTTATTGAGTGTATTATTTCTTCAAGACTTGTATTTATTCTTTAATACCACTTACATTTATTTCATCAGTATTTCGTTTCCATCGTAATAACCAATTTTCCAATTTTGCAAATATTGAATTTAAATAATGCGAGGCCAATCTCTCCTATTTCAGTTTAATCATTCACGCCTAATTCTTCACAGAGAGGTATTTGTTCTTGGGAAAGAAGCAGAAATTGGCTATTTGATTCTTACAGAAAAAGAGCATTTATTTATTTATCATGCCTAAGCAATGACAAAACAAAATTTTTCAAGTCTACTCATAAACAATCAATTTGTAGGTCAACAAGAATTTTATTCAAATATCAAAACCTTTCGATATTGTACAATCTGCTTTCCTTACAAATAAGATTGTAACTAAATTAGAGAAAAACTCTACATTTCTTGATCCCTAAAATCTATATCTTCCCTCACGAAGGTTCTGACTCTGCTTCAATTTGGTTCACGGACAGGCTCACTCCAAGGTGGTCATTTGTGAACAAGATTAAGTTCGACAAATTGGGACCCTTTCCCTTTTTTCTTTGGAGCTTCTCTGGTTTATGGGTTCTAATTAACCACTTAGCTGAATTCCTTTTCCCGTCGACCACTCTCTTGATTACACAGCGTTTTATGGAATAAGGAATGGAATTGGTTTGTTTTCCGACTCCATTCATTCCATAAACTACGTATTCTGACAGACTCTTAACTCTCTCATTCTCTACTTTCTTTTCATTCTCTTTGTTTGTTTTTTCCTTTGTTATCCATCACTTTTATAGTGATTTGAGTCTCTTGGGAACTACAAGGCCATTTATTCTTTCTTTAAATTTTCGATGAATGAATTGAATGAGATTTCTCAAATTCTTGCTCTCTTGATATTTCCAACAGAGGTTTTGGAATTTTGTTGAGAATATTGATCGTTTTTCTTGAAGTTATTAAATTCCTCCCGATTATTCTCCCCTTGGCCAGGCATACTAAACCAATTAGTTCAATCGAGACATTGATTTACATTTGCATTAATAACTATTTATTTCAAAGATTCTGAATGAATGATACGAAGCGAAGAGTTTGGGGTGAATTGGCATAATGGAATTTGAAGTGGAATGAGTATTTGGGTCGAATGTCATGACAACGATATAGAATGTGAGCATTAAGTATTGAGCCTGCAAATTAATGATTTTCGAATGAATTTAATTTTTAAGCTATTGGGGCGTAGTAGAGAGGTTTCAAAATCCACTTTGTTGACTTTTGGACTATTACAGTGCGACTTCAAAATTTTAGTTGTGACACGAAATGTAGTCCTGACGAGGGGAATTTGATGTTGCAACATAAAAATGTTCTTTCCTTCTTTAATTCGATCGTATTTTCAGTTTCATTATTTTGATTTATTTTCCACTTTTTAATTCTTCACATCCGGCATTCTTGGTTCTGACTTTTGGATTAATGTTCTGAGGCAAAACATCAACACTCAAATTCACGGCATTTCAATTTATTCAATTCAATCCAAAGCGACTACAACTCGGTCATCTTCGTCATGCAAAAATTGACAACTTCCACTATGCATCACATTCAAAATTTAAGCACCAAAAGCAGATAAAAATTCCCCCGAACTTTGATCATGCTATATCAAAGACAAATTTTAAAATCAACTCAGAAGAATATACTACCTTTTTGGTCTCTTATCTTTGATTGAAGTTTGATTCTTGAATCTTCTCCTTTTACCTGATCTTCATTGTCTGTAAAGCCCAAAAATATTTACCTACTCTTGATGATAATGAATAAAATCCTGATAAGCTATTAGAAATTTAAACACATAAATTTTAAACTATAACGAAAATTAAAAACAAAGCGGTGTTGGATCGCTTCTTCCACAAAGTCGCTTCAATTTTTAGTCTTTAGCCGGACTTTCTCGCCGACATTGTTCTCGTTTCTTCAATTTCCTTGTTCAAAACTAAGTGTTACTCTTCCAATTGCTTTCCCAAGGTAGTGCTTAACTTACCATTAACTTTGAACTCCTCATGATTGTCGGTTTTAAGTGTCAACGCTTCCAAACTATGCATTTGATACCATCGTGAAATGGTCCACTCCATTTGGATTTCAACTTTTCTGTAAAGAGTCTTAGTCTAGAGTTGAATAACAAGACCTGATCTCCTGCCTTGAATTCCCTCCTCAAAATTCGTTGATCATGCCATTTTTTTGTTTTATCCTTGTAGATTCCGTACTATCATGTTTCAATCCTAACTCTTCCACCATTTAATCGGAGTAGCCTATCTTCCTACAAAACTTAAATCACAAAATTAATGAAGTCTGATAAATTCACATAGCTTTATATTCTAGCTCAAGAGGTAGGTGACAAGGTTTTCCAAAGATACCGTATGGGGACATTCCAATGGGAGTTTTAGTTACTGTCCCAGATGCCTGCAGTGCATCATCAAGCTTCAACGACTCAATCTCTTTATGGGCTGAACTCACAAGATTTTCCATAATTCTCTGTCTCCCTGTTGGAAATTTCAAATTTGCCCATTTGTTTGAGGATGATAAGCCAAGCTCATAATATGTTTGATACCATATCTCGCTCATTAGTTTGTCAAAACACCTTATTTGCAAATGCCTCCACTCACTTCATCAGGCTCCCTAAAAGTCCTAAATCACGAGAATATTTCTTCAGAAAATCCTATTAAATCGTATTAGCATCATTCTTGGATGTCGCTTGCCTCTAACTCCATTTTGATACATAATCCACAGCTAGGAGTATGTATATATTTCCAAATGAAACTGGAAAAGGCCCCATAAAATCCATTCCCCATACATCAAACAACTACACCACTGTGGATACTCTCATAGGCATCTCATGCCTTTTGTGGTCGATATTTCCCATTCTTCGCATTGATCACATAATCTCACCCATTCAAAAACAAATTTAAAATAGTAGGCCAAAAGAAAATCCCGACCGGAGAATTTTGTGGGTTGTTTTATCTCTCCCGCAAAATGTCCTCCATATGGTGATGCATGACATTCTTGTAAAATCTTTCTTCGCTTCCCTCCTTCTAGCACATCTCCTTATAATCATATCAGCTCCTCTTTTAAAATTAACAATGGGTCATCCCAAATGTAGTACCCTGTCACCCTAGCTTCTTTCTCTCATAGAAATAATTCATGGTGGCATAACTCCACAAGCTAAGAAGTTCACGAGCACGCGATACCAGCAGGTGATTGGAGTGACAATCGGAATAACCGCCATCCGAAAATTTTCGCTATTTCCTCTTCTTCCTCTTATGCGTTTCTTTTCTACTCTTGACAAGGATCGCCTATCACATTGTCACAACTCCTTCTTGTCTTTTATTTCTTAATCAAATTCCCGCAATAATAGTACTCCACCGAATACCTAGGCTTTTGGCTTCTTTCTTTACCATTAGATACTACTGCTACATGATCGCTGTATATAACAAATACGGACCCCAAAATATATGGCCTAAATTTTTCACATGCAGTCATTTCATTGCCATGATCTCCTTTTCGTAGTAGAGTACCTTTTCTTAAGCTTCATTAAAGGTTTTGCTAGCATAGTAGATGGCCTTGAACACTTTTCCTCTTTCTATCCCAATACAAAGCCCCATCGCAAAAATCACTCGGCATCACACACATGATTCTTTGGGCTCCTTCCACTCCAACTGGGTTTGGCCATGATGGGAGCTTCAACTAGTCTGGATTTGATTTCTTCAAATGCATTATGGCAGGATTCATCAAAATAGAACTTAGTATCTTTTTCTAGCAATCTACATAGTGGTCTAGTAATTTTTGAGAAATCTCTGATAAATCTTCTATAAAAGCCAGCATGTCCTAAGAAACTTAATTCCTTTGATCAGAGCTGGTGGCATTAGGATTTCTGCAATGAAACTTTTGCCTGGTCTACCTCAAGCCCTGCTGCAGAAATCATGTGTCCCATGACAATTCCTTTTGTAACCATAAAATGGCATTTTCCTAACTGCATGTGTTCGTCTCGCACCTTTCAAGTACTATCCCCAAAAGCTATGCAGTAATCGCTCAAACCGATCCATACACTTAAATCATCCATGAAGATCTCCATAACTTCTTCCGCTAGATCAAAAATATAGACATCATGCATCTTTGGAAGGTACTGTGAGCATTACACAAACCAAATGGCATTCTCCTAAAAGAAAGTACCAAATGGGCATGTAAGGTGGTTTTCTCCTGATCTTCAGGTGCAATAGAAATTTGGTTATATCCAGAGTATCCATCAAGAAAACAAAAAATGAGGGTGTCCTCACAACCTATCCAAAGATCCGACTCTAATGAAAGGTGGGAAAATGATCCTTCGCTGCGATTCAATTTTCTATAGTCACACACACCCTCCATCCCGTCATAGTTCTCAGAATCGCCATTCTTTCATTTATGATCACAATGAATCCACCTTCGGGGAACCACATGCACCGGGCTTACTCTAAGAACTATCCGATATAGCATATATAAACCTCGTATTTAACCATTCTCGTAACTTCTTTCGACAACTTCTTTCATCAATCGGGTTCAAATTTCCTTTCGATGCTCAATGAAGTTTTCGTGATTATCATCCGAAGAATATTTTGTGCATGAACGAGGGGTCGATGCCCTTCAAATCCTCAATTAACTAAGCAATTGCTTCCTTGTATTTTCTCGTAATTTCAAGAACTTATGTTCTTCAAATTCTTCCGCCAATGCAAACTCGATATGATAATCGGTTTTCTTTTCTCGGGTTCTAAAACTCATATTTTAAATGATCAGCAATTCTTTCAATGTTAACCTCTTCTCGTACTAGTTTCCTCGCTTCGCGATTTGTCGCTTCGGCCGTGCATACTATCTCGACTGTTTTCATTTTTACTCGAGACTGTTTCCTTGTTAAACAAATTTGAAGGTAGAACTTCACAACCAAGTCTCTCAAGATATTGAAAATTCATCTCAATCTCATTGATAGAGTGTTGAAGGATACAATCAGAATTCAATTCAACATTGAGAAGGCTATTGTTTCATGTACCTATACAACTGGTCTCAGATCTACATCGGGATGTTCCAGACTCCATTAATATTAAAATGCACCGCTTCAGCTTCCAACCCCGAGTGTCACCTTCACCTTCTGACATCTATCACATAGCGCCTCCAAATGCTAAGAAAGGTCTTCCCAAAGAACAAAGGAACTTGGGTATCTTCCTCCATCCTCGCATAATAACAAAATCCACTAGAAAGCATGAATCTCCTAACCTTGACATGTACATCTTCAAGAATGCCTTCTTCTCAGCTTGTGCCATTGATCTTATCTACCATCTCTGCAATGTAATCATTGCCAGTAAGTTCCCCCAAACTAAGTCTCTGCACAACTGATAGAGGCATCAAATTTATACTAGTTCCAAAATCACATATAGCTTTCTTAAATTCATATTTCCCTATGGAGCAGGGAATGGTGAAACTGCTAGGGTCCTTCATCTTTGCTTGGAGCTTTTGCTAGATAATGGCACTGCAAGTAGCAGTCAAATTTACTATTCCCTCCTCAGCTATCTTCCTTTCGTCAAGATTCCCTTTTAAATTTTAGACAAAGAGGCATTCGCTGGATTACCTCCGCAAATGGATATTTATTTTATTTTCTTGAAAATGTCCAAGACTTTAGAAAACCTGTTTCTCTTCACTTCAAGTCTCGTGGAAATGGCAATCAAGGTGCATGTCGTACTCTTCCTTCTTTTTCTGGCCACATTTCCTTTCGTTGTTCAACTCGATGCCTTCTCTCCTTCCTTTCGCCTTTTCTTTTCTCTCGCCAGCCTCTTCTTTCCTTTCGCCCTTTGCCGCCAAATCCTTCCCACTTCTTAATCAATTGCCATGCAAATTTTTCGTTCTTTTTGAAAGTGTCACTGTGGAATGTACCCTTGCTCGATTTGGCATATATTCAAAAATACCATTCTACTTCAGGTTCCAAATTTTTCAACGAGGCACTAAGATTCTTCCGAAACATTCGAGCATCGCACTGAAAGCTTCCAAGTCAGATACTGCTCATGGAATTGTAATAGCCTCTTGTTGTCCCCTTATGAATCAGGCAGATTTGTTCTTCAAAATGGTCGAGAGTCCTTCTCGACTCGGGAGCATTCATTTCTACTCTCACCTCCTTGATCGCTAGAACCTTGGTGGTCGCCGATATCCTTTGTCGAGGATTCCGTCCATGCCTTGGGCCTTGTAATGCCCTCCACCATATGAGAAATTCTCATGGTTCCTCAATGCCGGATCAGAAAGTATGTTTAGGATTTGGCTTGAAATGGTAATTTCTGGGCTCGCTCACGTATTTAACCTCCTCAAGACCATAAGAATCTTCTTCGTGGCACATCCGCACTTCTTCTCATAAGTTCTCTACTCGCTCCTATTTCATGGAGCAAAGGTGCATCTTCTCTTTGCTCTTGTCCATCCTATGCATTATGGCATCCCAAATTCGCTTCTCCATGGTCAGCCATCTTGCCACTCCATGACCCCCTTTCCTCCGGGCTGCTTCCCTTGAAAACTCCTCGGATGGAGCTAACAAGCCATACCTTGCCAGGCCCTATCGCATCTCGCCTTCAAAGACTTTTTCGCTTTGAATGCTCCACAAAGATGAAGCATCCATAATGCCCTTAGATGTATCATCAAAGCATGATACACTATGTCCATCCGGGTCTTCAAATCTATCTCCATGCATCTGGGCACCTCTTCAAAGAACCTCTTGAATCTTCCTAAGCTCCATAGGCCTCATCTTCCCCTTGTTGGAATACTATTATCTCTTCTTCCTCTCCGAAGCGAGAGATGGGGAAAGAATCGCCTGGGTTAGGTTTCTACCAACTCTTCCTAAGTATCAACCGAATCCATATGGTACGATTCATACCATGTGGCCGCTTATATCTCCAAAGAAATGGGAAGAGATGCACTTTTATCACTTCCGGTCTCACACCATTCACCTTCATCAGATTCGCCATCCCGGTGAACTTCCAGTGCCTCGCTTGGGGTCTTCGTGGGATGACCTAGCAAAACCGATGTCATTGGAACTATCAGAATCAAGGCCGCTTAGTTCGAATTATTTGCATCCACAAGAGGGTCGCCCTGATCGTTGTATCACTCTTCCTAAATATCAGCCTCCGTAAATCCTCCATCATGGCCGCAATGGAGGTCTTCCGTTGTTAGTCCTCCCGTCCGCCCGTCATGTCTCTCATCCGCCATAAATTTCGCTTTTCTCGCTCTTTGTCTTTCTTAAGCTCCCGAGTGTTCTTCCAATTCAAAGGTTCGCTAGAATCGTCGGGACCTGCTTTCCTATGCATTAAAGGTTTTCCCCCCAAATCAAAATACACTCAAATGAATAGGATTAGTCAAACTAAACAAATATTTTCAACATTGCTTGTTAAAGATTGAGCGGCCGATGTAGCACGCATCATTAAAAGCTATTTTGCTTTTCGCTTATCAAATGTCCAAATTAGCATTTCTTTTGTCGTAATATTGATCTAATTAATTCTTTCAAACCCGTAAGTAACAAATACACATAAAAACTTGTTAGCTTTTTTTTTTATATAGACTAAAACTCCCCAAATTAACATAATTACAAGAGCCTTACACTTCAAGACCCATGTTACTGATAATTTCCATTGATAAAATAATTTTCTTAATGTTCATGATTTAAAATAAGGGTTCGGGCCTATGACACCGCAAGTGCATGTGTCATACAAGAGTAAAATCCGAACAAGTCCAGCATCATTCCCACGTAGATTGATAGCGAATTACGTGATCAACTACCCCAACTACTAAAATTTCATACTATTTAGACTCAAACTCATAGTGAAAAGTTTTATCTAAACAACTAAAATTAAAACAAAAACAAAATTAAAATTAAAAGTTTTAACTATTGAATATAATTTAAACTAAAACTAAAACAAAAGTAAATGAATAAAACAATTGTATATAAAAGAATGGATTGAATTAGTTTACTGTGAGAAACGTAAACTATCAAATGAAACATAATTTGTTCAATAATCTTATAGCTTAAGTACATAGCTCGCTCTATATACGGACCTGTCATTCAAGATTTCAATTTTTGAATCAGATTTTCCATATTCACCTGACATTAGATATCCCGTTTTTCTCTCAAGACAAGATCAAATCAGCTACCTGCATTCCAAATTTCTTGCAATCTAGGTATTTTTTCTTTCAATACTTTACATCTTATTTGACAATGTAACTTTGTTTTCCTTCTCAGGATTTTCACAAAGTTTCACCACTTTAATCATAGCTCAACCTTCAGATTCATAACATCCCTGCCTCGATTGATCCAAGCTCACCTGATTGGAACTTACCTTAGAATATTTCTCTCTCTAAGAACTCAAGATTATTTGAGGCCATAAATATTCTCCAACTTCAATTATGAGCGAATGGGGATTTATCAAAATGAACTCGTAGCTCGTGCCGCCAGTCATTAATGGTAGCCGAATCAACACACCTTTAGCAAGAATGCTCTCAACTCGTGAATCTCCGTCACGCAGAGGGCATCCCGTAGAGCATCGATTAAGATACATTCCTCTAACTCGTATTAGGTACTGCATCGTGAACTGATCCATTCAAACGACACCGATTAAGTAAGAACCGAACCCAACGACTTCCATAATCAGGCAGAAAGACTGTAATCCAACAAATCAAATCCACCGAGCCGAGCTCCACACGTGATTAAGAATTAAGAAATGGAGCAATCGATCACGCATAACTCACCAGACTTAATAAACTAGAAGAAATGAATTCCATAAATTTGTCTAGATTTCATACCAGCAAGAATAATGAAGAAAAATAATATAACTAAAAACCAAATTTACTGCCTCTCGCGATCATAGATTCAAACCAAAAAACAAACCATAAAAATAAAAAATTAAAATTTACCTAAAGATAACTACTTCTCTCCCCTTTTCTCGGTAGCTAAGATGGAAAACTACTTTACTCTTCTAAAGCTATCTATTTATACCGTGTTAATTCAAATGAATCCCTAAAATGCTCCGTGGAACTCCAAAGAAAAAGCCCGAAATTATTGTCCCATGTCGCACTCAAGCCGATGTCGCAATGATTTCTTGATCGTTTGATCGCCGCGATTTCTTCATAAGTTGCAACCAGCTGAACTAATCAAGCGATCACCGCTGGTCGCTACATCGCTTGCGGTCGCGACCACTTGTTCGGGCAGGTTCTTCACAGCGATGTCGCGACCCCGCTATAATAGCGTCGTGACATCATTGTCTTTCTATTCTTCCAGCTTCTGAGTTGCGACATCAGCTTTATCGTTGTAACAATTTCCTCCTTCCCAATCTATTTTCCGTGTCGCGAATTAAGGTGGTGTCGCAACCTCACTCCTTTGCTCAGCCAAAGGCCACCTTATCGAGCTGGGTCAGCGACATCATTTCTTATCCTTGATCCGTAAAGGTCGCAAGTTCCGCTCTAGTGCTTCTATTTTGCTACAAAGTTGTATGTCTCCTTCAAACCCAATTTTGGTTGCACTTTGAATCTTTCCGTTTTTATGTCGCGATGATCATATGGTGTCGCATATAAATACCTTGCATTTAAAAACTAGCTTGCAACCTCTCTTTCTTTCAGACTCTCTTGCGGGTCACACTGATCCTTGTCGCGACTAGAGTGGTGTCGCTACATCAAAGTGATGTCGCGACATGAATTTCTTCCTTGATTATTTCCTAATCTCACCACTGGTCGCAACCTCTTCCTCTTAAGTCACGAATTTCCACTGTGATCCAGCTTTTATATTTCTTCTTCATTTAATTTATCGATGTCGTGACTTAGAGTCCGTCGGCAACCAGAAGGCCTGTGCCTAGACCGCAGCACTCCCCAAGATGTCCTGCCCCCTTGGAAGGAGGGGCCCTTGGGTGGCTCAGGATGCTAGGGAGAGGAGTGGGGAAGGAGGTCCCACCCGGTGCCGTATCGCCCGGATGGGGGCTCAGACCCCGAGGTTCCTCCTGAATGGCGCAGGGGCAGGATCACCCAGTCACTAGGTCACGCAGGAGGTGCCTCGACATCCTGGCTCAGAACACGCCAGCTGATGTGCGCCATCTCCGGGCAGGCACCCGGGGTTCAACCCAAGTCTGTAATGATCGCCACTGCAACTACGGCCGTAGACTAGCTCGACCGGATGGGGATCGATCTGGGGCCGCTTATCTACCGCGCGCAGCAGGCCCTGACTGTGGAATGGCGCAGAGCCGTCGTGCCACAGTGGAAAACGTGGCGGGTGGCTCCAGCCAGCCCAAGACCTGTGACTAGCAGAGAGACCACGCAGTAAAGAGGCAGTGGAGCTGAAGTGTGAGAGGGTCACATCTACAGAGGTGAGAAATGGGGAGGGGAAGTGCAAAGGGGCTTGGCTAGGGGAGGAGTGATTGAGAATGGAGGGGGGTTGCATTTTTATAAGTCATCTGGGTAACTAAAAGGCCCCCTGGTAGCCGAAGAGTCGTAGGGGAAAAATTTTCTCTATATAGCGAAAATTTCGCCCTGCACCAATATATATCCTGCAAAGATAAAAACAAAAATAAAATAATTAAATTAAAATAAAATAAATAAATAAAAAATTAAAATGTTAAACATAATATTAAAAAAAAGGTTTTAATTAAAAACTAAGATAAATAAAAATACTAAAAATAAAATAAACTAAAAATTGACCAAAATAAACTAAAACCAAAATTTTTGAAATGCACTTGGTCTCGTTGAGACCAAAACCACTGCTGGCTGGAATTTCATTCATGGAGGATCAAGAATGTGAACTTCTCCCCAAGTTTTGTAAATGTAGCAAATAGAGCGCTTCACTCTCATCATTCACCTTGAATACTTATTATCCTTTCAATGAGTAAATCTACCGAGCCATCGGGGGTATGCCCGATGAATGATGAATGGTCCAATCCATCCTGGATTTAAGCTGTCTTGCGAAAAGGTGGAGCTCGAGTCATAGAGTAGGACTCGGGTCCCCCTTTTGAAATTCTCAAGTTATTATCCGATCATGCCATGTTTTTTATCTTTCCTTTGCAATCTTCGAGTTCAAGTATGCATCATTTCGTAGTTCCTCCAACTCATCGGAGATCAAGGAACCTTTGAGCCCGCTCCATTTCTAACCACGCTCACATTGCCCACCATAGCTTATACTGACACATAGACCAAACGATAAGGGGACATTCCAAGAATCAAGCCAAAAGTTGTTTCAGTCTACAACAAGCAATTTGAGGGACCAATCTTTTCGTTGTCGTCACCACCTCTTCACAAATGGTCTTTATCTCTCATCAAAAGCCCACTTGACCACTTGTTTGATGTATGGTAGGTAGCCAATTTGTGTTTAACACCATATTTAGCCATGAGGTTTTCGAAAAGACTGCAAGCATAAGTGTGAACCCCACCACGCTAATAATGGCTTTTGGTACCCCAAACCTAGAAAAGATGTTTGCTTTCAAGAATTTGAGCACCACCCTATGGTCATTGGTTTTGCAGGGGATTGCCTCAACCCATTTAGATACATAGTCTACCCCCACCAATATGTATGCATGTCCATAAGACGTAGGGAAAGGTCCCATGAAATTGATGCCCCAAACACTAAATAGCCTGACTACTAAAATCAGCTCTGAAAGGCATCATGTATGTCGGCAAGAATCTCCCGAGCCTCGCATCTATCACAAACTCCTGCATCTGGGTGAGCTTCTTTAAAAAGAGAAGGCCAAGAGAAACCAAACTACAAACACCTCATCATTGCCTTCGAAGCAAAGTGACCACCACGTGCATTCTCACATGGCAAAGTATTAGAATTCCTTGCTCTTCGTGCACACACTCCAATTATTCCATTCGCACGCATTTTAAACAAGAGGTTTGATCCTTCCCAATAATAGAACGGGATTCGCTAAGAAATACTTCCATCTTCTGTTTCCTTTCCAATCACCTGAATTTCTCTTGTTGCTAGAAATTGGCAATGTGGGCATACTGTGTGAGCATTCTCCAACCGCATTAGACTTAGAAATTCATCATTGATTTGGGCCATGAGTGTCATGCCGGTTAATCTAGAAAGATGGTCTGCCACAACATTCTCCTACTCCTTTTGTCTTTAATTGCAAATTAAATTCGCGTAAGAACCCATCGGATAAGTTTTGCCTTAGCATTTTGCTTGGTTAAGAGGTATTTCAAAGCGGAATGATCTGTAAAAATGACTATATTAGACCCAACCAAGTATGCTCGAATTATTTATGCATGTAATTACCACTAAACAATTCTTTCTCCTCAGAGTAGTATAGTTCCTTTGTGCTTCATCTCAAGGCTTTGTTTCAAAATAATAGACTACACATAAGGTTTTCCACCTTCTCTTTGTCCAAGAACCGCTCCAATAGCAAGATCACTTGCATCACACATCACCCTTTCGTGCCAATCAAGGCCCGTACCATCTGCAAAGGGTCAAATGGGACCTCGCCTTCAAAGCTCTTTCGACAGCCTTTTTCCTAAGAAAATTTAGTATCTTTTTCTTGAAAGGTTTATAAGGCTTAGTAATTGGAAGTCCTTGATAGCAAATCTCCCTGTAGCTCAGACGTTAAGTGAATTGCTGACCATGATGAGTTGTGAAGGTGTGAGAGCCCTGCCCCGTCAACTCCCATTCCCCCGCTGAAATGCATACCCACACATCCCTGTTCACCACAAATCGGCACTCCCGCTAAGTACCAAGTTCTTTTCTAATGCACCTCCAGGATAGTCAAGATTAGCCGACATCTCTTCAAAACTGCCCCCGTATACAAAGGATGTCATCCATGTATACTTCCATTATGTGCTCCAATCGTATCTGAAAATGGCCACACATCTCGGGAGTGGCAGGCTGCGCATCAAAAGGCATCCTCCCGTAGTTATATTCAAATGGACAAGTAGCGCGGTCTTTTGATCTTCCGTGCGATCCTATCCAGCACCGAATACCCATCCAAAAGCAATGTCAGAATGGGTGTTCATAAACTTCTCACAGCCGATCAATGGCGCGTGGGAAGTGGATCTTCTTTGTTTACCTATCGGTTCTTGTAATCTATACACCTCCCAACAGGTAGACAATTCCTCGCCTCTTTTCATTTTTTATGGTCACCCCCGACTCGCACCACCAATTGACTCACCTAAGGCATCAGACATGTAATGATAATCATTACAGCAACTGCGATCAACTAACCACCTCCCGCATAGAGATTCAATCTCTCTCGTGGTCGCCTGAACATCACTTTCTTCAACAAATGGATGGGTGCAAATTGTTGGGTTAGACGCTTTAAACTGAATTTTAGCACCCTAAAGTCATTGTTCATCTCGAGGAGGTAAAGAGACTGTCTTCCCCAGGTCAAGAAGTGATGATATTACAATCGGATTACGCTGCTTTCTTCCAAAATGCATATTCTAATTCCACAGGCAGGGTTTGAGATCCAACTGTTGAGGTTCCTTTCCCTCCTCTCCAGTCAACAAAGTTAGAATTTCCATTTTTTTCTTCCAAGACCCTGCACTGTGCTCATGCATCAGGTTCCTTGCTGCCTACAAGGTACCCGATAACTCGGTTAACACATTCCGCACTTGCCGCTCATTAGCCTATTCTTCAAGAATTGTATCTATTATGCATTTCTTCACAAGCCATCCTCCACTGCTGCATATGCTTTTTACTCAAGTGAAGATATTCCAAAGTCAACAGTTCCCAAAGGTGAGTTGCATAACCCCATTTCGACAATTGATGATTGCATTAAGTGGCCAAAAATGGCCTTCCCGTGATGATCGCACATGATTAGCCCCTACTATATCTTCCAAGCCGCAGATTGCCACTACAAAATCCAATCGGATAGTGTGAATTTGTCACCCGACCAAAACATCCTCAACTATCCCCTTTGGTATTTTGATTAATTCCATCGGCTAGAGACAAGGTGATAGTGGCTTGTTCACCTAAATTTTTGCTACTAGTACATGGAAAAAGGCAGTAGATTTACACTAGCCCCCAAATCTAGCAATGCCTTTTCCACAGAAGTGCCGCCTATGTTCACGGAGATTGTAGGACACCCAAGATCTTTATACTTCACAGGAGTCTTACACTCAATGATGGAACTCACTTTCTCGGTCAAAAAGGCCTTTTTGTTCACATTCAAGCCTCTTTTCACCGTGCATAGGTCCTTCAAAATTGCATACACAAGACTCTGCCATCACATCGAGAAGAGGGATGTTCACTCACCTGTCAGAGACTTCTAAAATTTCGCCTGCTTTAATCGAATTTTTCCTTTTCGAAGTGCCTGGAAAGGAGGGGGTACTTGGTTTCACCTCTTCCCCCGTCGCATTGTCAATCCACCGTGGAGCTGCTGGTTTTGGGACTGCTGGTCTTAGTCTACCACTTCTCAAAGTCACTACCGCTTTGACTTCATCACTCTTGCATCGGGATCATCGCGCAGCTCATCTCATGCATTCCCTAGGGTTTCGCTGTGTCCGGAAGGGAATTTCCTTCGTGACCTCGTCACGTTACAACCCGAAATGGAACTTGCAAGTTGTCATATTTGTCGAGACTTCAATGCATACCGGCTGATTTTCGTTGAGTGAGCTCTCTATCAGCTTCAATTTTTTGATTGGCTCGAACATTCAACAATTCTTGTTCCGCCAGCACCAACCACCTGCTTAAATCGCATCGCTCGCTTCAAGGAGAAGAAGGTAGTGCTATTATCGCTTATAGCCGAGGTGGAGCCATCATGCTCTCGGGAACATATGCAAGGGTTTTGGCTTCCATGATAAGTTCTGATGATTCCTCCAATTCTGGGGTTATAGGTAAGGCCATAAGAGCATTTGTAGGTGGTTTATTTTGATCCACATGGCATTCTTCGTATTATTCCTCATCAAGGAACTACAGACAATGCTCCTCTAATGGCCATCACCACACTACTTCAAGATCGCCCAATTTCTAATTGTTCTCGGCCTCAGTGAATTGAGCCAAATTTTGGCCTTGTCTTTCAGTTTCAAAGGGAATGCATTCAACTTAAGCAGGTCCATGTCAGACACACCTTCTTTAAAAGTTGTGCAAACTTCCTCTAATCTTGAAAGAGTATGGATTTTCTCTAAGTCATTCTCCATTCCGAAGGGGGTAGCTGTGGGCACCATAGGTCTCACCGCCACATCATCACAGTGGTATGATGCAGAAGGTGCACTCCACTCTGGGAGGTGTACGTGGGTCTCATTGACTTATATGTCAAGACCCATCGAGCACTCACGACTCTCATTGCTTCTTCGTGGGAGGATCCATTTGCTCACTCAGGTACACTCACTACAACCTGCTCAACTGTGGTACAACTCTTGCAATCTACTCCGATATACCTCATCCCGTTGATGCATAAACACTGCGGACACAAAAAGAGACAAAGTAAAGAGCAACAAATGTATTTTTGCCAAAAAGATCAGTTAGCCTAAAAGAAACATCAAGTATGTAAAAACAGCCTCAAAGAAGTTGATCGCCGAGTAAAAACTTGAAATTCTAAACAATGAACTTCTAAAAGGTTTAAAAGGTCACCAATACTTGTAATGAGGATTTCGGGGCACCCATCAACCTCAGGTTCTAGTTCTAAGACCATCCACTCGTTAACTACTACCATTTGATCGTTATGCACAAAGAAAAGTTATGAATCAACAAAATTTATACCTAGTTTCTCATACCCGTGAAGAGAACCACTGCAAAGATAGCCGCCTAGGGACGGAACTGATCGGGATGGGTTTTTTTCATCTTAAGAAATGATTTAAGGAATGATCAAAATGGTGATAGCTTTTTTGTTTACCTACTGTATAAAAGTGTGGTTGTTAATACTATGTTAACTCGAAGATAATTTGGAAATAAAAGGTAAAAAGAAGACCTTGAAGTTTTCACTAGTTTGGTATGATAGGGTTATTAAAGGTGTCCTCGGATTTTACCTTCGTATTGTGTTACATATAGTCATCTCCAAAACCTGGACCTTTGTTTATCTTTAGAAACTAACCCTTAGTACCATTCCTATTAGAAATATGGCATTTACTGAGCATTTAATGTTCCGCAGCTTGAAATCCAAAGATTTAACCTACCATGGCTCAGAATGACATATAATGGATGTTAGTGTATCTAGCAATAAGAATACACTAAACCCATCAAGCATGCTATGTATTGGACTACAAAGAAAAACATCAAATAGCTTTTAAACCAGTTTTGTGTTTGAATATAAATACGTGACTCGCTACCAAAACAGAGGAACCACTGCCCACATCAACCAATCCAGCAACCCTCCTTCAAGGCGAAGGTTTTAGCTAAACATCCTTTGAGTTGTCATCCCCAAAGGGTGTGTTTGGTTGCCTAGAAAATGAGAGAAAGAGGAGAAGAGAGCAAACGAGGGCTTCGAAACAAAATATAATGGAAAATGTGTTAAAATGAGTTAGGTTACAAAATGTTCATAAGATGGCTTATATATCTTACAAAAAAGGTGAAAATACCGATCCATCCCAAATAGAATACAAAGGAGGGTAGAGATGGAAACCAAAACTATCTGCTGAAATTCAAAACACATAAAGACATTTATAGTGGGAATTTCGCTTATATAGTTTAAATTTTCTATCATAGCGACTGCTTATGTAGCTGAATTTTCGCTATCATAGCTTAACACATTTATGTAGCGAACACTACATAGCGAAAATTTCACTATAATTGTGAAATTTTCGCTATCATAGCGAAAATTTCGCTGTGCAGTGAAATTTTCACTATGTAGAGAAATTACACTACATAGCGAAAATTTCGCTATAATTGTGAAAATTTCGCTATTATTGCGAAAATTTCGCTATTCTAGCGAAAATTCTTGTCTTCTCTTGCTTACATCCTACATAAGCCAGCTTGCATCCAGCTTGCTTCATCTTCACTCATTCCTGGCCTTGATGTAATCGAATATAAATCATAGAACTCCTGTAAATCAGCTCAACTCGATATGCTTAGAATGATATGGTAGATAGGTCATGGTCCTGAAACTACCACAACAAATTTAAATACAATCATTAGTACCAAAGGGACCTACAAGTGTCAATTGGCTTATCTACATGATTAGTACACAAAAAGCACTCAAAACCTATCTTAAATAGGGCTCAAAATAGCACTTTTTGGGCACTAATCACAAATGCACTTAGGCACCATCCCCGCCAATGGCGCCATTTGATTCGTGCCACAGTAGGTGTACCGGAATCAACAAAATTTATATCCTAAATTCCTCCTACTGTCGTAGCGAAGCTCCTAAGGTCGAACACAGGGATGGGTTTTCTTCGCAAAAATGAGTTACAGTGAGGTTCAAAAATGGTGAATTTCAATTTGGATTATGGGATTTTGTAAAAACAAGGGAGTCAGATGGTCGGGAAACTGGAAAATAACCTGAAGAAAAATAAGAAAATACAAAGAGATCTCCTTGAAGACCGCATAATCGGGCTTAGGATCCTAGGGCACCGAGGTTTCCGTGGTCATTTCTCGTTATTGGGAGGATGACCTATAGTCATCTCTTTGAACCTGGATCTTCATTTAGCTATAAACCTAACCCAAAATAATTATCCTTTTGAAAACGGTGTTCACTGAAAGAAGAAGGTCACCGTTGAAAAATATGTCTCCTCGACTCACCTCCAATGGGTCATAGAGGGTAACTAATGAATCTCAAGTGATCACAATAAGCATCCACTGAACCCTAAAAGCTTAGCAAAGGCCACAGTCATTCCGAGATTCGAAGGATAAGAACCTAAAAGTTAGAAAGTGGAACACAAACTCGCAAAGAGTACCAGATGAAGAACATGGAACCCTCCAAATTTTGGCAGATCCCGTACCCAAAGAACCTTCACTTCAAGGAGGAGTGGTTTCTTATTCCTCAAGCCATCCTCCGAGTCATTATCCCTGAGGGTGTTCGCAACCAAGAAAGGAGAGAAAATGAGAGAAAGTGGAGTGAAAAAGAGAAGGTTTGACCGCCAAAGGTTCCCGCCTATTTTATTAATGAGCAAAAGCTGTCTTTGGTTACAGTGCACAAGAGCTTATATACTGCCCCAGCCAAGAAAAATTACAAAAAGAACCAAAATCAAAAGCTATTACAAAGGACAAATTTGGAAGAAAACCAAAAAGGGAACAAAATGCAGTCAAACGTCAAAGGTCGGATGGCAACAGCGCAAGAGACATGAATGTGTTGTTGCATGATGAATAGCAGCAAACATGAAGGAAATTTCATAAGGTAACTTGCGAAAATTTCATGTTCACTAAATTTCATGCAGCTCCATTTTCAACATTTTCACTTCCTCTTCTCGGTCTCTAATCCGCAATGCCGAGTTTGACTTGAATTCTTCGCAATGGATCAACTCAACAATTTCGCATAAATAACTTGTAAAACCGCAAAATTTGCCACAAAATGCCACGCGACAACCTGACCTTAATGCCAATTGGGTTAATTATGCTGATTAGTATACAAAAAGTACTCAAAACCTGCAATAAATAGGGTTCAAAATAGCACTTTTTGAGCACTAATCATATATCTGGACTTAATGAAAATCCACTTTTATTACTTGTACGATCTGTGCACTTGCAGTGATTAAAACTAAACTCAAATTTTAATGAATCCTATTTACAAACAAAAAAGGACAAACATATATTTTTCATCACATTTCAGTCAACAAGTTTTTTAGCATTGTTGCTAGGACTTTAGTTAGTCTTTGGTAGCCGTGTTGAAAAATTGGTCGAACATGTTTTTGGTGTTGTTGCCAAGGACTAGATGATAGTCCTTTGATAACAGTGCCATAAATTTATATATACTGTCTCAATAAGTTTTTAAGTATCAAGGCTGCAGACTTTAGTTAGTCTCAAAGAGTAAAGGCTAATCACTGAAAATTTTGGTATACAAAAATTCCACACAATGTTCAACCGCCTATTCATACTAGCATATAGCCTCAACCACTATATCAGAAATCCCTTATTCCACAACAGCCTCGACCTTAGGCGTAAAGGACAATGAGACAGTTCACCCCATTAGGTATGACCATAGTTCAGGCTTCTAAGAAGCTTAAGGGTACTGACTTGATTAGTCCATTGTCACCACGCCTCGCTTAGTAGCTCTCGCCTTCTCATTACCGGGTCAGCTTCATGAGTTTCAGGTACATCACTGTGGTCAGCATAATATCGAAAGCATCAGGCAACACTTTACCACACACCAGATTTGATTGATTACGGAGTAGCTCACCTTATTTCGATCGTGGATCGCAACCCTTCCGTCCACTTATTCTATTACCCATGCAATTCCCCCTCCACCTATCCCACAATAGAGCATTGATTGGTGATGATAGAATTTGGGCATCGATGCACACTTTAAGGCTTTCTAAGTTGAGATATTTTTTCATCTGATTTGGGTTATATTGGTTTGCAAAACTAGAATAGAATTTTCTTGGGTTAAGTCATAGTCTACATCAAAGAGGATTTTGCTTCATTGTTCTAGTCTTGTTTTATTTTAGTTTTTCATTGGTCTTGCATAGAGTCTTTTTGTTTAGAGTGTTGTTTCCCTTTCTAGTCTGATACTCTATTTTTTGAAATATGGTTTGTTTAAGAGTCCAGTTTTGAGGGTCGAGTGGTTATTGAGTTGTTTGTTCTCATACATGATGCATTTTCAGTTCCACTTAGTTGTATTATATACAACGTGTGATCTTATCCTTATGAGCATATGGTCTCTTTCCCATGGAAATTGCTTCAGTTTCACACAGTGTTGATTCACTGCAGCCTACCTGAGATACTTTACTACAATGCACATGATCACTTAGTTCCAATCAACTGCTCATGATTTTGAGCTTATTGACCTTAGATTGGAGACTTGACTTGAGGAGTTGGAGATTTAGACTCATTCTACCCGGATTAGAGTAGCGTCTCGTTCACACCCATATTCTCGCTTTAGCCTTTTCAGACCTGTTCACCATCATGAGCTTTCTATTGTTATTACCGAGCACAAATACATTTTGATCTGTTCCCCCCCTATACGCCTCAAATTTTTATGGTATCACTTCCTTGATTTGGAACTAAGTGAGTTTGAGATGACTAGACTTAGAGAGTACTCATATGAGTCGGAGATTTGACTAGATTCTTAGAGAGTACGTATCTCATGAGATTTAATTTATGATGAGCGGCAATTCAATTACTTAATGAGATCATTAATTAATCTATAGTTGGGATGAGGAGATGAGTTGTTACATGATATTCAGTCTAGGAACTTACATATGATTTCTAGAGTCTCATTTGGCTATGTAGGTTGGTTTATATGGGTTGACAATGAGTAGCTCGTATTGAGAGAGCAGTTAGCTTATTTGAAGAGAGTGTTACTGCTATACTATGCATGAGATGGTTTGAGAGGTTTTATAGAGCATATAACATGAGCTTCATGATTTTAAAGACTGACACTGCTATGCTAGTGAGTGGTCAATTTCTATTCTTGACCCATGTAATCCCATATATAATGATGGTGATGTTTTGTCAAAGATAATGCATTGTCATGAGCCTTAATTTTATCCCACATACATATAAAGGCTTGTTGCTACCCCATTGTTTCCTGTTGATGTTATATATAGCCTTTCATCACTTATTTATCTTTACACCTACTGGGGCTCATGATGTATGGATACTTTGATTGTGAGATCTCACTAGATTTAAACCTCACTCAACATATTATGATCCACTCATCTTTCACTTACTCATGATCTTCCCATTTTAACATCACCGCTTATCCCATCACAAGTCACCATTAGTCTCCTACCCTTTCTTCCCATGTCATTTGACTTATTGCATTACTTTACTTTCTCGAGTGGTGGTCTTCTCTCGTGATATCTTTGCATGTGGAGGGAATGCAACATCTCTTCCTTTATTTCACCTCGCTGGCAAGTGATCCATATCTTGGTTTTTGAAAGGTTATTTAACGCCTCAAAATTCCTAGAATTTTTATAATAATTTTATTATATATTCCGTATGATTTAGCCAAACTCGGGTTTTTCAAAATCATGAATTCATGTGAAATGAGAAATGAATATGTGAGCATAAGATTAAATATTATATGCTAAAAGGTAAATTAATTGAACCCCAAATAAACCATGAAAACACAAATTTTAAATTATAAATGAGGATCTATGGTCAAAATAGAATAAGCTTAAATGCTAATGTGAGTTAAATGAAGTAATGGAATAGTAATAGGAGAAAACGAAATGGAATTTGTAAAGCCAACATGGCCTTACACTTAACGTACGAAAGACTCAAATTGCCCAGGTCCTCACATATAAAAAACGTTGAGAGAAAGAGGAGAAAAAGGGCAGGAAGAAGCAAAGAGAGATCAAGTTTCTTGGTGGAATATTTCCCATTTCTCGTTTCTAAGAGATCAAGCAAACCTATACAGAAGATTTGAAGAGACTACGTGCATGAACACAAACCCTAATCATCTGTGATTTATCTATGAAACCTAACTGGAAAAAGAGGTTTTTATTGATTCCAATCAATATTGAGTGGTTTGGTAGGATTCCATGGTGGGTTGTGAGATACATAATTTTGGATTTGCTATTTCTAGCTGTGTGAGAAATCGCAAACCATCATTTGTTGTAACTCACATTGCTACCAAGATCGAAGTGGGGCACTGACACCCATAGTGCGTAGGGAATTGGTACCTAGCATTTCAAAAAGTTAAAGGGCCCACACTTTCACAAAGGAACTAGTACCGGTACCAATCAAAGTGGTACCGGTACCGATGCTTCTAGGGACCCTAATAAAGGTTTAATGGGGGTTCATATAAGAGCATACGAGAGAGAAAACGCACCGTTCGCTTCGCCCAAGAAGTTCGTTCAAGTGCACTAGTGTCTAACCCAAACCATTAACGAAGATTAATTGTCATTCACTAAAATGTATAATAATTGTTTATCCACTAAGAGTGGCATAATTGTTGATTAGGGACAGTGAGGGATCACCTAACCTAGGACCGAGAGATTTGAATAAGAGAAACAAGATCACAGTTTCACAATGCCTTCTTAATTCTCATTCTATCCAAGTATTGTTAGTTCTTGTTCACCGTAATTTCATATTCTGATTTCAAGTGTTTTGGTAGTTTACCAAATAAATCAAATGATCGTATGGAACATATATCTATGAAATGTTATTACAAAAGTATATATGGATTTGAAATTGTGATATTTGAAATGTTTAATTGATCAGATGTGAGATTAACTAATTTAGAACAATTTTGGTCAATTTTTAACATCTGAACTGAATCAATATACCAATACCTGAGACCAACATGGCAGATATTGTTCACCCCAGATCCGCGGAAGGCAAAACCGAACGTTCAATGTCCCACATGGCGAGATGCACCAACTTATTCATCATGATGGTGTATGGCATTATTAAAAATGTCCCAATTTAGCAGATGCACCACCGCATCCGTCGCACGTAAAAGGACATTAGATGACCACATGAAGTGGTGCACCGACATCGAAGATCCGCCATGATAGGAGACCAAAATTGTTAAATGTGTGGCACATTACCGAATGACAAAAAGGATCTGGTCAACGAGCTTAACTGGCCATGAATGTGAATTGTATAGACAAAGTGAAATAACAAAGTTTGATGAGTGTAAATGGGATTTGTAAACTAAATACATCCTTGGGAGTATATGTTTGAATCTCATGATTTGAGTTAAATAAATTAGTTGCATGTGAAAATGCACATTTTGATGATCATTATTTCGTAAAGGAAACATGTGAATTGAATACATATATGGTTTGATATAAAAGGCATGGTTTTAAGATAAATGCATGCCATTAAACTTAAAATTGGAATATAATTGTATGTAACCACTAAACATGAAAATGCTTAGCGTGTAGTTTTTATCTATGCGTAGGTTTCAAGTAAACAGGAAAGAAGGCAAGATCAAGAAGCGCAGAGTCATAGGGAAAGTTGAGTAGTATAAGTATATACCCCATCATATGCATACCATTCTTTTTGAACGTGTGACATTTTGTGAACAAAAGAGTTAATCTCTGAACTATGGTTTTGTACATCATTTTGTAAAGGCATGGTACGCCATTTTGTAAACGTATTGTATAAAAGTAAATGTTTGGTGGCCTACTATTTGAAATGCCAGAATGGAAAACTCTAAAATGAAATGATGATAAAATAAAATTTTTTCAATGATAAAGAAAATGGCCTGGTAAATGGCTCCTGCCTTGATCCTATCTGGCCGAGCCGATTCGGGTCGCGACACTTTTGAAAAAAAACAAATAAATAAAAAATAAATAAAAAGAATTAAACGAGCATCCCGTAACCTGTCAGATCTTCCAACTCCGCTCGCATCGGTGGGTGCTACATTATCCACATAAGGGAGATTCACAATTATATCGACGACATGAGGTGACTTAATACTTGGTTGTTTATATTCATATTAGTCATTGATGATTTATCAAAAAATTAAATAAAGAAGAAAGGTAAGAAAACAAAACAAAAAAATTAAAATGAAAAAAGAAGAAAAAATCGCTTATGGTTCTGCACCGTGTCATTCTTTCTTTGGGGCACGGCCGGACGCTACATCTCGCTACATTGAGTATATATGATGGTGAGAGTTCCTATGTGAACTCTCTTTCGAGTTAGATTGTGTGAGATTTGAAAAAAGACTTATGACCTCATTTTAGGATATTTGGATCCTTGTCTATCAACTGCACCATCCATTTCATATGTGACTTCCCTCCATGCTATGACGTGAGGCGACTATCACTCACTCTCACCTCCATGTTTTTTTTTTCTTTCTTGTTGACCTCCATTTCATTACCTTTATCGATTGGGTCATAGCTCGTTTATTCTTTTTCCTTCATGCTTCATTTGACACTTGAGTATCATTTTACCATTCTCCTACTATTTTTGTTCATCCTATTAACATGTGATACTTCATTAGCCACTATTTAGTGTTCTCACAAGACATAGCCAAGTTCCAGACTCAGGATGTTTCTACACACTACGTTACATGCACGAGGCGTTTGTTGATATTTTTCTCATTGAGATTTTGGGCCTAGTTTTCTTTCATTTCTTTTACCCTATTACATGAGCCTACATTACTGTCCAAGTCGTAAGACTACCCTAAGGCTGTGATGCCACACATTATGTTTGATAGCTTACACATGGGCGACGTTTGAGATTTATTGGCATCTTGGACCATGATGGATGGTTTACAAGATCATATACTTGAGGGTTGTTCATGGTTTGATTGATGGATTATCAAACATTCTTACACTGAGACATGACTACCTTGGATGTCATTTTTATCAAATATGTATGTACTCGATACTAGGGCATACTTATCATATTTTTGGCAGATCCTTGAGATGATCTATACTGGAGCATAACCATTTTTTCTTTAGATTATGGATCTTGAGACATTCCTATATTGTTGGAGTATAGTCACTTCTAAGAGCACACTTATCAGAGATGTATTTGTTTTATTTTTTACTGGGGCATAGCTACCTCATTGTTTTAGTTCATCGACGTAGTGAGTCACCATTTGATGGAGGATTTTGATGCATCATGGAT
Source organism: Tetrastigma voinierianum (assembly GCA_016808115.1). Classification (NCBI taxonomy): domain Eukaryota; kingdom Viridiplantae; phylum Streptophyta; class Magnoliopsida; order Vitales; family Vitaceae; genus Tetrastigma; species Tetrastigma voinierianum. The sequence continues at coordinate 339,453 of JAEQBH010000797.1, forward strand.
TTGATGTCACATGAGATTTAGTCTTTTCGACATACCTAGTCAATCTTGGATACCTACCTATCCTCCATCCCATACCCGAATATTTCCTTCTTGATAGCCTCATATCTATACCTATTTTACCAAACCCTATCCTTCATCTTCTTTTACGTACCCATTTCACCATGATTTATGATTTGCTCCTTTGATCTGGGTAGTTTAATCTTTAAGTCTTAGAGTTGAGCCTTCACCCTTATTGGTCTTTAGGTCCAACACCTTCCATGATGGCAGAGCCTAACATATTATAGACTCATTTGTATCATGCCCCCATTTTGTGCGCTTATCATATCAGGTATTGGTTACTAAGCACCTAATTATGTCGGGTCGGGCCCACCCTAAGTAGCACGTCTTGATGCATGGTCTTGTGTGGTAGCCTTGAGATTAGATTTTCACTTTCACTAAGTGATCGATGAGCATACTCTAGAGTATCGATGATTTTGAGCACACCGTCTTTCAGTTTAGTCAGCGTTGTATACTAGGGGCATACCCCCACCACTGATGTTGCTAGATCATTAGTAAGCTTCATTGTCATCACATTAAGTTGTCAATCTTTTTATTTCCATATCGGTGGATTCATTCATTTTCTTACACTCTTTCCCTTTCTTCGAGCCCCAAGCTTCATTACTTACCATTTTTAAGCCTGAGCTGGTCACCCCCGAAATGCTTTTCCTTTTCGAGCTGATCTTGCTTTCATTTTTTCAAGCAAGCCTCCGAGCCTTGTCCAAATTTCTGTTTATTTCTTTCTGCTTTGGGAGAGTCCCAGCTATCTTTCATTTTTCCTTTTAGCCTCTGAGCCTTAATGCTTTAAGCCGCTTCTTCCTTTGTCATCCGCTTTGTTTGGCATGAACCCAGCACCCCATGCGACTACGCTTTCATTTTCAGGTTACATAGACGACACTAATACGATTTGTCATATCTCTTGTTTTGTTTTGACATAGACGACACTTATACGATCCTTCACGCTCCTTCATTTTGTCTTCTAGCATTGATTAGTGCTCAAAAAGTGCTATTTTCGAGCTCCTGTTTATTGCGTGTTTTTGGAAAAGCCATAGGTACCACTAGCTTAATTAACCCACCAGCACATTAAAGTTTCGCTATACTAATGGGACTGATTTCAGGCTATTTTTGTAGTTTTTTCTAGATAATCAGGCCAAAATTATCGAGTCAATCCAAGCACAAAGAATCCAAACCGAACTCGAAGCTCACGACAAAAGTCGTAAGGAAATTGGAGCCTCAAACTGAAGAAAAGTGACCATCAAGAATTTTGGTAGGTTGCCAATTAAATTTAATTTCGCAGTTGCGAATTTTCAACCCGGGCTCCGCCACTTTAACTCCATTCGACCACCTTTGATTTTTTCCAAACTGCCCATATGTATTGTTGGTAGTTCAGACATTTTGTAATTTCCCTCGACTCGAAAGATATAAGCCTCTTAAGAGCCTTCAGACAAGAATCGATCACTGGATGTAATAAAATTGGGCGCCAAAAGCTTTCAACTTTCCCGCCGAGGTGATTTTCTCTCATTTTCTCTTCCTTTCTCTCACTTTCTCACTAACCAAACACTCCTTAAGGATGACAACTAAGGATGCTACAATCCCCTCATCCTTGAAGAGGATGGCCACCAGCTTTGGTTTTGAGGTAAACTGTCCTCTCTGCTTCCCAACGATGCAATTATTATCATTTATGTCTCGCATTCCCACCTCGTGTTTAAACTTTATAAATTTTGATTTCTCACAAAGTGGATGCTTACTGCTAGATCCACTAAGGCTCACTTAGTTGCCATTTATTTGCCTCTACAGGTTAGGTCAAAGAATTAGTTTTTATTGCTTTGAGACATGAATGATCTAATAATGTTTGCATCCACGAAAAACTTTTAAGGTTCAGCCACAAACGATGATCTGTTCAGAAATGACTATAGGTCATCCTCCCCAACGTGAGGAAAAAGGACCCGAGGATCTCCTGGGGCCGCCCTAACCCCGCTTCAGTGGCCCGAGACTTCAAGGAGTTCTTTTGTTATTCATTTCATTTGTTGTAGTTTTTGATTCGTACATGTTAGGTGATCCTGAATCAACAAAATTTATACCTAAGTTCTATTGTCAGAGTCAAGCTACTGGGTAATATAGCAAGGTCTAGGGCCTTCCAACACCCGGATGGGTTTTCTTCGTGAAATGAGAAATGCGCTTGAGCTGTCGGTATTTCTTGGATTTTGGGTTTTGTTCAAAATGCTGGGTCGGATAGTTGCAACTATTATAAAATTAAGGAAAATAGAAAGAAGACTCCTTTGAAGTCTTCGGGGTCAGTGGATTGATTTTAAGGTGTATTCATGCCTCGTTTGTTTCCTCGCTGGGGATAATGACCTATAGTCGTTTTTCCTAAACCGGACTCGACCGGCACTAAAATCTAAACCCTAAATTACTCCCCATGAGATATGGCATTCAATGCAGCCCAAGTCCCACAGTGTGCATATGATCTCAAAGAGGCAACCTACGGCAACAGGAGACAAATCTAAGGATGACAAGAGGATCTAAGATTAAGCATCCACTAACCACAAAGCTTGCCAAATACATCGCTGGGGCCGGATCTAGGAGGTTTCAACCTGGGAGGAGATGCGTGAGCTTAAATGCCTATAAATGCAAAGTGTGATGAAATGAGAGGGCATGAAAACTTACTCCAAACTCCACGTTGACCCTCATCTTCAGTTTAAAGTGGTTTAGCTAAACATCCCTTGGAGTCATCCTCAAGGGGTGTGTTCGAAGCCGAAAATGAGAAAGAAGAGAGAAGAGAGAAAACTGTGAACCTAAAAATGAAAAGTCACAGAAAAGCTTGAAAATTAAAAGTTAGGTTACAAAGTTATAAGGTGGCATATAGCCAACCCAAATGTGAAATGACTAAAAAGGTCAAAATATGAAATTAAAATAGGGAAAATGGTAATCAATCAAAACGTACACGTTGAATCTAAAATATCAAAAAACACAAAGGCAAAGACTGTTAGAAATTTCACATAGCTTAAAATTTCAAGAGTACATAAATTTTACAGTTCAATGTGAATTACGCGATAGCGAAACCAAAATCTAGCTATGAACAAGAATTTTCGCAAGTTAGCCAAATTTCACAAGAGCTTAAAATTCACATAGTTTAAAATTAGCTAGGATTACAAATTTTCGCTATGATTGCGAATTAACTCTCGCGAAATTTTCGTGAATGCATAGCGAATTTCCGTGTTTCCTCCTCTTTGGCCTGTCTTTACACGCATCACTCTCGCATGGTTTATTCAACACTTCATTTCCTTCAATTTTAAATTCATTTTTGATATTTCACGCCTCGCCTTGGTGAAATTTCATCAGGATTCTCAAGATTCGAAGATCAAATAAGAAGCTGCTCGCTAACTAAGTTCCTAAGATCCGCAAACTATCCAAAACAATCTCGAAAAACAAATTTGGGAGCACTAAGTGGACATGCACATGACAATCGGGTTTAATTCATATGATTAGTGCGCAAAGCACTCAAACCTATCTCGAAGGCTCAAAATAGCACTTTTTGGGCACTAATCAAAGCCAAACCATATCTATTAATCGTTTTTTACAAACCCCAAATCCAAAGTGAATTCACCATTTTACACTAACTGAAATCATTTTGCGCAAAGAAAACCCATCCCCAGAATCAATCTAGAGTCGTACATCGCAGTAGCTGTGCTACAATAGTAGAAGGTATAGGCTTACAAATTTTGCTGGTTCGAGGTCGCTCTAGCTTCACGCCACGCAGGGATCAAATGGCACCATTTTCTGGACGGTGCCTTAAAGTGCTTTAGAGAACTGGCAGTCTCAGGATCCTCATCACAAGTGTCAGAATTTAATTCCTTTTTTGTTTTACTTTTATTTCCTAGCGCCACGCGAGTGGAATTAATTCTTATAATCACAATACATAGAATTTTTTTTATTTTAATATTTTAGCTAACCTTAACCTTTGGAAGCCTCGTTTCGTTGTTTGTCCTGTTCGTGTTGCTTGCCTAAGAGCTTATGCACCACGATGGGAACACTATAGGCAAGATTGGAAAGGTTAGTGCCCACTAAATGTGGCTGTGAAGGAGCCTAACACTAACTGTATGGACCCACCCGAGGAACAAACAAGAGAGCCACCAGGACCTCTTTACAACAATGAGGGATTCATATACACCTCACCAAGGGTGAGCGCTCCCTCATGTATCGTAATTCTCCCATCGAGGATGTGTGATTAGCACCAAAAAGTGATATTTGAACCCTATTTAAGATAGGTTCTAAGTACTTTTTGTGTGCAGTAATCATATTAGTTGCCGATTGACATGAATCCTTTGGTACCAAAGATTGTATTTCAGTCGCAGTTTTTACAGTTTTTAAAACCCACCTATCATATCGCTAGGCATATCGAAGTTGAAGCTAATTTACATCGAGTTCTATGATTTATCTTCGACGATCAAGCCGTAATGAAGAAATTGGTCCAGAGCAAAGGTGGCAAGCAAGGAAATTTCTCTATAGTAGCTACCGCACAACAGCTAAATTTTCGCTTACTATGTTAATTTCGCTACATAGCAAATTTTCGCTTATCGACAAATTTCGCTACATAGCGACCGCTATCAGAGCTCGAATTCTCGCCCGTAGCGAAATTCCTCGTCTCTCGCTGCAGGTACAAACGACCCCGTTTTTGGTTAATTTCATTTCTACCCTCACTGTAATTATACTAGTTAGGTTAGATTTGTATTAACTTAGGCTTATAAGCCATTTTCTCAACATTTTGTAACCTAACTTTAATTCAAGCATTCTCCAATACAGTTTTCCCTCTCCTTTTCGTCTTCACGTTCCTTCCTTCTCCTCTCTCTCACTTCAGCAACCAAACACACCCTGGAGATGAAAACCCAAGGATGCTCGCTAAAGCCCTAAACCTGGAAGAGGAGGGGTCATGCAGGTAGTCGAGACATGCTCAGAGTGATCCTCCCTCAGATTTTACCTAAGCAGGTAATTCTGATTATGTTTCAAACTTTCAAACTAGGCTTAAAAGCTATTTGATGTACTTTCATTGGTCAATACTTGGCAAGTTTTTAGGTTCAGTTATGAGCTTCCTTAGTGGTAGATACAATCGACATCCACAGTTGTCATTTTCATTTGTTTTACCTGAGGTAGGTTAAATGCTAGATTTAACCGTGAAAATTTAATGCTTAGTAAATGCTAGTGTTTCAAAGAGAAATGGTACTCGAGGGTTAGCTCCTAAAGTTAAACAAAGATCCTATTTTTGGAAATGACTATAGGTCACCCCTCGATGCAGGAAATAAACCCAAGGACACCAGAACCCTATCATACCAAACTAGTGGCCCAAAACTTCAAGGACTTCTTTTTACATCTTATTTCAAATTGCCTTCTGTTAGTATAGTGAAAACAACCATTATTTTTACACCAAATCCTAAAATCCAAAACAAAAGCCTCACCATTTGAATCATTACAAATCATTTGTAAAGACTTGAACCCATCCCTGTGTTCAATCCTAGAGCCGCTATACCGCAGTACAGTTACGCGCCAGCAGAGTAATTTAGGTTATAAATTTTATTGACCATAACACCTATTGTGCACGAATCAAAACGCGCCTTGCTCTGATGGTGCCTTACTAGAGATGATGAGTTGATGAGTACTTGTAATCCTCATTACAAGTATTGGTGACCTTAAACCTCTTTTGAATTCCCATCGTTTAGAATTTCAAGTTTTTTTTCATGTAGCTCATCAGTTGGTCGTTTTTTATGAATACTACTATTTTATTTCTTAGCTAACACTAATCTTTTTGGCAAGCCCTATTGTTGTTCTTTGCTTTGTCTCTTTTTGTTTCACAGGTGTATATGTACCACTGGGATAAAGATATATCAGGTAGATTGCAAAGAGTTAGTACACCAATTGAACAAGGTTGTGAAGTCAGTGTACACAGTGAGCAAATTGATCCTCTACCTAAAGAACAGAAAGTCATCTAACTACAAAAGATATGTCAATGAGGGGACCACATACACCTCTAGAGTGAGTGCACCTTCCCGCATCATACCACCACCTCAACAGGGTGGTAAGACCTCATTTTAATGCCCCCGTCCCACTTTCTGCGGAATGGAGAATGAAAATCCATATACGCATGTCCTGGAGTTCGAGGAAGTTTGCAACAACATTTTGTAAGACATATTAGCTGTGTGTCTTACATGGACTTGCTTAATGGAAACATTTCCATTAACACCGAAAGACAAGGCCATGATTTGGCTCAATTCATTGAGCCCATGAACAATTAGAAATCACGAACTTCCGTTTGAATTAAAGCAAATTTTTCGCACAACACCAACAATTCAAGAGGCAAATCTACACTTACCTTCTACCTACGATAATATAGAAGTTTTATCAATGTCGAGAGGTCTCCATGAGACCATCAAGGTACATCCACACCATGGTTTCGATACATGGATGCTTTCAGGAATCACATCTATGATGGTATGTCTCCCACCATAAGCAAACACTTGAAAACCATGTGTGGAGGGGACTTCGAAAGCAAGCACCCGATAGCCATGGACTTTTTTGAACTATGTGGGCCGAAAACCTCCAAGGCATGGGACGAACCGAATCCAAGAGAGGTCGAAAAACAGGCCTTCGACCCACCAAAGTAGAGGCATTTATGCACCCTCTCCGAAGACACGAGATAAAGCAACCGCCACTTTAACCCGAAGGCTGAAGAGCTTGAAATGAGAAATCAGCATGAAGTGCAAGGATTAATTGCCCTCGTGATCTCACCCACTGCTTTTAATTACGGGCCGCAGCCATCTGGGGCATCGTCCAATGGTTCCTTCAGTGAGGGATTTGATGCAAGAGCATGCCCATGTCTTAGGTCAAAATAAGCCACCGACAAATGCCCCATATGGCAACACCTATAACCCTAATTTAAGGAATCATCCGAACCTATCATGGGAAGCAAAACCCCAAAGATATGTCACTCCCTAAGGATCAAATAGCTTTAGCTCCACCTCTCAAGACAAGAAGAAGCAGCCTTCCACCTTCTTCTCTCATAAGGCAAGCAATTCGAATTTAAGCAAGGTAGAAGGTACCTTTGTGGAGGAACAAAAGTAAAGAATGTTCAACCAATCAAAATGATGTGAGAGAGCCTACCCAACAAGAAATGACAATATGCATTCTCGAGTTCCAACAAATATGACAACTGTGAAGTTCCATTCCTAAGCCGTCTAACCAAGAAGCATGGTCCCGGTGGGAAATTCCTCTGCACACAAAGAAACTCAGGAATGTATGAGATAGCCCGCCAATGATCCCAATGCAAGAATTGATGAAGTCAAAGTAGTAGTAACGTTGAGAAGTGGTACAGACTGAGACTGGGGCATCCTCGAATCTAACCAAGAAAGCTCTACGTTGGTTGAACCACTAGAGGAAGAACAACCAACAGGGGAAGAGGTGAAACACAGTGTACCCCCTCCTTTCCCACAGGCACATCGAAAAAGTAAAAAGTCAGTTAGCCAAACTGAAATTTTAGAAGTACTACGACAAGTGAAGGTTAACATCCCTCTTCTCGATATGATCAAGCAAGTCCCCACATATGCAAAGTTTTTGAAGGACCTATGCACGATGACAAAAGGCCTTAAAGTGAATAAAAAGGCCTTTTTGACTGAGCAAGTGAGTGCCACATCATTATGCAAGACTCCCGTGGAAGTATAAAGATCCTGGGTGTCCTACGATCGTTAACATAGGCAAAGACTTGTGTGGAAAAGGCATTGCTAGATCGTAGCAAGTGTTAATGTACTCTTTTTCCATGTATAAGCAAACACAAAGTAATTTAAGCCAACCACTATCACTTTGTCTCTAGGCCGATAGGTCCATCAAAATACCAAAGGGGACAAATGGAGGATGTTTTGATTCAGTGGACAAATCTTCTACTATCCAAAGGATTTTGTAGTGCTCGACACCGAACCACAGTAAGCTAACCATGTGTCGATCATCCTCAAGGCTATTTTTGGCCACTTCCAATGCATCATTAATCGCTTCGAATAGGTGATGCAAATGCACCTGAAATATGACCTAGAGCTCACAATATCTTCCATCGGAGCAAAAATGTGCACCAATGTGGAGGATGACAAGAAGAGGTTTGTGCGATAGATGCCATCCTTTAAGAACAAGCAAATGAGTTGCATATGCAAGATGTATTAACTAGGGAGTTGGTTAACAGTAATGAACACCAACAGGAGCTTCAGAAAGTGAGCCTACTGCATGGGCAATGGAGAAGAAAGGTTGAAAGCCTCTACTTACCGAAGGCTAACATAGTCCTCAACAAGCAGATCTTAAGCCCTACCCATTGAATTGAAATATGCATTCTCGAGGAAAAATGCATTGTCCAATAGTGATTTTCAATTATCGAAATCCACAGAGGTTGGCCTAAACTCCACACAGAATGAAAGAACCGGATTTAAGATTTCTGATTTGAAAGGCATCAACCCGACTGTATGCACCCATCATATCTACTTAGAAGAGGAATCGAAAGCGGTTCGACAGCCACAGAGGAGACTAAATCCGCATATGCAAGAGGTGGTACAAGTGGAATGTTGAAATTGCTACAAGTCAGCATCGTATACCCCATATCTGATAGCTCTTGGGTAAGTCCAACCCAAGTAGTACCCAAGAAATCGGGGGTTACTACGGTGCTCAATGAGAAAGGAGAGGAAAATTCCACCGCGACTTACCACAAACAGGAGGTGGTATGTATCGACTTCATGTATAAATGAGGTGACGCGAAAGGATCACTTTCCTTACCTTCATGGACCAAATTCTAGAGAGGTATCGTGTCATCCCTTCACTCCGCTTTAGATGGTATTCTGGCCATTTCCGTGATCGAAATCACACAAGACTCAGAAAAGACCACTTTCACTTCTGTCCTTTGGTACATATGCCTATAGGAGATGCCCTTCTTGCCTATGCAATGCCTTGACCACTTTTCATTGTATGATAGTATTTTCAGTGATATATGGAGCGTGATAATAGAGTTTATATGGATGACATAATAACTTACTTCTGGAAAGCTGATAATGCCTATCCATTTGGAACCGTCCTCCATTTATTGATCAAAGAACCTAGTACTAAATCGAAAAATGCCATTTTATGGTAAATCAGTAACAGTATCAGCACATCATTTCGTAGAGCAGGAATTGAACGATAAGTTTATGCAGAATTGATCTCGAAATTGCCATCTCTTACTAATGTGAAGACAGTGCGGCAATTCTTGGGACATGCAGGCTTCTATCGCAGGTTCATCCGAGAATGCTAAGCCGCCATAAGTCTTGAAAAGATGCAAAGTTTGAATGTGGGATGCAATGCCAAGAAAGGTTCGAGGAGCTTAGTACATATTTGACTACAAAGACCCATCAGGAGAGCCCCGAACCCAAGACTCTGCCTGAGGTAATGTGCATGCTACCGACTTTAAGCATATCGTATGCGTGGTTCACAGAGAGCAGGTGTCGTAGGGTGTATTATGCAAGCAAACGTTAAATGAAGCTCGTGAGAAACTACACTACACATGAAAGAATCATGGCTGGTCTATGCTTTAGATAAGTTTCGATCTATTTGATTGGGTCGATATTGTAATCTTCACACCAAAGACTCCGAAATCTCTACTCACAAAAAGAATCTGGGCTCCTACTTATTAGATGGGTCTCATTACTGCGTGGAGTTTAACATCCGTGATTAGAGATAAGAAGGGTGTGGAGAACGTTGTTGCCGAATATCTCTAGATTAATCCATAGCACACAATACCCACAACCCTCCCATATATTACATCTCTCGAGGAGTCTCTATCGACAAAGGAGTATAAAGACTATACTCACATTGCAAATTTTTTTTGTACTGTGATAGTTACTGGAGGATAAAGACAGACAAGAAGTTCTTCCATGCAAGGGTTCATTTTTACTATTGGGAGGATCCGTATTTGTTCAAGTATTGTGTTGATCAAATAATAAGGAAATGTGTGCCGGAAGAAGAACAGGAAGGAATTCTCAGCCATTGCCATGATAGTGCGTGTGGAGGGTATTTCGCCTACGTAAAACAACCACAGTGTCGCATTCTAGGCTTTTATCGTCATTATCAGTTAAGAATGCCTACACAATGCAAGCAAGAAGATAAAGGAAAGATACACATGATGCCCGAACCCCATTTTAGTAGTTGAACTGTTGGATGTGGCAGCACGAATCCATGGGACCACTTACTTCCTCCGGCTATGCTTACATCCTCATGGGTGGACTACGTGTCCAGCTGGTCAAGCAAAGCATGGCGCACCACCACAAAGTCATGCTAAAATCTCGAAGGAGAACATTTTCTCAGATTCGTAGTTCCCAAAGCAATTATCGCGATGGAGGTTCTCACTTTGTAACAAAACCCTTTTCAGAACCCTCTTCTTATCCAAATATGGTTACACAAGGTAGCCACCCCCGTATCATCCTCAAACCAAGGTCAAGTAGAGCTCCGCCAACAAAGAAATAAAGACCATCTTAATGAAAGTTGTTAATTCTAATGTGAAGGACTGGTTCCTTTAGTTTTTAGACTCATTGTGGGCATACATGTAATAAAGATAAGACCATATTCAAAGATGTCCCCAGATTTGCTAGGTTTGGCAAGGCTTGCCATTTACCAAGAGAAACCAATACAAGGCGTGTGGCATTTCACGGAATTTGAACATGGATATGAATCGAGCTGGCCTAAAAAGAATGCTTGAGATTGACGAAGAGCCGAGAAACGACGCCTACTTCAATTCTAAATTGCAAAGGATAAGCAGTTAAGAAGTGGCATGATCGCCATAACCCTAAAACCTTCACTGAGGGATCAAGTCCTCCTCAGATGATTCCAAGCTCCATCTATTTCCCTAGCAAGCCCAAATCGCGATGGACGGCCCACGATCATCCACTGGCATATCCGAATGGTTCTACACCCATCAACCCGGGAAGACAAGAGAGTATCAACGCCAACAGCAACGAGCGAAGCCTCATGTTGTCTCGCTTTCACTACGTAAGAGGAGGAGATATTCTCCCGATCCTCCATGACCAGAGATTGAGTCGTCAGTTGACGGTCTCCACGAGACCAAACCAGCCTTCAAATTTTGTTTTCTTTATCGCCAATTTTAATTTATTTTATTTTTTAGTATTTTTACAGATTTAATTTTAATTAAATCTTCTTTACACTTCACTTACTTTGATTTTGTTTTTATTCTCACATGAGCAAAGCCGGGTGCAGTGGAGACAAAATATTCACCGTAATAGCTAAAATTGCTCTATAGCTAAATTCTTTCTCTCGGGCGAAATTTGAAAACAAGTGGAGGACCTTCCACCTTCTCAGACTCCTTCAAAATCAAAAGATCCTCCCACCTTGAATGTTACCACCCACCTAGCTCCACAGCCTCATTTTCAGTCACCCAGATGTCAAGTTTTTCTGCTACCCCAACTGCCATTGCCCACTCACAGTACCTCCACTGTTCACGCATTTTATGACATCGACATAGCTCAGCCAGACTGGCTTCTCCTCCAGAGGCCACTGGGTACTCAGTACGTCAGCAGACCACTCTCCGATCGTGGTGCCGAGGCACCGCTGTCTCGGGTACAGCCATGATGCAGTCTAGCCTCCGCATTATCCCAGAGGAGAATGTATGTCGAGCCTCTATCCGCACGATACAACATCCGTGCATCCCGCCCCTCCGCAGCGCACCCACGCCCACCGAGCACCGCCTTCCAAGCGGGCCCGAACATTTGGCCCAGGGGAGTCTTCACATTCTGCGTCTCGAGCCTTCACGCCTCTAGCCGCCAGTTCCTGCATCATCACGCCCACCATCTCTCGCCGCCGAGGATTAGGCGCCCACTACTTCACCGACCCAATACCCGAATGCATCATTGCGCTGGCAAGGACTTTTCTGGAGAGTCCTATGATGATATACCAAGACGGGCAGCGACCCACGGTTCCGAGATCTGCGCGCTGGTCCACGTGTATTCTCGTTGTTTATGACCCGAGGCACTTCGTCCCCCGTGGTTTCGGGCCACTACTACCAAGACATCCCGGGAGGTCCAATCGCATGCAACTCGATCCAAAGATGGGACGCCGCCCCGCCACCAGAGTCAGATATCACGCCTAGCGCCACCACTAGCTCTGGCTAACTCGGGCAGACATTCCAATGGCCTCACCCTCGCCTAAAGAAATGGTTCGGGCCGCCTCGAGATACGTGACCGGCCCATCCTTGTACGAGGGCAGCTTCATCCTGGTAGCCCTACAGATCAGCGTATTACGCTGACTGCTCTGCCAAAGACTACTGGGTGTCATTGGTGAGCTGGTCAGAGGCCTTTATCTGAGATTCAGGGTTCTGCTCCAATCCCAATAGAAGCAGACATGATCGCCTTACTATTTCTAAGAGAAGGTCCACCAAGGCCCACTCTGCAGACTATTCCCTCGATGCCGAGATTGTTAAGTGCCATGTGTTGTGAGCACCTCGTCTCGAAGGAACCAATGTGATTGAAAGCCGATTTAGTTGCAGCTATGATTATATCCCATGAGCGAACTTTATCACACAGAATGGCCTTTCTTTTCTTTTTCGCCAGGAGATGCTGGTGATGACTATGTGGAGACCTCACTGTGGATGAGCAGCTCATCCCAAATGTGGAGGTGAGGGAACCTTCGTCTGATTCATCCTCCCAGCTTCGCTTTCCCACCGCCAGCTCCTCCTGGATCAGCCCATCCTCTCACATCATGCAATGATCGTGAGCATCCTGTTTACCAGATTTTCGGTCACAGGATGCCATCCGCACATTCATGGCCACTCTGACTTTACACTTCACAGATTACTGAGCTGACGGCCCGCTGGGCCGAGGTTACTCGCACGTAATCAAAGCATTCTTCTACGATACAGAGCCACCTCGTCTCCCAATTGCCACCGTGACAAAGACCTATACAAACTTTACCACCTGCTTAGATAACCTGCATCGCCTTCCGCAGCCTTCTTTAGATTTGCTCGCTGGCCGCGCAAAGAGTTTCCCGATCTAGGTGCCTTCTACACCACACCAAAGATGAGGAGATCGCACTTCCTCTAGCTTTCCAATCCCTACCAGCAGATCACAAAGACGCTGGTTGTAGAGAGTTACGTTTCGAAGTGGCATTTCTCATACTTACGTTTTGTTTTGCTTATACTTGTGTTGTTTTAGTTTTATCAATCACACTGTTCTGTATGACTATTTTGTTGTATGTAATAGCAAATAATAGTAGGCAAGGGTTTATTTCATTAGCCAAGGCTGTTCAATATTTAGTTTCTACTAGCTACAGGCTAAAGCTTGATAGTAGTATTTTACTTTCTATTTTACACCCACATTTTTTTTTTATTATTATTATTTTATTTTAATGAACTTTGTATATGCATAATGATTAGCCTCCTCTCAATGCATGAACTTAAGCCTTTCCAATGAAAGTTCACGTTAGAAGGGTCCTATGCCGAGTCGAGTGGTTGACTAGTCAGCTTGTTCTCTTTAACCTCGTTTCTTCCGCTTTAGCTAACCACACACCGAGCACGTTAGGTCTCAATGATAGGGCTAAGAAACAAGATAAAACCCCTCTTACGATGAAACCCTTCTATGTCGTTGTCACTGAATAAAGTTAAGGACCATGCAAAGAAGGCCAATGTGCCTTCACATAGAATAGAAAAGAAAAGAATAGAATCGCTTTGCCTCAAACCCAAATGTCCACACAGGAATGAGCATAAAGTCTTAAAGCCCGTGCTCTAAGCCAACTGGTCAGCCACCGACTATGTCGCTGGCCAATGTTGACGGGCGGTTGATGGTTGTGGTAAAGCAGAGGCTCAAGTCATTCGAGTCCGGGGGTGAAACCTATAGAGTCGGGTCGGTTGATCCTCGTACCTCATGCCCTAAACCTTAACCGGCCGGGAGTCGCTTCATGTAATCCCCGCTACACCTGACTGGTGAAGTCAACCTCAAAGATTGCACCCTACAACGCAAAAAAAGAATCAGTAATAAGGGGCAGTCCCGATCTATTTATAGGGTTGGTTAAAATACAAGGTTATGGCATTAGCTCCTGCTAGGGGGAGCGATAGTTTATGATTGAGACTCCGATCAAACAAACACTGGGTTTTGTAGAAGAGCCCGGTTCAAGCCTCTCGAGGAGGGAGCTTGTTGGTCACTAACGCTGTGATAGTTTTCATTCTTTCGAGATGGTTATTAGCTAGTTTTCGTGATTCTCATCGCAGCTATGCATTACTTCAGACAAACCTGAATTCTCCCATGTTTTTTGTTTCTCATTTGTTGATTACTTCGCATTGCTACTGACTAGCAATGTGCTGGGGTGTGATTGGTGACTCAAAAGGGTTATTTTGAACCCTATTTAAGATAGGTTCTAAGTACTTTTTTTGTACTAATCATATTAGTTAAGCCGATTGACACGTGTAGGTCCCTTTGGTACTAAAGATTGTATTTCGAGGTCAAGCCAGGTAGTTTTTGTGCTCTGCAAACTGGTCTCTATCATATCAAGCTAGGTATATCGAAGCGCCGATTTACATCGAGTTCGTATGATTTATCTTCGACGCATCAAGCCAGAATGAAGAAATCGCATCCAGAGCAACAAAAGTTAGGAAATTTCGCTACACAATAAATTTTCACTACTATAGCAATTTCGCTACATAGCGAATTTTTGCTATTGTAGCGAATTTTCGCTACATAGCGAATTTTTGCTATTGTAGAATAATTTTCATACATACACACTTCACAGTGAAATTTCCTCGCTTATGTAGCTGCAAATTCCCACCTATAGCGAAATTCCTTGCTCTGCTTTTGTGTACAAACTAATTCCGCTGTTATTCACTTCATTTCTACCCTCACCCGTATTTATACTAAGAAGTTAGACTGCATTTTCACCCGTTTGTAAGGCTATATAAGCCATTTTTTGAACATTTTATAACCTAACTTTAATTCGAAGCATTCTCCAAGACACGAGCCCCCTGCCTTTTGGTCTTCACGTTCTTCTTCTCTCCTCTTTCTCTCACTTTCCAGTAACTAAACACCTTCGAGGATGACAACTCAAAGGATGTTTCACAAGCCTCTAAACCCAGCGAGGAGGGCTGCTAGGTAGGCTGATGGTTGCTCATAGTGATCCTCTCTCAGATTTCACGGCTGTGCATTGCGTATTTATGTTTCAAACTTTCAAAACTAGGTTTAAAAGCCATTCGATGTACTTTCACTGTCAATACTTGGCAAGTTTGTGTTCAAAGAATTTAGTGGTAGATACACCGATATCCATTAGGTTGTCATTTACTTGAGCCATCTGAGGTAGGTTAAATGCCAGATTTCAACTTCGTGAACATTTAATGCTCAGTCAAATGCTGTTTCAAAGAGAAATGGTACTGAGGGTTAGTCTTAAAGTTAAAACAAATCCGGCTTTGGAAATGACTATAGGTCACCTTCTTCCCGATGCGAGGAAATAACCCGAGGACACCTTCGTAACCCTATCATACCAAACTAGTGGCCCAAAACTTCAAGTGACTTCTTTTACATCTTATTTCAAATTGCCTTCGGTTAGTATAGTGAAAACAACCACTATTTTTATACAAATCCAAAATCCAAACAAAAGCCTCACCATTTTGAATCATTACAAAATCATTTGTAAGACAAAAACTCATCCCTGTGTTCGATTTTAGAACCGCTATACTGTAGTAGTTACGCTACGGCAGTGGGAGTAATTTAGGTTATAAATTTTGTTGATTCATAACACCTACTGTGGCATGAATCAGGATGTGAATGTCAGGCCTTATCTGGTGCCCCTGCTCCCAACTTTCCATGGTATGGAAAATGAAAATTCATACACACACATCCGGGAGTTTGAGGCTGCACTTTCAAGAGTACGTAATCGATGTGGAATTGTCGAAATTGAAAAGCTCTCCTTAACCCTGAAAGACAAGGCTAAGATTCGCCCAACTCTAAGGCCGAGAACTATAAGGAATTGTGAGAGGCGTGCGTAATTTTTTAAGAAATTGCACCCATAAACCAAATACCAAGAGGGAAATTTACACCTTCACGCTCCTAGAAAATGAGAAATCACCAAGCAGGGAAATGTACCCAGAGATCATCAAAGGTTCGCCCTCACCATGGCTTGACACTTGATGCTGTTAATCACTTCTATAATGGAATGTCCCCTGCTATGAAGCCGTTGTTGGAAACTATGTGAGGAGGGGACTTCATGAGCAACATCCGTGAGGCCATGGACTTCTTGAACTATGTGGCTGAGACATCCAAAGCATGGGATGAACCCAACCCTAGAGATGCAGAGAGGATGAGACCTGCAGCCTATTTAAGGGGAGGCATGTACTCAATCACAAAGGACATGGAGATAAAGGCAAAGCTATCCACCTTGACTAGAAGGTTGGAGGAGCTTGAAATGCGAAATCACTATGAGGTGCGAGCAGTGACTGAGGCATCTATGCCTAACAATCCTTGTTTCACTTGCCAATCCAATGAGCACCAAGGAGAGCATCATTCAACCGCTCCTTCCGCATGGGAGACAGATGGCTGAGCATGCCAATGTCAGGGCCGCACAAGCCACCAAACTACGGTCCCATATGGCAACACCTATAACCCTAACTAGAGGAACCATCCTAACCTCTCCTGGAAGTCAAAGCCTCCACCATATGTGCTCCCTGCAAAGCAACAACAATGTGGCTCCTCATCTCAACCACAGCCACCACCATCCTCATCCCCAATTGAACAAGTTATCATGAATTTGAGCAAAATGGTAGGCAATTTTATGGAGGAACAAAAGGCAAAGGAATGCCCAAAGCACCAGAGAATTGACACAAAGGGAAAGCACACCAACAAAAAAGAGATGATAACTACAAAATAATATCTCCCAAAAATATTATAACCCGTGCATTCAACTCAAAGTTGACCAACCAGCAAGCAGGCAGTGAAATTTCCATCCTGCTACCTACCCAATCCAAGGGAAGTGCATGAAGTGAGCTCTTCCAGTGAGCCAAATCCTAGGATGGATGAAGTTAAAGAAATTATGACAATGAGAAGTGGTAAAGAGCTTAAGCAACTACTACCCAAACCAATAGAAGAAGGCCAGGAGGTTAAAGAGGCTGAACCAGATGAGGTGGTGACTATGTAGCTCGCAGTCGAAAAATAAGACATCACCGCTTTCATGTGCTAATCGAAGTTAATAAAATGGCCGTCAACCAGGCTGAAATACTAGAAGTGCTACGGCAAGTGAAAGCTATTTGGACTATAACATGACATTGTGATCCAGCTTAAGAAGCTGTAAAATATACAAGTATAAGGAAAAAAATGAACAATCAAATAAACTGGAATCTAAAGAATAAAGAATAATGAATAGTTAAGAAAATAAATGGAAACTGAATAGTTATCTTTTAGAGGACACATCAAGAACACTGCTATTGTGAAGTATCAATTCCTGTAGTTAACACTGATAAAATTGCTTCAGGTATTTCAGTTTAAAAAATTCGGCCCACATGCGAGCGCACAAATGGATCTCTCCACAGCTCATTATCTAATTTCCGATTCTTCAAGACAAGGAATTAGATGACTACTTTTAATAGGGATTTCCTTAATCCGGGTATTTTCTTTCAATACTTCATACCCATTTTATGGACTAAAACCTTAGCTCCCAAGTTATCTGGGCTGCTACATATACAACTCTGTTACTCTTCCTAAATTAGAATAAGATCACCCTCTCTCGATTAGATCTCACTAACACTGATTGGCTTCACTATTCGAATTTGTCTAACTGAGGTGGAATCATTGTTTAAATTGGATAACTTATCAACTCATTCTTGATTTCAAGTGAGAAGAGGGATTTATCTGGCAACTTACAAAGCTCATTAGACTTCTAATACAGGTTATACCTTAAAAGAAATGTTCATAACTCTCAGAATGCCTTCTCTGTGGTCACCGTGAGGACCTCCTTGAAATCAACAGAGCAATGAAACAAATCTTAAACGGGTATAAGAACTAGACATCATATCAAAAAACATTAAACCCATAACCAGAAGTAAATTCATAAACTGAAATTCACAAGCTGCTGGAAACAACTACAGGGAAGATAAATTCTGACTATAGCATTCACTTAATGGAAGCTGGGTTTCTCAATTACTGAATTACACACTACAGCATTCCTCTGATCATAAGAACAACTGCAATTTGAAACTGGAAAAGTCGAATTCCAGAAATTTGTCTGAACTTCAAACATTCCAGGTAGTAATTTGAAAAGAATGGAATTCTGCATTCAGCTTCTGCTCAAAACGATAACATCCAGATCCAGAAAAAAAAAAAATAAAGAAAGATGAAAATAATCTAATCTATAACGACGGAAACAGAAAAAGAAAATAAAATAAAATAAAAGAAAATAAAATAAAAAATAAAATGAAGCCTTCGGCTACCCAGATCTTTCGTTCTGCTTCGCCCACTGCCTCCGGCCTTTTTCTCCTGGGTAGCTGCTTATTTATAGGGTTTCAGTTAAATTCTAATTCCAATGCATTCTTTGTGGGATTTCAAGTGGATCGCCCATGTTATTTCTCAGTCGCGACCTCAAATCCCTATTTTACATTAGTTAGTTCGGCAATTTGTTGCAGCATTTATCAATAAGTCATGACATTCCTTTGTTTTCCTGAGACTTATATCGCGACATCGATCTCTTGTCGAACATCAACTTAAGTCTCAGCCTTTGAATCGCTTCTCGTCTCTCGATGTCGAAGATCAATCCTCACGCGAAGACGCCTCATGTCTTCGCGTTTTCAATCGGGAGGTTCTTCTTATGTCGCGACATCAACTTTCACGCGACATCACTTTAAGGCCTTTGCGTTTCAATCGTTGCCCTCGGCGTCGCGACATCAATCCCTTTGTCATACATCAACTCATGTCTTTGTAGCTTTCAATCGATGTTTTCCCGATGTCGTGCGACATCAAATCTCTTGTCGCGACATCAACTAAGAACCCGCATTAACTGAGCACATCTCATGTCGCGATATTAATCTTTGTCGCGACATCAACTTATGTCTCGAGGCTTCAACTGCAGCTTTAGTGTCGCGACATCGCTCCTCTATCGCATAAATGTTTTAAGTCACAAATGGCTTCATCTCTTCAAACCCGCTATAACTTCAAGGCGCTCTTCTGTCACACCTCCATCCCTTGTCGCGACATCAACCTTTGTCTGACATCACGATGTTATCGCGACATCATCTCTTAAGTCTCCTCGTTGGTCCCCACCGCTCTAACTTGTGATCCCCTTCGCCGCGACCGCATCCAATTTCCTTCACTTTCCATACATGAGATCATAACGGATCAGCAAGTCCAAAACTCGCAAATATTAGTTAACCAATGCTTTCATTTCGCCTGCCATTTTCAGATTTTTACTCCACCAATTGCTGCATTTTTCATCGCTTTTTCTTTCTTCTTTCACGCCTCATTTAATAAAAATTGGTAGTTTCTTCATATTTCAGATATTAATTATTCCTTTCGCATGAAAATCAAACAGAAAAATGGATTAAACTAGAGATGACTTTTGTCATCAAACTCCCCAAACTTAAAGTTTGCTTGTCCTCAAGCAAAGTGAAAGAAAGAATTGTTTTGGTCTCTCAAACAAAAGGACATTTTTCTCTGTCGCTTGGCAAAGAAGCAGCCAATTTGATTGAAATACAAGGAATGCATTGTTTTCTGCATATCTAGCTTCAAGTCCAGCCTAAGGTTAGTTTTAATCTTTATAGTATAGCTAAAAACTAAACTCGTTGAAATTGTTTTACAAACAACATACCATTAGATCCTCGTTGAATAATAAATTATTTTCCTTTCTCTATCTTCATAATGAGCCACTTAATTTCTAAAGTCCTTCACAGCTTTCTTTGATTGTTTCCATATTTTCCAAATTTCATAGGCGTTTGTTGTTGCTCATATTGGATCTCCACTAATGTAGGTAATTCCAGCCTTCAAGACTTATATCTGGGCTTATATTGTTAAAGCTCGGGTAATGGGTAGGATGGAAGGAATTTTAGGTTATATCATCTCAACCTTTCCTTCACATCACTCTTTTCGTAGCTTTAATAAACTCCCTAAACTTCATGCTCGTGGGACATCTCTTGATCGCTTTCCAATTCAACCCATGCCTCGCTTCTCACTTGTAATTCAACTGGGAAATTTCCTTTGTTTGTCACTATTCAAGGATAAGGCAATGTTTTACCTTTGTGCTTTCTAACACTCTTAGCGAACTTTGTCAGAGCTCCCATACCAGATGCATTGTGGTACTAGTGTTGAAACAATCCCTAAAGAACTTAATTGTTCAAGAGAGTTAGGCCACAAGATAAAACTTATCCCTATGTTTTCTTTCTATCAGATTTTCTGCTATTTGGCCTTTTTCTTTTCATTCCCTTTTTTTCTATATTTTTCTCCTTATTCCTCAAAATTTATACTCCTCAAACATTTCTTTCTTCCTTGGAATTTCAGTAATCATGTGCTCTTATCGGGGCTGATTGATTTTTTTAGGGATGGTCAGAGTTTCATCATTTATTTTTGTAATAAGCTTGCTCGCTCAATTCTGAACTAAGGTATATCATCAAGATATTTAATAGGATGGCTGTAATGGCTCAAACCATCCAAGAATGGCCTCGCATCATCTCTCACAAATACTGTATCACCTAGATTTCGCCAATCAATAATCTAACAAATTCTGTAATTTGATCAATAGTTGTGACTAACCATAAGGATTTCCTCTGACCATTTTTGTTGATGAGTAGTTAAATTAATTGATATTCAACAGTTTTTGGGATTTCATCAGTTTTACTCACAAACTCAAAAATATAAGCTTTGCTCCTTCTATCAGATACCTTCCTCTATTCCTGACTAATGCTAGACTTAAGTCACTTCATATGACTTTGTGTTTCAATTAAACTGTATTCATTCGGGCCCTTATCTCCGCATTTTGTCTCGCATTTCAAATTATTCTAACTTAATCGCTTTCATTCAATTCAAATTTTATTACATCTCAAGAGTTTTTATTCTTGAATCAATCTCTACTTTATTTTCCTCTCCCAACTATGTACCAATAAAGCAACACAAAATTTTAACAAAACTCAAAGTAACACAACAATTCAATTCAAATTTATCATTTTATTTCGATTCAATTGCAAATGTTGATACCACAAAATGGGCTTGGAGAATAAGGAAGGTCAGTCGAAGAAGTCTATCTTTTCTTTTTGGAAGAGGCAAAGAAAGATATTGGGTGGGGATCCAGTCTCAGGCACCCACCTGAGATGGGAAATGGAGGGAATTTCATCTTCTTTCCTTTCTCTCTTAGTTTCTCGCTCTTCAACTTGATCTTCAATGAAGATCTCATCGAGAGATTCAACCTTCTTGTTTAGCTCATCTTGTCTCTTCCCAAGCCATTCATCGTGTTTTCCATTTCGCCATTTCCAAAAATTTGGAAAGATCATTGCTAATCAAATCCAAATTTTCTAGCCATTCTCCGGGTCAGAGGATTCAAGATCCTTGCTTCTTGTCTCATCATCTAGTTTATTCTCAAAATCTTTTGTAGACTTGTATAAAAATTTGAATCCTCGATCTGCAGCCCTAATTTATTTCCTCGTTCTACCTCCTTTTTCTTCATGATGGTTGGGAGCCGAGAATCACGCTCAAACCGATTGCTATAAAAAGATTCATGACTCAAATACTGAAGCTTCAGAGAAGATCGCCATCTTCTCATTTCTTTCTTGAAGTCCTCTTTGGTCGCTAAAGAACCTCTTTCATCCGTTTCTTCTTCTTTCATTCTTTCTTCCTATCACGATCTCTTCTTTAACTCTTCATAAGTTCCTTCCCTAAATTCTTGTTGCAATTTCCACTCTTTTCCTTCTTCCATCTTCTCAGCATTGAGGACTTCCATTATTGAATTGTTCTTGTGCTCCTGAGCTTTCTCCCTACTGAATGTTCTGCTTTGCTGTGGGAGAACTAGCTAAGGGGATGGAGAAATCTATAAGCCATCCTCGCCTCATCATCGCAAATGTGAAAGTATTATTTTCTGTGTGGGAGAGTTTTGGTTCTTTCTCTTGGCCAAGAACCCTCAAAGTCTCCTTCGTTTCAGCCGGAGCTTCTTCTCTTGTTTCAACTAACACCCTTTTCTTTTGGTTTATGGGTCCTTTGCTCACTCCCGTCGCAGGGAGTGGTGATGTCATGTGGACTTCTTCTTCTCTTCCCAGACTTTCCACTCCATGTACCTTTTAAACATAACACGCTTATTGTTGTCGCGAGGGATCAAATCTCTCTTATTTCTATGAAATTTCATTATAGAATTTTCAATTACTATTCCTTACATCGAAGCTTGTACCCCTTCGTAATAGTATATGTGTATACTGTTTCCTACTCTCTCACCTGGGTACACATTTGGCCAGATCAAAATGTGAGGCCAAGAAATAGAACCATACCTTAGCCTCCTCAAGGAGGCTTCTCGGTTCAGTGGTTTTGCCCCCTCCTCATCCCATTTGTGCTTCCGTCGCGAGCTTTTTGGCAATCTTCTTAAAATTGGTTTTCTGCCAACTTGGACCCATGCTTGTGCCCCGCCATTCCATAGGCTTCAAGTAATTACTCTGCCCCATACGGTACCCACACTCCTCCCACGCACGTGTTGTCTTTCCGCCTACTCATCGAACAAAATTCTTCTATCACGCTGTAGCCTGAATTTCATGTGCGCAGAAGCTTCCCAACCTCTTGTTCAATCATCTCCTCAAAGGTAATAGTGGTTTCAACTTCTCTGGAGCATCAACCCCTTATATATAGTGCTTCTTCCGCTTAGAATAAGCTTCTCCGACACAAATCTTCTACTTCTTCTTCTCGCTTTTCCCTTCCTCATTCCTGCTCTTCTTCCTAAACCGCTAGTGCTTCCGGGTGCTTCAGGCATCTCTTCCATCGGTTCTTCCTGTCGGATTTCTTCTTCTGGTTGCACATATTCCTCCATATCTTTCCAGTTAGGACAAGGTTTGAGGTTTCAAATGACAAACTAAGGAAAGTTTTCTCAAGATTTTGAGCTAGGGTTGTGAATTTAGAATCGGCTGAAGGAGATGAATCGCTTCTGAAATCGAGCTGAGGGAAGTTCCCTCCAACAAACAGAATTCAATCAAGTTTTTGTGGGCTAATTATTTCATTAAATTTGCTCTGCCGCGACATCAATTTCGCCTTTATTTAAGAACATTAATTTGTGGCATTTAAGAGGGTGAGTAGCCGGCACAGACCTTTTATGTCATGACATACTAAGTTTGTCGCGACATAAATAGTTTTATATTTGTTGTGTCCCATGTCGTGACTTTTCATTTTCAAGTTTTTGTTTCGCTGCGACCTATGCCCTTAGTTTAATGATCTCAAAAACTTAAATTCCTTTATTAATCCTATACTCCTTGTGACATTTATCTGTGCATCTCCAAGGTAAATTCAACAAGCAATCACTCATATTTCATGTGTTTGGTTTAGGGAGTAAAGTTACCTTTGTTCATGTTTCGTGACATTTCTCGCAAGTCGCTGAGGTGTCCCGAGTCGTTTTTCTCACTCACCTTTACCATAGACGATACTCGCATGATTCAAGAAAATTTAATTAAACTAACAATCTCTCAAAATTAAATCTATCTTTATAAGAACTAATCAAAACGAAATTACTGCAAAAAAAAAATTCAAACATCCAGTGCGTAAAACTACGGCGTGGGTCATTTCTCCATCACCGCTTCTGCTTGAGTCCCATCGGACTTGCTCGCTGTTCTTCTTCTTTTCTAGATAAATCGTTTCGAGCTCTTCCATTCCTTCCCTCCCCTCGCTAGATGCTTCGCCTTTGTCCATTGACTTTGAATTCTTCTCCCAGATCGCCCTAATGTCACCGCTTCCAAACATCATTTGACACCACCGTGTACGCCCACTCCATTCGATTTCAACTTTCCTTCGAAACAATTTCAAATTTATAATTAAACAAAGAGAACTTGTTCCCCGTCTCGAACTCTTCCTCGTGATCCTCGATCATGCCATTTCTTTGTGGGTCTTATCTCTTGTAGATTCTAAAGATTATCATAAGCTTCACTTCAATTCTTCTGGGGCTCGTACAAATGGGAGCAATCTCTCTTCCTCGTATTTTAAAATCGGTTCAACTTCTCGATGGCCCACATTGCCTTGTATTCAATTCTAGAGGTAGTGATGGTTTGCCAAAAACAATTCTCAGGGATGGGACATTCCAATGGGAGTTTTCAGGAGGCAACCAGGTAAGCCCAAAGTGCATCATCAAGTTCGAAGACCAATCCTTTCCTACTGAGCTCACAGCCTTTCAAGTATTCTTTTAATCTCCCCTGTTGGAAATTTCTCGCTTAATCCAATGGTCTCGGGATGATAAGCTAGACTCATTACATGCTTGATCCCATACTCACATGAGTTTGCAATATTTTGTTTCAGAAATGGCTTCCCCCATCACACTGATAAGCCTGGGTTCCAACTGCTTGAAAACACTTATACAGTCACAACTGATAAGAATTATCTTTCTGATGCCACTGTTTCACCTGTTTAAAACAATCCACATAATATAAAGTAATCTCAAATGATTATAGGTAATGTCCATAAAATCATTCCATATCAAAAGATTGGTAAATTAACATGATATCTCTTTAGTATTTATTTCTGTCAGCTTCAATCTTTGGAAGATTCATCAATATTAATAATCCACTTCAAACACACCTCAAGATAGTGGCCAAATCCATTATATCTATAATGCCTTTTCTCCTGAAAATGCTCTATGGTGATACTAATCATTCTGATACCTTGTCTTGTTCATTTTCCTATATCTTCTTGAAGATCATGTTTGTTCTCTTAAATAATAAAGGATCATCCAATATAATACCTCAGCCGTCGCCTGAAGTTTCCTTCACAGAATGACTCGAAGGAACTACTCCACAAGCTAAATAGTTCAACATCAACATCATGGAAGTCTACAAAACTTTTAAACAAATTTGCCTATCCGGAAGTTCTCTGCTAATATTACTTTCTCTTCACAGTTGTTTTTCTACTCTTGACAAGTGATTAGCTATCACATTGTCACACCCCTTTATCCATCCTCTCGATCTAAGTCAAATTCTTGCAATAGCAAAGACTCCACCTTATCAATCTCGCTTACTTCCTTCGACATCGTGTACTTGATTGTTGCACATCGCAGAATAATAAATACGGTCCCAAAATGTATCGTCTCGAATTTTTCACTGGGCAAATACTATGGCCAGCACCTTTCAAATAAGGAGTAATTTTCTGTGTCATCAAGGTTCTACTAAAGATAGTATATGGTCCTCGAATATTTTCTCCTTTTTCGCCTTCCGGATTAAATCTGCAAAATCAATTCTGCATCACACATTATTTCAAATCCCCGATCCCATTCTCGTGCAGCCATTATAGGTGTCAACCCAATTTGATCTGATTTTCAAAAGCGTACTTTGCAGTGAGTCATCAAAATTAAATCTCAGATCCTTCTCCAAGACCGTATAGTGGTCTGGCTATTTTCGAGAAGTCTCGATGAATCTCCTATAAAACTCATGCCCCAAGAAGCTTCTTACCTTTACTGTGGTGTGGTGCAAGAGTTTTGATAATGGATACCATGGATCGTCTACTTCCATCCAAGAGCGTAAATTTTATGCCCAAGAACAATACCTTCTGCTACTACAAATGGGGCATTTTCCCAATCTATGCTGGGCTGTTTGTCTCTGCATCTTTAGCTAATCGTTTTTCCGTGCCCTTCAAACACTGATCAAACTCGGATCCATACACAAAGGAAGTCATCCATAAAAATTTCCATAACCTCTCTTCAACCAAATCCGAGAATATTAGACATCATACAAATTGAATGTATATGATAATATATGCTCCAAATGTGGCATCTTCAAGCAAAGGTACCTAGGGGCATGTGAATGGTCTTCGTCCTGTGTGCAATAGCACATATGATTAAATCTCAATACCCATCCAAGAAACAAAATGAGGGTAGTCCGCATCCACCAACATCCGATCACTGAAGGAAAAGGAAATGATCTTTTCTCGTATCGGTTCAGCCTTCCTCGTAATCAATACGCAAATTCTCCATCCTCAACGTTTTGGTTGAATCAATTCATTTTTCTCATTGCGAATCACAAGAAACCTACCTCTTGAACCACACATGACCGGGCTCACCCAAGGACTATCCGAAATTGCATAAATAAAACTGCAAAGATTCAAAGAATTTGAGTACTCTCCTTCCCGACTACTCCTTCATCACCGATTCAAATTTTCATGTTCCCATGTGATGCTTTGAAGTTTCTTCTAAAGAGAATTTTCATGGTATGCAAATCGATGGACTGATACCCTTCAACTCTTTCAACGGACCAAGCTATAATTTTGTGTTTTTTAAGATTTTTCAAGAACTCGTTTCCTCAAGATCACCGAAGTTCAGCAAAGATAATCATCGCTTTCTTTGGTGATTCTAAGTAAGCATACTTCAAATGACTTGGCAACCTTTCAACACTAAATTTCATCACTGGTTTCTCGATGAATTTCCTTTTCGCACATTTTCCTTGTCATTTCGCTGCTTGTTTGCGCTCACACGCTTCTATAGAATGAAAAATCGTTGTATGGACAATCGTAGTAGTCATCTTCAATATACGGGGGAATTTATCTCTTTTCATGGAGCAAAAATTGAAAATACAATCATTGTAACATCGTGGTCAGAGATAGACATCATTAACTACATTGCAATTTTCTCCGTCTAAGGCTCATATTCCCGATGCTTGATCAAGTTGAAAGCGTTGTGCCTTCTCCTAACCTCAAGGTAAGAACCTCGTGATGTCGATCAAGGTTCCAATAGCTAGGAATGGTCTCCTAATAGCAGGTACTTAGAATCTTTTTCCATGTCCGTAGAATTTACGAAGTCTAATCGGGAAAACAAATTTCAACAGCCGACCAACACATCTTCCAAGACTCCTTCGTGCTTTACCCCATCGATCCGCTCGCCATCTAGAAGAGTAATAAGGCGGAATAACCTCCCCAAACCTAATTGCTTGGCAAATGTAAAGAGGCATCAAGTTTATAATTAGCTCCTGAATACAGAGCTTCTGAATTCAACTCCTCCAATGATAAGTGAATTGTAAAACTCCCTCGACTTTTCATCTTTTCCAATTCTTTCTTTATCACAGCACTACAAGTAGCAATGAGATTCAATATCCCTTCTTCTACTATCTTTCACAAGATGTCCTTCTCAGACTTGCATAGAGTGGCATCTCGAGTCACCACTTCGTAAAGTGATACTTAGTTTCTAAAAAGGTTTTCAAACCTGGGTAAACTCGCCTCCTATCTTTGATTTCAGTAGTCCTCAGGGAAATGGGATCACAGTGTCTAGAGCCTCGATGCCCTTCCGCCCACTCCTTCTTTCTTTTTCTCAAAGGCTTCTTCCTTCTTTCTGGGCTTTCTTCTTCTTCTTGGTCATTGCCATTTTTTCTTTCATCTTTCTAACTCCTTCCCACTCCTAAGCTACGCCCATGCGCCTGGATTCTTCTCGTGGTCACTGGGAAGGCATTTTTCCTCTAGCTTGGTGTGGCTAGGCCACTCGCCCCATTGTGTCTCTGTGTTCTTCAGTGGATGATTGGTGGTGTTTTAAAATTTGAGAGAATTGCAAAGAAGCCGCTTCCACTCTGCAAACTTTTGTTCACGGAGGTTCAATGTTCTTCTTATTATCCCATGAACTGCAAAGATCTCGTTTTTCAAAAGATCACCCCTTCCGACCTTCCGAGTATTCATTTCGTGGTTCATTTCCTCGCTGTCGAACCGTGGTCAAGTGATAACCCCGCTGGTGGTTCCGTCCATGCCCAGCCTTGTGAAGCCCCTCCACCATATGCCGCGAGAAATTCTCACGGTTCCTCGCACGGGTGATAGTCGTGGCCGGCAGTTAAACACCTCAAAATGGTAGTTTCTCGCTCACCCGCATAATTAACCTCTTCAAAAGATCATGTAATTCGTTCTTCGCAGCCTTCCTCTCGCACTTCCCTTCACAACTCTGCTCAATCGCCCATCTCTGCCGGAAGAGCAGTGTGTCTTTCCTTTATCATTGTCATCCTATATCGGCATCCAATCTCGTCTACGTCACATTCGCTTCACCCATGATCCCTTCCCTCTCGTCGTTTCTCAAAACTCGGGAAGGAGCTGCACGATTTAGCTAGGTCTTCAATCACTCTCGCTCTTCAGCACTTTTCTGCTTGAATGCTCCACAACATGAAGCATCAATGATCCCTTTGACAGGCTGGCCCAAGGCATGATATACAATGTCCATCCAGCTCTGATTCATCCCATGCATCGACATCTTCCAAGAACCGCTTGAATCTTTCCTGCTACATGGGCTGTGCTTTCATCTTCCCCTCATTAAACACAATGATTTCCTCCTTCTCTCCGAGGTGAGGGCCTGGGAAGTAACCCACCCGGCAGCTCTACTAACCTCCAAGTATCAATGTGTAACCATATGGTAAAGATTCATACTGTAGTCAGATTCTTAGAAAGAATGGGAATAAATGCAACATGACTTCTCGGTCTCACCGGTCCAACTTCGTATTATCCATCCCGAGAAATCTTCCCGTGTAGCTCGTCAGTCCTCAAATGGATGACCAAGAACCGATGTCACGGACCATTGTAATTAGTGCCTGGTTTAAGTTCAAAATTATTTTACATCAATACCGGGTCAGCTGACAGACATAGTACTCATCTTGAATAATAAAGCCTAGTAGTCCTCCATAGTATCGCTGACTGAGGCCTTCTAGTTGCTTCATGTACCTCTCATTCCGATCCTTCCGCCTTCATCTACCATGGTCAGCCATTTCTTATCTTTCTCAAGCTTCCGAGTGTTCTCTCTAATTCGTGTCTCATTGACCGCATCGTTGTTCTCGCTTCCATGCATGTACTTTATCCAACCAAAACACACTTACATTAATAGATTAGTTCGTCAACAAATATTTTCAATATGGTTATTAAAGGTTACGCTGTAATAATCCACGTTTGAAAAGCTATTTTTGTTCTTTTCTTCAAAATGTCCAAATTAGCATTTCCTTCTTCAATCGACATTGATTTACTAAATTCTTTCGATCCCTGCAAGAACGGCGCCCATAAAACTTGTTTGAGATCAGACCAAAACACATATGTACAAATTTATAACATCACATAAAAGACTATTTGTTTAATCACTTTAAGAATCTGCGCCATAAAACTTGTTGATCGGACCAAAACACATGTACAAATTTATAACACTGTTTCCAAAAGACTATTGTCTAATCCCCAGCAACGGCGCCATAAACTTGTTAACTTTCTACTATATAAACCAAAAATCTCTTAGAGTAAATCATTTTCAATTTTGGTTTTGGCCTAATATTCTCGTGCGCACAGTCGACAAGTAATAAAATGGATATCCGTATATCGATCCCACAGAGATCTCAAGAATTCTAGATCAACTACCCTGACTACTCAAGCTCCATACTATTTGGACTATAACATGACATTGTGATCCAGCTTAAGAAGTTGTAAAATATACAGTATTAGGAAAAAATGAACAATCAAATAAACTGAATCAAAGAATAAAGAATAAATGAATAAGTATGAAAATAAAATGGAAACTCCGACAGTTTTCTTTTAGAGGACACATCAAGAACACCGCTATTGTGAAGTATCAATTCCCGTAGCACATCGATAAATTAAGCCAGGTATTTCGTGTTTGAAAATTCGTCTCATATGCTAGTTGGTAACAAATGGATCTCCACACTCCATTAGCTTCATTATCTAATTTCCCGATTCTCTTTCAAGACAAGAATTAGACTATCACTTAATAGACTTAACTGGTATTTCTTCTTTCAGAATACTCATACCCATTTTATGGATCAAACCTTAGCTCCCAAGCACGGCCAAGCAAGGATATACAACTTCCCGGTTACTTCCTTCCTCTAAATTAAATGCATCACCCTCTCCTGATTAGATCTCAGCTAAACACTTTATTGGCTCTCAACACCAATTTATCTAATTGAGGTGAACTCTTCTCTCATGAGCTAAATTGATAACTCATTCAACTCATTCTTGATTTCAAGTGAGAAGAGGATTTATCTAAGTAAACTTACAAAGCCTATCAGATTCCTCTAATAAAGAAAGTTAATGATATCTTTAAAAGAAATGTCTATAACCCTGTGAATGCCTTCGCATCACTGCAGGACCCTTGAAACGAGCAATGAACAAACCTTAACCGCATAATGAAACTCGATATTCATATCAAAACATTAAACCCATAACCGTATAAATTCATAAACTGAAATTACAAGCCGGAACAACTACAGGAAGATAAATTCCTAATGGCAGATTCACTTACGGAAGTCGGGTTTCTCAATTATCAATTACACACACAGATTCTCCATCATACAACAACCGTAATTTGAAATCGAAAAGTTCTAATTTTAAATTTGTCTCAACTCAAACATTCAGGGTAATTTGAAAGAATAATTTGATCGCTTCGCTTCAAACGATAACATCCATCCGTGTAATAGAAACAAAATAAAGAAAGATGAAAATAATCTAATCTACAACTAATTTAAACAGAAAAAGAAAATAAAATAAAATAAAATAAAACAAAAATAAAATAAATTAGGCTTTTATTACCCAGATTCTTCGCTCGCCGCCCACGCTCCTACTCTTCTTTTTCCCGGGTAGTTGGGTTTCGCTGGGCCCTAATTCCAATGCATTCTTTTGTGGATTTCATGACCGCCCATGTTATCGCCTGTGTCACACCTCAAATCCTCGTCGCAGCAATAGAAGTGGTTTGGCACTACAAGATTTATCACTAAGTCATGACATTCCTTGCTTTCCTTAGCATCTTATGTCACACATCGATTGGCTACTGATGATCAACTTCAAGCCCTGTATTAACCTGTTTCGCTCCTCGATGTCGCGACATCAACTTCGTCGCGACATCGCCATGTCTTTGCAAATTAATCGATGTTCTTATGTCGCTGACATCAACTTTGTCGCCACATCACTTTATGTCACAGTTTAATCATTGTTCCTAGTGTCGCCACGATCAACCATTTTGATTAGCTCGCGTCTTTGTCGCTTTCAACGGAGAAGCTCGATGTCGCGACATCAACTTCTACGCCACATCAACTAAGAACGCAGAATTTCAACTGAAATATTCTATGTCGCTGAAGATTAATCTCGTCATGGATCAACTTATGCCCCTGAGGCTTCAATCAAGCCGCTTTAACGCACATCACCTCCACGCAACAACTTAAGTCACAACGCTTTCATCTCTTCAAACCGTTTATAGCTTCAAGGCGCTTTCTCTGTCATGACGCATCCTTGTCGCGACATCAACTCACGCGACATCACGATGTCAGCGCCATCATTCCTTAAGTCTCCGGGTTAGTCCCTCAGTCGCCTAACTTGTGATCCCCGTCGACCGCATCCAATTTCTTCAATTTTCCCCGATAACAGCATCATAAACTGGACTGGTAAGTCCAAAATCGCAACACGAAGCCAACTTGCTTCCATTTCGCCCTCGCACTTTTCCGCATTTTACCCACCAATTACCGATTTTCTATCGCTTTTCTCTTCTTTCTTTCACGCCCTGCCACAACAAATGGTGAGTTTCTTCATATTTTGCTATTAATTATTCCTTTCGTAAGAAAATCAAACAAAAAATGATTGAAACTAGATTATCTTGTCATCATTACTCAGAGGTGTTTCCTATATGGCAAAATTTCCGAAAATGTTACTCCTAAAACTCTTTTCCTTGTGATTAAGTGACACCTTGAGAGAAGGTAATGTGTCTCCTTATTTCCTAGAGTTTTGTATTAAAATAATTTTTTTTTAATTAAAAAAATAGTTTGTATTTGAAACTATTGCCCAATCTAGTACGTTTAGGTCACGTAGACAACAACTAAGATGATGTTGCATCTAACGCCTCTCTCGCTCTTCATCACAACAATCTTTTAATCCATTGTCGTCAGTCTAAAATAGCTAAGTTTCCATCAATTTTAAAATTCAATTGCCGCTATTTGTGACAACGGCTTCATCATTTAAAAAAAAATTAATTGCCAAATCTATATGAAATTATAAATATTTATTTTAAAGATAATGTTTGATATCTAAAATATTTAAAATAAAATTTTATTTATAAATTATTATTATTATTATTTACATCAACTTATTAAAAATTATTGAAACGAATATTTTAAAATGAAATACAATTTATTAAAATAATTTACATTTGATTCACCTATTAGTACTATTTACTCCACCTTAAATAATCATTGCTTTAGTTTGAATATTTATTGTAATAGTAATAATATTAATAAAACAAAGGACAAGAATTTATTTAAAAAATTTACTAGTGATAAACTCACACCTCATTTTTTCTAATGTTTTTTTTTTCACATAAGAGTTTGAATAAAGAACTCTTTACATACTAAAATATAAGAAACTATATTGTTCTAATATATTTTACAAAAATACTTCCTAAGGCCACAACCTACTTTCTTCATACTCTACCGCCTCAGCGAAAGATCAGCCGCGTGTACCTAAAAGGGGGGTCCTATCATCATAGCGAAAGGTAAAGCCCAAGAAGGATAATCTCCTACAAAGGTTACCCCACCTAAGTGCACAATGCACCATTCGCACAAGAACACGATCAAGAAATTGGTTCATACAAGACTGTCATGTCATGCATGAAATGTAATCATGCCTCTATATCCAAGTCACTCACTCCACTCCCCTCACACAAGCTAATGCGAAGTGTGAAAAACCAACCGCCATATTTTGTCAGCAATGACCATTTTCTCAAAACAAAGTTTTTGTTTTTAAAAAATGTTTGTAACCCATTGGAAAAACATCCAATGTTCATTTGATTTGATCAAATTTCGTGTGTTTATGCATTTATGGGCCACGGATTTTCGGGATTACACCGCCGGATGCCACGCACCTTTCCGACACTTTTGATAGGCTTTCACCGCCGGTGATCATGTCTAACCTCAATAAATTTGGGTCTTTCACCCTGTGGGGGGGATCTACCCCATCTTGCTACGCCCAACACACGTATATTTATTTTCATTTCTTTCAAAACCGTGCGACTCATTTTGGATGTTGTCCCATGTTACCGAGCCCACCATCGAACACCAAATATAGTGTCGATCAACCATGTACCTACGACATACCATCGAACACCAAACACAGTGTCAATCTCTACCATGCACTCACATCCATGTCATGTGATGTCCTAGTGCATAATGCAATGCAATCATGTCATTGCCTATCCATAACATGTTATATGTATAATGAGTGCTATATGTGCATTTAACCCATCCATAATACATGCATCATTAAGGAATTTATATCAACAGCATACCAAATTCCAGGTATTATTTTTACTCAAGTAAACATGCATACCAGCATATATCACAAGCATATAAATTCCATACACTTCATGCCAATATATATACATCATATCAAACATATTAACATTCATCAATTCATGACTAAACCATAATGTCATGCAGCCTTTCCTTAGGCTAAATCATGGTCATCCTACCCGTTTATGACACACACAACATGCCGCCCAATGGTCGTATTAAAACCTTACTATTTACTTTGACAATAAACAGCACACATACCAGGTGCAAAACATAAATTTCAGCAAGGTTATGATCACCTACTGCCCTTCACAGGCACTTGGATGGAATCTTGACTCAATGGTCTTTCCATAAGTCTAAAGAACACCAGCAGTTGGACGAAAATTTATGACCTTAGAAGTTGGAGGTCACACGTGGTTATTAGTGACTGAGCTGGCTGCCGAGTTAGGCTGACCTGCCAGAGCTCAGCCTAAAATCCACTGTCCCCCTCAAAAACATGAATGGAATCTTGACTCAATGGGCTTTTCATAGAGTCGAGACACCAAAACAGTTCGGTTCGAAAGTTACTGACCTTAGAAGTTGGAGGTCACGCGATAGTCAAACTTAATTAGTGGCTTTGACTTACCGAGGCGACACGACCTTCGGGCTCGTTCTGACCTCCACTATCCTCCTCAGGAATATTAATGGAATCTTGACTCAATGGGATTTCCATAGAGTCCAAGAACACCCGAAACGGAGTTCGGAGGAAGAAGTTATGACCTTCCGAAGTTGGAGGTCACACATAGTCAAGCCAGTGTGACCTGACTTGCCTAGGCGGCACGACTGCAGGCGTGCTTGACCTCCACTGTCCTCCTCAGGAATATGAATGGAATTTTGACTCAATGGGTTTCCATAGAGGTCGAGAACACCCCAGCCCCGGAGTTCGGACGAAGAAATTGTGACGCTTAGAAGTTGGAGTCGCGCATTAGTCAAGCCAGTAGGCGGCACCTTGTGAAGAGATGACCTGACCTGCCAGAGCTCGTCCTGACCTCCACTGTCCTCCTTAGGAATATGAATGGAACCTTGACTCAATGGGATTTCCATAGAGTCTAAGAACACCCGAAACGGAGTTCATACGAAGAAGTTATGACCTTCCGAAGTTGGAGGTCACACTTAGATCAAGCCAATTTGGTAGCTTTGACTAAGTGACACAGGCCGGCGAAGTGGTGACTTATTGGTGACCTATAGTGTGAAGCCCCAAAACCGGGGGATTCATTGATAACCCGTCAACCCGCGGAATACTCATGAATGTCTGGTAACACGACACCGCTCATGAAAAATCGGGCAGAGTCTCCTTTATCTGGGAGCTACACCCAGGAATACAAATGTCCCGACAAGATTAAACCAATACACAAGGTCAATTACGAGTACAATAATGGCCACTTAGGCCTGCATCCAATACTCACAATATAAATATCAACCAAATATATATCATGGTTCAAGAGTTTTACATTACTCTTAATACAAACATATATTAAAATTATAAATTCTAATACATGTCATACATCATAATACAAAGCCCTGGCTTGGCTTTCTTCTCAAATAGCTCTAAAAGTGCACTTATCTCGATCGCTCCTTGTACCTGAAATGGTGGTCCCTCGGCAGTTGTTAAAAATGATGAGATAATTTCCTACATGGGTTACTCCCCACCTAAGTGCACATGCATGGCAAACAAACACATTCAAGTAATTACATGAAACTACTCGAATGTCTACATGACCTGGATGAGAGTGTGACTCATCCAATCCCATATCCTGAGTCCTCATGAGCTCCCTCACACTTACTAAGCCATGTATGAAAACCATTTTAAACAAAGGTATTTGTTTTTAACCATGGACAACCCTCCGATATAAATAATTGGGTAGACTCAGATAACCTATTTTGTGGACCCTCAGATGTATATCAATTGGGCCGATAAGAGCGATTGATATTTATATGGACAACCCTCAGATGTTGTAATGGACACCTCAATAATTATTATTGGTCAGCCCTCGAAACAATTTTCTGCAAGAAACCACCTCATGCACCTTTCCCACTCTATTGTTTCTAGGGTGCCCGGTGCATATGGAATGCATGATGCCAATTCAATCGTTAAATGCTAATATATTCCACATGCATATATATTAACATAATTAAATCATATAAAACATATTGTACGATTCTCACCATCAATTTCACCAAATTAGCTCACATGGGCTAATTAACAAACACGAGCAATTCATTTTACATGATCATGACCAAACACATTTTTCACCTGAGAATTATTTCGTGTCACTTATTCATGAGCAGTGCAACCACCAGGGTTCTGTTGCAATCCTTCAATTAGGAATTTTCTCCACTCGGTTCAAAGCTTTTAAGACCGAATTTATGGTTAAAACAAGCCTCAGAACATTCCTAACCATTTACATGATTTTTAAACAAGGATTAACACAAGTAGGAAGAAATGTATCCTACTTCTTGGAGTTAATAGGAACTCCACCAAATTGGTGCTTACGTAGTCTTAGCCGCGTAAGAACCTTTCCTTCTTGCTCCATGAGAAAGCCGGCGTCGATCAGGCCGAGCCTAGAGGAAAGCCACTCCCTCTCTCTCCCCAAAACCTCAATTTCCAGCCTTTGCATCCCTCAGGCGATACGCCGTTTTGCCTCTTTGAAGAGATGAACCGCACATTCATCTTTTGTCTTTTCCTCATTAACAATTTCCAAAATTCCCATTATGTCCCTTTTTTCTAGACTTTTGACACTTGGCACTATCTAAGCCGTCCATTTCCATCACCTCTCTAATCATGCAACATGTATCACATGAGCACATGTTATAGGTGACTTTTGTCACATCACATGTCGTTTTACGGCACCCGAGACAATTCCAACGGTGAAATCCATTTCATACGTGAGACTGAAAAATTACGATTTTAAATAGCGATTTTTCCACTTTTCGAGTGGAATTTCTTGGGTCTTATTCTCCCTCCTTAAAGGAAATTTAGATAGAATTCTAGGCAAATCTCTGAAACACATGCATATGCAATGTGCACTCTACAATGCATAAACTAGCCATTTAAATATTAACTTGACTACATCACGTACACCGTCCCTAAACAAGAAGGGATGGGTGGCTGCCATCGTCCTTGCGTCCCACATTAGCTCACTCCACTCCACGGTCTTTGCCGCGCACCCTCGGCTAACCTCACGGTCTTGCGTGCAAAGCACGATCCATTTATCCATAATACAGTCCTGTCGAAGGTCATAATAAAGTGTCGGCCTTTATCTCTCCCAATCCACTACGCTGGGGTGGATCGCAGGTATCGCCAGGAGCATGGAGACGTCAAATACCTCGTGGACACGATATGCTGGTGGTAATACCCAGTGATCTTATTCTGTGCTACCCTCTCGAGTGCCAGAAGGGCTGATAAACCTCATTGATAACTTCCCACTTTCTTCCAGACACGACCACTCCTCTCTTAGACATCACCTTGAAGACGTGATCACTAACCTCGAACTCTGGGGTCAACGTCGTACATCGCATAACTCTTGGTATGAGCGGGTGAAGGCATTATTAAATATCAAGATCACCTTCTCGGAGGTGTCTCTAATCAGATCGGGACCAGTGATGGAGCTCTCTCCCACCTCAGTCCAACATAACGGTGATCTAAATGGCCTCCCATACAATGCCTCATATGGTGCCATCTGTATACTCGTCTGATAACTGTTGTTGTGGCGAAGATTCCACTAAAGGCGGGAGTGCTCTTCCGGCTACCCTTATGATCGGGACGCGTACTCATGTATGTCCTCTAACATGTATGGTCCTCTCATTGACCATCAGTGCAATAGGTGAAGAGTTGTACTCATGGTCAGCCCAGTGTGCCATAGCCTTTGGAAACTCTTCCAAAAAGTGCATTGTAAACCTCGAGGTCCCTCATGGACTCTTTATGGATCTGATGCTCCATGTAATCGGACTATCTCTCGAATATGTGGTGAATCCTCGATGTGAAGGTCATCCATGCGGCTAGAAAATGTGCCGACTTTGGCGAGCGTCCACTATCACCCATGTCGCATCATTTTTCTCACGGCGTCCATGGCAAGTGGGTCTAAAATCCATCGTGGCGTGCTCCCGCTATTCGGCCACCTCCAAATGCATTTGAAATGGCCTTCGCCCAGCCACAGTGCGCTCGGTAGCAACTCTTGACCGCGTGAGACATCGTCGAACAAAGTCCCCGCGATGTCTCTTCATCGCTCCAATAATCTTGGCGACAAAGATCACGGTACATCTTCGTTGCCACACGGATGCCGCGGCGAATCGAGTGATAAGAAACTCCACGAGAATCTCCTCTCTCAAATCGGTAGAATGGGGAACCACTACACGTCCTCTATACAGGCTACCATCGTGTGGGCCCGGTCCAGCCCGAATCACCTGTACTGTTGTACCGGTCACACGATGGACACTATCTGCGTCACTGCCATTGGGACTCAATCACTGCGCTCAACGAGAGGCGGTGCTTCACTAAACTCCCAGCGTACCACGAGCGCTCGTTGTGCGCAGCTGAGTGTCCCCACAGTCTCGAGCATCCACCACTCCCGAGAAGCTATACTAGCCAACGCTCCTCGTGACTTCCGACTAAGTGCATCAGCCACCACATTTGCCTTACATGGATGGTAATGCAAAGTGAAGTCATAATCCTCTAGGAACTCCATCCATCTGCGTTACCTCATATTGAGGTCTCGCTGCGTGAAGATATACTTCAGACTTTTATGGTCTTAGTACACCTCGAACTCCTCGCCATATAAGTAGTGGCGCCAAATCTTCAAGGCAAAGACTATGGCCACCAACTCCATGTCGTGTGTGGGGTAATTCTACTCATGATTCTTCAACTGACGGGAACCATAAGCTACTACCCTCGGGGCTTTGCATCAACGCATCCGATCCTGCCTCGAGAACTACCATCACAATACATTTGTATACCCCTGTCCCTGTCCGGGACTATCAAGATAGAACAATAGTAGCCTCTCTTCAACTCTGAATGCCTCCTCGCATCTGTCATCCCAATCAAACTTGACCTCCTTAGATTGATCTCGTCATAAAGTGTAATGTCGGGAGAAATCCTCAGTGAATCTCATGTAGTACCCAGCCAATCCCGGCGAGAAACTACGTATCTCGGCGACTTGACTCCTCCCAACTCACCACGGCCTCAACCTTCTCTGGGTTTACTGACACTCCTGATGCTGACACCACGTGTCCCAAGAATCTCACCTCAATAAGCCAAAACTCGCACTTACTAAACTTAGCGTATAGCTGATGGTCTCTCAACAATTGTAATACAATCCTCAAATGATACTCATGCTCCCACTCTGACTGGGAGTAGATCAAAATGTCATCCACGAAGACTACAACAAACTGATCTAGATAGGGTTGGAACACCCTATGCATGAGATCCATGAATGCTACTAGCGCATTCATCAATCCAAAGGGCATCATCGTTAACTCAAAGTGCCCTTAGCAGCGTTCTAAATATTTGTCTTAGGATATCTGTCTCCCTAACCCTCGATTGATGGTAGCGGTCACGAGAAGGTCTATCTTGAAGTAGACTCGCTCCTCAGTAGTCAAACAAGTCATCAATCACAAACAATGGTGCGATTCTTGGCCCAGTAACCACATTCAGCCCATGCGTAGTCAATGCACAGTCGAAGGGTTTTGTCTTTCTTAACCGCCAAACGAGGCAGGAGCGCCCATGGTGAAGTGCTCGGTCTAATGAACCCCCTGTCTAGTAGCTCCTGTAGTTGGACTCTGAGTTCTAGCAACTCAACTGGTGCCATCCTATGCGGAGTCATAAAGATGGTGAAGTAAGGTGTGGCTTAATAAAAGTCTCTGACCCTCTACGGAGAAGCGATCCGTGGCTCATCGGAAAAGCATCCTCATATTCGCAAACTTCTCGAGGTAGATCTAGTCAGGAGTCTTACCTCGTCCTCTGGAATGGAAGCTTGCTAGCCAACCGAATCAAGCGTCCCACTGACTTTGGACTCGTACCGTACGGGCAAAATATCATGCTTGTCCCCTGAGAAATACAACACAGTACCGTCTTGCGTGTAGCGGTGCCCCTCTACGCTCACCAATCGATATGACCATGTAAGATTTGTCGGCCAATCCATCCCAGATGACATCGAACTACGACATGTCCATAATCTCAAGTCCTTGTGGTGATAGAGTCTCAGAGATCTCCAACTCGCAACCTCGACATATAATCCCTATCCTCGCCTAATCCTAGTTTAGAACTCCTGCTCCCAAAGGCTCCTCTAAGGTCACCGACCTCGTGACTCTATCACAACTGATGCAACAATGAATGAATACGAAGCACCAGAATCAAATAACACTCTTGCCCATAGGCGAGATAGCAAGCGTACCTGTGGGCCGATCCATTGACTCGGTCGGTGGTACTCTTGACGTAGATGCGCCCCCAAACCCCTAA
Organism: Tetrastigma voinierianum; assembly: GCA_016808115.1. Taxonomy (NCBI): domain Eukaryota; kingdom Viridiplantae; phylum Streptophyta; class Magnoliopsida; order Vitales; family Vitaceae; genus Tetrastigma; species Tetrastigma voinierianum. The sequence continues at coordinate 379,448 of JAEQBH010000797.1, forward strand.
CGTCCTGCATGTGGGCCTCGTCTCTGCCTCGGCCCCCGACGGCCTCTCTGGCTGCTGTGTAATGAGAGGTGCGTGCGGCTCTTTGAGGCCCAGCGGCTCCTCGGGCACATCTTGCCGTCTTTGTGGAGGAATATACCGTATCCTCTCTGTCCTACTCTTGGCCCGGAATTTGTGCTATCCGAAGCCACGGATCTGTCTGCAGGAAACGATCCCACTCCTCGTGTGTCGGGTTGCTGGCAATGATAGCACACCATCTACCCCTGGCCAGCCTTACTGATCTATCCACGGCCGAATGGTGTGACCTGGAACCCTCGTGAACTAGAGCCCTTTGCTTCTTTCCGAACTAGAAAGAGGCCGAGCTCTCCTTCCTCTTGCTACTAACACCGCATCTGAGTGCTCAGGCGTCTCGATCTCTCTATGGTGGGGTTGTCCCGACCATAGAGTCCATATCACCAATAAGCAAAGTCTACGATCACGCCCGCGAATGGACAACTTCATCCCATTCGAATCTCACGACCTTGGCCATGTCACGTGGCCGCGTAGAGGTCATCAGCAAAATGGGCTAGCTCGATGAATCTAGCCATGCTCCATCACGATCGCCGTCCTTGCCGACTCTAGGAACTCCCGAGCCTTCGCATGCCTCACGGTTATCGGAAATACTCACCCATGAGCGGCTCTGGAACTACATATGTCATTGCCTCTAGGTCTCTAGGGTCTTTCACCATTTCCACCATGCACTTGGGCCTCACCCTCTAGTTTGGGCAACGGCTAGTCTAATCTGGTGTGTCCGGAGAGTGTCTCCGCCTCACAACACCTTCTCGATCTACATGAACCAGTAGTGCATACCATTACATCTCCTCCCCTGTGAATGTCGGAGGTGATGTGCCCCGAACCTCTGGGAGTTGCGGACCTCCACGACTACACCTGCTACACTAGCACATTATGCTTGATGCTTGGCCGCAATACCTATAGCCTGTGGCCTGTTTGGTCAAACTCTTGGTAGTGCCTGACCAATACCTTGTGGACGCCCTCTACGTCCTCGCCCTCGACTAGCCATCTACACATGTCAAATGGCAAGTTAATATCTCAATGCAATATCTCTAAGGCTCATACACAGCCCCGAGATACTATTCATATACAGAAAATATTTTATATACTAAGTCCCTGCATTCATAAGCAATGCAAGACAATTAATTTAATATATCAAATCATATTCAACATCGAAAAATTTCATTTTCATTTTAAGATTTTATCTCATTATATTTTTATTTTTTTTTAATTTAATGGCCCCGTGCTCATGAGCAGTGGTCCAACTGATGACTAAGCGGTGCGAGTCCAAAAAAGCGGGTTGGGTGCCTGGTGCACACCCGACGGACCATGGCGCGCGCCTGAAGTGCTGCTTGAATTGTTGCACCGGCCGCGTGCCTTTGCGGCGGGTGTCGTGGTGCCTTGGTGGAGTCGTATCGCGAGGCTCGGCCGGCCCCATATCGTGGCACGGTAGGCCCGTATTCGCGACTGCGCAGCAGCGTCTTCACGTCTTGGAAATATCAGCGATCTTCTTTGCCTTATTTATGTCGCTGAACGGTTGGTCAGGCCTGCATCCGCGTCTGATTGATTGTATCGTGGCCATCTGAAACTATCCGACCACCTCGATCCGCGATACAATTTATTGTATCGTGACCTGATCCCTTCCAGCCATTGGCTTCCGCTGTCCGCGATACAACCAAATTATTATCGTGACGCGCTCCGTCGGCCCCTGCGTATACGCTATGTCGCGTCTGATGCTGTATTGCAACCTCACCCAGCGGCGAGGCCATGCGCCTGCGCGACGGCGGTCATCAGTGCCCTCTCGGCCTTATCGTGGTCGACTTTGCTAGGCCGAATTAATAGGTGGCGTGGTGGCCGTATCATGGCCCAATACCACTGTTCTTGCGCCTGCGCTAGCACCTAGTAATCACGATACGATTACCTTTGTATCGTGACAATCTAAAATGAATGATAGCCTAACACAATTACTGCACTTTTTTTTTTCCTCATTCCTACTACTAGAAAATAAAACTACCCAAAATATATATATATATATATATTCCCATTTTCATTACCCAAATAAATTTATTAAAATTTATTTTTATTTTCTTAGTTTTACACCTTTGTAAAACCTTAGAAAAAATTTTCTTCACATCATATTTTTTTTTCCTATGTACTAATCACTGTACCGCGATCACTGGCCTTTCTAACAATCAACATATTTATACGCGATAACACATAAAACCGCGATTTAAATGCGGTGTTCTAATCTGTCCATGATTGTCTAGGTAATCACATACCTATACCATAGCATTGAGCCACCAAGTGGTGATGTTCTTACACCTTTCGACCATGGCCTAAGCCCTAGCCCCCCAAGCCCTAGGTAATCGTATACCTAACTTATTGACACTAAGCTCTAGGTATTTATAAACCTAGGCTCTGATACCAAGCTGTGACGCCACAAATCCCGGGGGTCCGTTGACAACCCGTTAACCCGCGGAATACTCGTGAATGTCGGGTAACCCGACACCACTCATGAAAAATTGGGCAGAGTCTCCTTTGTACGGGGAGCTCTACCCAAGGTACAAACCTGTCCCAACAATTACAATGACCACACAGGGTCCAATTGCGAGTAAAATAATGACCACTTGAGCCCCTGCATCAATACTCACAATATAAATATCTCTAGCAAATATATATCATGGTTCAAGAGTTTTTACATTGCTCTTAATACAAACATATATTAAAATTATAAAATTCTAATACATGTCATACATCATAATGCAAGCCATAGCATTTCTTCTCAAATGGCCTCTAGCAGTGTCACCTTCCGTCGCTCCTGTACTGAAATGGTGGTCCTCGCTTGGGGTGAGCAAAGCTTAGATAGAGATAATTTCCTACATGGGTTACTTCCCACCTAAGTGCACATGCATAGCGAACAAACACATTCAAGTAATTACATGAGACCACATAGATGTCTGCATATTTGGATAGAGTGTGACTCACCCTATTCCATATCCAGTCCTCCATAGGCTTCCTCGCACTTGCCTAAGCCATGTGAAAACCATTTCCAAACAAAGGTATTTGTTTTTTAACCATGGACAATACCTCCGATATAAATAGTGGGCCAGGCTAAACGATTGATATTTTATATGGACAACCCTCACGGCGTTATGTGGACACACTCGGAGTAATTGTATTATTGGTGACCTCAGAAACAATTCTCTCAAGAAACCACCTCATGCACTCACTCCTATTGTTCTAGGGTGTCCCAGTGCATATGGAATGCATGATGTCAATTCCAATACGTTCATGCTAATATATTCACATGCATATATATTAACACAATTAAATCACATAAAACATGTTATGCAAATTCACCATCAATTTCACCAAAATTAGCTCACATGGGCTAATTAACAAACACAAGCAATTCATTTCGAATCACTCAACCAAACACATTTTCACACAAAAATTATTTCGTGTCACTATTCACGTGAACAGTACAACCCTTGGAGTTCTTGTTCCACGATCCTTTCCAGTGAATTTTCTCCACTCGGTTAAGCTTTTGAGGCCAGAGATTTGCAGCTAAAAACAAGCCTCAAAACATTCCTAACCATTTACATGGTTCTTAAACAAGTTAACACAAGTAGAAAATATCCTACCTCTTGGAGTTGTCGAACTCCACCAAATTGGTGCCTGCGTAGTCCTTGCTTAGTGTAGAGCAACTTTCCTTCTTATCGTCGAAAGCCAGATAGTCGTCATTAGAAAACTAGAAAGCCACTCCTCTAAAAACCTCAATTTCCATCTCGCTCACATCCCTCCGACATTCTGCCCGTTTTGCCTCTTTGAAGAAGATGAACCTTGTTCATCTTTATTATTCATAATTAACAATTTCACGAATTCCATTATGTCCATTTTTTCTAGATTTTTGAAACTTGGCACTATCCTAGGTGATCGTTTCCATCACCTCTCTACTCGGGCAACATGTATCACATGGTACATGTTATAGGTGACTTTTGTCACATCACACGTATCATTTACGGCACCCAGATGCTCGATACCTCAGCGTGCAAATTCCTCTCTTGTCTTGGAGATTGTGAAATTAGACTTAGTAGCTAGATTTTTCGCGAGGCAGATTCCATATGATGAAATCATTTCATCATCAAGATCTAGAAAAATTACGGATTTTACGGAAATGACTGTTTTGCCCTTTTTCGAAGTGGAATTTTCTCGGGTCTTACATCTAAATTTGTTGACCTCCCAGCCGGCGACCTACATAACTTGGCCTCTGGCGACCTCTACGGCCTAACCTGCAAGCGGCCTCTACGGCTTTGACCTCTCGCCCGTTAGGTGCTCAGAATAAAAAGACCATAGCAGTGCAAAGGTCAATTGAGAATTCAAAATCCTAACATCAAGTTCATTTATGTGACTACAATTTACCAGAAGGGAACACTGCCAAATTTCCTTTCTTTCCCACCCAAAAACCTATTCTAAATTCCGGTTCATACGTACTACCACAATGTGGCAACTTCTCATGGTTCAAAATACAACCAACCATTCCCCTTAGGGCAAGACAACCACCACACAACCCTTAGGGTAGAAAGTAACCAAAGTAGGAGAAAACCTACCTCTTGGAGTTTGTCGAAACTCCCCGATTTCGGTCTCTCTACGAAGCCCTTGCTGTGAGGATGAACTCTTCCTCTTGCTCACTTTAAAACCACTTGGTCCGTCGTAGGGAGATTTAGAAGGTGAGTCTCTCTCTAAACTCCTCTTTCAAATCGGTTTGCCTTTTTCTCCCCTCTCTCTATTCGGTTGGGAGGGAGATATAGAAGTCGAAGTGAGATGTCCTCTCGGCACCGGCACTCAAACTTTTAGGGATTCGCATATAACATCCGTTTTACCATGGTTCATCTAATGACATAAGTCACATGTCACATATGGCCCACACATGAGCACATTATTTGACTTACTCTCCACTTGACACGTGTCTCATCTTGAGCCACTCAATTACGCGAGTGTCCTTGCTCTCGGTGCCTCGGCGTGAAATTAGGCGTCTCATATTTCACTTGAAATTCGGTGGTAACTAGATTTCACGAGACGATTCCAACAATGAAATCCGTTTCGTCATCCAAGATCTAGAAAAATTCCGGATTTTGACCGAAATTACTATTTTACCCTTTCTCGAAAATTCGAATTTTCAAGGGTTTCACATAAATATGAAAAAAAAAAATAAAAAGAATCATATAAAATAAAAGGAAAATATTATTTTTAATAATTTTAAAAACTCATATTCTAAAAAATTAGTTTATCTCGAATTAAAACAATTTTTTGATATTTGATATTAATTATTATAAATTTATTTAATTTAAATTATATTGTCATTTTATTTTATATTATTCTTTTTAAATGGTTTTTCATATTTATCTTATTAATCTTTTTTTTTAAAGAATTATTGTCACTTTAATTTTATTAATTTTATAATTATCTTTAAATATTTAAAATACAAACTTATTTTAAAAAAAAAATTTATATCAACTTATTTAAAAATTATTAAAATATGAGAATAATGAAGTTATAATATTTGATAAATTAATGGAGGTTCGAACAAGATTTGATAAATTAATATGATTTACTAAAAATAAATTCTCCATATAAATTTACTTAGAAAGGAATTTTAACTGTATCATTGTAAATCGTATTGTAATAAAATTTTAAAATAATTTTTTTAAAGAAATATGATTTTAGATAAATATGAATATTTTGATAGTTATCTCTCATTATTTTTTCTACTTAAGATTTATGAAACAACTACTATCAATTTTATATCCATATTCATGTAAAACTCATAGTATTTCCTCTAAACTTGGTTTTGTATGACTCTTAATGGAAAACAAGTGATTTGGCAAGAAATGAGCACCATGTTTTCAAAATGTGAGTCAATTGGGTGTCTCACAACGTGTCATTGGGAAGATGAATTTTTTCTCTATCATTTACAAGATCAAATGGTTCAACTCTATCCATGGTTGCATTCTACATTCAAAGAGCTTTCCAACGACGCCTTACACGCTCAAATCCGAATTAAAACAAATAAGTTATGATCCCGAAAAGTTGAAGAAAAAAACAATTTGTCGCGATAATAAAAACAATTTGTGGCGACAAACTTTGGAGTTTGTCGCAACAAATTGGTTTTTTCTCCAATTTTTCGATGTCATAACTTCTTCGTTTTGACTTGGATTTCGACGTGTGAGGTGTCGTTGGAAAGTTTTTTGAATGTAGAATGCAACAATGGATGAAGTTAAACCATTTGATCTCCCAAATGATATAGAAAAATTCATTTTTCTAATGACGCGTTGTGAAACACCCGGTTGAGTCTCCCTTTGGAAACATGTTGCTCATTTCTTTACCAAACCCTTAATTTTCCATCAAGAATCCTACAAAACCAAGTTTAAAGGAAATGTTATGAGTTTTACATGAATATGAATATAAAATTGATAATAGTTGTTTCTAAATCAACTATATTAACAAAGTATCATTTGATAAATACTATTATTTTTAATATTAAATAGTAAAAAAAAATTTAAATGTTTATTTATAAATATTATATCATAATTTATATAATTATTTTATATAATAAATTATATAGAAAACAAATTAATTGTATTATATATATATATATATATATATATATATATATCTATATATATATATATATATATATATATATATATATATATATATATATAATTTTAAAAATTTCATAATCATAAAATAATCATTTTATAAAAATAATTATTTTAAGTTTTATCAATACAAATGTTTGAGTTGTTATTAATTCAAATATTTTTGTAAATATTTTAAATTTTCACAATAAGCATATCTAAATTAGCCTTAAATCCCAAATAAACCCAAATATTCAAGCATATCCAATTTTATATTTGATAATAATTATTAAAATTATTTATTTTAAATTATATTATCATTTTATTTTATATTATTCTTTTTAAATTGTTTTCATATTTAATAGTTGTTTCTTAAATGATAATAGTTGTTTCTTAATCCTTAAGTAGAAAAAATGATGAGAGATAATAATGTTATATTAACAAAGTATCATTCGATAAATACTATTATTTTTAATATCAAATAGTAAATATTTTTTTTCTAAATGTTACTATTATAATTACTATATCATAATTGATATAATTATTTTTATATAATAAATTATATAAGAAAACAAATTATTGTATAATATATATATATATATATATATATATATATATATATATATATATATATATATATATATATATATATATATATATATATATATATATATATATATATATATATATATATATATATATATATAAATTTTCATAATCATAAAAATAATCATTTATAGAAATAATTGTTTTAATTTTTATCAATACAAATGTTTACACAGGTTATTAATTCATAATTCAAATATTTTTGTAAATATTTTGTTTCACAATAACATATCTTAATTAATTAAATTCAAATAAACCCCAAATATCCAAGCATATCAATTTTTTTATATTAATTATTTATTTTAAATTATATTGTCATTTTATTTTATATTATTCTTTTTTAAATTATTTTCATATTTATCTTATTAATCTTTTAAAAGAATTACTATCATAATTTTATTATTATTATAATAAAATCTTCTAACAAAAACAAAGTTATTTAAAGGATGAGTAAATAGTAATGAATCAAGTAAGATATTATTAATTTTAATAATTTGTATTTGATTTTTTATTGATTCAACAAATACGTAAAAGTGGAATTTCTTAAAAAAAATTTTAAAGTGGAACGTGACATATTTTGAGAAATCATTTTAAAAAAATTAATCACAGTTATTGAACAACGGCATTTTTCTTAAAAAATTATAAAGTCATTTATTCGGAATGACGGCATTTGTAAAAACTATTAAGTCGTTGAGGGCAGCGGCATTTGCTTAGGTGTCGCCTAAGTGGCCTAAACAAACTAGATTGGGCAATAGTTTCAAATATATGTATTATTTTTGTAATTTTTTAATTTAAAAATATTATTTTAATCCAAAACTCTATTTCCTAGCAAATTAACGCCAAATGCCAAAAAGCAACATCATTCTTGTTCTCCAACAATTCTTGCATCAAATGAAGTTCAAATATTTCATTGTAAAAGGAGGATTAGTGTATCTAAAAAGAGAAGAAAGAAAAAAGAAAGAGAATAAAGATTGTTAGATAAGTTGAGAAAGAAAAAAAATGGAAAGAAATATGATTTTCTACTATGCGGCTTGTATGGCAACTTTGTGGCAAAATGTGCTATAATTCTACAAGTACTTCTAATGTGCATCATTTTAAGAATTATTTTTTAGAAATATAATATTTCAAAAAAAAAATGGTGACTGTTTGGTTGGCATGGAATATCCATGTATTCATATTCTTTGTCATCATGTATAAATATTTATTACTTAATAACTTAGTTTACCTTTGATAATTATTCTATAATTAAAATTTCTATAAGTTGTTAATTTAAAACATTACTTTTTTCTTCACTTATCAAGATTGTTATAGTCATATTTACTCTTCTCAAGGGATAAGGTACACAAATGTTCATAATGTTTGGCCATATGTTCAACTTAGCATTTAAACTTTTTTGGATCCAATGTTATCCCTAACAATGGGCAAACGAACGTCTAACACTATTGACGGGCTTCAAATATGCCTTTACATATGTCGCCATGACTGAGTGACACATCAATGGCGTTAGATGCCCATTTCCCATATATTCACTCCGTTTAACGATACGGGGCATTTTAAGCTACGGAACAAAAATTAGGATTAGCATTGAACATAAACAAAAAGTTTAAGCGCCAAATTAGTCTTATGAACAAACATTATGGACATTTGTATACCTTATCATCTCTTATTAGTAATAATTAGTGTTTATTGTCATTAAATTAATTACTATTCATTTCATTAATCTTAAACAATAAATTTATTTATCAAACATCTATACTTCAAAATATTTTACATGCCTAAAAATATTTGCTATAAAAAATAAGCTATGACTATGAGTCATCATTATTAAATATATTCTAATTAGAAATGGATATATAAACCCCAAATTTTAAGGCTTGGGATTCCTTCCTTTGTGGGAGGCAATCCCACATTGGAAGTAGACAAGGGAGAGAGGTCTCCCTTTTCCTATAAAGGGGCCTCTCATGGATGAGGAGGAGAAAAAAGGGAAACCATGGGCTTGCTCCACCAAAAAAAGTGTGAGACCCTAATGGTCCTTAATTAAATTTTTTTTTTTTTGAATAATAAATTAAGGCAAGGGCTTATATAATTTAGGTCATATTAGTTCCTTAAGTTTTTTTTTTTAAAGAGACTATGTGTATTCCCTCACATTGAGTGGGAGGTCCTAGTTGGTCTCAAAGTTTAAAATTTTGAATTAAAATAAGATTGCCTAGGGGGGAAATCTTGGCTCGGGGGCAATTTTGAGAGACGATCCCGGCTTTGGAAGCAATTTCAGCAAGAGGTGATTCGATCCGGGGAGCTACCCGTCTACTAGGGTTTTTCTTTTTTTACTTTCTTTTTATTCTTCTTTTATATAGTTATTTTTTTAATTATTTGTCTTGTATATATTTTATATTAGTCATTTAATTTATAGTCTTATTATTTTATTTTCCTTGTAAGTATATTGTACTTTTGTTTATTAAAAATTAAATTGGTTGTTGATTTATATATATATATATATATATATATAAATTCAATTTATTTTCATAACTATGAACTATCACCCACCCTTAATTTAATAAAATCCCAATTAAAAAAAAAATATTCAAGTTACATATTTTCATTTCTCAATTTTTAAGTATCAAAATTTCAAAATTCAAATTCCAAATTTCTCATTTTCTAAAATTCAAATTTTCAATTTTAAAATTCAAGTCCTCCAAATCTCAAATTTCAAATTTTCAAGTGTCATAATTTCAAAACTTAAATTCCACAATTTCCAATTTCCAATTTTTAAAGTTTATAATTTCAAATTTCCAAAATTCATAATTTCAAAATTCAAGCGATCAATTTCAAATTTTCAAATCTCCAATTCAAAATTCGGTTGTCCCAGTCTTAAATTTTGAAAATTCCTAATTTCTAAAAATCCCAAAAAAATCAAATTTCAATTTATATTTAAACTTCCCAATTTTCAAAACTTCAATTCCAAACCGGTCTTCAAAAATTTCAAACACACGGTTAATTCTACAATTCCAATAAAATGGAATCTTTAGGAGTTAATTTGTGTAACATATAAATGGGCTTGGGTGGGGCCCGACATTCCATGTATCATTTTAATAAATAATTTGACATATGATTTATAACCAATTTCTAATTGAATGTGAATAGTTTGTATTTTGTTATTGCTTTAACATTGTTTCCCAATTGATAGCACTTCTAACATGCCATCCAGGTACACATTTTTCTCATCTGACTTTGCTTGATTATTTATTTATATATGTCTTGCATGCTTTTGTATTGTTATTGCTTATCTTCGGTATTCATTAGTTGATTAGTCAAAAGCCATATTTTCTTTAGTTTGTTTAGTAGGGCAGACTTTGGAGCCTTAGAGGATATTACGCTTCCATCATACCTTCTCGATAAGTAACGACTTGGACCTGGGCTCGGTTTTCCGGGACCTAGACTGGTTTTCCCAGACCTACCTTTTCTTATCAGGAGTCACATTTAGGGTTTTTCTTTCTTATTTTGTTTTCCCTTTTAAAATAAAAACAAAAATAAGTGGTGACTCCAAACCGTTTTCTAAAAATGGTTTTTTTTTAAATAAAAAACGAATCTCGCCTTTTAGTGGGAAACGCATAATAGCCAAAAATACAGGGTCCACAAAATGGCGACTCCGTTAGGGACAGTGAGGGTCAAGCTTGAATACAAATTAGGGAAAATGTGGAGTTTGATTGGTTGATTGATGAACTCTTCTTTTGTGCTTTATTGTGCCGCACATTGAGAATTTTGACTAGCTGATTGTATCTTTCATATGTCTAATTGTTGTATCATTAGTATTGGTTGGTTGACTTCATCGGTCGATTCTTCTGTTCATCTTGTTATGTCACTTGTTTCTCATTGTTTGTTATATACACATCATGTTCATCTTATACTCTTACTTAGATTATGTGTAGATATGGATGATATACGCATGCTTTGCATGGTGTTTTGTTGCATGACTACCTTTATCTGTATGATTGCTTGTCGCATGTCTATGTAGAATTGCACATACTTATCCCTTATCTCCAAACCTCTAGTCTCGGTCGACTTTGTGTCTCTTGGTTTTGTGTTTTCAGTTAGAGACTTGTTGCTCCTTGCTTGCTTTTCGACCGAGCTAGTGACTAGGAGTAAGGTCTAGTGATGGGCTATATCCATGTTTGTGAGCATTTTAAGTGGTAGACATATTGATGTTAAGTCCGATCTTCGAAGACTTGTATAGCCCAGAGCTAGATTTTAGGATACTTTTGTGACCGGTGTGCCTTTTCTGGTTTAGACGTCATTTAGGTTTTTCGGATGCACCCACACATACACTGTACACTTAGTTTATTCCTGAGCATTGAGAGTTGTGAGAGCCTTTACCATAGGCTACCCCCTGGGATGTCGAGGAAGTGCACGTGTGGAGTTGATGACCACCTTGCATGGAAGCCCCCCGTCTCTTCGGAGACGTGTAGGAGGTTGTGTACAACTGAAGGGTATAATCGCTCCTGCTAGGGACCCCTTTAAAAGACTACCTACCCTTGTCTTTTTAGAGCCACCATTGACCTTCTAGGTTGAGTTTAGATCCTATTGATTAGGACTCTATCCTACACGTGGGTGCATCTATGAGCCTTCAGGGCCGGTTTTGTCATGATATGGATCCAGATTCCTCTATTTTGGTTTCCTCTCTAGGGTATATAGAGATTGATTACAGTATTAAGCTTCAATGGGGCAATTTTGTGCATAGTGATGGATTTCTTATTTCAGTTTCATTATAGCAGCGTTCTTTTTGGTTCGACATGGGCTCCACTTTATTTGTTTCAGTTACACTTTCAGGATTCACTAACATAGACTAGGACCATCTTCGTGGGTTAGAGTTGAGGGTAGATTAGTACGTGCATCGGATCGGGATGAATGTGGATCCGCATGCGTGGTTATTGAAGCTGATTCTTCTTGCATTTGTCATTTGCGCTCGAGGTCTGATTACATAGCTCGGTCGGAGGATTGAAAGCGGGCCCCGCGACACCAGCCGCGGAATGGTCGGTTTGACATGGGGGCACCACCTCCACCTCCACCTCCATCGATGGCTCAGGTGGCACCGCCGCTTATCCCTCAAGGCACTCCTATTGTCATCCAGAGGTCTACAGAGGTGATCCAACCACATGCAACTATTCTAGATTTGGACTATCGGTGTATTGATGTAGCATCTGAGAGAGTAGAAGATGTAGATAGTTGAGAGTTGCAGAGGGTATGGATGTGTGGGATGGATTTGATAGTGCACCTGTGACCCCATTACCACCTAAATTTCGGATGCCTGACATGGAGCGGTATACAGGCAGAGGATGTCCACGTACTCATTTGAGGATATATAGTCAGTTGATGAGGGGCATGGGTTTAGATGAGGCTCAGTTGATCATGTTGTTACGCTGTCGCGACGGTGTAGCCTGGTTGGTTGCCACCTTGGATGCGCTACAGCGCAAGCGAGCTTAGGATCTTGCCCGTGAGTTTGTCGACGGTTCTCTTTGACAATGTCGTAGATGTCACTAGGGAGAGCTTGAGGCTATGAGGCGGGGAGCTCCTTGGGGCTTCTTTACATTATTCATCTCCCGTTAGAGGGAGAAGGTTATTCAGATGATTGATCGTCCATCAGAGAGAGAGCAGATTAGCATGATCATGAGGAGTTTACAGCCCAGTTACGCTAGACATCTTATGGGCGTACCGATTATGGATTACAGAGCTTTGATAGAGGCATTGTATGGTATCGAGGATGGTATGGTGCGCGGTTTATGGTCATATTCTTCCTCTTCTGATAGTAAGGGGAAGAAGCCATCTGGATCATATAGACCGAGAGGAGGTAGAACCATCGGAGTTCCTTTAAACATAGGGCACCCGAGGCCTCGATGCGCATCTATCACGACGTATAAGACTTCCCTCGCCCGAGTTCGGTTCGTATAGACCTTCCATACCACCTCAACCGCTTAGGCTCCCAGCTCCATACACTCCACCACACCCAATTTACACTGCACAGGTTGTGGAGAGGCCACCTATTGCTCATATTAGACCCCGAGCGCCCACAGTTCCTACACAGCAGCCTAGACAGTTCAGACACTTTACGCCACTAGGCATGCCTTTGGATGAGGTCTTACAGACATTAACGACTGCTAGATTGCTTAGTCCATTAGCACCGAGGCCATTACCGCAAGTTGTTCACCCTCATTTTTGGATGGACCTACATTGTGCTTATCATCAGGGCCCTGTGCATACTAAAAATCAGTGCTCTACTTTGAGACACGCTATTTAGGACTTGATTGACCAAGGTATTGTGCAGTTGGGACAACCTAGCATCAATTCTAACCCCCTTCCGACTTACTCTACACATGCGGTTCCTCCTCCAGCGGGAGGTATTCATTCCATTGATTTTGTTGAGTCCGAGGATCGCATTCATATGTTGTCATGGGATGATCAGAAGTCGGAGCCCATAGAATTTGATGATGGTTATGGCGATGATGGGGTTCATGAGGTGTTTCGAGACGGTAGTTCACTGCATCGTTTGATGTGGAGCATTACCCGGCTTGGATCCCCACAGGGCCCGATGACTTTGCCTTGTTAGTGTTCAAACTCCTTTTATTTTGACTCCACAGGAGAATTGATACACGAGAGATCGATATGTTATCGGAGGAGGTAGAATTACAATTGACTTGGCTGACCCCTCAGTTTACGTCTCGGCCCGTAGATCGATACTACTAGAGACGAGACAACGAGAGAGAATGATGAGATCATCAAGCAGCTACAAAGTACACATGCTCGTATCTCTATTTGGAGTTTGTTAGCTTCCTCTACCACCCATAGAGAGACTTTGATTAGGGCTTTGAGCCTGATTCGAGTTAACAAGACCACATCTCCAAAGGGCCTGATACATATGCTCACAGTTGGTTGAGCCAGTTGCATTGTTTTCTTTGAGGATGACCTACCTCCGGAGGGTTCAGACCACAGTCGACCTTTGCATATACCAGTTGGCTGTTTAGGTCGTCGTGTTCCATCTGTCCTCTTAAACCCGATGGATCGACCACTAAATGTATGTCCATGCCCTTGCAATTGCTCTAGGATATGGGCCTACAGATTTTGAGCCATCTACACAAGCAGGTGAGAGCTTATGTGAGTGCTCGTGGGAGGTGGTGCACCTTGACTCGGTGATAATGATTAGACCAGTCGTTTTTCGAGTTCATTTGGGTTGCGAAAGTCGTGTATCCTTTAATCTACTCTTAGGCCGCCCATGGATCCATAGTGTTGGCGCTATCCCATCTTCCCTTCATTTGAAGGTGAAGTTCATTCATGATGGTCAAGTGATCACTATTTCATCTACGGAGGCACATTTGACTTCGGCCGGTGTGGAGATTAGCCATGGGGTGATGATTTGCTTATGGCCAAGTTCACTTTTGATGAGATATAGGCCAGTGGAGCGGGGGATTTTGTCGGTCGATTATGTCATTTGATCAGCATAGTAGCATGGTCGTTTTGGACATGATGAGGAGCATGTCGTAAATGCTGGTTTGGGTTTAGGGCGTCGTCAGCATAGTCGTAGCGAATTTATATGATTTTAGGACACGACCCGCCCTTTTTGGGTTTGGGATTTGTGCCGTAAAAGCCCGATTTTCACCAATGCATGCGCAATTTGTCTTGGGAGGGTCGAGATCTTGACTTCATCACATTATTTGGCCATCCTCTTCATCGCTACGGTTTGAGGTTGATGACTATTTTGTGAGGGCTTGATTGCCGTGTGCATCAGATGGATCGATTTATGAACTCTTGATATCCGACATGTTGAGTTGCATCGGCTTTTTCAACCCGGTTGTGTGGTGGGGCTCATTCTACCACCTTGATCGCTCCTCCTTTCCCTTGGGCGATTACGAATTATTGCTCACTATGTTCTTTCACGATGAATGGCGATTATGGAAATTATTGATGGGGTTGTAATAGATGCGACGATTATGATGAGGAGCTACTCGGGATGGTTATTAGTCGGCCGAGGCCCGGATTACGCACTTAGTTATTTCATAGACTTGCTGAGAGATGATAGTTCTCCTCTTGCTCCAGATGATGATGCGATTACGGGTGATGTTATTGTTGATATTACATCTCCTGATATTCTAGGACATGTTGTGGGAGAGTCCGATGCTGTGGACCCACCACTTTCTTTTGATGTTTTGTCGGGATTTATCTCACGTTCCAATGATGTACTTGCCTTTTAATCTATGGATTTGAGCATTTTTTAGTATTCACCTGTCTCTTTTATTGATAATATTGATGCATATGCACCTCATTCACCCACATCACAGATTCATGATATTGATGATGAGCCTTTGCAGCCTAATTTTGATGATAGCTACCGGTCTTACTCCGATCATAGCTTTACTGATGAGCGAGTTTCACCTCCTTTTGATGACCTTGAGACGAGTTGACCTTGGCTCTGACGGTTGACCTAGAGAGATGAGGATCGGTACCACTTTGTCTGCAGATGAGAGGGATAGTTTGCTCAGGTTACTCATATCATACTTGGATGTTTTTGCATGGTCATATGAGGACATGCCAGGCCTCGACCCTTCTATAGTTCAACATCATCTACCACTTGTGCCACATATTTAGGCGGGTTAGAAAAAGTGAGCGATTACACGCCGATGGGTTTACATGTGAAGGAGGAGATTCAAAGCAACAGGTATTTGCCTTCATATCGATTGGATTCGGTACCCCCAGTGGGTAGCTAATGTCGTCCTTTGTTCCCAAAAAGGACGGCAAGGTTAGAGTTGTGTGGACTTTAGAAATCTTAACAAGGCCTTGAGGATGATTCACTCTCCCACGTATTGACATGTTGGCTGATAGTACTGCAGGGCATGCGATGCTGTCTTTTATGGATGGATTCTCTGGTTATAATCAGGTTATGATATCTCCCGAGGATAGGGAGAAGACATCTTTCATCTCTGAGTGGGGCACCTACTATTGTAGAGTCATGCCATTTGGGAATTTTGAAGAGGAATCCACGGAGTGCTACCTATCAGAGAGCAGCTACTACATTGTTTCATGACATGATGCACAAGGATGTTGAGGTCTATGTGGATGATATGATTGTGAAGTCTCGTGACAGGGCAGATCATTGGGCAGCTCTAGAGCGCTTTTTCCAGAGGATCAGATGCTTTAGATTGAGACTAAATCCCAAGAAGTGCACTTTTGGAGTGACTTCTAGGAAGCTCTTGGGCTACATGATTAGTAAGAGACGTATTGAGGCAGATCCTGATAAGATCATAGCTATCCTTGACATGTCTCCACCACAGACAGAGACTGAGATCCGGGGTTTCTTGGGTAGGTTGCAATATATTAGAAAGTTTATTGTTAGATTGACAGATACTTGTGAGCCTATCTTCCGACGTCTGAGGAAGAAACAGCCTAAGGTTTTGGATGATCAGTGCCAGCAGGTGTTTGAGCGGATTAGATAGTATTTGCTTTCCCCTCCTGTTTTGGCACCTCCATGCACAGGCGACCTCTCTTATTATATTTGTCGGTTCGGATGTAAGCTTTAGGGTGCATGCTAGCCCGGTGATGATTAAGCGGCGAGCTATCTATTATCACGAGTAAGAGGATGTTAGAGTATGAGGCGAGGTACATTATGATTGGCGCTTAACTTGCTTTGGTTTTAGGCCACTTTCGGAGATTGAGACATTATGGCCAGTATTAGGTGCGACTTGTTTCTCGTTTAGATCCTTTGAGATGTCGCAGCCAGACCGGTTTTGATGAGTAGACTTATGAGATGGCTTGTACTTTTGTGAGTTTGATGTCGGTATGTCACTCAAAGTCTATAAAGGGAGTGTGTTGCGAGATCACTTAGCCTCGCTTCAGGTTTACTAACTTAGTAGAGTGATTGATGATGATTTTCCGAATGAGAAGATCACGGAGGGTGACTAGTTTATCACGGTTTGCTTTGTACCCTTTGATTGTGATGCCCTAAAACCCAGGGGTCCATTGATTTCCCGTCAACCTGCGGAAATTCAATACATCTCGGATCATGAGACGCATACATGAGTAAAAATGCCTCTTGGGCTCATAAAACAATACTCATAAAATATAATTATCACAACTATTCTCCAATTATCTCCCAATAATTTAATAGTTGATTAGACTTTTATACAAACATATATTAAAATCTCTTATTCAATATGTTATGTCAAGCCTCAAACCTAAGCCAGAAGCTTCTTAATCGATCTCTAATTGAGTTGTCTTCTCGGCTCCGCATGCACAGAAAAATATAATCCTCGGCCCGGGGTGAGCTAATGCTCATTAGTGGAATCACCTAAATGGGTTACTCTCCACCTAAGTGCATATCTGTCTCCAAAGTAAACACACACTCAAGTAAATACATGTTCCACTTGAATGTCTACATGATCACCCATGTCACGAGTCCTCACCGATTCACTCCCACACTTGCACTGCAGCCATGTATGAAAATAATCATTTCAAAACAAAACTTGTTATTCTTGAAAATATACTCTTAGGAAACGTGTCGGTAAAAATATGGGACTACCCTCAGGCGGAATTGGTTGGTGAGCTTTAGAAGATCATGAGTCCTCGTTCGAAGTGATGTTGGCCTCTCCCAACCCAATTCTCCGGAAAATCATCATGTGAAATTCCTTTCACAACCATGTCCGTTTTTACAAAAATCCGTGTCATGCACTCACACCTAACTTCTAGGTTACCCAGTGCATATGAAAATGCATTATGCCATTTTCAAAATCATTTATACAATATGTCAATATGCATATTTTTCAATCAACTACAATTACACACATGTAATTCAACACATCAATCATCACCCAATTTAGCTCACTTGAGCAAATCATAATCTCATCTCCAATGGCTTACAAACACAATTTAATTCCATATAATTGTGTCATTGTGTTAACACATTAAATCATGTCTTAACCTATCTATTTCCACACATACCAAGCCATTCACATCCACAATTCCAATGCCAAAACACATGGACATTTATGGTCCATTTCACACAAAAGCTGGAATTTGTTTTACGGTCCCAAAGCAAGCAAAGTGGGGTGTCACGGGCGGCCCATTCCTCCTACATCGGTTCCTCTTGGTGGAGCAGGAATTCCATCTTCTTCCAGGAGTCTCCATACTTACCAACATACAATTTAATTCATAAATTATCACTAAACACCCAAACAGTCCACACTAAGCGCTGCAATTTGCCTGAATGGGTCTCATAAATTCCAACACTTCGGTTCCAAGATTTGGAACCGATCAACTTCGACCACTCACGGCCTCGGTAACTCAAACATCACAAAACACTTAAATAATAAAGTGTAAAACAAGTAGGATCAAAGCTGCCTTGTAGGTTTGTCGAAAACTCCCTGAAAGCAGTTGCCTCTGTTGTCTCTGCTCTCCGAGTAGAACAACTCTCACCTTCTTGTCTCGAAGAGATCGACGGTCGGATCTCCACGATTCGAGAGAAGGAAGAGACTCTACAGAAAATGAGATCCAAGACCTCTGTGCTACTCTTTTCTTCTCACGTTTCTTTGGCTTTTGTTTTATTCCTTCCCTTTTGTTTTTCTTTCTTTTTCTCATTCCTGCTTCTCATTTCTCTTTCCCACATTTCTCTACATTTCTCCCCATTTTCTCCTCCTCTTTGCCTTTCTCTCCTCCTTTTTGGAGCATTATCGTGAGACAAAAATACTACAGGGGAAATTTCTCCTCTCCTTCCTCAAACCAAATAGTGGCTTTCCTTTTCCGTCTTTTCTTTTATTTCATAACTCACTTTATGACGCCATTGCACTCAAGTGTTTCATTGTGACCATGGGATTCGCTTTTCCATACATGGCTAATTGTGAACCATTCCTTTTATCTTGATGTCGTTCTCTTGAGTCTTAAATGTGGCATCTCCTAAACACTGCCATGTCACCGACACCCTCTGCCTCGAAAAGCGTGAAATCCCGACCACGAATCAGCGAAATTGACGTGATTGCTTAAATTTTGCGAGGCGATTTCAACGGAGAAGTCCGTTTCGTCATCCGAGATCTAGAAAAATTCCCAGGTTTTACGAAGTACGATTTTGCCCTTTTTGAGAAAATTAGGATTTTCTGGGGTTTCATATTCTCCTCATAAAAAATTTACGTCCGAAATTCACTTTACTCCCATCGATAATAACATGACATATACCTAACTCCAAGACCGTGTCAGGAGTATGATGGCCGACTAGGTCCTATTCTCTGACAACAGATGGTGTCGCTCATACATGTCAGGTAGCCTTTAGCTGTAATATATCTACACTTTAAGGTCCACCAGCCATTGTACGCTCGATCTAGAAAAATTTAAAATCCTCATACATCCTAGGAAGAATTTTCTCTCTTATTCTGGTTTTCTAAAGGCCTCGACCTCTATGCCCAAACTTATCACCACAGATGCATTTATGAATGAACATGATGCATCGATTCAAGCCTTCTCCAGTCGACAGTGTTGAGAGTAGAAGCGTGCCCTACATATCCGGTGCTCTGTGCTCAGCACAGTACCATGGAGACCTCTGCCTCCTGGAACTGATCTCGCCTCCTTATGCTGAGTACATGTGGCAATGGTAACAAGTCATTTACTTTGCGACTGAACTCCTCAGCACACCAAATCCACAGCCAGGTGGAGCCTGCGACTGCGCCACACGACACGGCCTATGTGGCCCGCTGAGGAAGTACTAAGGTCTTTGGTGGCACCCTCATACTGTTTGTGACACTCCCAGGATGTCTGGAGTCCCTCCTAACCCAGTACTGGGGTATGGAGGAAACCAAGCGTAGTTGCTCTGTCTAACGACTAGCGGGCTGCCATAGTCCCAAACCTCTCCGGGATCCTGTCTGCGAGGCGATCCCTCTGTGTGTCAGGACTCTTGCGGTAGTAGCCTGCCTTGTTCCCATCTGGTGGCAGCCTAACTCGTCTCCATTTGAGTGATTGAGTTTGAGGGTGTCCCATGGCAGTGGGATTCTTGCCTCAAAGTGGGCAATCCTCTTCATATGCTTGGTGTGCTTAATAAAAACATATCATCGGCCACAGGCGTACGATCCACGAAACTGTGTAGACGAGAAGTCCTCTGCCTCTTTCGGATTGGAAGAAGATGGTTCTTCCTTCCTCTTAACGCGCAACCATTATATCCCATGTGCCTCGTATGTCATCCACTCCTCCTTCTACGCCTAATGGGAGAGATGATGAGCTTATCTGTTTGGAGAATTAGTTTGACCCTACTGGTTGACTCTGCCTGAAGCTTGTGCGATGCGGCCAATTTGCAGCCACCCTACGAGCCTCATGTTAACGAGACCAAAAGGCGTATACAAATTCTGGCCGTTATAACCAAGAACTGTGTCTAGTCTAAACCAATAAGGCATCATAAAACTGTTGACTAAACCAAAACATTTCCTAGAGTAAATCGACATTTTCAATATTGGTTTATTTAATATCTTCTGAAGTGCCTGGTAAACAGTAATAAATTGGATTTAAATCAGGGATATCAGATCCACGAAGTCCTCCCAAGGAATTCTAGATCAGCTACCCAACTACTCGACTCCATATACTATTTGAATTTATAAAATGACATTGTGTTCCGGCTTAAGAAGGCATAAATTATCTAGTATATAATAAAGACGAACAATCGAATAAAAGCGAATCTAAAGAATAATAGAATAACGAATAGTTAAGAAAATAAATGGGCGGTGTTATCGTTTAGAGTACATTAAGATTAATGCTATTGTGATATCAGTTTCTTTTGTTGTTAACTTTATTAATTTGCTTGTGTATTTAGGTTTAAAATGCAAATCAAGGTGTTTAGTAGTGCTGTTTGGATCTCTCCACACTCCACATTTCATTATCTAATTTTACTGATCTCTCGAATACGAATGAGATAACTACTTTTAACGAGGGACTTCCTAATTACGGGTATTTTTCTTTTGCAATACTTCATACCCATTTATGAATTTATCAACCTTAGCTCCCAATTATAGGTCAAGCAAGGATATACAGCTTCAGTTACTCTTCCTCAAAATTAGAATAGATCACCCTCTCCTTGTGATTAGATCTCGGCTAACAGGATTTAGCTTCACTATTCGAATTAAATTGAACTCTCTTGCATTTAAATTGATAACTCATTCAACTCATTCTTGATTTCAAGTGAGAAGAGGATTTATCAAATAAACACAAAGCTCATTAGATCTCTAATAAGCGAGTTAATATACCTTCAAGACCATGTTCATAACTCCGGGATTGTCATCTACGTGTCACTCGAGAGGATCTCCCTTGAAATCAAAGCAATGAAACAATTCTTAATACGGGTATAAGCGTGTTGAGATCAAAACATTAAACCCATAACCAGTAAATTCATAAACTGAAATTCGCAATTTGCTTTAGTACCTTCTGGGAAAGATAATTTAAGCAATAGCATTCACTTAATGGAAGTTGGGTTCTGATTCTTGAATTACACACTCTGACATTC
This sequence comes from Tetrastigma voinierianum, assembly GCA_016808115.1. NCBI lineage: Eukaryota > Viridiplantae > Streptophyta > Magnoliopsida > Vitales > Vitaceae > Tetrastigma > Tetrastigma voinierianum. The sequence continues at coordinate 401,252 of JAEQBH010000797.1, forward strand.
CTACGATCCATAAGAATAGCGCATCATGGCTTGGAGGCGAATTCAGTTATGCGAACTTCAAACATTCAGTGGTAATTTGAAAAGAATTAGATTACGCATTCAGCTTACGCTCAACGATAACATCCAGTTCAAGAAAATAAAACAAAAACTAAAACGATAAATCTAATCTCTAACTATCAACCTTGAAGAAAGAAAGAAAAGAAAACTAAAGAAAAAATAAGAAAATGAGCGCCCCATTTACCAGGACCTCTGCCGTGCATTATGCGTAAGCTCCCGTTATGAAATTTGGGTAGGCTAGCATTATTTATAGGGTTTCTCGGTTGGGCCACTAATCCCAATCCCGATCTTTGTGGATTTCAAGTGGGTAGCCGTGTTAATGTTAGTGTGACTTCAAATCCCTTGTCGCGACATCATCCATGTCGCGACGATCTCACGTCGCGGTATCGGCTTAAGTCTTCTGCGACCTTCAAGCGATGTCGCCGATGTAGCGACATCAATCTCTTATGTGACATCGCTACATAGACTGCGACTTCAGCGATGTCTTGCGATGTGCGACCTCGGTCACTTTTATCGCGACATCACTTTGCTACTAACTGCGGGCTTCAATAGGGTTCTCGGAATATGCGGCGACATCGATGTCTTTATCGCGACATCATTTCAATTCTTACGTAGCTTTGGCGAATGTTTCGCTGATGTGGAGCCTCCCGATCTCTTGTCGTGACAGCAGTTCATTTCTTTGCAGCTTTCATCTGATGGTTCCTGAAGTCGCGACATCAATCTCTTGTCGCGACATCGACTTAGTTCTCTGGAGGCTTCAACTGGTTTCTTTTGGTGTCGCGACAACAATCTCTTGTCGCGACATCAGCTTATGGATCTGCAGTCTTCACTTGACGGTTCCTGTTGTCGCGACATCAATCCCTTGTCGTGACATCAATTCATGCCCTTGCAGGTTTCAAGTGGTCGTTCGCGATGTGACTGGCGATCCACATGACAACAGCGAGTTACATCGACTTCATCTCACCAAGCATCATAGCTTCGAGGCGATTCTCTGTCGCGACCTCTATCAAATTTCTTCCATGTTTCACGATGTCGCGACAAAAGCGATCGTAGTGGATCTTCGCGACCCCTTCTCTTCAATCTTTTGTTATCGCTGACGACTTCTTTGTTTTATGGCTGCGTATCATTTATCGATGTCACGGCATCCGGATGTCGCGACGCATGAAGTCTTCTTCTTCTTCATTTCCTGGTTGCTTCTGGAGTTTTCTTTAACTCGGCCTGCCTTGTTCTTCAAGTAACCGTTCCGTGGGTTTCACTGTAACACCGACTGGATATGCATTTGATTCTTTGCCAAAGCTTCACGACATCAGGTTCCTTTATCTTTGTGCGCCTTTTCTGCTGCAACTTGCTCCAGCCAATTATCTCATTAACGCTCATCCACCTTCTGCTTCTTTTACGCAGCCTTCTTTTTCTTGGAATTCCACATACATTTAGCAGTTTAGTTAGTTATTCCATAATTACGCACATAAATCGGTCTTGTTTTAGATAAAAATATATAGAAAAATGGACTAAAAATAGATGACTTTGTAAGCTCATCAAACTCCCCCAAACTTAAATTTGCTTGTCCTCAAGCAAAAGAAAAAAGAATTATTTGTCACCAAACAAAATAAGAAAATTTTAGGACATTTTTAAGATTTGTTGAGTAGCATTCATTTTAATTGAAATACAAGGTATGCATTATTTTCTGTACATCTAGCTTCAAGTCCAATTCAAGGTTGGTTTCTACTATTTATAGTATACAAAACTAAACTGTTGAAATTGTTTCACAAACAACATAATCATTGGATCCTGTTGAAAAATAAATTGTTTTCTTTCTTAATCTTCATAATTATTCACTTAACTCCTTAGATTCGGCCACAGGTTTTTCGATTTATTGCTTTTTCAAATTCCATAAGCTTGTTATTCATATTGATCTCCACTAATGTAGGTAATTCCACCCTTCAAGATCAATCGAGGGTCTTTTGAACTGTAAGTTAGGCTTGGAGTAAGAGTAGGATAGATAGGAACTTTTAGTTTTAGATTACTGAACTTTTTCTCTCTTCTTTCTCCTCTGCCCTTTTTCCTTGGTTTCTTCAATAAACTCCCTTTGAACTTCATTTTGGGACACACCTCCTGGATTTCTTCTATTGAGCTTGTATGCTCCATTTTCATTTGTAATTTAACTGGGGGAATTTGCTTTGTTTGTCACCATTCAGGGATAGTGCAATGTTTTACCTTCTTAGGCTTTCTAACACCCTTAGCGAACTTTGGGTTAGTAACTCCCACACCAGATGGCATTAGGGTACTAGGTGTTGAAACACCCCTAAGAACTTAATAGTTCAAGAGAATTAGGCCACAAGGTAAAACTTATCCCTTTTTTTTTTTTTTTTTTGTATTTCTGTTTTTGACCCTTTTTCTTTCATTCCCCTTTTTCTATCTTTTCTCCTTGAGTTCTTAAAAAACAACCTCCCCCAAACTTGATTTCTTTCTTCCTCTTCCCGGTTCTTGAGTAATCACAGGGTTCTTTCTTGGAAGATTGATTGATTCTTTGGAAGGTTTGGGGGTTTAAATTGGCTGATCTTTAGAAATAAGGCTTGATTGGCTCAATTTCTGGAACTAAGGTATATGCTTTAGCATATAGGTAGGGATGGCTTGAATGGCTCAAACTTTCCAAGAATGGTATGCATCATTTCTTGTCAGCTGCATCACCTAGGATTTCGCCTCAATCAATAATCTAACAAGTTCTAGAATTTGGGTTAGCTACTGTTATTGACCATTAGGTTTTCCTTGCTGAATTTTTGTTGATGAGTAAGTTGACTCTTTGGTATCCAGGTTCCTTGACTCATTGTTCATATCACAATCTCAAAAATAAGTTTTGTTCCTTCAATTTCATTACTTTCCTCTATTCTGGACTCAACAGCTAAATTTAAGTCATTTTTGCACTTTGTGTTTCAATAAAATTGTATTCAGATGGCCCTTATTCTAGATTTCAGCTTATTTCTAATCTAACTGCTTCATTCAACGCAGCTCATGACATTTCAGCAGTTTTTCTTCTGGAACTAATTCCTACTTATATTTTCCCAACTATGCATCACAAAGCAACACAATATTGAACAAACAAATTCAAAATAGCACGCACACAACAATTCAATTCAAATTTCTTATTTTATTTCTGATTCAATTGCAGTTGGATCTGATTCAAATGGGAATAAGAGGGTAAAAGAAAGGTTAGGCGAGGAGAGGTCTATTTTTTCTTTTGAAATGGCAGGAACAAAGATGTTGGGGGGATCTAGGTCAGGAGTGTACCTAAATAATTTGAGATTTAGAATTTTTCAATTCTCTTCTTTCCTTTCTCTTCTTGGTTTCCCTCTCCATTTTGTTCTTCAATGAAAATCTCATTAGAGATCAACCTTTTGTTCAATCTGCCTCTTCCCAGACCATTCATTGTATTCTCCATTTCGGTCATGACCTCACAAAAATTTGGAGAAGATTATTAATCGGATCGGAATTTTCTAGCCATTCTTTGCCTATAGGATTCGGTATCCTTTGCTTCTTGTCTCTATCATCCGAGTTTATTTTCAAAATCCTTGTAGAGACTTGTATAGGAACTTGAAAGCCCATGATTTGCTCTCAAATTTAGCTTCTTGCTCTGTATCTCTTTTCTTTATCAATGTTAGGAGTTGAGAATCACGCTTTCAGGCGAGTTGTTATAAAAAAGCTTCATGACTTAGTTTGAGTTTACGCCCAGCAGTTGCAGTCTCTTTCCTTCATTTCTTTCTTAAATTCTTCCACTTGCTGCTTCAAAATTTTCTCATCTGTTCCTCTCTTACATTCGGCTCTACCCCCTTTCTTTGTTCTCTTCTTTGTAGCTCGATCTCATGTGCTCCTTTTCCTTCCTATTTAGCTCTTCCTCCCTTCTTTGGTCTCTTCTTTTCAATTCTTTCATAAATTCCTTCTCTAAATTCTGCTTTAGGTTCCACTCTTTGTTTTTCCATCATTCTCTTTTGCATGGCATTGAGGCTTCAGTATCGAGCGTTACTCTTGTGCTCCCGCAGGCTTTCTCCATGTTGGAAATTTACGTACGCACGGAGGAGAGCGGCTGGGGATGGAGTCTATTGAGCGCCTTCATCACGCCCTTCATTGTGCTGCAAAATGAAATCATTGTTGTCGGTGAGTTTTACGGTTTGCTCTGTCCTTGATCCGACAACCCTGCGGAGTCTCCTTTTCTGGTCTTTCGGCTTGGAGCTTCATCTCTTTCTCTACGGCGCAGCTTTTCTTGGTTTCTTGGTCCTTTGCTAACTCATGTCAGAAGGGTGGTGAAGCTCTGGTACTTCTTCTTCGGTCCCATATTCCTTTCACCCGACCTTCAAACATAGAGCATTGATTGTTCTTTGGGTGAGGAATAAAACTCTCTTTTGTTCCTTCGTGATACCTAGCGATGGGAATTCTCAATGACAACTCCTATATTGATCTTGTATCCTTTTAGGATGGCATGCAACAACCTGACTTCTTGTTCTCTCACTTTGTGCACACATGTTTTATTTGGAACCAAAACAAAAGCCGGAGAGTAAACCATACCCTTTGCTTCCTCGATTGAGCCCTCCCACAATTCCTTGTTCTTGGCCTTCTTCTTCTTGGTTTAGCTGCACCTTACCATTAGTGAGCTTCTTGGCAATCTTTCAAAATCTGGTTTTTCCAAAAGTTTCTTAAATTTGGAACCATGCTTGTGCACTGCCATGCCATAGGCCTCGTTGATGGCCTTAGCTTCATATGAAACCCAGACTCCTCTAACGAAAACAGCTCCATCCTTCCTTCCTACAAAATTTGAATAAAATTCTCTTACCAGTGTTGTATACCACGATTTTGGTGTGCGCGAGACTCTCCCACCCTCTGCGCTCACATCATCTCCGCCCAGAGAAAATGCTTGAGTTTTTGAATCTCCTCTGCGACAAACCCACTTGTTAGCATAATATTTTCCTTTGGGAGATGCAGCAGTCGACCACGAAATCTTCTACTTCTTCTTCTTCTCTCATCTTTCCCTTTCCCTTTTTTGCTCTTTCTTGAGAAGTTCTTACGGAGCTTCGGGTGTTTGATGGCACCTCTCACCTTGTTCTTCTGTGAGGAATCTCATCTAGCGTTCTTCTTGGCGAGTTTCTTATGTACGGTTATTCATGTTTCCCTCGTAATCTAAATGCAGGTTAGGGACTAGGTGGGAATTTCAGCCATTGGAAGCGGGAGAAAAGCTTTTGAAGGTTTGGGGCATTTAGGGTTTCGGGGTTGAGAGATTCGAAAGAGGAAAGAAGATTGAATAATATGTGGTTTAGGAGTGAATGAAAGTTTCCAAACACAGGTTGCAATTCAATCAATGTTTGTGGGATAATTATTGCTTCATTAAAAACACGTCGCGACTTCAATTTTGCGTCTTTTATTTGAGATCATTGAATTTAGGGCTTTTAAGAGTGATGAAGGTGGCTTTGTCCCTCTTTATGTCGCGACATACTAAGTTTAATCAGCGACATAACTTCATTTCTAGAATTGTTTGATTTTCATGTTGCGACATCTATTTTTTTCATTTTGAAACTTAATTCTCTGTCGCGACTTCACAGTGGTGTCGCGACATATACCTTCTTCCTTCAATACTCACCAGTTGCCCTTTCAAAACAGGTCACGACATCAATGTTTTGTCGCGACATCACTTATGTCAGTAACAACTACATCGCCCTAAGTATAACTTCGATGATCTCAAGAACCTTTTTCTCTTTTTGTTCCTAACTACTTTTAGACATTACTTACATCTCAAGCAAAGGTTAATAAACGATTCAAGAGTATGTCTCTCGAGAATTGGGTTAGGGATAAAGTTACTCCCCTTTTTCTCATGTTGTGACTTCTCTACAAGTTGCTGGAATTGTTCCTGTGATTGCCTTGCCATTCATGTCTTTGAACCTTGCGGAAACTCTTGCAATATTCAAATCTAATTAAGCTACAATTTATTTCTAAAAAATTAAATCTATCCTTATAAAACAAAATCTGACCTAATTTAAGCAACTAAAAAAGAAAAATATTTCAAAACTTAAAACCAGAAATTAAATCCTTATGGTTGCTTGCTCCATTATTTTCAGTTTTTGAGTCTTAAACCCCAGACTTCTTTGTTGTGGTACTTCTTCTTTTCCCTCAGAGGCAGTTGGAGTTCTTCATTTTCCTCTTCCTGTTTAGATAATGCTTTAACCTCGTCCGTGACCTTGAATTCTTCGCGATCTCGATCCTCGGTGTCTGCTCAAATGTAGTACTTGATACTCCTGTGTATGGCCCGCTCCAGTTGGATTTTAATTTCCACGGAAACAATTTCGAGTCTAGAATTCAGCAGTGAGAACCTATTCCTTTCTCTGAACTCTTTTCTCAAAATTCTGCGATCATGCCATTTCTTTTGTCTTGTCTTTGTATATTCCTAGCATTATCATGAAGCTGTTTTCTCGATTCTTCGGTCGACGGAGTTGGAGCAATCTTTCTATTCCTTTGCGACCTTAAAATCGAAGTTTAACTTCTTGATGGCCCACATTGCCTTGTATTAATTCAAGAGGTAGATGACATGGTTTACCAAAAACAGCTGCGTATGGGGACATTCCAATGGGGTTTTGTCTGCGGTCACATGAAGCCCCCAGTGCATCGTCGAGTTTGGAAGACCAATCCTTCACAGCGACTCCACCGGTCTTTTCAAGTATTCTTTTGATCTCCTGTTGGAAATTTACCTTGTCCATTAGTGCGGGGATGATAAAGCTCAAACTCATTACATGCTTGATCCCATGCACACTCATGAGTTTTGCAAATATTTGTTTGCAAAGTGGGTTCCCATCACTAATGATAGTTAAGGTGTTCGAATGCACTTTCAAAAATATTCTTTGCAAGAAACTCACAAGCGCGTAGCATCATTCCTTGGACAAGCCCTTTGCTTCCGCACCCATTTGGACACGTAATCTTGCTAGCCGGTATGTATAGGTTTCCAAATGATGAGGTGGGGAAGGTCCCATAAAATCTATTCCCCATACATCAATTTGTATCACCATAATACCTTTGAGGCATTTCATTCACACTCTCTTGATATTTCCAATCTTTTGGCATCTATCACACAATTTAACCCACTCGGCCTAAAATTTACGAAGATAGTAGGCCAATAAATCTGATTGGAGTATCTTGCGGGCTATTCTTTCTCCCGGAAAAATGTCATCCCCCATATGGTGATGCATGGCATTCATTATAATGTTGCCTTGTTCACTTTAAGCATCTTCTTATTATCATGTCAGCACCTCTCTTGAATAATAGTGGGTCATCCCAAATATAATACTGTGTCGAGTTACGAGTTTCCTCTTACGTTGGTATTGAATTCTGAAGGCATTACTCCTGAAGCGGATAATTCACAATATCGGTATACCGGGGAGTTCGGAAGGAAACCTTAAACAATTATCATCTGGGAAGTTCTACATTAACATCACATTTTCCTCTTCATCACTTGCTTCTTTCTCTTGATGAAGTGATCGGCTATCACATTGTCACATCCTTTATCCTTGATTTCCAAATCAAATCTCTGCCAGCCATTAACACCCGCTTATCAATCTTGACTTAGCTTCCTTTTTGACATCAAGTATTTGATTCTTTGCATGATCTGATGTGAATTACCATGAATCCTAAAATGCTTTGCCTAAATTTTTCACAAGCAAATACTATGGCTAGCATCTCCTTTTCGGTTGTTGAGTAGATTTCTCTTATTGCTTCATTGAAGGTCTTACTAGCATAGTATATGGCCACAGATACTTTCTCTTTCTTTGCCCAACCACGACTCCCATGGCAAAATCAACTGGCATACACATTATTTCAAATCACGATTCCGTGCAGTGCAGCCATTATAGGTGCTTGTACCAATCGATCTTGATTTCTTCAAAAGCATCCTTGCGAGAGTCATCGAAATTGAACCTTGTATCTTTTCCGATGTCATAGTGGTGGTATTTTGAAAAGTCTTTAATGAATCTCTGTAAAACCAGCATGCCCCAGCTTCTTACTCCTTTTTGCGTGGTAGGTGGTCGCAGAGTCTTGATAATGGATACCTTGGAATTTGATCGACTTCTAGTCGATCTTATAAATTTTATGCCCCGAAACGATACCTTCTGTCACCGTAAAATGGCATTTTTCCCAATTGAGTGCTGTTTGTCTTGGCATCTTTGAAGTCTTGTTTTCAGTTATTTTAAACATTGATCAAAAATTTGGATCCATACACGATAAATCATCCATGAAAATTTCCATCATAACTTCCAACGAATCGAGAATATAGACATCATACACCTACGGAATGTAGTTTGAGCATTACATAGCCCAAATATCCTTCTAAGGCAAAGGTGCCATATGGGGCATGTGAATGTATGGTCTTCTCTTGATCCTCGGGTGCAATAGCAATCTGATTATATCACGAGTACCCATCCGGAAAACAAAAGTAAGGGTGTCTGCTAACGTCCAACGTCCCGGTGTGAGGGCAAAGGGAAATGATCTTTTACGGTGGGCGTGTTCGACTCACGTAATCAATGCATACCCTCCATCACATCCGCGCTGTTCTTGTTGGAATCAATTCATTTTCTCATTACGGATCTGATAAACCCCCACTTTCTATGGAACCACATGGGTAGGCTCACGAAGGCCCATCTGAAATATAAATAAAACCGACGTGACAATTTGAGTACCTCCTTCCCGACTACTTTCTTCATCCTTTGGATTCGGTCTCCTTTGGTGTTCCACGGATGGTTTGAAGTCTCTTCTAGCGGAGATCTTATGCGTGCGAGTGATGGGTGATACCCTTGACTCTTGATGGACCCGAGCTGGCGATTCCTTATGCTTCCTTAATATTTTGGCAATCTTTGTTATAAATCATCTTTGAGTCTGATTTGAAATGATCCTTTGGGTTTTTCTTTGGTAATTCTAAGTAAGCATACTTTACAAATGACATGGCAACTCTTTCAAAACTAGCCCATGCACTTGCTTTGGTTTCTTGATGAATTTCCTCTTTTCAATATTTTATGCTCGTTTAATTTTGCTTCAAGCTCAACCACCGATTTCTATAGAATGAAAGCATTGTATGGAAATTCAGAATAGACATCTTCATTATCTTTGAATTCATCTCTTTTTCATTGATAAAAAGCCCAGGAGTGTTACAATCATTGTTAACACTTGAGTTAGGTATAGACAAAATCAACTCGTTGCAACTCCTTTTCTTTGTCCATATTTTTCATACTTTTTGTCGGTTAAAAGCATTGCTTCTTCTCGACCCTGGTAGAACTCCTTTTGCATGTCAATCAGGCGACTCGGTGGCCCAGGAATGGTCTTCCCAATAGCGAGGGTACTTGTGAATCTTCTTCCATGTCGAATGATGAAGTCCCCGGGAAAACAAACTTCCCAACGATGGCTTGGTGCCTTTTGTGACTCCTTGGCGAGGTTTTTACCATCCCGATCATCTTGCCATTTCAAGAGTAACGATTGTGGGAGTAAGCTCTGAGCTTAGTTTCTTGGCAGCGAAGAGGCATCAAATTGATACTAGCTCGGTCGCGGGAGGCGCTCACGGAATTCAATTCCTCGACAATACAAGGAATCGAAGCTCACACCCAGGTCTTTCGTCTTTCTTGGTAGTTCTTTTACGATTCTGCTTCTACAGAGTGGCGATAAGATTCACTATTCCTTCCTCTACTATTTTCTTTTCTTGCTTTCGATTATGTCCTTGAAATTTTGCATAGAGTGGCATTTGATTTACACTTCGATAAAGGCATCGCGATCTCGGCTCTGGAAGTTTTCAAGAACCTTGCAAAGCTTGCTCCTCCATCCTTGACTTCACAGTCTTTGTGGAAATGGGGTGCAATGGCACTGATCCTTGGATGTTCTTCCTTTCTACTCTTTCTTTTTCATTCTCGATTACCTTTTCCCTTTACACGGGCTTTCTTCTTCTTTCTTTACTTTGTCATTTTCTCTTTCGTCTTTTCTAACTCCTTCCCAGCTCTAAGATGCCTGGCCATGTCTGATCTTTTAGGTTCTTCCTTGTGTCACTTGGGAAGGCATCTTTCCTGCAGCTTTGTAGGGTTAGGGCCGGTTGCCCTACTTGTCTCGGGTTCTTGAGGATGCATTGGTGGTGAAAAATTTGAAATTGGTAGCGATTCACTTCAAACTCTGCAAATTTTGTTCATGGAATAAATGACTTCTTATTATCCCCCATGAGCTGCGGCATCTGTTCTTCAAAGATTGAGCCTCCTCGACCACGATATTCATTTACGTGCTCATTTCCTTGTTGTTCTTCTTCCCGGAACCTTGGTGTTTGTTATTAGCCTGGCGGAGAGACTCATCCGTCTGTAGGCCTTGTGAAGCCCCTCCGCCTAAGAGAGATTCTCATGGTTCCTCGGTCTTTGGGTGATAATGTCGAGGTTAGTATTGGGTTTAAAATGGTAGTTTCTTGGCTCGCGGATAATTAACCTCTTCAACATCATATAATTGTTCTTGAGTTACCACTCTTCAGCGCCGCCAATAACTCTCTTTTCGATTGCTCTATTTCATGGCTGATGTGTCTTCTTTCTTGCTTGTCCAACTTTGTGCATAATGGCATCGACTTGGCCTCCGTGGTGTCATCTTGCTTTCGACTCCATGATCCCCTTTCTCTTTGTTTCCTTTGAAGCTCGAAGGAGTTTTTCATGTATTATGATGCTAATCGGCTCTTTTGCCTCTTGGCACTTTTCGTTTAGATATCACGGCCCATGAAGCATCAATGATCCGCACGATACTTATCATTGAGGCATGATATACAATGTCCATCGAGTCTTGAGATCTATCCCATGCATTGGACATCTTCTCGGCAACGTTTGAATCTTTCCCGAGCTACATACAGACTTTGCATCTTCCACTTGTTGGAACACAATGATTTCCCTCCTTCTTTGCGTGGTGAAGTACGGGAAAGAATCTACCTAAAGTAGGCTCTACTAACTCCTCCAGTATCAACGAGAACCATATGGTAAGTTCATACCATGTAGGCTCTTTGTATCTTAGAAAGATGGGAATATGTCACGAGTTTGATGACCTGGTCTCACCTGAATTTCCTTCCTTTGTATTAGCCATCTGAGAAATCTTCAGTGCTCGTTTGGGTCTACGAGTGGATGACCGATGGCCCGATGTTGTTGGACCATTATGTCGGTCGCAGCCGGTTCAAAATTATTAGCATCAGCTGGCAAGGTATCTACGATTGCCCAGTATTCATTCTGTATAATTGGTCTCGAAGTCCTCCGTTATGTCGCGATTGGAGGTGCTTCTAGCTTCTTCTCTATGTACCTCATCGATCCACGCCTTTCATACGCGCCGGTGAGTTTTGCGCCCTCTTTATCTTTCTCAAGCTTACGAGGTGTCCTCTCTAGTGCAGTACATTTGGAATCGGATCGATTACATTTCTATGCATTAAATTTTGTCCTGAAATCAAAACACACTTACATTAATAGAATTAGTTTGGTAACCATATTTTCAATATGGTTTGTTAAAAGTTTGAGTATTTAAAAATAACCCTTTGCTTGAAAAACTATTTTTGTTCTTTTCTTCAAAATGTCTAAATTAGTAATTCCTTCTTTACCGTCACGAATATTGATTCTTTAATTCTTTCGATCCGTAGCGGCGCCATAAAACTGGTGATGGACCAAAGGCGTACATACAAATTCTGTGATTATAACCAAGAACTATTGTCTAGTCCGACAGCGTATATAAAACTTGTTGACTAAACAAAACATTTCCTAGGTAAATCATTTTCAATATTAGTTTTGGCCTTATATCTTGCAAGTGCAATTAGACAAGTAATAAATTGGATTTAAGTCGAATATTGATACACAGAGATCTCGAAATTCTAGATCAACTACCACGACTACTCAAATCTCCATACTATTTGGACTATACAAATGACATTATGTTCGACTTAGAAGAGCATAAATTATACAAGTATATAATAAAAGAATGAACAATTGAATAAAGCGAATCTAAAGAATAATGAATAGCGAATAGTTAAGAAAATAAATGGAAGCGAGTAATTATCGTTTAGAGTACACATTAAGATTAATGCTATTGTGAAGTATCAATTCACATTTAATTAACACTTGTTAATTTTGCTTGTGTATTTCGGTTTAAAATGTCCAAGGTGTTGTGAAATGCATTTGGATCTCTCCGCACCTCCACATTTCATTATCTAATTTCTGATCCTCCTCGAATACGAGGAATGAGATATCTTTGCCAGGGACTTCCTAATTAAGGTATTTTCTTTTTGCAATACTTCATACCCATTTTTATGAATTTGTAAACCTTAGCTCAAGTTATGATCAAAGCAAGGATATACAACTTCCGGGTTACTCTTCCTCAAAATTAGAATAGATCACCCTCTCCTTGATTAGATCTCAGCTAACACGGGATTGGCTTCACTATTCGAATTGAGGTGAACTCTCTGCTTGTTTAAATTGATAACTCATTAACTCATTCTTGATTTCAAGTGAGAAGGATTTATCAAATAAACACAAAGCTCATTAGATCTCTAATAGGGTTAATATCGCTGAGAAATGTTCATAACTCTCGGGATTGTCGTCTGTGTCCTTTCGGAGGATCTCCTTGAAATCGAACAATGAAACAATTCTTAATACGGGTATAAGAGCGATATTCGGATCCATGTAAATAACCCATAGCAGAAATGAGATTCATAGCGAAATTCGCAATTCTTTGGAAACAACTACGAAAGATAATTTCGACAATAGCATTCACTTAATGGAAGTGGGTTCCTCAATTCTTGAATTACACACTCTGGCATTCTCGATCATAAAATAAGCTTGCATCATGGCGGAGGCGAATTCGAGAAATTTATGCGAACTTCAAACATTTCAGTTAGTAATTTGAAAGAATTAGTGCGCATTCGGCTTCTGCTCAAAACGATAACATCCAGTTCCAGAAAATAAAACGAAAACTAAAACGATAAATCTAATCTAATCTCTAACTATCAACCTTGAAGAAAAGAAAAGAAAAGAAAACTAAAAGAAAAATAAAGAAAATGAGCCTTATTCTGAAACCTCTCGTATGTGTAAGCCGCCAAGCTCCGTTATAAAATTTAGGTATTTGCATATTTATAGGGTTTCTCAGTTGGGCCCTAATCCCAATGCAGTCTTTGTGGATTTCCAAGTGGAGTAGCCCGTATTAATGTTGGTCGCGACTTCAAATCCCTTGTCGCGACATCATCCATGTCGCGACATCGATCTCACGTCGCGACATCAGCTTAATCTTCTGCAGCCTTCAACTGATGTCTTCTGATGTCACGACATCAATCTCTTGTCGCGACATCAACTACATGGGCTATGACTTCCAGCGATGTCTTACGATGCCAGCGACCTCGGTCCCTTGTCGGCGACATCACTTTACCTTTGCGGGCGATAGGGTTCTCGATACCGCGAACATCGGTACCGATTCTTACGTAGCTTTTAAGCTGAATGTTCGCGTGTCCCGGAGCCTCAATCTCTTGTCGTGGCGGCGAGTTCATTTCTTCACGGCTTTCATACGATGGTTCACGGTGACATCAATCTCTTATCAGCGACTATCGACTTGGATTCTCTGGAGGCTTGGTTTCTTTTGGTGTCAGCGACAATCTCTTGTCGCGACATCGACATATGAATCTGCGGTCTTCACTTGGCGGTTCTGATTGTCGCGACATCAATCGCTATTCGTGACATCAATTCATGCCCTTGCAGGTTTCAAGTGGTAGATTCGCGATGTCGCGACTTGATCCCTATTCAGCGACAACAACGGAAAATTACATCGACTTCATCTCACCAAGCATCGCAAGCAGCGATTCTCTGTCGCGACCTCTATCAAATTTCTTCCGCGATGTTTCCTGATGCCAGCGACAAGCGATCATTCAGTGGATGTAAGCGACCTTCTCTTCATCGCATTGTCGCGGCGGCTTCTTTGTTTATGGCCTTACGTATCATTGTCGATGTCACGGCCTTGTCAGATGTCAGCGACATGAAGTCTTCTTCTTCTTCATTTCACGGTTGCTTCACAGGTTTCTTTAACTCGGCCTGCCTTGTTCTTCAAGTAAACCGTTTCCATTGGAGTTTTTCACTGGCACAGCTTTGGATATGCATTTTGATTCTTTGCAACTTCACGACATCGAGTTCCTTTATCTTTGTACTTCTGTTCTGACTTAGCCCGGTAATTATCTCATTAACGCTTTCATCCACCTTCACACTTCTTTTACGCAAATATTCTTCTTTTAGCGATTCCTGCCATTTAACAGTTTGGTTAGTTATTCCATAATTCTGCACTTCTCATCGATCTTGTTTAGATAAAAATAGGTCAGAAAAATGGGCTAAAATAGATGACTTTTCAAGCTCCATCCACCTCGGCAAAAGACTGTGATAAATCTGTATTTGGTCAAATGTCGGTGGCGCCTGACCAGCGCCCCGTGGACGACCTCGCCCTCTACTTGCCATCTACACATGTCCAATGGCAACATTTAATTTTTTTTATTTTAGTCTAACTAGCAATGCACATGCCAATTACTAATAGACTTGACAACCATGAATTAACCCGTTCATTTCCTAAGCGGTGCTAATTGCCAACCACTCATAAATAAATTTAAAACATTCATGTTCGTTTCCTTATCCAAATTCCTAAGGTTATAGTTCCTAACCTTAGCATTCACCTCTTTCCTATACGCATTAAACCATGCATATAAAATTCTTGTGCACTAACCGCGATCATAATTCCCATATACATCGTACCGTGTATATGACCTTTCACACAATTTGAAACACAATTCACGCAAAAAAGAAAACATAGAACATTAATGACGTATCTCAAAGGGTGTAATTACAGCCCCGAGACACTAATCATAATCATACACATATAAATCGGTGTATATCACGATTATCCTTGCGGCCATTTACAAATGCAAGGCAATATATTTCCAAAGAAGAGTCAACAGAGAGTCTCCACGGCGCTCTTGGGAAGATTAATTTTTCTACCATCTAGAGACATCAAATGGTTCAAATTCCCTCATGGTTGCATTCTACATTCAAAGATATTTCAACGGTACTCTGCATGTCAGGAGTTAAAATGAAAGTTATGGCCCCAGACAAGTTGGAGAAAAAACGGAGTTCTTTGTCGGGAAGTATGTGTGACGGAAAGTATGTCGCGGCGGGAAGTATGTCAGCGGCGGGGTATGTCGCGACCCGGGAAGTATGTCGACCCGAGTATGCTTCAGCGGCGGGAAGTATGTCGCGACAAGGGAAGTATGTCGTGATGTCGCGACCAGCGGTATGTAGCGACGATGTCGCAGCAACAATAATTTATCGTGACGGTCTTCGCGACAGCGATCTGTCGCATGACGGCTTTATTCGCAACGAGCTTTATGTGACCGAGCTTGAAAACCCTAAAAAAAGCGAGTGATATTTTGACCTACAATTTCAAGCCCATTTACCCTAGGACCATATATACTCGTTTTTAGGTAAAGGTAGCGGGAAGATTGGAGAGCCTGCTCGTGGGGTTTCTCTCTCTAGACTGCCCATTTTTCCAGTTTTTCACTGAAAAATTTTCTCCACTCCAATAAATTTATAAAAATTTATTTTTCTTCATTTCCTATTTCAGTTTTGTACACTGTACCACTCAAAATATTTTCTAAAATATTCTCTAACACTTCCATGTGCTAATCACCAAGCACACATACAATTTCAATACATGAAACAGATCGTGCACACCAAACACACAATAATTCACCAAATCACACAAAACACATGCATGCAGTGTCCTAGTTTTGTCCCGTGATTTCCTAGATAATCTCATACCTAAACTTACATTAAACTTCACCAAGTGGTGATGTACTCCATCTCTTAAAGACGAGGCCTAAGCCCAATCCCTCGAAGCCTGGTAGCCGTATACCTAGCTTATCGACACTAAGCTCTAGGTATTTATAAACCTAGGCTCTGATACCAAGCTGTGAAGCTTGTATCAGATTTCAAGCGCCAGGTAATCCTAACTAGGCACTACACTACAATTGCATATCCTAGGCCCGTACCCGGTACGCTGGTGTCATTATACCTTAATACGATGCAAATTGTGGCGCTGAAGCAGGAATTAAGTTGACTGCAAAGTCAACTGCGGAAATTCAATACATCTCGGATCATGAGACGCATACATGAGTAAAAATGCCTCTTGGGCTCATAAAACCAATACTCATAAAGCTCAATTATCACAACTATTATTCTCCGATTATCCCGATGAATTTAATAGTTGATTAGACTTTATCTGAAACATATATTAAAATCTACTATTCTAATACATGTTATGTCAAAAGCCTCAAAGCCTAAGCAAGCTTCTTCAAAATCAGTCTCTAATTGAGGTTGTCTTCTCGGCGCTCACATTGCACGAAAAATATAATCCCTCGACGGGGTGAGCTAATGCTCGGTAGTGGAATCACCACTAATGGAGTTCTTTCTCCGCTAAATTACTTATGCAATGCTCAAAAATAAGCACACACTCAAGTAATATATTTCTACTTGAATGTCTACATGATCACCCCACATGTCAAGTCCTCAGACTCACTCACTTACTAAGCCATGTATGAGAAAATAATCATTTTCAAAACAAAACTTGTTGTTCTTGAAAATATACTACCTAACGTGTCGGTAAAAATATGGGACTACCCTCCGAGGCGAATTGGTTGGTGAGCTTTCCGAAACAATCATGGTCCTCATTCGAAGTGATCTGTTGGCCCATCTCCCAACCCAATTCTCCGGAAAATCATCCTGTGAAATTCCTTTCGCAACCATGTCCGTTTTTACAAAAATCCATGTCATGCACTGCACCTTCTGAGTTGATGCATATAGCGTGCATTATACCATTTCCAAAATCCATTTTATACAATATCAATATGCATATTTTCAATCAACTACAATTTTATGTAATTAAACACATCCAATCATCACCCGATTTAGCTTCGCCAGGCAAATCATATCTAAATCTCAATGGCTTACAAACCATGATTTAATTCCATATAATTGTGTCATTTGACAACTACATTAAATCATGTCTTAACCACTACCTATTTCCTCACATACCAAGCCATTCACATCCACAACCAATTCAATGCCCAAAACACATGGACATTTACTGGTCCATTTCAGCTCAGCTGGAGATTTGTTTTACGGGTCCCCAGCAACGAGTGGGGGTGTCACGGGCGGCCCATTCCTCTACATCGGTTCCTCTTGGTGGAACCGAGATTCCATAACTCTTCGGTCTCATACTTACCAACATACAATTTAATTCATAAATTATCACCCCGAACACCAGCAGTCCACAAAAGCACTACGATTTTGCCTGAATGGGTCTCGAATTCCAACACTTGGTTCCAGATTTGGAACCGGTCAGCTTAACCCTCTTTGCCCTCAATCGCTCAAACATCACAAAACACTTAAATAAAGTGTAAAACAAGTAGGATGAAACTCTCTTATTTATGGGGTTGTCAAAACTCCAAAACCGGGTCTCCTCTGCGTTGTCCTCTCATTAGAACAACTCTCATTTCTTGTCTCGAAGGAATCAGATGGTCTCGGATCTCACGATTGAGAGAAAGGAAGAGATTTCTCTCTACATGAGATCAAGACCTCTGCATCTTTACTCTTTTCTTCCTCTCCTCGTTTTCCTTTGGCTTTTATTTATTCTCTTCCTTTTGTTTTTCTTTCTTTTACCGATTCGCCTGGATTACCTTTCATTTTCTCTCCATTTCTCCCCATTTTCTCCTCTCTTTGCTTTTCTCTCCTCCTTTTTGGAGTATTATACGTATGAGACAAAAATGAGGAAATTTCCTCCTCTCCTTCCTCAAACCCAGATAATTGGAACTTCCGGCACCAGTACTTTACTTGTTCATGCTCCGCTTTGTGACGCATCATGCGCTCAGTGGCTCATTTGTGAGCCATGGGATTCCTTTCCATACATGGCTAATTTTGAACCACATTCCTTTTGTAATAAGTGTCATTCTTGAGGTGCCATGGCTGGCATCTCCTCAACTGCTGCCATGTGTCACCCAACACTCTACTTCTCAGCATTGAAATCCCGACCACCTCGGAATCCAGCGAAATTGGCGTGGTTGCTAAATTTTCGCGAGGCGATTTGACGGAGAAGTCCGTTTAGATCATCCGGGATCGAAAATTCGGATTTTACGAGTACGATTTTGCCCTTTTTGAGAAAGTGGATTTCGGGGTTTCACATTGATGGTGCGACTAACCATTACGGATATGGGATAGGTGTTCTATTGGTTTCTCTGCATGGCGATCATATCCGAGATCGATTCGTTTGGCGCTGCGGATCGTTATCGACCACGAACAACATTGTTGATATGAGGCATGTATCAGGTTCGGCGCGCCAGGCTCGGGATTAAAGCGCACTACCTTCGGTATATATGCCATATTTAGAAGCATTAATCATCATGATACCGCGGAAGCCAACCATCCAATACATTCTGTCGGTGCGCGGCAATAGCGAGAAACGAAACGATACCGGTGCGCGGGGAATAGCGCACCTTGAATGTCAATCATGGAAGCCAGTAGCGAGCTTCGGGGTTAGAGAGCGCACAGAATCGGTTAAATTCGATACTCGCTACTTTGGCTTCCGGCGATTACGACATTCGATTGCGCGGTAGTTTGCCCTTGCTAATTGAGACTAGAAGTGTTCACGTATTTGCTTAATTGATGAGTGGGGTTTGATGATGGTCTGCGTGGTATCATGATATTTATCGGTTCTTAAATATAGCACATACCACGGTAGTGTGACCGGGGACGAAGAGCTTTGGTAGTTAGCCACCAGCTTTGTGATACATGGAGGCGCTATAGACGTCTGGTTGATGGCGTGTTATTATTGTGCTTGGATCGAATTAAGGTGATCAGACGTAGAGAGGTCATTTGCAAGTTGGCTAGGGCCCCACATGGGGGGCAATATGTTGGCTAAATAGATTATGGTGGCTATTTTGGTTGACCATGGGAGGCAGTTAATTTATCGATTTGTTGAGATGTCGAGTGTCGGATGCGTGGAGATCTCATACACGTTCCACCATCGGGTTGCATGCATTAACCTCACCCTTGGCGTTTGAATTTAGGGCATAGATATTATTGGGAAGATTTCGCCTAAGTCTTCTAGTGGTCATGAATTCATTCTTGTCACTATTGATTATTTCACGAAGTGGGTGGAGGCCACTTCTTATGCAAAGCTAAATGCGGCCAAAGTGGCCACCTTTATTATATCGCACATTATTTGTAGATATGGGGTTCCTCATGAGTTGATATCGGATAGAGGTGTGCATTTCAGGGGTGAGGTTGACACTTTATTACAGAGATATGGCATCAGCGTCGGATCGTGCGATGTATAGGCCGTCGATCAAATGGGCGATGGGGCCGCGAATAAGAATATTAAGAGGATTATGCACAAGATGATTGAGACTTCTCGAGGCCCGGTCAGAAGCTCCTTTTCGCATTATGGGCGTGTCGCACCCTCCTTCGCACTTCTACAGGCCACACACCTTACTTGTCTGATTTATGGTATGGGAGCGGTTTTGCCCGTTGAGATAGAGATGGGATCCTTGAGAGTAGCCCTAGAGCAGCAGATTTTAGAGGCAGAGTGGCTCAAATTTCACGGCCGATCGCCAAACAAGACGAGGAGATCGAGAGTCACGACCATTCGGTTACCAAAGGAAGATGGCCCGCACTTTCAAAAAGCGGGTCAAGCCTAGACCACTACAGCGAGGCAATTTGGTTTTTAGAATCCTAAGAGGATTAGTCACCAACCCTAGAGTGCTTGTAATCTAACCGAGCGACCTACATTATTGGGAGAGTCAATCTGCAGAAATGCATTGTCGGGCGGATTTAGATGGAAACGAATTCCTCGTAGCCAACCAATGTGGATCAACCAAAAGTTTTAAGTTTGAGACTCATTCTTCAGGATGGTACTACCATTTCGTTAGCTATATACCTTATCACTTGTTACTCAACATTTTTTTACAGTTGCTAGCTTATTGTGCCTCACGCATGCATTTTGGCCTATTTTTTTTTTTATAGCCCTGCTTACCTTTTCATACCTGGGATAGGGGCCCTCCGGTGTGTATTGCCCAGCTTAGAATCTTCGAAGTTATGGACATTGACATGTTCCCCTTACATCGCCTTACCACATTCCGCTTCCTGTATTCGCTCCATTTCATAGTTTCTATGTTTTCACCACTCTCTTTCTATTCACTCACTTATCTCATTCTTTCCCACTTAGATCGTGATCTATTCATTTCATCGCATGAGGGTTTGTCATGTCATCCCTTCACTCATTCCATCGACATTTCTATTCGCAGATTCTTTCGCTGAGGGGTTTATGCTCACACATTGAGTTGTTTTATCAGACTTCGCTCGAGATATGTTCATTTATTGTCATATCGGGTTTGTCTCTCATTGTTTCATTCAATCTATGCGCACAAAAACAAAAAAACAAAAAAACAACAAAACAAAATGTAACAAAAAAAAACAAAACAAAACAAAAACAAAAGGAAAAAAAATATATATATATATATATATATATATATATATATATATATATATATATATATATATATATATATATATATATATATATATATATATATATATAAATGCGCACGTGTATATATTCGGGCAGATAAGTATATTCTTGAGTACATATGTGGATTTATGAGGATCATTGTCTTGAGTGTATATATTACTTGTGGGAGTTTGTATGTGAGCTTCCCGAGATCCTAGTATCATGTGCTTACTTTGAGATTTTATTAGTGGTATATGAGATGACCGATCCTCTCCTAGGGGCTCCAAGTCAGTGTCATATTCATCATCCAATATGTCAACGACATGTCTTCTATGCAAAGGATTTAGGTAGATTCTACTATATCATCGCATTTTTTAAGTTTTTTCCATACTCGTTATTTATCTTCTCTCAACTTCATACCTCTCATTTCTCGCTACGCATCACCCTCATATATTTATTGGATTTCGAGTTTGATGTTTCACTCTACATTCTTTTCCTCTTACCTATCTTACCACATGTTACACTTTTTGCATTACATCATTATTATTAACACTTCCATTGGATGTTCTTGTGTCCATAGTTCATGAGACTTCTTATGCATGTAGCATTCCACACACGAGGGCATGGGGTTGATAGTTGGTTCTTTTACCTTATCACCCTAAGCCTACATTATCTGGCCCTGTGTCATAAGACCACCCCGGCACTACTGGATTTAATGCTTTCTTTAACAACATCTACTTTGATAGGTATTTCCAGACTTTGTCAATATCCGACATTATTATGTGGCTTTTCAGAGATGCTCGCTAGCGCTTCGGGGATCCATCTCAAGTCATGTTCTAGATGACCCGATATTGCCTTTTGTTATTGGGGGATGCAAAGATTTAGACTGATTCCTCGACATGCCAGACGGCAAGATACCCCTATCTCGTCGTGATCATTTCCAATGCTTTTTTTTTTGCGCATTGCATTCTCGCTGCAGATTGCCGAGCCATATTTCGATATTCGGGGGTTTCACCATGACTCTATCGATGACATACATGTCATACTTCGGGGTACAACCCCTTATCTCAGCAGATCATCGGAATTTGTTTGGTCAGGCATACAATTGTTATCAGAGGATGAGTCTTGTTATGAAATTTTCGTGGGATTTAACAGCTTTGGATAGATGTCGCACCGCATATCCTTTATATTTCGAGATCATTTTGAGTTGGTCGATTTGTCCGCATACAGCTTCTTATCAAGGATATGAGCCATTGTTATGACATTTTCGACTTCATCATGTTTCGCTGATGTCATACTAGGGCATACCCTAACTTCGCCTTTAATATCTTTAGATCGCACGCTCTGATTTCGCTTCGCATATTAGGCGTCGCATTTCGCTTCATATGGACTTACGTCCGCACTTCATTTGCATCACATCTGGCAGTTAATCGCAGCCGCACGCTCAGACTCGCCTTCCTCTACATATCGCGCCGCTCGTGACTTCACCCCATATGGATTAGATGTCTCACTTCATCCGTATCACATTTGCTAGCACCGCTGCTGGGATTCTTCGCACTTCATCTTCAAGATATTAGGCGCTCGTGACTTCGCTTTATGGATCGATAACTGCACTCATCCCTATATCATTATTTGCTAAAGACCGTAGTTAGACTTTCGACTTCGATCTTCCTCTCGTGACATCAAAGTGCTCGCACTTGCCTTATACTGGGATCGATTGCTCGAACTTCATCTCAGATCACATTTGTTAAAGACAAATAGATCAAACAGTCAGACTTCGTCTTCTGCATATCAGATGTTCAGACTTCGCTTTTATATGGATTAGATGTTTAGACTTCATCTCAGATCACACTACAGTTAATCATAGCGACGCTCAGACTTCGTCTTCCTCGTGATATCGCTTTCGCACTTCACTTTATATGGATCAGACAACCAGACTTCATCCAGATCACATTTGCTAGCACAAATAGAACATACGCTCAAACTCGCTCTCTCGCATATCAGCATTCAGACTTCAATTTTATATGGACTGTGATTGAAACAAAACTTTGATTGCATTTATTTCTAACACAAATATCGGGACGCTCGTGATTTTCGTCGCTTATCTCACACTTCGCCTTCATATGGATCAAATGTTCAAATTTCATCTGCATCACATTTTCTGTGGTCAAAGAAATCGACGCTGCTCAAACTTTGTCTTCTCAGATATCAGTGCATTCGTATTTACGCCTCATATGATCGATAGTTCAACTCCCTCACCCGCTTCACATTTTCTGATATAACCGCCTTATTTAGATTTACTTTGTTTTTTTCAAGAAGCAGCGTCGTATTTCGCCTTGTAGTATGGATCTATGTTCAGACTTATCAGATCACATTTTCTAGCACCAGTCAGACGCTCGGGATCGCTCTTCAGATATCAAGCATTCGCATTTCGCCTTATATGGATTAGATGTTTCAAAACTTCATCTCGGTGATCACATTCGCTAGTTTCGATATCGTTCGGGATTTCCTGCCTTCTCGCGTGACGTCGACTTCGCCTTCATATGGGATCGAGTGTTCTTAATTTTCATTTACATCATATTTGGCAGTACACAGTTTACATTCTCGATGTCTTCACCATAGTTTAGAACTCTTAGATTTCATCTTTATCATAGATATATAGCTCTACCAATATTCATGGTCATTATCATCTGAGACACTTGATCACATGGTTTATTTCTGAAGTAATGTATTCTCCGCTTAAGTTAGCCCATGAGTTTCCTCCATGACGGTGTTGATCGCTTATACAAAGATAACATGACCATTGCAGAATTCATGGGCGGGCTTCACTTCAGCTTGTTTCAGATTTCGAAGCATGTGCTCGCCCCTTTGAGAGGACATTCTTAGATGAGGTTAGACCTATATCATAAAGTGACTATGTTGTATCTTCTTGCTTTTTTTTCTTTTTGTTTTGCTGTCAGTTCACCCTGTTGTTTGAAAATTTCCTCTTGCCAAGGCTTTTGGCCCTTCTTCGACACTTTTGGGGTCTCTCTCTTTTCTTCATAGAGCCTCATCTCGCTTCACTCACTCTTCACACCTTCGTTACTATTGTCTAGTGAAACATGACCATTTAACCTATCGAAGACGGGCATACGAGTAAACCCCAAATTTTGAGATTGGGATTCCTTCCCTGTGGGAGGCAATCCCACATCGAAGTAGACAAGGGAGTAGAGGTCTCCTTTTCCCTATAAAAGGCCCTCCCCGAATGCGAAGAAAAGTGGAAACCACGCTGCCTCCACCAAAAAATGGCACCTCAACGGCCCCAGAATTATTTTTTTGAAGAATAAATTAAGGCATGGGCTTATAATCAGGTCATATTAGTTCCCAAGCTTTACGCTTTTTTAAAGAGACCATGCGGTCTTTCCTTACATTGAGTGAAACTCTAGTCGGGTCCAAAGTAAGCTGATTAAAAATAAGACATTGCCTTAAAATCTAGCTGGGGGCAATTAGAGATCTATCCCGCTTGGGAAGCAATTTTGAATTTTTATATGATTCGGTCCGTAGCCTACCCTTCTACCAAGCTTTTTTTTTCAGACTTTCTTGCCTCTTTCTTTAAGTTATTTTTTAATTAATTGTCTTGTATATATATTATATTAGTCATTTTTACTTATAGTCTTATTATTTTATTTTCTTGTAAGTATATTGCTGTTTTTTGTTTATTAAATTAAATTGGTTGTTGATTTATATATATAATTCAATTTATTTTTCCCAACATGTGAACTATCACTCACCCTTAATTTAATAAAATCCCCAAATTAAAAATCAAGTTCTATATTTTCATTTCTCACTTTTAAGTATCAAAATTTCAAAATTAAATTCCAAATTCTCATTTTCTAAAATTCAAATTTTCTCAATTTAAAATCGTCCTTAAAATCTCACCCCAAATTTTCAAGTGTCATAATTTCAAAAAATCAAGTGTCATAATTTCAAAACTTAAGTTCCACAATTTCCATTTTCCAATTTTAAAGTTTATAATTTCAAATTAACAAAATTCATAATTTCAAAATTCAAGCGATCAATTTCAAATTCCAAATTTCAATTCCAAGATCCAGTTGTCTTAGTCTTAAATTTTGAAAATTCCTAATTTCTAAAAAGCTCCAAAAAATCTCAAATTTCAATTTCACCAAACCTCCAATTTTCAAAACTTCAATTCCAAACCAGCTCTTCAAAATTTCAAACGCACTAATTCTACACCTTAATAAAAATGGAATCCTCGATGAGCTAATTTACAGAACATATAAATTTAAGCCTGATGGGCCCAACATTCCATTTATCATTTTAATAAATAATTTGACATATGATTTATAAACTAATTTCTTGTAATCGAATGCGAAGTCAGCCAATTTTGTTATCAGTACTAACGTTATTTCAATCGAGGCCGTCTAACATACCGTCCAGTACACATTTTTCTCTCATCCGACTTTGCTCGATTATTTATTTATATACGCCTCAGACGCTTTGTATTGTTATCGCTATCTTCTAGATTCACAATAGACAATTTAATAGTCATATTTTCTTAGCTTGTTTAGTGTAGACCCTACTTTAAGGGCTTAAAAGGTGTTACGCTCTATCGAATCCTTCCGATAAGTAACTTGACCTCGCATCTGGGACTCGATTTTCCTGCGCCTCTACCTTTTCTTATCAGCCATATTTATGCTTTTTTTCTTTCTTATTTTGCTTTCCTTTAAAATAAAAACAAAAATAAAATGACGACTCCAAACCGCTTTCTAAAATTAATTTTTTTAAAATAAAACGACCTCGCTTTGGGGAGGAAATGCATAATAACTAAAATATAAGATCCCATAGGATAACTAAGGTTAAAAATAAATAAATTATTTTAACTATATTAAACTATAAATATGTAGGATGTCATTTCTATTTGCCCTGGATTTTGTGACCCAAACAGCTTCATACTGACATTTTTGGGAGACTGACTATACAGACCCAAAATAGAAAAACTATAGTTTTTCCAAATTACTCCTTCAATACTGGAGTTTTATCCCAAAATAATATATTTATAAACAATATCAATCTAATACATTTAGAAAAAAAATGTTCAAACTAGCATGTCCTCATCAAAACCGTAGTCAATAACTACGGCTTAAAATTTTTCTAAGTTAAAACTACTGACTACGATTTTAAGCTTTAAGCTAAAACTATAGTCACCAACTAAGGTTTTAAACACAAGTTTGAGCATTATTTTCAAAAACAGTTTTTTTTTTTTAAAATGTATTATTTTGGGACAAAACTCTCAATACCCCTGTCAACTTATGGTTGAGAAAAGAAAAAAAAACATAAAAATGAGTAAAAGATACCATTGAGGTATAGCCATTAGAATCCAAACTTTTCAATCTCTTATTGTTAAAAATTTCGAGTTCAAAAACCACAGCCACCATTTGTTTTTTTTTTCTATGTACAAATTACAATCCAAGAGGGGGGGTGGTAAATGGAAAAAAAAAGAAGAGGGAAAGCAGCCTCTTCAATCTCTCAGGCAACTCCAAAACTGGGAAAATATAAGGGGGAAGGAATAATACCCAAAAGCCCAAAAAAGGGGAAACTGAGGAGCAACAGCACCACAGAAAGCCTAAACAATCCAGTAGTAGTGTGCAGAGAGTATACAATGTACAAAAACCCACCACCCTTCCTCAGCTTCCAAAGAAGACGAAAAATAAGGGCCTGCTAAACTCCAGCTTCATTGTTAAGTTGTTAGAATTGGTTTTTTTTTTTTTTTTCAAAATTGAGATATATAATCAATCACCTTGATGGTCATCAGCGAAGACGCGGATTTATATCGTCTAATGGCGCTATCCTCTCTTGTGGAAGAAGCTCTTTGGTTATCGTTGGGAGGTCTCCCAAGGAACGATAATTTTCCTTTGAGTGACTGATCCAACTCTGGGTGTTTCTTTAGGGCTGGTTTCTGAAGTCCCCCAAGGAACGATATCGTTCCTTGAGCAACTGATCCAACTCTGGATGTTTCTTTAGGGCTGGTTTCTGATTATCTACCCCACGGTAATGGTGGAATGCCCTACAAACAAAAAAATAAATCCTCTATGATCGAACAGATTTGAAGCAGCATGTAATGTTATCCAGCACTACCATAGTTATTTGAGGCGCAAAAGCTTTTTGGGTCCTTGAGACACGGGCTTTTTTAAGTAAGGCGCACCATACATCAAATATATATTTTATGGTTTTTATGATGATTTTTTCCTATTTTTGCATGACTTTCTCGCAATTTTTTGGCTATTTTAGTTGATTTCTTGCTTCTTCTCCTCTTCTATAGGGATTATAGAGTAGTTGTGAGGGTTAGCGCTTTTTTTTTTTATAAATGGGTTAGGGCTTTGTTTTTGGAGTTGAAACATGACAGAATTGGTCTGAGGGACTGAAAGATTGAAAATCAGGCACTTGGAGCCAAACATCGTCGCTTTTTTAACTCAAGGTACAAGACCAAAATGACGCCGCTTGGTCTCTGTTACAGAGAAAAAAAAAACTCCTAGGGTTCTCAAGAACCCGATGGCAGAGAAAATGGAAGGAAAAAGAACCCAACGGCAGAGAAGATTGAGAAGAGGCGCGCCTTTGATAACTATAGAATACTACTATTACATAAACTGATTCTTGCAGGTATACAGCCTATAATGCAATCTAATTATCCTCCTCTAGTTGCTGGACACAGAAAAAGCTGACAAAGCGAAACTGAGTTCTCCAACTCAGCAAACATTTGTGCTTGACGCAGAACCGGGAGGTTATACTCTCAAGAAGAGAGGGAAGAACTATGGTGTTAGCTTGTTGAAGTCAATCAGAAAAAATAGGGAAATTCTTAAATAAAATAACATTTGAGGTGAGCAATGGAAGATGAGTCAAATTTTGGCATGACATGTGATATGATGATGCTAGGGGATACTTGTGGGCAGATTCTTTCCTTCTTTATTCACTTTGAAAGCATAAGGAGGCATCGATGGATGATGTTAGGGAGGTATGAGGAATGGTTACTTGTGGAAAAGACTAAAGTGGCATTTGTTTTTTGGCTGTTTCTTGGAAAAGCTTCAACCTATTTATCTTTAACTTTTTCATGAGACTTATTACCGAAATTCTGAAAAACTGAACAGAAAAACTAAAAATATGGCTTTTCTATTCAGAAAAAGTCATCTTTCAAATCAGAAACACCAACCTTACTCAACAAGGAGGAAAGCTAGTAAAGACCACTACTCAATGCAAACAAACAACTTAATACTATTAAGTAAT
Organism: Tetrastigma voinierianum; assembly: GCA_016808115.1. Lineage (NCBI taxonomy): Eukaryota > Viridiplantae > Streptophyta > Magnoliopsida > Vitales > Vitaceae > Tetrastigma > Tetrastigma voinierianum. The sequence goes on from JAEQBH010000797.1 coordinate 429,176, forward strand.
ATTTAGCATTAAGTTGAAAAATATTATATTTAGCATTATGAAAAAGCAAAGGCCACCTAATAGTGAGAAAGTTAGATGAAGTCGGAGGTTACATTCAAGAAGGAAGTGACGCCACGACTTGGCTATGAAGCCAATCAAAAAAGGGACAACGAACTTTTGTGCCAAAACAAGATTTGAGGTGAGCAATGGAAGATAGAGTTAAATTTTAGCATGACATGTGATGTGATTATATACCTTTGAAGGATTCTTTTCCATGTTTATTCGCTTTTGCTATTTCTGTGGAAGCATGGGTGGATGATGTTTAGATGGTGGTGGAGGAATGGTCAATTTAGAACCTCAGTTTTGAAGAAGAAACTGCTATTGTAAGTTGTATTGTTGTACATAAGTTTTATGGCAAACTTAACGAGTTTGCTAGGGTTTATAGGGGGTTAAAATGGTATGAAAGCTAGTAGTGAGAATTGGTGCCTCCATGAGGTTTTCACGGTGCACGGGTTAGTGTATGCTTAGACTTCCAAAGATACACCAATGTTTTAGAAACCAAAGCGGTGACTGAACCGGAAAAGTTACCGCTTCACGGTTTAGGGGCCGAACTGTGGTCGAATTGGATTAAACCGGGATCGGAAAGGTCACCGGTTGACGGTCCGACCAGTCGATTCGATCCAGTTTTTAAAACACTGAAGATAATATAGGGTTCCTCGGCTCCTAGAAAGGTTCAAGCTGAAGTAAACTTCTGGAGCCAAACTTAAACTATGGACTGTTTTTAAGAGAGGATGAATTTTGGCAAGTTTTTGTTGTATGGGTAAAGATGCAAATGAATCAATAGACCATCATCTCATCCATTAGGGATAGCTAGAGAATTATAACATAGTCTATTCTCCTTTGGCATTTCATGGTTTCTCCTTTTTTATGTTAAGGATTTACCACATAAGGCATGCATTGATCAAAGTTTTCAACCGCCAATTGAAGAGAAACTTGAATCAGGTGCTAACTAAAATAACAGAAAATTACAAAGTGAAGGCTAGTGGTTTTCAAGACCATAAAGATTGCCTCTGCAGAAGCCACAGTGAGCTGCTCGAATCCTCACATAGATCTCTCTGAATTCTTCTCCAAACCATAACTGGAAATGAGGAAAAATTAATTCAAAAATTAGGGAAACGGCCTTGATGCTAAAGCAAACAACTTTGTGTCTATCCATAAAACATAATGTTGTGTGGTGGGGAGAATAGGTATATGTTAGCAGATATCGTGTAAATAATCGTCTAAAAATTTTCAGCATGTAAAAGGAGCTATTGGAGAACAGTACCTAAAGAACCTGAAGAGGCATTCCATTCCATAATTATAATCAGCAGCAGCATCTTCCAGTGCATATTTTCGGAATTCATTATACATGGAATGGTTAAACATGTCTCTAAGGAAGTATGACCAAAACCTGTAAAGTGTGTTCATTTCCTGCATGTAAGAAACAGAGTGCTGATTTCAGAAGCATAAAACAAGTCACCACTGCACGTCTGGGGCTAATAAGTTCATCAGGAATTTATCAACTCGGAAAAACAAAAAACCAAAGCTTCAAAAGAGTTTACTGACTCAGGGCTTCAGTATATGAGTGCGTGGGCACATAATTCTTATATAACAGAGACAATACATACAAATGTTACACATGCACATGATATATGGGAATGTCACAGAGAGAGAGAGAGTGATTCTATTTTCTACGTTAATATGAAGCAAGAGTCCCTGACAACCTAGCCAAGAAAAACAAAAGAACAGGAGAACATTTGTGTCCTGTAATTTCAATTTCAACAATTCTCTGTATAAGATCCCTTTGAAGGCGATAAAGAAGTTAGAGATAAAGTTCAGAGATGTGCCACCTCACTGCAACCAATTCCCATTTTCTTTCTGTCACTCAGGCACCGTTTTTGGTACTTCAAGTACCTAATGAAAAACCAAATACATGAGCCATCTTTCATAATGTGGAGAAGACAAAGACACAGACACAAAAATCAAATAAATCGCTTACTTCTGCTGTCTGAAACCATTTTCTTCTAAAAGCTGATGACTAGGGTGCTGAAATGGTGGAAATGGCTTTGGCATGGAACCAACCGGTGGGCTGCTGCCAGAAAGACTCCCACGAGGCGAAATGCTAAGCTTTGAAGACCTAGGACTGCAAAATTGTGGTTTTAGCTCTGGATTAGTAAAGCAGGAAATGGGAACTTAAAACAGTAGTACAACTTTGAGTATTATTTGCTACGCATTTTGGTAGTCCTTTTCCAGCTTTTGACAGCAGAGCACAGCCAACAAGTACTCCAAACTCACCCATGATTTTCAGGAGGAGTAGAACCAAAGAAAAACCCAACTGAATTACTTGGTGGACTTTCTGATATGATGCCAAGAGAGGTACGACTACTCCCATGATTTCTGAAGTTGCTAGTGAAGAATCGTTGTTTATGGGATGCCTGCTGCTTGGGAAAGCCTTTATTTGGCTTCCTTCTATAATTACAATGTCCTGACTCCTCACAACCACTGCTCCCGATAGAATTTTCACTTGTCTTTGCATTGCAGGAACTTGGAACAATGCTGAGGATCTGGAGATTCCACTTTATTAGAAACACAAAAGCTATTTTTTCCACGATTTGACCTCTTTGTTAGTAGTTCCTGGAAATAGTATGAACACATTAGAACATCAAGCAACGCAAGTGAGAAACATAACTAGTTAGTAGGAAAAGTGATAATAAGAGAGAAAGAAAAGCAGGCTCCTCGACCTGCTCATAAAAGACAAGGCCATCATTTATAGCAGTAGCCAGCTCATTGGAAATTGATTTTGATTCATGCGCACCTGTTCCAGATCCTTCCCTGTTCTATTATCAGAACAGAAAAGGACGATAATTCATAAGATTCCAACATGTCTACCACCCATTAAAAGTATAATCTCATGCAGCACATGTGTTTGCAAAACCATGTGCAAGCACACAAGTTAGCCCACACATAGAGATGTCTGAATCACACTGAACAAACTTAAGACAAAATTTTGCTTTAGGACAGCATCTGAGTACATTAGAAATCGAAAACATATCAATTTACTTTAAGTAACTATGCAAGAAAGCGCATACGAACAAAGCAAGCAAAAGAGAAAAGGAAACTGCAAATGAAACTGAAGCCATAACACAGGACCACTCAAATTCTCAGAATTGTTAATCTGCCAGACCTTGTAAATGTGAGAAAACATGATGTGACAGATTTCAAGGCATTACAAGTGGTGAGACTGGAGGGTAAGGTAGCAGTTTCAAATAATTAAAAAAGAAGAACAAACTTGAAATTCACTATGCCTGAGACTGTTGAGGCTTTCTGAGAGAGGGACATGGAGACATTGTTTTCTCTTGCTTAGTTTAAAATTGAACATGGTGTGTTTCAAAGTATTGCAGATCTTTTGACAAATCTAGATTGTCAATATTCCTAAAGGTATGAATTAGAGAATAGTTGAAACACAGTTAAAGTAGATCTACTGTAGGTAAAACCAGGAAACATCCAAACTCCCCTAAATTGAAAGATAAAAAATAGTATTTATAGAAGAATAATAAGTCAACGATTACAATCCCTCATAAAGCTGGGGTAAAAAATTGTGCATCCCAAGCTCGTTAATGTGATCCTATTGATAATTGTACATAATCCTTCAGTGAGCACGATCAGCTAGCTTTGGTCAGACTGGCGATATACTAACTAATGGATATATTTATAGCTGCTTTATTAGCACAAAACAACACTGGATCCTTCACATCCACCTTCAAAACTAATAGAATTATTTCGCTACTGTACTTAAAATATATCCTATTCCCTTTACATATTTCTTTCTCTAAATTATGCCACTGCACAAGGGCAAACAACCAATGCCAGCTTTAATTCTCCTAGTTACTTCCAAACTACCACTCATATATCTCATACCTTTCTTCCCTTGAATATGAATTGAAAGGTTCATCAAGGTCAGGAAAAGGATCTTTACCCAACACTTGACCACATGCCTGATGGAATTCAGCAAAGGAAGGCTAAATGTTAATGCCAAATTCCCAAACAATGGATCCTTTTCTCCATGTCTTCCTTGGAATGCTTCCTTTTCAACCACAAATTTTCCTTTTAACTCTATCCTACTCCTTTTGGCAAATAAAGGTGAGTGTTTTAGCTGTTTTCCTTGAATGGTGTATATCCTGCATTGGATGCTGGACATAAGATGAAGATAGGAACCAACAAAGAAGTTCCCAACAGAAATGAACAATCCTTTAAACATCCATATCTCCATCTAAATGCAAAAGAAAATTTCATTTAATTTGCAAAGAAATAAATATTCAACAAAACTTTCCTCATGAGCACAGATTATACACCACCCATCCATGATCCGTGCAACCTTATAAAGTATGGATTAACTTATACCTGGTCAAACTTATGCAAGAATGCAAACCAAAAGGTTGAGGGGAAAAATGTGGTTGCTGACAAATCGATCAATGAACTAACAGAAAACCACAAGCTGGAGACAAACCAGCTTGCACAACCCACTGGTCTATGATAAAAATAATCAAGAACTGCTTTCTGGGTAAAGAAGGCAATCTTGGAGCAGACAGCCCATTCCGAGTAAAACATTACCACCTATTCAGAGAGAGAATTGAACAAATTCAAAGGGATTTTCTATGGGGCGGGAGGGGCTCTTGAACGGCAACCTCATTTGGTGAAGTGGAAGGTGGAGTGCATGAACGAGGGGGATTGGGGATTGGTGAGGAGATTGGGGATCAAGAATCTTTCCACATTCTTCAACATGTCTTTTGGGTGTACTGGAGTTGCAGTACATGAACAAAAGGGAATTTATAAGAGGAAAGTATGGAGAGGGACAAGGGGGATGATGCACAAAAAATGTGAGGGTTGGTTATGGGGTAGGAGTTTGGAAAGCAAATAGGAAAGAGTGGAATTATGTGGCCGATCAAATTTCCTTTGTTGTGGTTGAGGGGAATATGGTGTACTCTTTTGGAAAGATAAGCGGTATGGTATGGCACCTGTGTGAGGCATAATCTAATCTTTATGCTATTGCAGCCTACAAGAATGCATCGATCAAGGAAATTTGGAGTATGGATGAGGGAAGGGGGTGCGGGAACCCATTGTTCTCAAGATCATTCAATGATTGGGAATTAGAATGAGGTGAGTAACTTCATCTTGTTACAAGCAGGAAAAAAGTGCAATCAGGCGTGGAGGATAAGGTGCTTTGGAATGGAGAGAAAATGTACCGCTTATAAAATTTTGTTCAAAGTGCGGAACCTGCTCCACTTGTCTACTTTCCAGCTAACACCATTTGGCATCCAAAGTTAAAACCTAGGATTTGTTTCTTTGCATGGGAAGCAGCCCGAGGAAAAGTTCTAACCCTTGATCAACATAAAAAGAGAAGAAGGCTATTGGAAAATAGGTGCTTTTTGTGTAAAAGCAAGAAAGAAACCATAGATCATATCCTTTTTCACTGTGTCACAACAAAGTCTTATGGGAGCTGTTTCTCACTTTTTTTTGGAGTTCATTTGGTCTTTCAACAGTCAGTGTTAAGCAAGCGTTGGAAGGGTCAAGTTGTGGGTAAAAAGAGAAAGGAGGAATGGAGAGCTGGTCCATCATGCCTGTTTTGAACCGTGTGGAAGGTGAGAAACAAGATAGTTTTGAGAATTTGGAACCGTCCATTCAAAAGCTGAAAAGTTCTTTTGTGTACAGCCTTTGGTCAGAGACTGAAGTGTGCCTAAAGAGTCCATGAACTCTTGTTTTTTTTTTATCAGAAACTCTTGTTGATTTCATAGATTGGCTGAATTCTAGGTGAAGTTGTGTTGCTGCTCAGTTTCTCAAGTCAGATGGCAGTTGGGAGGGGTTCTGGGGGCTGCCTGGTCTTGCAGGCTGTTCTTTTTCTGATTCTTTTTGGGCATGTTTATCTTTTGTTTTTTTTTTTTTGTTGTTCTGTGTGCAGCAGGTTCAGGTTGTTCTTTTGTACTCCTTTGAATCACCACTTTGGCAGCTCTTTTTTGAATACATCTTTTCTTTTACCTATCAAAAAATTACCAGCTAAGGATCCATCAAAGAATCTCCCCAATCACCATTGATCAGGTCTGTCCAAGCTATTGAGCCTCACTGAGAGGCTGTACAGGCAATCCAACTCTCATTCAAACTGTCTTTTAAATTAAGGAAACCAAAACTCACCATTCTTGAATATTACAAGTTACTGGCTGATCTAAGCGTCCTCTTCGAAGGCATCACTTCATGGATCCAGCAATTATTAGAAGGAAAAAGGATATAAAACATCCCTTTGAAACTTAAGCCTCTCAGCAATTACCAATAAAGCTTTTAGGTTAACCTCTTTTTGGATAGGTAGGGTTTTTTTTTTTTTGCCACATTGAGATTTGAAATCGAACCTCTTGTAACCCTATCCCAACCTCTTACCACTTCAGCCAAGCCTGTAAGAGCTTAAGCTTTAGTACAACCTGAAGCAAAGTGCACCTTGATATCCTGTGAGGATCCCACCTCATTTGTCCTTGTCCACACCAAGTCCACCTTCCCTCAAAATCTCCAAGAAACTCTGCTAAAGAGATATTAATCAAAGAGCCATCTATCAAATCTCCAAAGCAATACCTTTGTCTCACCCACAAGATAATGCTTCAACTCGTATCTCCTTTCTTGCCATATAATGCCGCTGATTTTTTTTTTTTTTTTTGATCGGTAAGAAGAAAATATATTAAAAAGGAAACAATAGACAGCCTAAAAGGCAGCCCAACCAGCGTATACAGGACATAAATTGAGGGAGCCAAAGGCCTAAACAAAAAGAGGGCTCAAACAAAAACCTACCAGCCCAACCAAAGCTAAAGACAACAAAAAAGGCTTCTTACAAGATAACAGCTTGGCAACAAGAGAAGACATAAGCAAATAGAAAGGGGGTAAGTAGGATCATAGCAAAGGAATCCTGAAGCAATGTTAATTTTCATATCATTAGAGTGTGTGTGTGTGTGTGGTGTCCCACATCACCTAAAGACGAAAAGGTGAAGGTCCATATATGGTAGACTTGAACCATGAAGGCCTTTCTTGAGGGCATAGGTGCAATAGATAAGCAAAATTGGGGCCGGGGCTGACGAAGTTTGTGTGTGGGCCAACAGAACCCTAAACCGAATAATATCGAGTGAAGAGTTGGTTGTTACTAACGGTATCAAAGCCTGATCCATGATCGGAAATGTGCCAGTGAAGTGAGGAGACTAGGCCCCAAAGGGGGGTGGATCGTGGTATCCCACATCGCCTAGAGACAGAAAGGCGAGAGTCCATATATGGAGGGACTTGACTCAACACTATCGAGGCCTTTTCTTGAGGGTGTAGGCCCAACAGATAAGTAAAACCAAGTAGTCGTACTTGCGGGGAAACCATGTAAAAGGCCACTGCACTCGAACTAACAATATCGAGTGAAGAGTTGGGTTGTTACACAGAGAGAATTTTCCTTCAATTGAGGAATCCTAAGAATTCTCCTCCAACCACCTCCCAACCGTATTAAGTTAAGTACCATGGATCTTTCCTACATAGTCACAAAAAATTTAATGCGCAGCAGGAGATCCTACAATAAGCAAAGCTTAAACATTTTGATTACTTCTCCCAAATTGGGTTGAATGACATTGTAACTCCTTGTTTTAATGTTCCTAGCATCCAACCTAAAACATGACCATCATAGTGTGAACATAACAAGAAAATATCAAATAAATATTCCTGACTATGGTCCATCAGAAAGATAAAGTCATCCACTCGGTGCTGCAGCATGGCAGCTCATGTATAAACTCCTGATTTTGCATCTTATTTTCTCACTTCCAGCTTAAGAAGAAAATACTGTTTTCATTTCAAAAAGACAAAGTTTTGGTTCTTTTGGTTTTCTTATGTTTCTGACAACATTATATTTCACAAATTTTCTAACCTGTCTGTCTAAATCAAACACTAAAAAGAGACCAGGTTAGGGAAGATATGTAAATGAAAGATAGTCAGATGAAAGAATAAAGATAAGTCACATTTACAACCAATAACTTGAGTTCAACCCAAAAAAAAAAAAAAAAAAAGAATATTCAGGCGAACAACTTACCTGTGTGACAATCACAAGTCTGTGAACATCCTGATCATTGACAAGCATTTCCTCCTCATCGTCAATCCTTTTTCCGACAACATGATTAATGGAGAACAAGGACGATTAGTAACCACACATGCTTAATTAAGTAAACAAGATTAGAAGCAACACCATTCCCCTGCATTCTGTACATTGAAAAATCTCACAGCTGCAATAGGGAATAGCAGAATGCCCCTATTATTGCACAAAAAGCAGAGCAGCCAACAAAAGTGATTTCAACAGACATGATAGTTTTAATCCCCACCAAGATTTGCATAAGATTGAGTACATAAACACGCCAGGCCAGTTACAGATGAAAATCCATTTATCAATGACTAACGTGAATCTTTTTTTCTTCCACCATAATTGTTTAGCCTTTCTTTTCACTAGAACATATTATAGTGAACCGCATACAGACTCCTTGAGTAATATAAGATGAGAAAGCTTACATAAGGCCATATTCATCTTCAACAGGGTTTTGAACAAATTTCACTCACATTGAAACACTTTCTATTCTTCCCATAAACATATTGACTGCGGCAAATTGCATCTGAAGAATCTCATTATATAAAAGAAATAAGGTCAATCAGAGAGCACATATCTCTACACAGTTCCATCTCACAGGTTCTTCTCAAGTCTCATTTTCCAGCATAAAAAATCATAGTCCACCATGGTTAAGGCTACTTCCAATCCAAATTGAAGAATCGGTAATACAAAACTGCAAAGTAGAATCAAGGCTAAGGAATTTAAATAAAGATCAAGCAAACGTTTTTTTATAGTTGTAAGAACTCTTTTCAAATACCAGCAACTTTCTCAGATATATGAGTCGTTAAGAAGCCTTTTGCTAAGTTAAAGGGACAAATGTTTATGCTTTGGTGCATGGTTGTAGAAGCAGTTGCCGCCATGGTGTCAAGGACAGCTAGAGACCACGGAAGCACCCCTGTTTTATACTTTTGTTTAGTAAATCTATCACCAAATGTTGGAGTTGATACCTGTAATTTCAAAATTGGTCGTTGTTGGGATAGTTTTGTTGAAGATAGACTACTGAGGGATGCAGCATCACGTGAAATTCAAAATAAGTTTTTCTCCCCACCAAAAATGAAAAGGCAAAAACAAAATCAATTCACACCAACATGCTACCCAATTTCATGAGGATAGTCACAAACCGCTAGCCAATTAAGTTGTAAAATTGATAGTGGAACTCCTCTAAAAACAGGGGTGCAAGGAGCCCACAAAGATGAATAGAAGTACAATGGGATTGTGTAATGTACACTTTAAATACATGGCGCAAGGGATTGACAACCTTGCATCAAGGAGACATGTATTTTGACATTTCAAATGTTCAAGATGTAGCAAAGTTGAGAGGAAGAGATGTTGAAAACCCTATCGGATCTAAATGGAGAGGAAGCTTCAAGGTTGGAAGGTTTTTAAATGGATTTTTAGCAATTTAGTAGGAACTTTGTTTAGAAAATGATGAGATATTTTAGTGATTTTCACGAGCAAGGTAAATTTGTAAAGAGTTCTAATACAATATTTCTAGTCTTGGTTCCAAAGTCTTAATGATTTTAAGCCTATAAGTTTGGTGTGGATAATCCTTATAGGTTATTGGCTAAAACATTAGTTAACAATGTTAAAAAAATGATGAGTAAAGTGACCTTCAACTTCCAGAATGCCTCAGTGGAGGGTAGACAAATTCTATGTTGTGCCAATAACCAATGTGGCAATTAACTCTATGCTGAAAAGGAACAATCACTGAGGTTATGCAAGCTTGGAAAATAAGAAGACTTCTATGATCATGTTACTCAAGACTTTAGCTTCCAATTTTGGCTAAAACGAGGTTTGATTGAAAATAGATCAGTAGGATTAGATGATGCATATCAACAGCATGTTTCTTTAGTTAATGCGAATGACACTCCAAGCTTTTTCCCAAAGCTCTAGGGACATGAGATAGGGGTACCCACTCTTGTATTTATTTGTGCTAGCCATGAAAGTGCTCAATTGCCTAACTAGAAGGTCTAGGGAGGTCTCAAGGTGAAGGATAGAGATGGAAAAAGAATGAAGCTTTCTCATCCTACTAGTTGCTGATAGTATGTTTATTTCCTTTGTGGGAGACACTTTTATGATCTATATCCAAAGAACTAGTGTAATATATTAAATCCACAAACAACATACAATAAAAAACCATGAGACATAAAAGAATCATGTGGTACCTTCTAGTTGAAGAAAGATCAACCCTCTTGCCTGTTCTGGTCTCTGGTTCTAGCTCTTCATCGAGCATGAATGGTGTTGCATAGTCATCATCTACTGCAAAACTAGAAGACACCTCAGTGCTTTCAGACTCTTGTCTAACAACTGCTGCGGCCACAGTTTCTGAACAGTACCCAGGCAGGGAGTATAACCAGCAGAGACATCTGAGAACCTGGTATCTGACTCCAGAATTGAATCCCTCATTTGAATCCCCTCCTCCTCCAGTCAAAGATTGTACCCCATCATCAGATCGAACTTTCTCAGGATGGCTTTCTGTGTTACTACAATGAGATACTTCCAAAGTATCTCCATCTGAATGAGTGTTCAAGACCACATTTCCATCATTCAACTTAAGTTCAAAGTTTCCTTCAGAGGTTCCGGCTGTCTTGTCCTTGTTGGACTCACTACTCTCAAGATCATTGACAGTCTTCTCCATGACTGGCCCTGGGACTGTGAGCTTTCTCAATAGAAGTTTTCTGAACCACCTTGACCACTCATCACGTCTCTATCCTGTCACACTATAGGAATGGCAAATATTGTGTCATGGGATGAAAGCAACAGGCAAATCATTAAAAAATACAGAACTTACCAGCATATACTCATGAAACTCATAAATCATTACATTCTTTTGGTGATTTAAATCAGCCTTCAAAACTCATGCATAAAAATCACATACTCTGGGCCCAATAACTAGTGAAATTCAAGATTTTGGACTACTGCAGAATCAAGCTGAAGGAAAAGATGACAAGAAACAACGCCAATATGTTAAATTCATTTTAACAAAAGACAGGAGCCTGTATGAACTATTTTTTAGACTTTGAAAACACATTTTCCAAATTTTTATTGAAAGCTGTTTTCTGAAAACATGCCTTGAAAATAAAGTGTTTTCTGAAAACATATGTTAATTGTTTTCAGTTGGCCTCGAGAGACTGTTTTAGAAAATGATTTGTATAATAATTGAAAATCAAGCATCATAGGTAAAAGTTATATTATAAAATATTTGGAAAAACTAAAAAAACATAAACAACATTTCAAGTTCCAAAAACCTTTGGTTCCAGAAAATATTGGAGAACTGTTTTTGAGAACTATTCCCACAAACCATTTTTTGGGAACAATCTTGAAGAACATTTCAAATACCATAACCAGCTCATTAACCTATGCAGATTGAAATGGGATTATCATTATCCTTCCAGATGAAAAATATACTCTAATTTTAAATTTGGGTGATACCAATTTATCAGTAAACTTAATAATTCTTATTAATCTTTTTAAACTTTTCGCCTTATTTCAAAATAACAGTTAAGTACCCATGCCGAAAATTGGATAAAACTAAATTCAAGATGACATAATCCAGTTGGAAACTGAACTCCGGCAGAAAATGAAAAGTTCAAAACAGTTCTCAAAACTTGGCAATAAAAATAATAAAAATTCAATACACTTTTTGAAAACTTGGCAACAAAAATAATTACTCTTTGGTTAAATTATAAACAAAAAGAAAGTTTTTAAGAGACTTAAATAAAGTGTAAGGGCTTGGAGCATTGGACTGATAAACCTAAAAGAGTTTGAAAACTGGATTTCCAAATTTTACAGTAAATTTGGCAATGAACAGCATATAAACAATAAAAATCCACTTTCACAAATTAAAAAAAAAAATTTGGCTCTCAACATATATACAGTACTCAACTCGTAAATGAACAGCGTGAATGGAGAGAGAGAGAGAGATAAGTATAAAATAAGTAAAAGAACCTATTCTGCACTTTACCGCTAGTAGAACCTGTAGTGCATCATGTATAAATTGTAAAGTCTGTACTCTCATCTTTCAACTGTGATTCACAATATAAAAATAAAAATAAAATAAAAAACCAGCATGAGCTTAAAGGATTGCATTACATGAAGTGAAAGACAAGAAAGTATGGTTAAGCATATGTAACACACTAAGTTTACATGCAGCAATCAGGTATGAACAATATAAACCCCCATACAAAATGAATGGTACTAGCTTAAATAACTTACAGTATTCTAACATAAATACAAAAAGCATTTTACTAAAAAAATAATTCTTTAAATTCAGCAATGGTAGACACTGAACCCACTCCACATCCATCAAAGAAATCAAATAACGGTCATTCTGCAGATTTCCGTCACTGCCAAAAGAAAGGTAACAGAATGTGATAATAAGCATTCCATGCATAGTACAACATAGAAAGATTCATTTACATTTTCAGGAAATAAAACCATGTACAGAAATATTCATGTACATATCTGTACATAAAAAGATTCATGTATAGAAAGGCTTAACCATGATTTACGTAGGGCTGGAAGAAAAAATATACACCTATTGTAAAAGGGATCATTAGAAGATTCGTAGCCATCAACACCAACATTTGGTCAAAAGTGATCTCAGCATATTTTTCAAAATCCGGTAATTGATTCTGTGCCATTAGTTATGATCATGACTTCCATTTGTTTAAATTTTGTTCCACTTAGCTAATGCTCCCTGAAATCCAATTTAAAAGATTCACAAGTTACTTGCTGCCCAAGGAAGTCCCAAAATATCTAATGGGATGGTCAGGAATGACTGCATGTTTTTCTGGGGAAAACTTTAAAAATTGATTCTGTGCCATCAGTTAATGACCATGACTTCCCTTTATTTGATGATCCCATTCTAGGTAATGCTACCTGAAATCCAATTTAAAAGATTCCCAAGAAATTCAATGTCAGATAAAAGTCCATAAGATAACCTATGGTAATCATGGTTAACCACAAATAAGAATGAAGATCTGCCAAAGTGATGCTACACTTCATCATTTTTCTCCTCTCTGAAATATAAGATTCAACCACCCATATTCTTCACTTGATTCTCCCTGTAGAATGGGAAAGCCATTGCAACCGCACACCATCCAATCACCAAATCCAGAATTGACTAAATCTACGGTGACAACTGTGTATTTTTTCCTTAATATGAAATCATGGATGGAACATTCATAAGTAATCATAGACCATAATTTTGTTTCACATGAAAAGACTAAAATCAAAATATATTGGGCACTGGAATTCCTACAATGACTTACCTGAAATAATACTCAATCTGTTTTACTCATATTAGCCCCAGGGAGCTTGTGTCTCTGAAGGTGGTACTGGAGCACCTGAACCCCAAGCAGATGGTGAACAAAGTTGGTGGGTTGGAGGTCCCTAACAGATCTATAGGTGCAGGAGGAAGACAATACAAAGAAGCAGGATCTGTAAATAAATGCAAACCATCTTTGAATAGCATCACAAGACAATAAATTAAACAAACTAAATAAACAAGGATTATTTTATCTGGAAGAAATCTACGTGAAGCAATGAAGAAGGTAGGCTGTCATTAATAGATTTCATGGAGGTAGAAGTGGCTGAAGGCCCCTCAATGAGAACTCTTGATGGTCTATATTTTTTTAAATTTTGTGTCATTCTAGCGTCTTTGTTCCATCAGGATCCAGTGGCAACACTGCACAAAAGCAATGTGGTGCAAGGAAAATGCAACGCACTTTTACAATCTCAAGATTAGAAAGCCTGCAGAGAATGAAACCACCTTGGCCCCAGGATTATACTATTACCTGGAAAGGCCGGTCCAACCATGAACCCTGGAGCTGGACCAAAAAATGGAGGCCTAATGAAAGCCCTAGCCCCCATGCCTTGTTGCATCTGAATGCCGTCTCTGAAACCCAAAAGGTCAGATTCATGCAGGTTAAATGGCCACCAGATTCTGCAAGCTAGGGCCTCATTTGGAAAATTGACAATATAGGCATTGGGGTCTCCACGCCGAAGTGGAGGATGACCACTCTATTGGTATCAATACCATGACCAGTGAACAAAGCTTCGTATTGATGTATCAGATCCAGACTTCATTAAATGTGGATCAACACTTGGATGGGGTCAGAAACAGGTGGATAAGCATAACCAGAAACTGGAATATGTGGCACGGGTACCATAGAATGAAAAACAGGTGGCATTGGTGGTTGATGATAAGGTAAAGGCACAGGGAAAGGAGGTCCACCATTTGGATGGCGCTTGGAGCCAGGCTTTTGATGACGCAGCGGAAAATGCTTGTGTGAAGGATTGGGGTTTCCAGATCCATGTGATTTTGGTTGCCCAACTGATCCCTGGAATAGCAACAAAAAAAACCAACCAAAGCTAGTAAGCTAGAGCAATATCAAAATTCATTCTAAAGAAATAAGGTCCTTCAGCCTTACAACACCATATACTGGTTTCATGCAGAAGTAACACACAAGAAAAGATATCGCAGCAACTAGTAAATACCTAAAGTTGCTGTAATAGATTAGACCATGTTACTGTAGCACAGTGTTATTCACACTACCATAGCAGTGATTAGCAAGAAATGATAAAGGGGTTTGAACAACAACTAGAACTAATCATAATTTGAAGGATGACGTTCATAGTTGAAGTGTCTAGATAGCTTTATCGTCTTTAGTTATTTAAGAACAGGTTCGCCCTTTTTTTGGTCCAATAATTAACCATCGAAAAGGCAAACCCAACTAGCTAACAGTTTCCAAGCTGAACACCAAGCCTATATCAAATAATTGATCAGGTCGTTTCATTCTGAACAAAACAATGAAAATCAAAGAGATTTCAATAGTAAGAGAAAAAGAAAAATAAAATAAAAGAAGTTGAAAAGTCAAAATAGTAAACAGCCAAACTTATCAACACAGCTAAAGTAAATTTTGATTGCTATGCTAGTAATATGCATTGTTGAACAAAAAGGATGTAAAGGATACGAAGAAACAAAAACCACTTACTCCCCCAACCCTTGACATAACAACTGTGAACAAAAGAAAACAAAAACAAATTTCTCTTACTGTCCGTATCCAATCACGAAAGCTAACAGAGGGTGACCTATTAACAATTGACATCTTAGTCTCTGACCATAACAGGGTTACAAAAGAAGTTTTAACTTCCTGGAGTGAAAACTTTTCCTCCATGGAAATTATCCCGTTCCTCACTTTCCACACCGACCAAAACAAGCACAACGTACCTGCTTGCCATACTTTTCTTCTCTTTCTACCAATTGAGGGATCATCCCAGTTTAAAAGCACATCCCTAACTGATCCTGTTGTCAGTTTTTTAAATTCCAAACAAAGAAAAAAGGAACTTCCAAACTGTTTTCGTCTTACTACGATATATCAACAGATGATCCACCATCTCTTCACACTGGTGTGACACAAATAGCATCTGTTTGCGAGCAAAGCCCTCCTTTTCAGATTATCGTTAGTTGGAACCCTTACCCCATGTTGCTTCCCATGTAAAAAGCTCATCTTAGGCTGCACACAAGATTTCCAAATCATCCGCCATGATAAGGAATCTCAGTGTCCATTCTTAGTGTCTGATACAACGATCTAACTTCAAAGTTCCCATTCGTTGTCAAATTCCACTTCACTCTATCCTCACTCCCATCAACCAACATAAGCTGTCCAAGTTCCTTTAGAAGTCTTTCCACATCCTCCACCTCCCACTCATTAAAAGGTCTTGAGAACAAAGGGTTCCATCCAACACCATCACCGGGTCTACCCCAACACTCATACACCCAAGCCTCCTTTGATTCAGTTATAGCAAAAAGAGAAGGAAATTACTCACACAAAGGTATCTCCCACACCATACATCCTTCCAAAACTTCACTCTATGCCCATTCCCAACCATGAAAGATAAACTTCTATTAACTATCGGCCACCATCTCCTTAGTGCCTTCCAAACACCCCATGCCATATCCCTCCCTCACTTCCTTAGTACACCAACCCCCTCCAAGATCCCCATATTTACCCCTAACCACCTGATTCCAGAAAGCATCTTTCTCGACTGCAAAATGCCAACACCACTAAAAGTGCCTTATTTAGACAATCCAAATTCTTTACACCTAACCCCGAAACTGTTTGGCCATACATAGTCTTCCATTGCAATGTTATTCTCTCATGATTTTTTTTTTTTTTTTTTGATAGGTTAACTCATGAATTTATCATGTATTTTTTTTTTCATATTGTATCATGTGGTGAACATCTCATATCTTTATTGTAATTTTGTCTAAATAGTGAAAATATGTATACATACATACATACATACATACATAAATAAATATATATATATATATATATAATGGATGAAGTATGCAATAATATATAACCAGTTAGTATAGGTTATCAACAAATCCACTCCAAACAAACCTTTTGAATCTTTAAATATGACTATTAGTGCCAAATTCTAACTAATCATACTACTCATGTGTTGTTGATATTTTTTTTGTGTGGCGCGCTCAAAGTCACAATGTTCATTCATCAATATTCCTTCTCATCAAAAAACTTAAGAATTAAAAAACTAATGTTAAGAAATATGTTTAAAAAAATAATATATTAATTAAAATTTCTTATTTAAAATAATTTTCAATGTTAAGAATTAAAATTTGAATTATTCAAATAAAAATTCTGCTTCCAAATAAATTTACTTGATTTCAAACATGGTCTCTAACAAGAAGAATGAAGCTCCTCATGTGGAATCCAATTCTAATCTTACTATACATTTCAAAAAATCTGTATGATAATCTTAAAAAAAAAAAAGAAACCATTTGATTTTTCTTAAGGATTATGAAGTATAGTTAAAGATATGAGTATAATTCTACCGTTGTTCCATTTAGCATATATGCATACATCATAACGTAGACATTGAAATAAGATATGGATTGTAATACATTTCAATTTTCATTAAAAAATATATCATTGTTGAACTATATCTCATACCATAAGTTTTCAACGACTACATAATATGGAGTTGCATATCAAAGGCAATCCATACAGATTAGTTTGTGACAACATTTGTTTTGATATACAACATATAACATGAATCAAAAGACATGCATCCAAAGGGGACAAAGAAAGTGAGAATCTTGTCAAAAGATGCATGCATTTCCAGATTAGTATGTGATTTTAGTAATGTGCTCAAGTACATGATAAATAAACAAAAACTGTGAATCTTGCCAAAAGAGGCATGCAAAACCATCATTGGAAGTCCATTCTGTTATTATCAAAAGTTCGTTTATTTTCTTCTTTCGTTCATTAAACTCTTCTCCCTTGTTCCCAGCTACACAGAAATATGTATCACTTCCTTCTGCAGTGTTGTGTCTTCTCTTCCACTCTCACTAGAAGAAACCACAAGAACATAAAGCCAAATACTCTCAGTCAATAGGATGAAAGCTGCTGCTATGTAGTCTTTTGTTCCTTTCTTTTTGTTTTTGTTTCCTACTGGGTCCCTTTTGTATATTTCCAAGATAATTGGCTTCCCCGTTCTTTTGTTGGTCAATATATTCTTGCATTTATCCATCAAAAAAATTATTTTTTTATGATAAATGCAGCAAATATATTAACAAAGGCCAAGCCCCGCATCATACACATTGTTGTCTGTATGTTTTTGGCTACTGCATGGACAAACGGAACCTATAATGCTCGAAATTCTTTAGCATCCATCCTATTTTTTTATGGGTTTTATCCTCTCTCCAATTTATTATCACAATTTATAAAATAATAGCTATCTAGGTCCAAGGTTAATATTTTCTAAGAGAAAATAATTTTTGCCTTAAGAATTTCTAACTCTAAAAATAAGATTCCATTATCTAAAAGGTTTTTACTTCTCAGAGATTCTTTTTCTTTTTAAGTTTCCCGTTTCTAAAAACTTCCATTTTCTAGAAATTCTCTATCTTCTCAAAGTCCCCATTTTTTATGCAGTTACTTGGAAGATTAAAAAGTATTAGGAAAGAATAAAGAGTTCCAATAAGTAATTGTAAAGGTTGGATTTTGCAAGACCTACAAACATAGCTATTTGATATAGGGTAGTCTATAAAAAAAAATAGCTATTTGATGTAGGGTATGCAGAATAATGTCTCCTGAGGTGTGTACCACAGTGATAGTTCCCTTTGGTAATGAATGTAAAATGAAGCCTGCGAGTTCAAGCCTCCACGGGTATTTAAGCAGTGATCTCGATCCTATACTTTAAACAGTAAAGTGTTAGCCCATCACTTGATTATAAGCAATCATCAAGGATTTTGTCCAGCATATAAATTTAAAGTTTCCAAATGGCTCATTTACAAAAGTAATTAATCGATCAACAAGATCAAGCACTTTTGGCTCTATGATTTTGTAAATTCAAATTTTAATATATTAAAACGTCAAAACTTAAATACGAGTACATGGAGAAGGAAAAGGAGAAAAAGACGAAGAGGAATTACACCATTCCTTATCAGCATTGTATTAACATCTCAAATCAACAAATGAAGTTTCAAATTTTGAGGGTTTAGATTCACACAAATACTTCACACATCTCAAACACTAGGAGCTCCATGCAACACACACAAACATTAGAAGTATCGCATCATTAGGCACTTGCTCTGTCTTTCATCCTCCTGTTCATTATTTTCAAAGCTATCTCAATAAAAATCTTAGAATTCATGGAATTTATCCCATAGATACTTCAAAATTTTGAATTTTCAAATCTTGCCAAGTTTTCCTTCTTCAGCTAAGAAAAAAACATGGACATTTGCAAATCAGATCAAAAAACACATGAGGAGTCTTAATATATAACATATACATGCTTATATTTATTTAAGATATGAGAGTTATGTATTGTAATGTGATTTGTTTCTCCATTTGCTTTTGGAATCTTCCCACATCCCAACGCATCATATGAGCAGTTATATTGCTACAGTGTCTTCATATGACTGGTAAGGATATTTCCTTAAAAAGGGTCTACCGTGGCTTCACATACTGCATCAGTGCTTTAATGGGAGACTATCATCTCGAAGACGAACATCCTCACTAGAAAATGGATCATTCTCACTAGAAAAAATGGATCATCTTTTTTATCTCTACTTTCTTAATCAATCTGTCTACAATAATCTCATCCCTTGAAACTTAAAATTTATTAATAATTTCACAAAAGAGGAATTTAATATCTTTACTCAAATATCCTATAACTTGATGAACTTTCCTTTCAAATTCCTGGATGGTGTTATCGTCCTTGTTCAAGAGATATTTACATAAAAAACCCTTCCTCTGAAATATTTGTAGAACAGATCCGATAGTGGCATGCCATCAACCTAAAATTCTTCTGAAAGACCTCTGGAATTTAGATGCAGGAGATGGGATACAAAGTCAAACCAAGGAGACGAAAATCCAATTTAACTCACAGAAATGAACTTCAAAAAAATCCACCTTTCCATCCATTGCTTCTAACCCAACCAAAGGCAGTACTCTAGAAGTTGGTGGAGAAAGTCTCACTACCTCCTCTTATTGGCGAGGATAATATTTGAGTTTCTCGTCCAAAAAAGAAATACGGACCAACAATGCAGTGAAAAACTACCCAGTAGATATTCAACCCATTAGAAATATATATGATTAAGAAAATCATAAATCGAACAGAAAAGACCAGAAAATCATAAATCGAACAGAAAAGGCAACATCTTTTACTTCTATTGAAAAATCAAACGGCTCAAAAACAGCCACAAAAACCTCAAATTCCACTCACCTGGGCAACTGGTGGCTGGGGCGGCGGAGGCGCATCCCCACCAACTACCGGAGGCGCCGGACGTGCCGCCGCCAAAACCGGCGGTTTGGCGGCTGGCCCCAGATTCTTGGGCCGCTGCGCATCAGAAAGCGCCGGCCATGACTCAGCCCCCATGACAGGACCATCACCTCCCTTGGCATCCCCGCCGACCGGCCTCTTCCAGGGCGACTTAGGACCGCCGCTCAACCCCTTCTGATCCTCGCCTCCAGCCTCATTTTCCGCCATCACCATCCCTTCCGAAGATCACCAACGCCGCCACGAAACCTCAACAAAAACCACCTATTCACCGAACCTTCAATTCAAACTATCAATCAACCAATACTAAGAAAACAACACCCATGATTCAGCAACTCGATGATATCACCGAAAGAAGAACAATCGATACGACCAAAATGAGGTTCATTACAGATAATTTTAGCTTCGGATCATGAGCAGATAGTAGGGTTTGAACCGTTTGGTGACTCTGAAGAGCGGATTTGAAGGAATGCGACAGTGGCGATTAGGGTTTTTTCTTCGGACGGGATTGAAATTGACAGTTGAAAACGCCTACCAAGTGCGCTACTGTTGAAGAGACGGAGCTGTATGTTTGGGTTTCGCTTTTATATGATTATATGAAATGACTATTACTACCATGATCTTTAACTATCACACTATTTAATAGCAACTTACCAATTAAACACTTAGGGTGGATCTGGCCACAGCAAAACAAGGTTTGGCAATAGAGAAATATTCTTTCAGATTATAATTATCATTTTTCAAAAAGATAACTAAATTAATTTTAAATTCAAGAAAATTTTGACTTTTAAACAACAAATTAAATTATTTTAAATTTTTTAGTGTGTCATTTGTTTAAATTTTTACTTAATTCTAAAAACAATTTTTTGTTTAACTTAATACTATATATGATTTAATAATATTAATTATTAAATCATATTTTATATCTTATTTCAGTTACAATTTTTCCAAAACGCTAAATTGTTTTTTTTATAATTAAATATTTTACTATAATATAGTAAAACTCGAAATTTAGACTTTTCCATTCCTTAGATGTCCTAAAATTTTAAACTTTAACGTTCTACTAATCGAACTAGCTTTTGAAAGTTTGCGCTGGCTAAGAAGCTGACTTAACGCCGAGTTCGAATAGCTTTCAAAGATTGGGTTCGCTTGCTTTTAAAATTTTCTGCGACTTATTACCGAAATTTTAAAAGCTCGACGTAAAAATTAAAATATTCGCTTCTATTGCCAAAGTCATCTACAAAAATAAAGAAGTTCATTTTCCACAAAAATAAAGAAACCCAATCATTATCCAATAAAGTTAAGAGCCTAAAGAATATACACTACTGTGTGATGATTAACGGGAGGGTTTGGGACTGGACGGTCCCATCCCAACTCGACTCTTTTATTTTTTTCAATTCCCAACTCGTCTCATTTAAAATTAATATATGTATGGCATTTTTCTTTAAAATTCCCAAACTCGCCCTGTTTATATTTTATTTTTGTTTTTTTAATTTTAATTTTTTTATATTTGCTTTTTTATTATATTAAAATTAATATTTTTCATAAAATAAAATAGTTATGAATTTTTACAATTATTTATTAAAAACATTATAATAATAATAATTATTTATATTAAAGTATAAAATAAAATAATAAAAATATTTTAAATATAATTGGGGCGCGCTTATTATTATTATTTTGATATATATTGTCTATATTGATTCATTCGTCCGTTACCGAAAAATCGAAAAATCTTGTCCTCGAGTTACCGACAACTTATCACTAAAATCGAAAAATTTTTACGCAGACCCGACGAAACTTTTTGGGTCACTAGATTTCGCAACACGAATTTAATCTATAGCTGCTTCATTATCCGGAGATCTAATTTTCTAAACTTCCCCAACCCCATGCATAATTTATTTTTATTAACATTTTACCATTTTTGGAAAATTTCTAATTTTCGGTTTACAGAGAGTAATACTGAACTGCTTTATTTGGAGAAAATAAACTCAAACCCATTAAAACTCGATTAAAATTAAATTAAACATGCAATATTGAAGAGCGAGATCTTATGCGAACCTAAAATACCTGTCTGTTATCCCTCACTCATCACCTAACGTTAAAAACAACAACTTAATACTTTAACGCTATTAAGCAATTATTCAAAGATTAAGCTCAAAAAAGTTCTATTCAAGATAGTTTAAAAACAAACGCAACCTTAGTTTTTAAAAACCAGCGTCTTAATATATTTAAAATTTAATTTATCATTATATGAGATAATTTAACTTTATAACAATAAACCGGAATTGTTTTTATATTTATGGATGTCCAAAAGGACTCGAATTAATGATTATCGCAGAACTTTAACGCAACGTATTTGCATCACTTTACACCAACAAGGTGATAAAATAATCTTAATATATTTATAAAATAATTCAACCTAATAAAGTCAATAGTAACACATTAAAGCATGATCTCAATTCAACGTGTCAGCAAAGGTTTTTAAAGTCAAATATAAGTCAAAAGAATCAAACCCTTTACATTCCCATGCCACCAATGTTTTCACTTTGGAGGGCACAGTGACAACTGATATTGAACAAGAGCATGACCATAAATTATTGATTAGATAGTAAAGGTTGTGATGACATGGAACGGCGTAGATGTTGTTTTAGATGAACACTTAGTCTCAGATAATTTAGAACTCGTTTTTTGAAAAATGAGTTCAGTGCAAATTCAGAACTCGATCTCAAAAAAGACGAGTTAAGTGCAAATTTAGAACTCGTCCTCTAAAAAAACGAGTTCAGTACAAATTCAAAATAATGATAGTTAAAAAGACGGGTTTAATACAAATTTAGGACAACAAAGGTAAATATAAACGATGTGTTCAAAAAAAAGACGAATTTTATGCAAATTTAACTTTGCTTCATTAAAAGACCTAGTTTTGCAATAATTTTTGAACTTGTTTGTTAAAAGACGAGTTTAGTGCAAATACAAAACTCGTTTGTTAAAAAGAGTTTAGTGCTAATTTAAAAATCGTCAATTGAAAAGGCGAGTACAAATTTATAACTCGTTTATCAGTACATATTCACTGCAAATTTAGAACTCGTCTCTTGGGTTTGATTAGTGGTTATCTGGCACATGGAAGTGATGTGGAAAACTAGCATAATTTTAATCAATACTTCTCATCAAATATTTTTTATTAAAAATATTACTTTTTAAAAACTTAATGCTACCCCACTAACTAGGTACACCACGACGACAAAAACCAAAATATTGTAATGAAACGATACAACCATCCGTTGCATCAAAACGATGACAACCACACACTTACGAAGGCGACGACAATCACACGTTCACAACGATAATAATTAAATCACGAAAAAACAAATAAAAATATAAATATGTGTGAAATAACCATTTTATTGAAAAAATAAAAATAAAAATAAGTGTAAATAGTGATTTCAGGTCAAAAATAACCAAACAACTAAAAAAAGAATTTATTTAAATTTATATTTCCACTTTTTTTCTCCAAACCTTATTTATAGATTTTTTACAGAATTTTCTCCTCAAACACAATCCAAACCTTCACAGGCACTCAGATTTAGGTTCATCCAGGGTTATATCAAATCAAAGACTATCCCAGGCAATATTATTATCATTGTAAATTTATTTCATGTCCTGAATCTTTTTATTTGATAATGATAATAATTTCTTCATTTTATTTCTTTTTAAGACTTTATCTCTTTCTTTTTAAGATTTGTTATCTTTTTTTTCCTTTTATATATTTATTTTCCTAAAACTATGCAAACGTGGTTTAAATTTTGGATTGTATTTTTAAAATTTTTTAACTCCCTTTTGTATATACGAAGACAGAAACATATGTCGATTCAATAAAAAAAGACAGAAACAGGTGTATTTGCAAAGGGTTTTATGAATAATTATATATATATATATATATATGGTTGTCAATATGTTGTAATTAAGATATTAAAGCCCTTTACAAAAAAACAAAAAGAAGAAGATATTAAAGATATTAAAGCCTAAATATATGATAGCTTTGATCAAGAAAAATCAAAATGAGGTTGTTATAACTTTAGAGTATTTCAAGTAATCATTCTCTTATTTATGATCAATTGTTTTTATATGAGAATGATTAATTATTTGTTAAATATTAAAAAGTAATTTAAATAAATCATAAAAAATATGATATGGATTATCCTTCTCTATTCAGAAATTTTTTTTTCTTTTCAAAATCAAACTAATCACACGATAATTTTTGGGAAAAACCATAATTGATTCTTCTTTTTCAAAAGTAAGAGTTTATGTTGAAATAAAAAAAAATAAAAACAAAACAAACTCAGAAAATTTTTTTAAAAGGGTTTTTCTAACGAAAAAACTCACGTTTGTTTTAGATTCGTTCTTAAAAAAGTCTAAATTAGATTTTTTTGTAAGAAAATAACCTTTAGATTTTATTTTTATCAAACCCTTTTGAAAAATTCAAAAACAAAACAAAAGGTGATCGTTTTTGGTGCAGTCTAAATTGGTTTTAAGGTTTTCTAAAAGAAAGGAAAAAAATCGAAAAAGAAGTTGTTCTCTTATGGAACAATTAAAAAAAAATTGGTGTTACCCAAAAAAAATCCTTTTACAATAAAATTTTGGAAAAAAAAAACAAACAAACAAGGTGATTTGTTGTAGAAATCATTATTACAAAAATACAAGAAAGAGTTTTAAACCCACAACTTGACATTCAAGTAGTGAATCCTCTACCCAACAAGGCTACACGCTTAGTTATGGTTTCCCTAGCGAGGAATGCATGATAAGGAGATAAACATATTAGGCTAAACTCTATACTCTTTTGACTTTGTGTCAATTCCTTTTTGTCTTAGGAAATTGGAAATTACGATACAAAAATTATGTTTAAAGAGTTTGAATCTTAAGCGGGACCGTTTGTTACCCCTCTAATTTTTCTTGAAAACTCAATATTTTGTCTAAGAAGGTTAGTTTTGGCCTGGGTTTCTATACCCCACCAGTCTTTATGTGAATACTTTGTAACACATTATTTTCAATTATTATGAAAACTGGTTTTAAGAAAAAAAAAATTGACATATTTTCTATAATCTTGCAGAGAAATGGACTCTGGTTCTAATGATGTTGTTCCTATTGCGTCTGCCTCTCTGCCTAAGTGGCAACCCCTATTGTGGCCCAAGCGCCAATGATGCCTACGACCGTGCCTATCTCTGTCTCACTTGGAAAAAAACTAGAGAAGTTCAATGGACTTAATTTTAAAATGTGGCAACAAAATATGTTATTATTCTACCTGACCATCTTGAATATTGTGAGATTCTTGACTGAAGATGCTCAAAAACTCATAGAAGATGAATACGATATTCAAGTCATTAGTGTTGTAGATGCTTGGAAACATTATGACTTTCTATGCAGAAACTACGTCATGAATGCTTTTATTGATTTTTTATACAATGTGTATACAGATAAGAAAACAACCAATGAGCTATGAGAATCACTGAACCGGAAATATAAAACCGAGAATGTTGGGGCCAAGAAATTTGTCGTGGGTCGTTTCCTTGATTACAAAATGGTAGATTCTAAGATTGTGGTCGGTCAAGTCCAAGAACTTCAGGTAATTCTCCATGAGATACATGCTGAGTGAATAATGTTAAGTGAAACTTTTCAAGTTGCAACTGTTATTGAAAAGCTACCTCATGCTTGGAAAGACTTCAATAATTACCTCAAGCACAAGAGAACGGAAATGAACATCAAAGATATGATTATTAGACTTCGCATCAAAGAAGACAATAGGGGATATGAGAAGAGAGGGGCACATAATCCGGGCGAGGCTAAGACTAACTTTGTAGAACATGGTCAAAGTTCTAAGTTCAAGAAAGCCAACAACAAAGGGAAAGACAGTAAGCTGAGATCTAAATGAGGAATCTCTAAGAAGCAAAAGTTATAAGGGAAATGCTTCAACTGTGGGAAGCAAGGTCACAAATTTTTAGATTGTAGATTGTCAAAGAGGAACAAACCTAAGGAAGCCAATGTGGTTGATGGCATCATTAAGAATGTGTCTGATATTGACTTCACATCAGTAATCTTTGAGGTGAACTTGGTGGGATCTAACCCTAATGAATGGTGGATTGATACTTTTCGCAAGGGCTCGTCATAAAGCGATAAGAAGATGTTTTCACCTTTGAAACCTGGCTTGAGACCGGGAAAAGGTGTTCATGGGTATTCCCGCCACTCATAAATCAAAGGCCAAGGACAAGTGGTATCAAGATGACATATGAGAAGTTGTTTGGATCAGACCAATGTTTTATATAACTGAACTTAAGAACTTAGCGTTTGGTTCATTGTTAAATAGTCATGGATTTCGGTTGGTATTTAAGTTAGATAAATTTGTTTTATCAAAAAACATAATGTATGTTGGAAAAGGGTATATGAGTGATATAGCATGTGGAAGCTTAATGTGATGACTATCATTAAGTCATATGTGAATAAAGTTAGTACTTCTACTTATATTCTCGAGTCTTCTAATCCATGACATGATAGATCAGGATATGTTAATTATGATACATTACATAGATTAATTAACTTAAATCATATACCAACTTTCCAAACTGATGCAAAACATAAGTGTGAAACTTGTGTTGAGGCAAAACTGATAAAATCATCTTTTCAAAGTGTTGAAAGAAATATTGAACCTTTTGACTTAATTCATAGTGATATATGTGATTTGAAATTTGTACAAACAAAATGAGGTAATAAATATTTTTATTACATTTTTTATGATAGCACCAAGTACCGTTATGTATACTTACTCAAAAGTAAGGATGCGGCAATAGAGAAATTTGTTATCTAAAAAACGAGAAGAGAATCAAACAACAAGAAAATTAAAGTGGTAAGAAGTGATCGAGGTGGTGAGTATGAATCACCATTTGTTGATGTTTATGTTCAACATGAGATTATACATGAAACCACAACACCTTATTCACCTAAATCCAATGGAGTGGCTGAGCGAATGAATCGCACTTTTAAGGAAATGATGAATGCAATGTTGATAAGTTATGGTCTACCACAAAATATGTGATGAGAAATCATTTTGTCTGCTAATTACCTATTGAATAAGGTACCTAAATAGAGAATAGAGAATACTCCATGTGAGTTATGAAGAGGATGACAATCATCCTATAAACACTTGTGAGTGTGGGGATATCTGGCAAAAGTAGCAGTTCCTCCACTTAAAAAGGTGAAAATATGACCTAAAACTATTTGATTGTATTTCATTGGTTATGCAATATAACAACACGTTTATCGATTGTTTGTCCATGAGTCGAATATCCCAGATATTCATAAGAACACGAGAATGGAATCGAGGAATGCATCATTATTAGAAAATGTGTTTCCATGTAAATCCAAAGAAGAGTTAAACTCATCGAAATAAGTGCTTGAGACTATTAATGAAAATAGTCATGATCAAGATGGTAAGGTAGAACTTAGATGCAACAAAAGAGTAAGGACGGAAAAATCTTTTGGTCTAGATTTTCGGACGTATGTGCTTGAAGGAAAACCTTGGACTTTCAAGGAGGCAGTGAACTCTACAGAGGGTCTCATGTGGAAAGAGGCTATAGTACATAAATTGATCCACCGCATAACCATACTTTGGGAACTAATAGATCATCCACTAGGTTGTAAAACTTAAAATTCCAAGTGGGTGTTCAAGATGCATGATAGATCAATTATAAGGCCAGCAAGACTTGTGATCAGTTATTACAAACAAATCAAGGTAATACTATTTGACACATATTCCTCCTGACAAGAATTTCATAAGGATGTGTTTCAGATTTAAGTGCTCTGAGAAACCTTGAAGTACATCAAATGGATGTGAAGATAACCTTTTTTTAATGGAGATTTAAATGAAGAAATCTACATGTAGCAACTTGAGGGGTTTTTTGCTTCGAGACAAGAAAAGAAAGTCTGTAGGTTAGTGAAATCTTTGTATGGGCTACAACAAGCACCGAAACAATGACATGAGAAATTTAACAACGTTAAGATGTCACGAGGATTCAAATCCAATTAATGTGACAAGTGTGTGTATGTCAAGACATATAACATGAATGTCATTAATTTCTATGATGACATGTTTATCATTTACTGACATAAGATTTGATCATATTTACTACAATGTTCTGAATTCAAGGCTCGACATAAAAGATATGGACTCATCATGTTATATTTGGGAATAAAACTCATAAAGAACATCATATATACTCATTCTAAGTCAATACTATGTTGATAATATTCTCGAACGTTGATAAAGACAAATTTGGAATTGCCATAATACTAGTTGATGTAACACTACATATATTCAAGAATAAAAGAGAGAGTGTTTCTCAAGTAGAATACTCCATAGTAATAGGCAATTTGATGTATCTAATGAGCTATACAAGACCAAACATAGCCTATTCGGTTAGTAAATTGAGTAGTTATACGAGTAATCCTGGAGCCAAGCATTGGCAAGGAATCATGACAGTACTTAAGTACTTATGTTTTACTTGTGATTATAGGCTACACTATACAAGATTTCCTGTTGTACTTGAAGGTTATAGTGTTGCAAACTGGATATCAAATGTTAAAGACTTAAAATCCCATAATGGTTATGTGTTTATACTAGGGAGAGCAATAGTCCTACAAATCCTCAAAACAAACTAAGTATTACTATCCACGATGGAATATGAGTTTACAAAGATTAGATAAATGGGGAAGAAGCTTCACGATCACTACACCTCCAGAGGATATTTCAAGGTGGCCAAAACTTGTGCCTTCAATATGCATACATTGTGATAGTTAATCTACTATTGGTAGAGTATAAAATAGTATGTATAATGATAAGTCTAGCCATATTCGTGGCAGACATAACACCATTAGACAACTACTCTCAACTTGGATGATCTCTTTAGAATATGTAAAATCTAAGGATAACATCATGGATCCGCTAACCAAAGGGTTAAACAGAGAGTTAGTTGAAAAATCATTGAGGAGAATGAGACTAAAGCCCATAAATGAATAAGTTAATACAATGGATACCCAACCTAGTTGACTAGAGATCCTAAGATCTGTGTCTGCAAGGATAAACTAAATCTTAAAGACTTCGTTTGATCACTGGGATCTTCCCTCATTCATTCCTTACGATGAAATAGCATGCTCACAAGAAGAAGGTTATGCTTAATGATCTCTATGTTGTGTGAAAAAGTAACATGAGCTACTTAATTTTAGGAGAGATCACCTATGTAAGGGTGAAGTGAGGCCACTTCAAAGGGAATTGAATATGGCACAATTCCTATTAAACCCTTACAGAACTAGTGTTAAGTTGTTGGCATATTGCCAAAGACTTGTTAGGTCCCCGACAACGTTATTAAAAACTTGTTTGGTTGCTGACGTAGTACCAAAAATGTGTATATAAAAATGAGGCAACCTAAGCCCGCAAGTGCACGGGTCACAAGTAATAAAGTGGCTTTCTTTTAAAACCACGTAGCGATCCAACGAGGAAGGTGTGTTTTTAATGCAGATCGAATACCTTGACTACTAAAGTAGTTCACTATATGAGCGTCTCAATAATTTGAGATGGAAGTTGTAAAACTTAATAAAAACAAAACAAAACCAAAACAACGGTCGATTTGTGAAAACTGAATTAATTTGACTAAAATTGGGAGAAAACTACTTATAGAGGAACTAGGGTTGGTTATTGTCATTAATGTCAAAGAATTCATATAGATAAGGCCCGGGATGAATGAATTACAACTTTAATTGGTCCGAGGATATGGTATGAGGTTTACACTTCCGTGTCTCCCCTCAATTTCTCACACCCACTTCGTATTCTCCGTTCGATCCATTTAGGTCATTAAATGTGATACTTTTCAAAGACATTTTTCCGCGGGAGCTCTATTGGTCAAATTTCTGGCCCATACAATAAAGCTACTACATTCGACTAAGCTCGGATTGATCATAGTTACATCCTTGCGATCCTTACTTAATGTGTTTGGTGTCCCCTCATAGCAAAATCCGCTTAGTACTAGACCTTTATAATTTCCTAAGCCTCTTTAACTAGGTCAATTCGAACTCCGACACTGATTCACACCTTAAGACCTAACCATTTTAGGCATAATCCAAGCGTCACCAAGGATACCCTAGTAAAATGATCAAAGATCTGATTCTTAGCATGTATCAATTAACTAAAACCTTAGTATTGCAAGTATTAGCACCAAATACAACAAATCAAGCATACAACATCCGACCAAACTAAAGATTAGATGAATCTAACATCAAATCTGATAACCAAACCTATAGAAATGTCTAGCCTATCATTTCAGCCATCAAAACCTACAAATTTATGTTAACTACAAACATAAAACTGTAGAAATTGAAGAAGTAGAGATAGAAATACAAAACATAAGTTAAGTTGCAAATATCTTCAATCCCAAGCTCTAAGCTGAAATCCACACTCTATAAGGTTGTATTTCCAGCAATATTCGATTAGAAATCAAAGTCTTCACAAATAAAACCTAAATCTAAGAAATCTAAAGAAAACCTAACCCTAGAAAATAGAACAAATATTCAAGAGGGAAAACCCTAGGAGAGAGCCTCTCTCTATTCAAGTTCGAACACCAGAATAGTGTGAAAAAGGTCTTAAAATACACCTAAAAAATTGGGCCAAAAGGAGCCTAAAATGGAAAGAGTTTAGGCCCAAAACATCGTATGGTCGCAACCACACTGCAAGTTGTAAAATGGTGCAACAGGAAGTCGCAACCACACCAAGACTTGATGCTTCTCAATTGTTGCATGGGAAGCTATGGTTGCAATCACACCGATGAAGGGCGAGTCATCCTCTATGGTCGTGACCACACCGAGAGTTTGTTGCGCATTTTTCTTCATTTTTTATCTATGGTCGCGACCATAAACGCCTGTGGTCGCAACCACGAATTCTTCACTACATAACTTCTTCATTTCTTGCCAAAATTGCTTGCTTTTCCTCTCGTTTTCTTATTTTCAACAAAATACACAAAGAAAGGTGGTTAGGCATGAAAATGAGTAAGAAGAGTGATTAGTTAGCATCTAAAACATGAATTATGCTACGTTTTGCACTAATAAAAGCTAACCTAAAGCACACCTAACAATCAAGTGCATGTTCATGGCCCAGAAATGAGCATAAAGTGAAGCTGGAGAAAATCTTAGGAAAGATTCTAGACATGTCATCGTCTACGAATGACAGACGGTTCAAGGACATCGTATCTACTATTTAGTTAGTAGAGTAAACATATTTCTACAAGAGAATGTTCAAAGGGTAACACCTACCTCTCTTATGCAGGTTTCAACCGTTGTACTTTATCACTAATGAGGGATCGTTGGTTGTGTGTCTTTAGGTGTCAATTGCATTCATGTGGGGAATTGTTAAATATCTATCCGTTTTGAATTAAATCAAATTTTTGTTTCAATTTTGGAAACGTTTGCATAATGATTTTAATACCATTAGTGGTGTATTCATTCCATCCTTATATTAGCTTAAGCTATCAGAATATTATCTCTCCCTCGTCAGTTCAACTTTGAATAGGAGAAAAAACTGAAACGAGGGTTTTATCCAGTTCACTTTGTGATGGGAATACGAGACATAGTCGGTTCGCTAGAAGTGATTTGCAAGTGCTATTGCCAGACCATTCATCGGGAGCGTTGTATCTTGGGAAGTAGACGTTGTCGAAGTCTCAAGGCACCTCGAGATGAGACACGATTCTACTTTAAATGAGATTGTGGCTGCATAAGACTTGGTTTGAATCTCAATTTCTTTTTCAAATGTATTGTTTCTTCTTCACATGTTTCAGTTTATGTACTATTGCTTAACAACCTTCAATTGATATATGACTATATAATTTAATTAGTCTTCCCATAACCAAAATACATGGTTGTTAGGTGTGAATTATACCTTGTTTTAAGCATTCATTTCATAAATTTATTAGAACCTTCATCACCAAATTCCTCTATGTAGCTCAATTATAGGCTAAATCCTCTCCTTAACTGGTTTGCAAAAAGGAAGAAAAATCGAGCAAAGGAAGCAGGAAAGAGAAGAAATGAAGAGGTGTTGTCAAAGTGCTTATGTCGCGACATAGGATGAACTCGGGATGAATGAGCCTTTTTGTCATGTCGCGACATGAGCTCTATTCATCTCACGACATCAAATTCCTGAAGAGCAGTCCTGGAGCAACCTCTTTGTCATGTCGCGACATGAGAAGCAGTCTTGGAGTAGCCTCTCTATCGTGTCATGACATGGGATGTATTTTAGCAACATAAATTCTGCCATGTCGCAACATGGCGACGACAAACTGCTTTTTACATTGATTTTTGACCCACTTTTTTGCTCATTTCCTGAGAGTATATATAAAATAAGTTGTAATAACCTAAAGGAGGAAGTGAGGCAATCCTTATGGTGGAGAGACATAGATTTGGAGAGACTTCTCCATCTCTTGAGGTTTGGGGTGTTCTTGGAGTTTGGCTCAAAACCTGGATTGCTGGACTTTTGTGTTGATCTTTCAAAGTTTTGGATCCAGATTGAAGAATCTATTCTTTAGAGGATATTTGCAGCTGGGGATTGGTTGGAGAGCATCTTAGCTCACATTGTTTTGTATCTCTAACCTCATATCTTCATCATCTCTTTCTTTATTTTGGTTTGTAATCAAGATTTTGGATGATATGGTAGTCGTAATGAGGAACTAAATCATCTTTTAGGGTTGGTTGTAGACATTAATGCCTAGTTTATATATTTTATAGAGAATGATTTTAGCTTGAAAAGTTGCTTGTGTTGATGTTTGTTGATGCGGTTTTATGATTGATATAGTTTTATCTTATTGAATTGTGTTAGAACTCATGTTAGAGACCTAGAGTTGTAAATATTGACCTAGGGCTTTCAGAGTGACAAGCGGAGATTTGACAGAGCCTGTCGGAGTCTTCGAAACACATTACAATTGGTAAAATTAGCAACTAGTAAATATGAATTTTATTAGGAAAAACATCGATTAAGCATTGTCTTGAATTGGGCACAGTAGTGATCGAATCTAGCATAACTCGGGTTTTCCTATTACGAGGACTGTGGTGACCCGATAGGATGCTTAAGGAAGCGGTCGTGTTAGAAAGAGTATTACACTTTCGACCACAGAAGAACTGCGGTGAATAGGTGTTGGAGTGTGAAAATTAATTGATTCGAGGAGTGATAGCCTCATAATATTCTCCTTGAGTAAACATAAGTAGATATTTACATTATTATTAGCCCATACTTGAATATGAACCATGTGCATTAATCGAGAGTAACCAACCTAGTGCTTCTACCTTGAGTTTTATTCTTTGAAAACCTTGTTTATTTGGGAAATCTTCGCAAGACCCGTCTCTCTTTACTTTAGTTTTAATTACAACATAGTTTGTGTTTACTCACCAAAATTAATAGCTCGGATAGTGAAAAATCAAATGCTTAGGGGTATTTAGTCATGAACATTTAACTTCCTTGTAGGATCGTTTTTCGGACTTATTATCCACTTCTTACTTATGGCGAAGTGAACGGCTGTTCACTGCTAACAATGGTTAATTGACATCAACTTGATTTCGGATCGTAGAGTTTGTATCAAAATATTTATTGTTATTCCATTTTGTAATTACCTAAATGGGCCAAATAGGCATGAAATAAGTTTATATTTAGGATTTTTAGGTTATTTGCTATTCTATGTGGATTACTTTGAAGCTAGGTAACTATAATGGCTCATACGTACAAATATGTTGTAAGAGTAGTATAAAGTGCAAAGCTTAAAAGAATTGTAAACCCATTTCTCTTTATGTATATATATCCTGATGGAAGTGATAAGAGAGAGTGAGAGAGAAAGAAGAGTGAAGAGAAAAAGAGAACTTGTTTCTTGTTGGGATGCCATTACAAGAAACTCAAAAGGCCTTTTATAGGCGTACAAACATTGGTTCCCTTTACTCATATTAAATGTGAGTAATAGAATGAAGTGAATGCAGGTTCATTCATTCATGTAATATACACGAATGTGAATGTGGTCATTCACCACTCAAGTTATTGCTCTATTTATAACATTCCTCTTTGAATGACCACCATAAAATGTCTTTTTAAAACCTTGTTAGTAAAACCAAGTGGGATAAAACATAGCGAAGGAAAAAGAGCACAATGTTCTTATGATGTTGTAGATTATTCTTAGTTTGTTAGGACTACATCATTAAAACCTTACCGATCAAAACCACGGGTGAATGAAACTTGGACGAAGGGAAAAATAGTACAGTACACTAACATCATGTCATAAACATACTTCATTTCATGTCAATGTCCTTTAGTTGGCAAATTCCAATCCTATGTACTAGTTTCTTGAATGTTGAGGTTGACAATCACTTCGCAAATAAATTTGCTAGATTATCACTTGAGCGTATTTGTTGAACATTAATTTTGACACTCTTCTGGAGGTCATGTGTATAAAAAAACTTTGGAGAAATACGTTTAGTTTTATCTCCTTTGATATAACCTCCTTTGATTTGTGCAACATATGTAGCATTATCTTCAAATAATGTTGGATTGGCTTTGATGGGGAGTTGCATGATTATTAGATATGTTGAATCATTGATCTTAGTCATATACATTTACTATTCGATTCGTGAATTGCTATAATTTCTTAATGATTCGATGATGTTGGCACCATTGTGTGCTTAAAAGATTTCCATGAAATAGAAATTCTATTACAATTAAACACATACCCTATTTTTGATTCGGGCTTTATGTGGATCTAAAGGTATCTTGCATCAACATGTTAGGTGTAGAGTCACGCATTTGAGCATGTTTTTATACGTTCATTATGAGCTTTTGATGTAGTTCACACTGAATCCTAAATTTATCATAATTTCCCTCCTTACAGATTTTGTAGAAATTATGATGAAGAATAAGCATTTTGGAGCAAGAAACAAGTAAAGAAAAGGCAAATCAACACCGGAATGCCATGACATCGAGCCATATGTCACGGCATGAAGACAAGCACCTTGGAGCATAAGTACTGACATGCCGCGACATTGGAATTGGAGGCCATGACATCCATGATGAAACCAGGGATGATCAACACTGACATGCCGTGACATTGGAACTAGAGGAAACGACATTAAAGCAAAGAAGAAGACAACATTTAACACTGACATGCTGCGGCATTGGAGTCATATGCCTCAGCATCATTAATTTGGATTATCGGCCTTATTCCCTGGTTGCGTCATAGCGACATATCAACCCAGTTTTGGCCATTTTTCCATCTCAACCCATCTTTTTAGGCCCATTTCCCAAATGACTATATAAGCTCTTATTTCTTTGTTTTTAGAGTTCAAACTTTGAGGTAGGAAGTTCTTATTTTAGGGTTCTCGCTGTTAGCTTAACTCTATTTTCTAGGTTAGATTTATTTTAGATTTAGGGATTTTGTGAAGAATCTAGGTTTGTAATTGAAGATTTATTTGAAGCAAGACCTTGTAGAGCATTAATTTCAGCTTTGGAGTTGGAGATTGAAGACTTTGGCTATATTTTCACTGTTTTGTATCTCAATCTCTACTCCTCTTTCAATTTCTTCAGCTTTATGTTTGTAATCAACATGAATTTGCTGAAATTGATGGTTGAAATGATTGGCTAGACACTCTATAGAGTTGGTTATTGGATTTGATGCTTGATTAATCTAATTTCTAGTTTGGTTGTATGATTTATGCTTGGATTGATATGTTTGGTGTTAATGCTTGGAAGATTATGATTTTGGTTAATTGATGCATATTGAGAATTGGATTTTAGATCACTTTACTAGGGTTTCCTTGGTGATAGTTGGGATGTTTTCCCTAAAATTTGGATTTGATTATCTTAAGGTGTGAGTCAATTAATTGGAATTCAAATTAACTTAGTTAAAGAAGTTTAGGGAATTATAAATGTTTAGTACTAAATGGATTTCACTAGGAGGACATCAAATGATATTAAGTAGTATTGTGTAAACGTATTGTGACTAATAAAACTCCTTAGGAAAAATGCTTGGAAAATTATTGCCCTATCGACCTAGAAGAACGCAACTATGAATAAGTGGATAGTGCGACAAAATTAAGGAGGAACACGAAAGTGGGATCCTTATACCATGTCCTAGGACCAATTCAAGTCATAATTCATTCAACCCATGCCTCATCTAAATGAATCACGTAGCATCATTGAAGATAACCAACCTTGTTACTCTCTAAGTCTTTTTCCTTGTTTTATTCAATTGCTATAGTGTTTTACAAAATCCTTTTTGTTTTTTGGTTTATCTTTGTTTTATTCTTTCTAAAAATTTCACCTCATTACATCATTAGGATGTGGATAGTGAGCATTTCGAGTAAATTTGGGGTGCTTTCGATCCCTCGATGGCGATGATAGCATAGAGACGATTTCGATTTATAAAAGCACTTTATTACTTGTGATCCGTGCACTTGTGGGCTTAAGTTGCCTCATTTATATATATACACTGCAAACCTAACACATATCCAAGTAATTGTTGCTCATTTGAGTAAAATAAACTCATATCAATTGTTCCTTAGAGGTATCACAATATATGCTTGATGTCATTCCAATATCTTTGAATTGGAGTAGAACTAGAACTATACCCGGCTAATAAATTGCATGAATATATGTAAGATGGGAACACTGCATGCCAATAGACAAGATGCTCAATTTATTTTTTAATTAATGCATGTAATTGTTTTATTTGTTCTAAAATCATATCTTCTAACTTAATTGCCCTTATTCTATTGATAAAGGATTAATTAATGTCAATATTATCTTAAAAGTTCTAAGGCTCATGATAAACAAAAAAAAGACTAAAATGGTTCATAATGCAATTTGGAAATCATTTTCAAAATATTGTATAATTTGTTAAATTATTAACTTCGAAATCATTTATAACTGTTTGTACTATAAAATCTCCATCATAAATTTTATAAATGTATTATTTACTTTTTAAGGGAATTATGTTTTAATGCACCATAAAGAACAAATGGTTTAACTATTAACCTAAGAAAGGGGGAGGGGTGAGCTTCGTTTATCAAAACTTTTTGCCAAAACAAAAAAGAAATTTCAAAATTAACCATAAAAGCACAAAATAAAGAGATAAGAAAAAAGATATACAAACTCGATTTTTAAAGTGGTTGGAGACACTCTCGCCCCTATGTTAATTTCTCCTCAACCTTCAATCCGATGAGGGTTCCACTACATCCAAACTCTAAATCAAGCTTCCTTCTTTGTACACTTTATTTTTAGATCCAATGGGCACTTTACAATCCCTTTGAGTAATTACCACTTGAAACTTTCCTTCATAAGTATAAATTTCACTCTCTCTGGCCTAAAGCTTTTGATAATCAATTCTGATATAAGCGATTATGTGAAGAACAATGGTGCACTCTAAAGGTATGTGAGTTGATTGAAATGCATAAAAAATGCGAAAGAAAATTAAAGAGCAAGAGATTTTGTTATTGAAAGTTTGAATGCAATGAATCTATTGGAAAACCTTATGGACGGCTGTGGCATTGACATGATAATGTCGAAACTGTTTTCTTGCTTATGGTTTTGTTTTTAGGCTCTCCCCAAAAAGGTATCATACAAATTAGATATTGTTCATGCTTATAAACTTATAAGCTTCCATTCACGACGATGTGGGACTTTGGACACATCTGCAATAATCCTAGAGCAAAAAGTTCCACCAAGCCACCTCTCAAATCTGAAATTGTCTTTCCTTTGTGATGAGCGTATGTCTTGCATTGACACCATCATGGCTACTAGGGGGATCACCACTCACCGATTTTGTTCGACATTAAATTCGCACGATTTCAAGCTGAATCGACTACGATGCCACTTGTTGGGAATCCACCCCTCAATCATGATTTCCTTGTCTTTCATTACATTTGGGCACATGCCTTACATGAAACACCATTGCCTGCTAGGAGCTCACTACTCACCACATAATTTTGTTTGGCATTCGTCCACATGGTTAAGCCTAAACCTGGTTTTGAAACCACTTGGTGAACCTCATGGACCATTTTCTATCCATATTGGTATGATATTATCCATTTTGGGTCTAAACCCTCATGGTTTTGTTTTTGGTTCACCTCGTCTAAACGATCTATCCCTCTTCCAAACAAGTTAGATCTCGAGATATAAGATACTAGAATAGTTAGACCTCGTCCAAACAACTTGGGTCCCTCGTCTAGACAACTAATCCCCTCATTTGAACGACCCAACTACCTTGTCCAAACAAGAAAGCTTTCTAGATTTGAAAAGGACCTCATCCAAATGACTGGCTCCTAAACCAATCATATGGATGACTCCTACCTTGTCCAAACAACTTTCTCTCTCTCTCTAAACTCAAGTTTTGAAAAGAATTTATGCAATTAGACACAAAAACTAGGGTATTTACCTGGCTGTTCGCTCTAGGGCCCCGTGGAATTAGTCGAGGTATGCGTAAGCTGGCTCGGACATCCACGGTATCAAAAAAAAAAAAAAATACTGAGTAAAAGGTTGATGCATGAATGAGAATATACTCTAAACTCAAGTTTTGAAAAGAATTTATGCAATTAGCCACAAAAACCAAGTTAAAGGTTGATGCATGAATGAGAATATATCCTAAAGTGCACCAATGCTTCGCCTTACATAAGAATCCTAAGCTTGACGAGGTTCTCTTGAAATTTGAGTTCAAATTCTTGATTCCTTGTCTTCTCGGTCTTAGATTCTATGCCCCTTCAATGAGCGATCCTCAACATGAAGCACATAACCAAGTAACAATTTTACAAACTAAGTAACAGCGTTAGTAACTAAGCAATACAAAAAGGTGGATAAAATTGAAAGTAACAATGTCACAAGCAAAAGTAACAATGTTTTTTTTTTTTTTTGAAAAGGTAAAAGTAACAATATTAGCAAAATCATCATTACTAATTTATTCTTAAATAAAATTGAAGATAGTTAATATTTTTCTACTATTATTTTGAGAAAATTAGTTTCAAGCCATGTGTATAATATTGTTTGTTTATATTTTTAAACAAAAGAGGTTTATAATAATTTAAATATATAAACATATAAAAATAAAATCATTTTAATGCATTAATTATACAAAATAAAAATCTAAAAGATTTAGGTTTTTAAAATATTTTCTATATTATTAATTAAAAGTTCATTTATTTTAATGCATTAATTTTAAAAAATAAAAAATAAAAAATAATATCATTCACACGGTTCAATATTATTTTGAAGATAAAAATAGAAAAAAAAAATAATTACATCTAATTCCATTTGAGAAAGAAATAACAATGATCATTTGAAAATTAAGCGATACATATATGTGGGTAAAATTAAAGCCAACAACGTTACAAACTAATAGTAAAAATGTAAATAACTAAAAGTAACAATGTTACTAATTATGCAATACTTAAAAGTGGATAACATTAAAAGTAACAAGGTCATAGACTAAAAGTAACAGATGTTATTTTTTTGAAGAAAACAATGTTAATATTTTCTGTTGTTATTAAAAATCAAAGTTTCAACTCATGTAAATAGTATTATTTGTTTATATTTTTAAACGAATATGTTTATAAAAATTTTAATATATAAACATATAAAAATGTAAACTAAAAGTAACAGTGTTCGTGACTAAGCAATATTTGAAAGTGGTCAAATTAAAGTAAACAATGTCACAAATTAAAAGTAATTAATAAATTTTTTTCTTAAATAAAATTGAAGATAGTTATTTTTTTAAAATTATTTTTCTTCTGTTATTGTGAAAACAAATAGTTCAAACCCATGTGAATAGTATTATTTGTTTATATTTTCTGAACAAAAAAGGCTTCTAAAAATTAATTATATAAACATATACAAAAATAAAATTATTTTAGTGCATTAATTATATTATACAAAATAAAAATCTAAAAGATCTGGTTTATTTTGCCAATGAGGCCTAGCAAGAAATAGGATGGGCATAATGAGCAAAAGGGTACGAGGTTGAAAAAGAAAAAGATCTAAATTTATTTTTTTAATTTATACATTAAAAGTTAACTTATTTTCATACATTAATTACACAAAATACAAATTTAACAAAGAGAAATTAAAATGAAGGTTTTTTTAAAATAAAGTTTAAAAAATGAATGTTTTAAAAAAATATAGTTTTTTATTGAAGTAAATTTTCGATATGAAAATTATTGAAAAGAACAAATATTAATTTGATTGTTAGTAATAAATTTTTAATTGAATGTGGTAAGAATATCAAAATTGGAATAAAGCTAATCACAAAAAAGAAAAAAAACTTAAGAAAAAGGAATTTTAATTTGTTCATTAGTAATAAAAACTTAATTTAATTTGATAAGAAGCTATAATTTTGAATAAACTTTAAATATATATAAGAAAAACCAGGGCTAGTTGGAAACCCCAAAAAAAACCAAATAGGTTGAGAAAGCATCGGTGCTTTAAAAATTGAACTGAATCGACCAATCCAATTGGTGACCTTTTCGGTCCCAATTTAATCTAATTCGACCCTAAACCATGAAATAATAATTTTTTCAATTCAATCACCGATCTGATTTTTGAAACATTGAAAAACATTAAAGAGAGTATTTAAGTGGGAATGGGACTTTGATCTCAATAAATGGTTCAAATATAAACTGGTGATCTCACCAAGGTCTGTATTAACTCAATTTGAGTATCTCTTGATGTTCAGGCCCCTCAATTATCTCTTCAATATCTCTAATAAATCATAAATTATACCTCTCATAAAAATTACTAATCATCAAATTAACACAATTCTGCTATAATTCCTATTGAATGATTTTATGGATTTAACTTTAGGATGAATAAATAAAAAATAAAAAATAATAATTTATTAATTAAAAATTAAAAATATCATAAATTAATTAATGTTTTAAACAATAATTAAACTGAAAAAGTTATTGATCGATGTTCGAACCGAATCAACCAGGAATCGAAAAAGTCACAACAATGGTCCAACCAATAAAACCTATCCAGTTTTAAAAACACTATCTCTAATTAAATTTCTTGCATTGGAGTAACAAAAACTCAACTACATAATATATCTCGTTCAAATTATTTAAGTATAAAAGATTATAAAAGTAAAACTTTAACTCAAGAACAATGAAACTATATATATATTTTTTCTTATTATGAGTAACTCAACACGAGGTTTTAAAGTTTTAAATCAAAAATAAAAAAAAGTTACCGATTCACGATTTAGAATCCAAAGGCTGAAAATCCGAAGGCTGAAACCACGATCGAACCGAAACCGAATTAAACCGAGACCAAAAGGTCATGATCGATGGTCCAACCGGTTCACAACTTAGAAAAGCCGATGGTAAGACCGTGATCGAACTGAATTAATTAAACCTAGACCAGAAAGGTCACAATCAATGGGTCCAACAACTGGTTTTCAGTACATTGACTAAGCAAGTTTATTCTCCTACTTCCGTTTTCTTGCATTTTAGGGTTTAGTCATGTATAAAAGCACTTCTCACTGGCGAGTTATTCCAAAGGTTGCTCATAAAGTGATTATTACTTCCAAATTTGACGATTTACTTCAAATATTTTGAAAATGCACAAACCCCTTTCCACTCAATACTGGATATGATAACAATTTAAAAGAGTCCTCCAAATACAATTCTGATTTAACACTCTTCCAACATCATTGGGGCTCAATAAAACTAAAATCTGCAAACCCTAAACCCCTCCAAAAGCCAAACAACTCAGGGTCTTGCTCTATTTTAAGAAATATTTGGTTAAAAGACATCAGATACTCCTAAGTTTGTGAATCTAACATCTCCTATGTTTTTTCTTGAAAAATAACCTATTTCGGACAAAAATGCCCTTTCCCTATTTCAAGTATTCAAGTGTATCTTAAAAAGTATAGTTATTTTTGCAACAAAGCAAAAACATTTTTGTCAAAATCAGACCAAAAATTGATGAAAGGTAAGGTTTAAAATTTTGGGTTTTCAAAAGACCATTTAATCAAATCACCCCCCTATTTTTATATTTTTATACCAGAATTATAATCTAGCTTCTATTTAAATGACTGATTAAGAGAGAAAGGGGGGATTACAGTAGACAGAATTACTAAAGTACCTGCAGAAGGCGACTTTCATGTTAATACATCCAACAGACATTGGATCAGATTCACTACAGCAGAAGATTATAGGAGTTATGGGCAAAAATAGGTTTGTTTTTGAAACATAGATTACTTTTAGGTTTGTTTTTAAACTTATGTAAAACCGTAGTTGAGAACTACGGTTTCATTTTTTGTATTAAAGCCACAGTTAAAAACTGCGATTTCATTTTTCATACTAAAGTTGTAGTTGAGAACACTATGGTTTCATATTTTATACTAAAGCTGTAATTAGAAATTATGGTTTCATTTATTGTACAAAACCGACACCGTAGTTCCCAACTACGGCTTTAGTACAAAAAATAAAACCATAGTTCCCAACTACGGCTTTATTACAAAAAATAAAACCGTAGTTCCCAATTACTGCTTTAACACAAAAAAAATGAAACTATAGTTCCCAACTATCGCTATAATACAAAAAATGAAACAATAGTTCCCAACTACGGTTTTACCACTTAGATTTGACATAAGTTTAAAAAACAAACCTAAAAGTAATCAAACGTTCCAAAAACAAACCTATTTTTACCCATAACTCAGATTATAGAGAGATGCTGGAAATGATTTTCATATTTAAATCCAAAACTAAAACCAGAACCAGAACCAGAACCAGAACCCAAATGCATACCACATTCCTCCCTCTGCTTTGTAGATTCAACAAAACCCGCAGGGTGGCGTTAACAGTGATGTCCATAGCTTTCAGTTTTTTCCTATTATCACCAAAAATTCTTTCATTTACAAATAACAAACAATAGCACTTTCTTCCTATACTGTTAAACTTAAACAAGAACCCAAAAACTGATAAAGACTTTGAAAATCCTTTTTGCACATTCAAGGAAGAAACTTAACCAATCAATACCAGCCACATTAGCCCAAAGTAAGACGAAACTAAAAACTTCATGGCTGGCTTTTCAGGCAAATTTTGGAAGGGGGGTGAAGAAGACCCAAAAACCAAAAACCAAAAACAGAAGAAATCAACTGCTTTCTAAAACTGAAAGAAAAGTTAAATACCAATAAGAGAGCACTCTCCATCGACTGATCTCGATGACTTCTCAAATTCCAACTGCAAATTTCAAAGATATTTCACTTGCCTACAAATGAACTATAATTTCAACCTCGTGATGCATGGGGGTTCAACCGAGCATAAGGACCGGGTTCTTACCTTGTAGGTAGGCCAAGAGAGATTGCCTGACATATTAGTAGAGCTATGCATGCAGATCACTGAAGCTACAACCTCATCCTAGCATCAAATTCTTGCTTTGTGAGAGAGCCAACCCTCCTACAAAATGATGGGAGGTATCTCTGCTACATGCCACTCACAAATACTACTATTATTGAAATCATGACATACAGACATGATGATTGAAGTTTTTTTAAGTAGTCGGGGTTGGAAAACGAGGGAGAAGTCACTTGGAAATCTCATTGTATTGGAAACTCATATTTGATGGGGCCAAAGACTCAATTGGAGATATAAAGTAGAGACTTTTCCCATTTTGAAAGTATTTTTAAATTCTGCTCCCTTAAAAATTGTTTCAACAGACTCGTTGAATGTTTTGCAAACTCAAGGAGGTAGACACCTAATAAAACTGGGAACATTTTAAGGAACAGCACTGCTCCACTCTTCCCCAAAATAATAATTATCATTTTTTTAAAATGCAAATCAAAGTGTAACGACAGACACAGCTGCTGTGCGTTTTCTCTACATCAAAAAATTACCCTGCAGTAACAATTATGGTTAGAAATGTCGCATAACATGAGTGGCACGGCATAAACAAATGCGGTAGCAAAGGACTTTACAACTCTATATCTCACAAATGCGTATTAGAAGAATCAAGAAGCAACAATATTCAGCATTAAAGATAGGCAGATTATTAACACACAAATAAACAAATCAAATCTAAATCAATAAGAAAACCATAGTCCAGATATAATCAATCTAATCATAAACAGAGGGCCAGCCATCTAAAAAGAGCATTAGTCAAAGCAAGGAACTGGAACATAAGAAAAACATTGTTGATTAACCACTTAAAATTCTGGCATAATATAGTGTTCTCTGCCTGAAAACTCTTGCTGCTCCCCATCGCATTTGAAGAAACGAAAGATTGGAATCAAAATACTACATTGTTTTGAAAACTTGCGAAGGGGAAAAGTACTTAAATGAAAAAAGTACAGGTTTAAGATTCTGGTCTTTATAGTAGGGGAAACAGTAACTTTTCGTCACATAAAAGACGTCATTTGCAAGAGTGCCTGGAACTTGAGAAGAATCACCAGAGTCCAAAACTAAAAGATTGATGCATCTATGGAGGAATCTGCACAATGAATAGGTAAAAAAAGATATAAAAATCTAATTTCCAAAACAAAACATTTCGAGTAGGAAAGGAAATATAACAAGTGAGAGCTGAAATGTCATACCTTAGGGTAATTTAGGAGTAAGGAGTTTAAAAGTGTAACTAATACATTTTATCACGCTATAATGCAAGCAAGGGATGGTTTTGAAGAGAATGACATAAGTGGAAATTTAAAAAAGGGCCAGAAATGACACTATTTAACTTTAATATGAGCTCAATCAAAATTTGACCTGATGGCACCAAACATCAGGCATAACATATTAAAACTCCATCCAGAATAAAAAGGAACAAGCATTATTTAATTATTTAGAGTTGAAGTGGAAAGTAAACATTTTTTTTATGGTGCCATGAACTGCAATATTCACATTCTAGAGCCAAAAAAAGATCAAACAAGCAATGCCACCCATGCATAAG
Source organism: Tetrastigma voinierianum (assembly GCA_016808115.1). NCBI lineage: Eukaryota > Viridiplantae > Streptophyta > Magnoliopsida > Vitales > Vitaceae > Tetrastigma > Tetrastigma voinierianum. The sequence continues at coordinate 474,151 of JAEQBH010000797.1, forward strand.
ATAAATCAAATATGCTCACCAACAAGACAGCCATAATCAGCCATAACCGTTTCACAGGAAGACCACTAGATTTATACACCAAAGACAAGATATAATCACTATAATACTGGTGGAAATGTCATATAGGTGAAGCCATTTTCATTTGAAACAGAAAATCACATAATATTATATAATGTAAAATTAGAAATTTTGTTTCAACTCCATATCTTTAGTACAAATAGTGATTCCTAAAATAATAACAACAATCCAAGGAACTTGCAATCTTATGATTCAAACTTCAACTCTCAAAGCCCTAGTAAGGGGGTTAACATAAGACCATAGTTGTGCAAGGCGCAAGGCGCACCAAAGCACAAAGGCCTCTTGGAGCCGTGAGGAGCAAGCCAAGGGCTTTCTTATCTTAGGCGCACCCTATATTTTATATATATTTTTCACAAATATATATAAATATAACAATATTTATTATCAAATATCATCTACAATTTCTATCAAATCATTATAAACATATAAATTTTTGAAGGTTAAAAAGTTTCCTATTTTAAGATAATTTTTATAGCAATTTGTTGACTACTGTCATTGCTTTTCTGGTTTTTCTTCTCTTCTATGTGGTTGATATTGAGGTTGGAAGTAGGGTCAGGAACCGAGCCGAGCCAGCCTCGTGAGAGCCGCCGGCGCCCGTCGGCAGTCGCCGAGCTCGTTTAATGCCAAACGAGCCGAGCCCGAGCACCTCAAACTCGCCTCGTTAGCTCAGAACAGTGCTCTCACAGCTGTGCCTCTGCTAACTGCTCCTCGTTAATAGGCTCGTGAGCAAGCTTGTTAACCAGGCTCATGAACCAAGCTCGTGAACAGGCTTGTGAACATGGAGAAGACTTAATGTACAACAAATTTTTCCTACAAATGAACATGATGAATATTTTAACTCTTGAACTTCAATCAAGTTAATTGAGCTTTTATTGTCTTATCTTTTTAATTTAGTTGTAAGTTGGCTATTTTAGATGAACATTTTCTTTAGATAGGGCTATATTCGAGCCGAGCTACTCATGAAGTCGCCATGTCGCCGTTAGAAGTTCACTAACTCATGATAAGTTAAACGAGCCGACCCCTCGAACATCATTTTGAGGCTCAGAGCAAACGAGCCGAGTCTTCGAAAGCACCCTCAAACTCGCTTGTCGCCAGAACAGTTCGTGAATAAGCCTCTCGTGCCTTACTCCCTTAAAATCGAGCCGACGAGCCTCAGCTTCACACACTCTGGCCGACTTGCTTGCTTACACCCCTAGTCGAGGGCTAGGGTGCATTTTTTCATGGTTAAATAGGCAAAAATGGGGTCGAGGGCCTAGAGTTGTGAAATACGCTTAAATAAACAACGTCGTTTTAGCCATAAGAAGTTTTAAAAAAAAAATTCAAATAACTAATCAAAACGACGTTGTTTGGGTAAGTGACAACTTATCCAATACGAAGCCATTTTGGACTATGGTAGCTTTAAACGACATCGTTTTGAGTTGTATTAAAAATAAATAAAAAACCAAATGACGTCGTTTTCTGTCCTACAGAGACCAAACGACGTTGTTTTGGCAATGGGTTGCAGAAAAGAGGTACCCTTGTTCCTACATTCCCGACGCTGGCCAAAAAAATGAAAAAACGAAGAAGAAGAAGGGGAAGAAGAAGAGGAAGAAGAAGAGGAAGAAGGAGAGGAAGAGGCAGAAGAAGGGGGAGGAGACATACCTGCTCAATGGCGCGCCTTTGGAGAGCTTCGAGCTTGAGGTAAGGCGCGCACTTTTGATGCCTCATCGCGCCTATGGAAGCGGGCGTCACCAGTTTAAGGCGAGGCGCCACGACCGTGCATCAAGGTGCGCTGTTTCAGGCATTTCTTTCTACAACTATGAATAAGACACATTTTTGGTGCTCAAATCTTACTTTTCCAATGGTATGGCTCCGAAGATCCATATTTTTGTTAAGAAGAAACTAAATTAAAAACAAATAAGTTCTCTGGGAAGTTAGATATAGAAAGGGGACTGAGAAGGAATCTTTCAAATAGGTAATGCCCTATATCCATAAATTGTTGGCAACTCATCTTTGCAACACTTAAAGCTAGCTCTAATTCATAAATTGTCAATCTTATAAAAGTGTTGTCCAAATTATGCAGTGAAACTTCATGTAACGTCCTTATACACAACTGTCACAACAAGGAAGCAAGAGTACTTCAAACTCTAGTAAAGTCATTCAAACAACCATGATAGAACCCAAAGATTACATAACCTCACAAAAAATAAGGATCACTTTCTCCCAATGAATAGATCGATCAGAATATGTCATAATTTTTTTTTTTTGATCAGTAATCAGAATATGTCATAATAATGTCAAAAAATCCTTGGATCAAATCGCTTAAGAGGTCAAAAGCTCAAAAGCAGATTATAAAATTGCTTTGCATGATCAAATCATTAGATCCAATCCATTCAATTTTGCTAAGAAAGAAGAGTTTCCGGTAAAAGGTACTAACAAAAAAAAATCTCTAGCTGACCAACCTGGACGATTTATTCTAATATGAATTAACAGGCCAAAAAACTATAAATTTATAAATTTTTTATAGGTAAGAAACTATAAATTTATATGCTGACAAGAAAAAAGGCATCAGTACCCAAGGAGTTCCATCTACATGCAATTGAATAGCCCAAATGAATGACAAGATTGCTAATATATGCAAAATGGTAACATGAACTAGGCATGCATGCTATCACCATTAGAGTTTGATAAGTTCAGGAACATGCTAACAACCATTACTTATGGTCACTTATAAAGGTAGATACACTTTTTCATAGATAAAAAGGAACAAAAAAGGTCATTTAGAAAGGTAGATACACTAAAAGTGTTTATGAGTAGTTCGCAAAGAGGATAAATCATTCATGCTCAAAAGCCTTTTTCTGCAAGGCCTACTTCAACAAACCTATGAAAAATAGTTAGATTTGTAAGGTATAAAGAGTTTCTTCACTCAGTGGTGTATTTAAAAACACAAACACCCGAGATTTAATAGTTTAATCAAAATCAATCAGCTCTAAGTAAAAATAAATTATGTCAAAGCATAAAAATTATATCCAATATACCTGGATTCACCTAGTGGCCCATATATGGCGCCCCACCCTGTTGAGGCCTGCCTCCAGTGTTCTGCCCCATCTGTGGATTTTGGTACCCACCCTGCATTCCTGGCTGACTTCCATAGCTCCCAGCACCCTGATTTCCATACCCACCTTGCATTCCATGTGCTGCAGGCGGCATTGCCTGATTCACTGGTGCACCACCAAGACCTCCCAGCAGATTGGTGAGCCCTAATCCAGCCCCTTGGGATGCAAGCAATGCAGTCAATGCTTGTCCAAGAGCCGGGTTCAAAGCTGGAGCAACACCCGGGTTCAAAGTCATTGATGGCCCTGATGGTGCCATCAGGTGCCCTGGGCCAGCAGGGTTACCAGCATATTTCGATTTGTCCTTCCTTGAAGGGTAATGTGGTTGGTGTTGGTGGTGGTAATGGTGGAAAGGTTTATTTGGCTTCGGCCCATCAATTGCCTTCTGGCAATGCAGTGTGTGACCCTCAAAATTTTTGTGTGGCTCCTCCAATGCCCTCTTTGAACTCTCAACGGTCTTGTAAACAAACAAAGCGAACCCCTTGGGCTTCCCAGTCTGCTTATCTAAGCCTAGCGGACCCTCCTCAATTTCACCAAACTTCGAAAAGTATTCTAGTAGCCTCTGTGGATCAACCTCCGCAGAAACATTGCTCACAAAAATCTTTCTCTGTGTATACTCAGATACAGGAGGCACCACCGGTGGGGGGGCCGGAACCGGGCCAGCAGAGGCCAGCTGGCACGAGGTCATCCGATTCCCTATCTTCTTCTGCGGCTGTATCAGCGCCTTGCGAGCGCCGCTCCGGTGCTTGAACAGAATAAAAGCGTATCCCTTGGATTTCCCGGAGATCTTGTCCGATACGGCCTTGCAGTCCTCGATCTCACCATACTTACCGAACACAGAGAATAAGGTTTCCGCGGTCGTGTCCCACCCCAGGCCGTGGACGAAGATTTTCCGGTGAGCCGGGTCGGCGTCAGCGAGCCTCCGGATATTATCAACGAAGTCCGGGTACTTCTCCAACGCCTCCCGAAGCAAAATCAGCAGCTGATCCTTCGAGAACGGCTCCAGAAGCTTCTCAACCGCTTCCTCCTCCACATCCCCATCATCCTCCTCAACCCCATCGCCGTTCGCATCCGTCGTCGCCTCATTTGCAACGGCTTCATTCGAGGCGTTCACACCACCCTCCGGGCCACCATCTTCTTCCTCCTCCTCCTCCTCCTCCTCTTCCTCCTCCTCTTCTCCTCCTCCTTGGGCTTCCTCTTTGGCCTCGTCTTCCGCCATGTGTTCCGGCTGATCTTCGTCTTCTTGGACGGGTTCAAACTGCGTCTGATCTTCTTCTTCCTGCGTCGGCTGCGGCTGCTCCTCCACCTCAGGGGCCTTGGAGGATTCGGGCTCGGCGGAACGGAGCTTTCGCTTCTTGGCCATGGCGGAATTAGGGTTAGGGTTAGGGTTTCCTTCGAAGCTAGGGTTTGAGAAATTGCTCAACCGCTTCGACGATAGAGTTTGACGAAAGAGAAGTAGATACGGACGCCTTCTTTATATTTAAGGAGGATATCTCCCACCGCTATCGCACGTGATCTTAATCAACGGTCAGCACTTTCCACTTTCCACTTTCCACCACGTCATTTTTGCCGATTTCTTTGTTCTTTTAATGTTAATTAAATCCGCCCTCCTAATTACTTTCAGAAGGAATATTCTATTCCAAGAATCAAAACCCTATTTCTGAAAAAAAGGCTTGTTCTCCATAATTTTGTTTTTATAAATATTCCATAATTTTAGTTTTCAAAATTGCATAAAATCGAGCTTAGATTTTAAATAATTTTTTGAAAAAAATTATTAAATCGCCAAAATCAAATAAAAGATAAAAGAATGTGATAAATGCACGGCCCACGATAATGTAATTGAATTATAAATTGTTAAATACCGCTGCCTACGATTTACTTTACTTTTAACCTTTTATTACATTAAGTTTCATTTAATCACAATACATGACAAATGATATTACGCATCATTTTTGCAATTAGTTTGGTTTTCAAACTAATTTAATAAATTTAAAAAAAAAAAATTTATTTATGTCTAAAACTCTTAAAATCATTCACCACTTTTGCATTTTAATAGGTTTGGCCTAAATTTGGCTTGATTTAGTAATAGGTTTGACCTAAGCCCAAACCCATGAATAAAAGTAAAAAAGAAATAGGCCTATATTCATTTGTACAAGCCAATAAGAGAAGTTCAAGGGTATTTATGAAATTTGTATATTTTTTTGGAAGTCAAATGAAGCTTTATACAAATCACTGCAAGGACAATTATAGATTAACATGTAAAATTCTTGAGCAATAAGTCTTCATAAATTATTTGTAAGACCATCAAATCGCAAACTAGATATGGGTGAGTTATTGAGGAACAAGTTTCCTAAGTAGAAGACACTTACAAGCATTTCACGGCGTGAGAGATTAAGAATAGACTTGGGCAAAGCAAGTCTTATACGTCTATAAAAGCCGAAAGAGAGAATTTAAGAAAAAAGGATAAATAATCCATTAATCAAACTAATAAACAACTTAACAAATCGACTTAATGTCAATCTACTTTTACAAATCTTAGTTTTTCAATAAGCTTTAAGCAATTTTAGTAATTTTAGCAATTTCAATAATTTCGACAATTTCAGCAATTTTCAGCATTTTATTTCCTAGTTTTATTTAAGTATTGTTAATCTTTCAGCACGGTATTATTTTCATATTGAAATCGTTTCTTTTAACAATTTCAACACTCTATTTCCAAGTTTCAGTCAAGTCTATTAAATTTTAGCACCATTAAATTTTAGCACCATGTTATTTCATTTATGTCTAAGAGATCTAACATTTTTCTTCAGCATTTAATTCATATATTATTTCAATTTGACATTTTCTACTTTGATTATGAGGAACTGTAAAGGGAACCAGGAAGCATACATAGCCCGATTAGAAGTCCGGTCTTATGAGTCATTCTAATTTGGAAAAACTTTAATTTCTTGACATGCCTATAAAGATTGTATTTTATATGTTTTGTGTGGGATTAAAAAATCACCACAACACTATAATTAACAGATTTACTAATATTTCACACACACACACATATATATAATATTCGTATATATCACGTAATTTTTATTTGTAGTAAAAATTTGAAAATAAAATAATTAAGATTAATATGTTTATATTTACTAATATATTACAAATCAAAGAATGCATACAATATATGTATCAATTTCCTCAAAATTAAAAAATTTCAATGATAAACATTAAAACTTTAATGTTGTATCTAGATTTGAGAATGGGGATATGGAATCATGGATAGATATTCTACTCCATTCCTATTTTTTGGAAAGTAAATGAATTTGTGATTTTTTACGTTTGGAGATGAATAAGGAATTTAAGATTGAAATGATTAATGTCTTCATTCTGTTTTTGGTAAGTAATATGAATAAAAAAATTAGAAAAGAAATGAAACTAATAATAATATTTCTTTATACATTTTAGTTATGATTATCCTTGAGTTTTTTTTTTTTTTGTAAATTTTGTTATTAAATACTAAAACCAAATATATATAAATCATAAGATCCTGATGATAGAAGAAATATTTGACTATTTTATTAATAAAAATTAATTATTTTCAAATTTTAAGAAGCAGGTAATAAAAACAATGAAATCAAACTCACTGGATAAAGTTTATAATGAGACCTAATCAAAATAAGTTAGTCAAATTGATTGGTTCGATTTTAGTTTTTGTTTTATATAAATCTCGATTTTCGGTTTGCAAAATACAAAAAAAAACAAAGTTGTTTCGGTTAACCAACAAAAAAAAAAAAAAAAAAAACTAAAATAGGTTTTTCTACTTGTGTGAGTTGTGACTTTCCCACTCTCATCCGAGTGTTTTCCTCCATTAATCTCCTTGATTTTTTCTTTGCATTTTTTATTGTATAGTAATTATTGTAATTTGAATTTTAATACATGATTATGGAATTGCAAATTTATTTTTTGATTTTGGTTAACCAAAAAATCGATATATGATTAATCGAAAAAATAACAAATCGAAAATTGATGATCAATTTTTTTTTTTGTTTTTTGTGGTACGGTTCGATTAACCAAACGATGCCCACTTATAGACCCCAAATTTGGGTTAAGTTCAGTTATATATATATATATATATATATATATATATATATATATATATATATATATATATATATATATATATATATATATATATATATATATATATATATATATATACCTTGTTTTATTTTATTTTATTTTATTATTTTACCTTACTTTATTTGATTTTTCTGATTTGATTTGATTCGCATTTATTTTGGAAAAAAAAAGAAAAAGAAAGTGGGAAAGGTTTTTTTTAAGGGGAGAGAATGAGACAATCAAAGAGGGAGGAAGCTTTTGGAAAGCAAGGAAAGATGACCATTAGGGGAAAGACGACTAGAAATTTTTGGAAGACAATCAGAAGAGGAATAGCAACCAGAGGACGAGGGGTGGAAGGAGTGGACGTAAGAGGAGTGCTTTCTAGTATATAGAAATTTTCTTGTAAGCCATTCCCAACATAGTCATCTGCGATTTTCCCTTTTATTGCTTTTTTAGCACTCATTTTAGTTTTCACATATTCAAATTCCATGTTTTGATTTTTCGCAAGATTGTTGAGTTCCATTTTCACTTTTGATTCATTTGGGCATGCTTATCATTATTGAAACTCAATAGTTTACCCTCTTGCTTTTGGCACTCCAACTCTAGTGGGCTTAGAGTGTTATGACTCCACCAGATCTTTCCAATAAGAATCCCACCCCGAATCTTAATTTACTTGCACTTGCTTTTCCTATTGTGAAACATTAGGGTTTTATTTCTTATTTTGTTTTTCCTTAAAAAAAAAAAAAAGAAAAAGAAGTGGTGACTCCAAACTGTTTAAAAAAAAAAAAAAAAAAAAAAACGAGTCTCGTATTTTTTGTGGGAAACACATCATGGCCAAAATGCGATGTCCACAAAATGATGACTCCATTAGGGATCGTTTTAGAGGCTCAAGCTTGAACACAAGTTGAAGCAAATATGGCATTTGATTGGTCGATTATTGGGGATTGTTTTGGATTGTTACATATTCATCTTCTATCCTTGCTTAGATTGTGTGTAGATTTGGATGATATGCTTGTGTTTTGTATGACTGGTTGTTGCATGACTACCCTTTTTCTTGCTTGATTGTATGTTGCTTGTCTATGTGGGACACACATGTATCCCCTTTATCTCCAACTCATTAGTCTTAGTTGACTAAGTTTCCCTTAATTGTGTGTTTGATAGGAGATTTGTTACTCCTTGTGTGCTCATCGACCAAGCTAGTGATTAGGAGTAAGGTCTAGTGATGGGCTATATCTATGTTTGGGAGCATTTTGGAGGTGGCCGACATAGTGATGCTAATTGGAGTCCGATCTTTGAAGACTGGTATAGCCTATAGCTAGATTTCAGGATACTTATGTGACTAGTGTGCTCTCTTTGTGCCTAGATTTATTAGGTTTTTTTGATCCACCCACACATTCACTGTATACTTAGTTTTTTTACTCAGATTAGTGAGAGCCTTCACCATAGGAAACCCCCATTGAGATATTGAGGTAGTGCATGTGTGAAGGTGATGACCACCTTGATGGAAGCACCCCGTCTCTTCGGAGGCATGTAAGAGGTTGCTTACCGTTGGAAGGTACGATTGTTCTTACTAAGGACCCCTTCAAAAGTCCACCCTTTTTATTTTAGAGCCACCTTGACCTTATAGGTTGAGCATAGATCCTTTTTCTAGGATTCCTTTTCCTACACGTGGGTGCATTTGAGAGCCCTTAAGGCCACTTTAGTCACAATTGAGTCTACTGTTCTCTCTTTGGTCTCCTCTTGAGTGTTCAAAGATTGGTTCGAGTTTTGAGGTTAGTTGGGCCACTCCTTGTCTTTACATGTCAGATTTACTCCCTATCACTTAATGTGTTTAGAGAGCTTTCTCTATATGGCTTTCGCGAGTCTTATTTTCATGGGTTGACACTTACACTTAGTTTATCGTCACTCGTTGCTTGATACTTTAGGTAAGCTCATTGATCACTTCTCTTGCACCTCACACCTATCACGGGCTCAATACGTTCCTGAGAAGATGTGTAGAAAAACATGAGTGCTCTAAGTGCAACACCTCCAATGGTGATCCACACAAAGGTTGGAGAAGAAAACCTCAAAGGAGATGGCTAAGGCTTGATCTATGTTGTTAACCAAGATCAAACCTTTTGAGAGAAGAGAAATGTTTTTCTCTTCTCTAAGATGTGAATGCCGGCTCTTTGATTAGGGTCCAGATGTTTGGCTTAAATATAAGAAAAAAACATGGAGGAAAGGACCATAGTGCCCCTTATTAAAGAGGGTGGTGTTGTATACATGCATCCCTATGCATGTACTGTGCATTCTCATGGGCTTTAGGCCTAAGAATGAGCCCAATGACCCATATGGTCATCCAAATAACCCTGGGATTCTCTTAATCCCTAAGCATTCTTGTTCAATTCGTATCTCATCCAAATTACTATCTCTCAGCTTGGATCCCATGTAAGACCATTTTATTCCTTTTTCAGACCTTCTAAGTGTGTTACCCATTAGGTTTCCTGTTATGTTGGCCACTTGAATCATCCCTTTGATTCAAGCAAGTCAAGAGCAGTATCCAACAACATATCATGACTCCCAATTGACTGAAAGAGTCAAGAGTTTGATTGTGAACCTTTCCATATGCAATATATTGTGCAATGCTATCCTTTCACTCCATACTATACCCGACTTAGTTCAGAGCATGGACTATGCATCTGCTCCCATTAGATGAACTGGCCCAAGTGTATTTATCTTGTTTCCGAGATCCATTACTCACAAAGCTTGCCATTGAAGACTCTTCTTCAAGACATGATTACTTTGGCCAGAGATTTCGAGTAGTGATCTTTATAAGATGGCCTAGGGTATACCCTCCTTCTATCAAGAGTGGTGAATCTTTTATTGACTACTCGATTACCTTCAAATACCTCAAGCTATACCCAATCATCACCCTACTAGTAACCTCTCTTGAGGCAACAAAGATCGAAGTCAAAGTATAGAATTAGTATTCAAGATACCATTGAGCACCTTAAGTCTAAGGATATTTGCACCATTGCTATGATGAGACTATCATTGATGTTAGAATAGATAATCCATATGATTGTCTCATAGCGGGTCTCCGATGAACTTAGCTACTCTTAGCAAGCATCCACATGTCTACTCTAATCATCACGATGATCATAGTTTATGAGATCATCTACTTGATCATATCAAGGAGTACAACATGTGCTAGTCTGTTTGGATCAACAATGTCCAATCTTGTTGATCCTATGACTAAGGATAGTTTAGATACTACATAATTAAACATAATAGGAACCTTATTATCATGATCACAATCATGATTTCCTTTATTCTATGTAATGTATCAAGGACTTCATTAATTTGATTTAAGATCGCTATCAATTCATTTATTAAATGAACATCAAACAAATGAAGATGTGTTTATTATAAATGAATATAAGACGTACAATGTCCCACTTGATCTAAAGCCAATCGCCTTTATATCTAATACTATAGACGAGTACATGAGAATCAAACTTCTTTTGAGGAAATGGCTTAGTCAAAGGATCAACAATGTCTGTTCAGTGGGCACTTTCTCTATGATTACATCACGCCAACAATGGATTTTTCTAATTGTGGCTGCATCATTCGAGACGGTTAGATCTTTGATGAGATCGTAGTTCCTTTGCTTGTACAATGTGTTAGGAATACTTTAGGTTAGCTTTTCTTAGTGCAAAACATTGCATAATTTACCATTTTGACGCTAACCAAGCACTCCTTTTGGTTGTTTTCATACCTAACTCCCTAAATGTGTGTATTTTGTAGAAATGAAGAAAAGAAGACAAGAAGCAAGTAAAATGGTGAAGAAATAAGGGGATTAGTCAAAAGACCCACCTGGTCATGACTGAATACTCAAAGCCATGGAATCGTAGAAAGACCAAAGTCAAGCATTGATCACCACAATCGCAACCAAGACCAAAGTCGCGACCTAGATCACCTGGCGAAGCTGTGATCGCGAAAGACCAATGCTCCAACAAGAACACTCAAGGTCACGATCACAGAGCTTAAAAGAACCACCATGTGCAAATGACTCTCGGTAAAGTCACGACCCAGGTCGCAACCGCATGAGTGTTTTGACTCCATCTCTTGGTGAGGTCGAGACCGTGAAGCAGTCTGCTGAAGACTGTGGCAACCAATTCTCTGTGAAGTCGCAACCATAAGCATTCATGGTCGCGACCGTGCGACGCAACCCAAGTTTATTTTCAATTTTGGGACCTATTTTTGGCCCAGTTTTCAAGGTGTATATATATGACATTCTTATCTTGGATTTAGGGTTCGAAAATTGATAGAGAGAGGCTCACCTTTAGGGTTCCTCCTCTCTTGAGAGCTTTGTTCCTTCCTTAGGCTTAATTTTCCAGTTTTTATTAGATTTAGTATTGTTTTGTAAGAGTTTCTTCTCGTAATTGAAGACTGCTACGAAATACAATCTTGTAGATCAAGTATTTCAGCTTGGAGTGAGGATCTACAATCATTCAAGGCTTACATCTCTGTTTTGTATTTATGATTCTTTCTCTTTTCTTTAATTTCTTCATTTTCATGTTTATCTTAGATATGAATTTGCTGATCTTATTAGTTGAAATGTCAGGCTAAACATCTATAGGGTTGATTTTCAAATGTGGTGTTAATGTTTGTCTAATCTTTGATTGATTGGTTGGTATATGCTTGATTTGTTGTATTTAGTGTTAGATTTATGAATGATTATGGTTTTAATTCGTTAAATCTTGCTGAGAATTGGATCTTCGATCCTTTTACAAGGGTATTCATAGTGATGTGGGAACTAAGCCCTTAAATCTGGCTCTAATTCTCTTAAGGTGAGATTTAATCATTTGGGATGCTAAATAACCTACTTAAAGAGACCTAGGAAATTAGAAAAGTTTAGTACTAGGTGAATTTCACTCGGAGGGGACATTAAGTACAATAAGCAAGGATTGTAAGAGCGTAATAGTGACCAATCCGGGCATAGTTCAGGTTGTTCTATTACAAGAACGTAACAGTGACCAATAGAGCGTCTTAGGAAAAATGCCGTTGAAAATTATTGTATTAGCAACCTAGAAGGATGTAACTGTGAATAGAAGCTAAGACGGGAAAACATAAGGGGGAACATGAGAGTAGGATCCTTGTACTAATTCCTAGGACCAATTCGAGTCATAGATAAATCAATATGGGCTTTAAAAAGACAAGACATGAAACACCATAGATGGTAATCAACCCTAATTCTCTATAAGTCATTTTTCTGGTATCTTAGTTGCATGTTCAGATTCTCATAGGACATTAGTTGTTTTTGTTTAGTTTTATTTTAGATTAGTTTGGTAATTTCACAATCAAATCATTTAGAAGCTCAAATAGTGAATTAATTAAGTAGTCGAGGTAGTCAATCCCTCTTGAAAACTTATAATCCTCGTGGGAACGATAATCGATTCATAATTGAAAACCACTTTTATTACTTGAGGCCCATGCACTTGCCGGTTTAGGTTGTTTTAATTTTATAATAGTTTTGCTAACCATCGCTTTCGGGCGCAGTCGAAAAATGGCCTTAGTAATAATGGTTCCATCACATCACAATACTGCAGGTACTGGGGATCACCGCCGAACTAATTCAAGTTCCGAGATGAACTCTTATCCAAACCCGCTTCCCACGCCTCAAGCCACAATGTACTTTGCTTCGATTGTAGAATCAACAGTCGTCTTCTGTTTGGAACTTTTCTAACTAACTGCCCCACCATTCAATGTGAACACATAACCTGATTAAGATTCGGAGAGTCATCCCATCGAATGAAGCCGGCATCCGTATACCATTCCCGGCTACGAAGATCACTATCTCCAGTATATTAAGAATATATCCTTAGTTTTTCTCAAGTACTTAAGAATATTCTTGACAGCCACCCAATGACTCTCACCAAGGTTTGACTGGTATCTGCTCGTGACACTAAGAGCATATGATACATCGGGTCTAGTACATATCATAAAATACATTATTTATCCTATAGCCGAAGCATAAGGGATCAAACTTGTGTGTCATTTCATCTTGTGTCCGAGGACATAAGGACTTCGAGAGCGAACCATACCGCGGGAATGAATCCTCTCTGTAATCGATCCATTCAAATCTCTTTAGCATCATTTCTATGCATTTTGACCGTGAAAGACCACAACCTTTAGATCTATCTCTATGTGATCTAACCCAGATGTAGGTTGCTTCTCCAAGGTCTTTCATGGAAAAATTCTTGGATAACCAAATGTTGACAGATTGTAAAACCGAGACGTCATTTTCTATAAGTAATATGTCGTCTACATACAACACAAGGAACACGCCAACACTCCCACTAACCTTCTTATACACACAAGCCTTATCCCCATTCCTTCAGAGAAACCAACTTCATCAGTTCCCATCAAATCGAATGTTCCTAACTTAGATGCTCGCTCAATCCATATGGATTAAGTTTCAGATACTTTATCGTCATCTTAGATGTAAGCCTTCAAGGTCAGGTCATATACACATCCTCATATAGGTTTCCATTAAGGAAAGTCGTCTTCATCCATTTTCCATATCTCATAATCATAATGAGCAGCAACGGTCAAGAGTATCCTTATGGATTTAAGCATGACCGTAGCACTCTTTCCGGCCCAACCCGACGCGAATCCAACCCGATCCGGACGCCCGTTTAATCTTTTATCCGATGCCTCGCTTAATTCTTTTTATCCGATGCCTGCTTAATTCTTTTTTATTTACTTTTTATTGATTTGTTTTCTTTTTCAAAAGTGTCGCAACCTGAATCCCCGGCTTGACCCGAATGGCGGATCCGAACCGGAGCCTGGTTTACTTCGACGTTTTCATTTATCTTATCAAAACATTTATTTATGTCTTTTCATTTTAGGGTTTTCAATTACGCGGAAGCATTTTCAAATGGTAGGCCCATAAACATTTACACTTATACAATTCGCTTATGCAAATGGCGTATCATGCCTTTACAAAATGATATACAAAACATTAGTTCAAAGTTCAACTCTTTTGTTCACAAGATGTCACATTCCAAAAAGAAATGATATGCATATGACGGGGCATATACTTATACGCCACAACTTTCTCTATGACTCTGCTCTTCTTGATCTTGCCTTCTTCTTGTTTACTCGAAGCCTGCGCATAGATAAAAACTACACGCTAAGCATTTTCATTCTTAGTGGTTCTATACAGTTATATTCCAATTTTCAATTTAACATGACATGCATTTATCATAAAATCATGCCTTTTATATCAAACTATGCTCATGCTTATTCATTTTCACATGCTTTCACTTTACAAATCATTGATCATATCAAAATATGCATTTTCACATGCAACCAATTTATTTAACTCAAATCATGAGATTCAAACATATACTCTTAAGGACGCACTTGGGCCATAAATCCATTTTCATTGATCAAAGTTTGTTATCTCACTTTGTCTATACAATTTACATTCATGATGGATTCCATTCGATGAATCCCATCCTTTTATCATTCTGGTGAATATACTTATTATGATTTCACAATTTTTGCCTCCCATCAAGCGATGGATGCCGACAGCACCCCACCATGTGGTCATTTATAAATGCCATACGCCATCGAAGATTCGACGTCGACGGCATCCTACCAAGTGACATTTCTTCAATGCCATCACGACGATGCCGACAGGTGATCCGCCGGGCGGACATCGACAAGTTCGATTTCATTTCTTCACGACGGAGCGCCGATCGTGCATCCCGCCATGTTGCTTATTCAGATATCGATTCAATTTAAGATTTAAGAATTGACTAATTCCGCTTACGATTCAATTAATCACTCACATGCAATTAATTGTCAAACATTTCAATTATCACATTTTCAAATCCATATGCACTTTCGAAATATCATTTCAAAGATATAATCATTCTAGATTTATTTGGTAAACTACCAAAACACTGGAAATAAGGATAGAGGGTCAGTGAACAAACCAATCTATCTCTTCTTTTTGCCTTACCGCTAATCTCGATCCTAAGTCAGGTGATCCTCACCGGTCCCTAGCAAATCACACACATCACATTTAGTGAACTAGCACAAATCACACTTCGCCTCGGCGGCGAGGTACAATACTTTTTTCATTTAGTTTTATCCTTATTCGAACCCCCATTAATCATTTATTAGGGTTCCTAACCAATCGGTGTACAAATATGAGGCTTTTGGAACAAAATCCAAAAATTTCCTCGTTGAAGGAATGTTGGTTCACGCGACGACGTAGCACCTATGCCGCAACAGAGTGTTCCGAGGGGGCCTTACTTCTTCCCTACCGTCACGAGCAGCTCACGCGCACAGAGTGGCGCCACACTGCAGATGGGTGCCCTTCGTCGCACAAGGGGCCCTTGTTTGGTCTGTGATTGATATTTTCCTTGCCATTTTTCTCCAAAATCCTCAAAACTATATATTTACAAATAACGGGAAACATTCCCAATAACATCTTAATACCTTCCTAAACTAACCATGAGCAAACCCCATGAATGGATTTAGCTTAACCCAAACATCATTTCTAAAGAAATCAAGGGTCTGGGTTCTTACCTTGAAATCTCTTACACTTGAAGCCCTAAATTTTTCTTCCTTCTTGATCATTTTATGCACCAAAAATGGGAAGATCTCCCACCAAAATCACTCCCGTCCAAACCCTAGCTTTCTCCTCTCTCTTGGCTCAAAAACGTTGCGACAAGGGCTTTCCAAGACCAAACAAATCTTAAGTCACTCATTCCTAAGGCCATGTTCGGGAACATCAAAAACCCATTTTGATTTAAGTTGCCTCAATTTTCCTTATAAAGACATATATCACTCCATCTGGCAGACTTAAACACATAAACATTTCCCCAATCGACACTAAGGTCCTTATTTTACATAAAATTCCAAATTGGCTCTTCACTGGTTTATTTCCTGTTCAATCATAATTTCCTCATTTTAGCATATAACATTAAATCATTTGCTCATATTCATTTCCTCGCATTTCACTATTTACCACTGTAATGTTTTCCTTTAAAACCTAAATTTGACTCAATTCATACTGGAATATATAATAAAATTATTATAAAAATTCTAGGTATTTTTTGGGCAAGTATAATGACTATAGGACTAAAGCTCCATCGTTAATAACTCCTTATTTTTGACGATAGCCTTTAGCCACAAGCCTAGATTTGTAGGTAACAACCTTACCTTCCATGTTTTTCTTCTTCTTGAAGACCCATTGAACCCTATCGGTTTTATTCCTTCGGGTTGGTCAACCAAAGTCCATACTTGGTTTTCATCCATTTCTAACTTCATGGCTATAAGCCACTTGTCAGATTCTGAACTGTTCAAATATTCTTCATACATAGTAGACTCATCATCCTCTATGAGCAAAACGTCATTATGTTCACTGATGAGAAATCCATATTTCTCTGGAACAATATATATCCTACTCGACCTACGAAGTGCTTGTGCTCCAGAAGGATTAGCTGTTATTTCATCTTTATGAATGTTAGCCTCAGGTTTAGGCAGTTGATTTGTGTATGCTTGAGCATCTTGAACTTCTTCAAGCTCAACTTTGTTTCCACTGTCTTTTAGAAGAAACCCTTTCTCTAGGAAAACAACATGCTTTGAAACAAACACCTTTTGTTCCAAAGAGTTGTAGAATTGATATCCCATTGTTTCTTTAGGATATCCCACAAACAAACACGTGTCGTGATGATTCTAGCTTGTTGATACATCTCGCTTTTACATGTCGACAACCCCATACTTTTTAGCGTGAGAAAGATAAGGTTTGGTTGCTAGTCCATATCTCATAATGGAGAACATCAACTAATCTCACGACTCTTGCTAAATATAAACAAGCACTTTGAGTGCATAGCCCCAAAAGAACTTAGGAAGATCTGCATTGCCCATCATTGACCTCACTATGTCTAACAAAGTTCGATTTTTTTTTTAGCCACACCATTGTGTTGTGGCGTGTAAGGTGGAGTCCATTGGGATTGTATCCCATGATCTACAAGATAATCCAAAAACTCTTGGCTTAAGTATTCACCACTCGATAAGATCTAAGTGTTATAATACTTTTCCTAAGTTGTTTCTCCACTTCATTTATGAATTCCTTGAACTTTTCAAAAGCATCTAACTTATACTTCATAAGATACAAGTACCCATACTGTGAAAAGTCATACGTGAAGGTAATGAAGTAGATGAAACCACCTCTGGCATGTGTGGACATCGAACCACATACATTTGTATGTATTAGGTCTAAAGGCCCACTTGCACGTTCACCCTTTCCCTTAAAGGATAGTTTAGTCATCTTGCCTAATAAACAAGATTCGCATGATTCAGAATCAAATGACCCTAAGTTTCCACTCTTGTGTAACTTAGCCATGCGTCTCTCATTTATATGGCTAAGGGAACAATGCCATAAATATGAGGGTTTCACATTATCTTGTTTTAATCATTTGTTGTCATGGATAGTGAAGTAGCTTCATGCTTTCTTTCTTCATAATCCTAATGTTTTTCTGTTTTCTCTTCCAATTGTTATCCTTACCTTGAAGCAAGTAATTTTCGGGAGTAGTCTCTTGACTTTTTCTTGGTTACACTCCCTTCATTCATGGCTTTTTCCTTCAAGTTGTTCTTAGAACCATTCTGTGAAGCAAGAGTCCACAAGGTACCACGCTTTTTGCCTTATTTTCATGCGGCTATCCGGCTACGCAGTAGATTAACTGCCTATGGAATGAAGGTTTCTTTGCTTCGCATATGATAATTAAGCACAAACTATGCAAAATTATCATTTAGGTTGGACATAATCAAGTATATACTTAATTCATGGTCCATTACAATCCGCAATTGACCCAATCTCTCAATATTAGTATTCATCTTTAGTGCATGCTGCACTAGAGATGTCCCACTTCCATTTTGGTGCTAAAGAGTAGCTTTGAGATCTCAAACCTTTCAGATCTCACATGCTTATCAAATAGCTCCTTAAGATGGATGACTGTCATATGCTTCCATAGTTTCGTGCTACATCTATAGCTTAGTGGTCATAGATGCAAGCATGATACAACTCGCTATCTCATTATCAGTTATATGCTTATGATACGCATTTTGATCACTATTAGATGCATCAACGGGTGGGGATTTGGGAAGTGGCCTATTGAGGACATAGGCTATTTTTTATGCCCTGCGAGCAATTTTCAAGTTTATGAACCAATCCAAGAAGTTTGGGCCTGTCAATTTGTTGTTATCCATAGTAGATCATAGGTTAACGTTTGAAGACATGATGTTGATTCTAGTAACCTAGATGTAATAAAAGATATTATTAGATTGTACTTAAAATACAGATTATTACGGCTTTAATAATCATATTATGGCTCCCACAATTTTATTGCGAACTCATAGTCCTCACTATGAACCCGAGAGAACCTATATGGAAGTTATCTTAGTGGGCCGATATCCAATCTTACCTTAATGACCTTGGGTTTACCCAACAAGTCACCTCGGGTCAAAAGGTAGGTATTGTACATACCAATTGCCTCTACTTGAAATTATCGAATCCAGTGCTATTAACCGATTGATGTATGCACCATCATCAGGTTATCAACTCTTTGACACGTGCACATCTCTTATATACACTACCCAACTTGTCTCCAAGCCTATTGACCTTGGGTTTACCTAACAAACCAATGAACTCAATTAAACCCGGCCCATTAATTCGGAAAACGAATTTCCATGGTTTGAACATATTCGTGTAGAGAGAACTTAGGTTTACCCAACAACCAAAACTTTAAAAGAACTCTGGTTCTAGCCATATTAATGGAAGACTTTTGGTTTAGTGTAGTTTAATGAGGGATTTATTATTTAAGTCTCATCTTTTATTAATAAGCATGCATTTATAACCATTCATTACATGAATCATATAAAAGGATAGTTCCCTAACTATATGGCATGGTTATGGATTTTTCTAATGTCAAATTCCTGAGCTATAGTTGAATTGACTAGGTCATACTCTAGGACATGCATGAATTACAACCCTTTCAAAATTAAATCAAATTTATAACAATGATATTCTTCTTCATGGTGCCTCCTACTCCTTGCTCATTTGCATCTTCAATCTAACCTAATCCTATGAAATCTAATTACATTCAAAAGAAAAGGCCTCAAGTTACATTTGAGGGAGATTGAGATGAAAAGAGAAGACAATAGAGATAGAGAGAAAAAGACAGGGATATGCAGACCCTATTTACCATTAAAAGAAAACATGCATATGCTCAATCATCATTGGGCTTAGTCCATAACCAACCATCATGCTTGTTCCATACACCCTTAGCACACATCTAATGTATCATTATTTGATAACGGCATCCTAAGTTATAATTTTCAAAACCAAAACACCTCGGCCCAACTCTTTGTCACTAAGGCCTAATTCATGAACCAAGATTGCTTAAAAGTGTAATAAAGTTCAATTGGGTTTCATATGAAATTTTTAAAGGAATATTTTAATTTAAACAAATTAAATTAAAACCTTAAGTTCCAATATTAATTCATAATTAATCTGCCTTTTTGTAGCATGTCAACTTCTTGCCCTTTGAACATTTCAAAGTTAAAACTTGTTGTTCACTGTTTTGGACATACCACAATGTGTGATCAATTTGTAAAATTCAAAACAATTATTTTAAAATTCAGAAAATTATTTTGCAAGCTTCTAGCATTTAATTAACATCCTAAAAATTTGAAAATCTGGAAGTTTAAGTATTGAAAACAAAAATTGCATGCCTAAATGATTTTTATGTAAATCGAGCTGGTTGGGAGATTACACTGTCAAACCCAATCCATATAGCAATTTGTTAGCCTTAAAAAACTCAATTTAAACTGATTTTATAAATTCAAAGCCTAAAATTAAATTTGGGAAGTCTAGAATTTAATTCCATGATCAAATCTTGAAAATATCTAGATTATATAATAAAAAAAACAATTACAAAATCAGGTTTGTGGGCGCTCACAATAGCCTTGTAAAATCCGTACATTATCTTGTTTTAATTTTTAAAAATACAATTTAAATTTTGACAATTCCAAAGCCTAAAATTAAGTTTGGGATGTCTATAATTTATTTAAAAATAAAAATTTGGAATTATCTTCTTCAACAATTTCAAAAAATCGAAACTCCATTGTTGTATTCAGAACACTAGAAAAACTAAAGTTTTGAGTTTGAAGATTTTTCTAAAATTTATGGAGATAAATCCGACCTAACCAGGGCCTGAAAACAAATATCTCATGGGTCTAAATATTATTTCCAAGATCAAATCTCAAAAATAATCTGTCCAAGTATTTAAAAAAAAAATCGAAACTTCACTGTTGTATTGACAGCATGCATGGCTACATCACAGATTTTCGGCAATCTTTCTTTCAAAACTGATTTCATGTTTGAATCTCATTCAAAATTATTTTTTTAGAATCCTTGATCATTGATATTCATCTAATAACAAAGATCAACCATAGAAAAAAAAAATCATAAAATCAAACCTTTAAAAAAAACGTTCTGAAGGTTGAAAAACCTTAGGTGCTGAAATCAATATGTTTCTTCAACAAAGATCGGCCTTTTATGATTTCAAGGTGGCTCTGATACCACTGTAGGGATTTTTCAGGGGCTGCATCTCATGCAAAGCACAACGGAATACAAAAAATTACATAAAAATCTCATCCATGGATCCTCTTGAATCATCAAAATCGAATAACCAAGTCATAAGGTGTTTAGAAACCTTTACCTTTGTAGTTTCCGGCCTCCTTTGTTGTAGATGATGCTTCCTTTGGAGAAGATGTGCAGAAAACCACGAGTGCTCCAAGTGCAGCACCTCCAATGGTGATCCTCCACACCATGGGCAATAAAACCTTAAAAGGGATGCACTGGCGCCGATCTAAGGTTTAGCCAAGATCAAGCCTTTTGAGAGAAGGCTAGAAGAGATGAGAGAAATGTTTTTCTCTTCTCCAAGATGCGAATGACAGCTCTTTGATTAGGGTTCAAATGTTTGGCTTAAATATAAGCCAAACACATGGAGGAAAGGACCATAGTGCCCCTGTAGACCCTCAATTTTGTCCCTCAACACTTGCATTTATCCTTTGGGTGTCACACTCACCCATCGTTCTCATATGGCATCGTTAGGGTCCTTTTAGGCTTAGTCGATCTTCGAGCCTCGGGTAGGCTTGTATGTGGTACATTGAGTGTGTATGTTGTTATTGAAATCGTGCCATAGGAAGCAAGTGAGGCCTCCCGAGGTTTTAACTCAATCGGAGTTTATTGGAGTATGTCGAATGAGGAGCACTTGGTTGTTTTGATCATATCTCCCTCATTCGAACTCAAAATCATGCACTTTTTTTTTATGGACTCCTTGTTCTCCAAGGAATATTCTATCAAAATTGAAATTTTTTTCCCAACTGGCTCAATTGCTCCTCAAAGTTTCAATTTAGGCAGAATTCATTGCAGTATGTCTAAATTCGGAGCACTTGGTCTTGTTTCGATCATATCTCCCTCATCCGAACTCGAAATCATGCACTGTTTATTTTGTTGGATTCACTACTCATTGAAGAATTCTCTGACAAAATTTGAGAATTTTTTATCAATTGGATCTACCGATTGGGAAGCGGCTCATCCGATTCGGCGGATTTCAATTAAAGTTCATTATTGGAGCAGGTTCGAATTCTGAGCACCCGAGCTTGTTTTGGTCATATCTCTCTCATATGAACTCGGAATCACACTCCATTTTTTTTGGATTCCTTATTATTCAAGGAACATTCTGTCAAATTTTCAAAAATTCTTCTTAATCGTTCACGGCCGCATCCTGTCAACCTAAGTATTCGGAAAGTTAGCTTAGATGTGAGCACTGATTTCGTTGTTTTGGAGCCCAACTTATTTGTTCGGCCCATAAGCTCCAGATCAGTCTTAGGAACGATTTGGGTCTAGTTATGGGCCATTTTGGATTCTTGGTGGTTAAGCAAATGAGTTAATGTGGCCAGCTCCTAACCTCGGTGAACGTGAGGAGGTTTACGGATTAAAGTCCGAGACTGATTGGGGGAGTTCCCGAGACTAAAGGTGTGCAAAATGGAGTGAGCTTAGATGTTTATGAAGGAGAAATGCAAGCAAAAAACGTGAATAGGGAGGGGAAAAGCAAAAAAAAAGCCAAGAGGAAAAAAGGGAGACAAGAAAAGAAAGGAAAAAAGAGGAAAAATAAGAGGAGAGATTCTCTAGATCTGGGTAGGAGTGATCTCTCTCATTTTGAAGGGGATTTCCTAAAGTTTTGAGGGAGTGGCTACCTGGTTTTGAGGCGTAGTTAGTTGAAGACAAAGGGAGTACCGTGAATCCTACAGTTCGAACGTTATACGCTTCTCCCGCTTCTTTTGCGCTTATCTTCGCTTTCTCTTTGATGCTCAAGTTCTCGCTTTTAAGGCACTAGGCATTGTTTCGTTAGTTCTCACTCATTCGAAGTCGACTGTAATAATCGCTTGCTTTTTTTCGAATTCCTTACTCCATAAGGAATGTTATCAAAAATTTTGAGAACTCGGTTTCAACCGACTCACTGGCTGGGAACCGGACACCCGGCTCATTAGGCTTATTTTCTGTGGAACAACAGCTTAGGGCACTAGGGCATTGTTTCGGGCCGGCCACACATTCAAAGTCAGAATTGTACACTGTTTATTTTTTTGAATTCCTTACTCTATAAGGAATGTTATGAAATTTTTTGAGAACTGTTCTCAACCAGCTCTGAATCTAGTCGGGAAACCACACCCTGCCATTAGGTTATATTTTCAGAACAACGCTAGGGTACTAGGTATCGCTTTTTGGCCTATTTCTCACTCATTCGGAGTCGGAATTGTACATCGTTTATTTTTTTGGATTCCTTACTCTATAAGGAATGTTCTGGAATATTTTTAGAAATATTATCAACCTGGACACTCAAGAATGGAACCTGACTACTTGCCCAGTTATGTTTTCTAGAATAGCAATTAGGCATTCGTTGGCCACCTATTTAGAGTCGGAATTGTACACAGTTTGTTTTTTTTGGATTCCTTACTCTATAAGTAATTTTTTGAAAATTTTTGAGAACTGTTCTCAATCGTCTTGACTAGTTGGAGAATCGGATCATTCGATTCATTAGGTTATATTTTCAGGAACAACAGTTAGGGTACTTTGCATTGTTTGGGTCATTTCTCACTCATTTGGAGTTGGAATCATACACCGTTGTTTTTTTTTTGGGTTTCTTACTCTGTGAGGAATGTTCTAAAAATTGATATTTTTTCTCACCTAATTGACCATTGGGAAACCGAATATGCCAAAATTGGTCTGGTTTTTATTTTATTTTGATGGATTTCATGATTTTGGCGACTGGGAGCCCATGACCTCAGGAGTCAAGCTCATTCACTCCATATCAATGTACAATCATGTTTAGGGCTCAAATGGGGTTTAGTCTTAGGTTAATGTGGTCCCATTTTGGATTCATATGAGTTAGTGGTTAATGCCAATAAAAGGGTGGTTAGTTACACTAAAGAGTCTAGTGTTTTGTCGAGCTCCGATTCTTTGAGATGAATAGACATGTTTGTATAGTTGCATAAGTGTTGTAGCATCAATGAGTGGCTGAGATGTGATGTGGCGGTTTCTCTGCCTTTCTGCTTTTGATATTTAATTTTGAGAGATTGTTGTATGCTTGAGACGTATAATTAACCTTCCCCAGAAATACATGGGCTGTGGACCACAGGTGTACGTGTCAGGGCTTTGGTATTTGCATTTATATGCATATACGGTTCGACTTTGATGTTCATGGTGCATTTGAGCTTATCACCAACCTCTTATAACGCTTTCGTTAAGACCAAGGTGCACGCTTAATTCCATTGTTTTGTTCGTCGAGTGTTTATGCATGTTATACTAAGTAGGTTGGTGGATTCGTCAATTGCTTAACTCGGGAAAGGATCGATTGATCCTTGACCCATATGATCCCATAGAGGGGTGCTACCTTGCATGGGGTACCTTCCTAATAGGTAACTTGATCTCCGAACCCTGAAATCTAGTTTTCGTGGATCGCTTTTTCCTGACAGGCATCAATGAGAGGTTTTTGTTTTTACTTCATTTTCCCCATTTAAAAAAAAAAAAAAAAGTAAGTGGTGACTCCAAACAAAACCGTTCCTCACTCGAGATGGATTTTCCAAAGCTCGAAAATCAACTCACTTTTTTCTATTAATAGCGAGTCGCGCCAGCACGTGGATCAGGTAAGGTCTGATGTGACCAAATCATATATATACAAATTTATGTCACCATTACCACAAGACTATATGCTAATTCAGAAAGGCGCCAAACTCATGACCAAAAATAACTCAGATGCTTGTAAGAAAATGGATTTGTCAATGAATTCATTAAGGATTTAGTTCGTCTTAATACCGCAAGTGCAATGTGTCGTATTAAGTAATAAAAGTGGACCTATAAGTCCCGGATATCGTTTCCACAGAGATTGAAAAGAATTCGTAATTCAACTATCCCAACTACCTCAAGTTCCACAATATTCAACTTTCATTTCATAGAAATTTCCAAGAATCGAACTAAGAATTCCACACTCAATTTCTGTCTATAATAAAGGAAATTTAAACTCCTAAACATAAATTAGATCGAATCGATATCGTTGAAGTGATTAATAGGATTTCATTGTTGTGAAATTATCAATTCATGCATCATAATCTAATTCGATTCAATCATAAATTGGAATATGAATATGTTAAAGAGATGAGATAGTATAGTTTAGATTTCTCCTTTAACCATACTTTTCACTGACTAGAGAGTCATATTCATTTCCGATTCATGTTTCTAATCAATTACTTGTAATCAAAATTACTTTATAAGATCTGGGTATTTTTCTTTTCCAATACTTCATACCTATTTCTTATGACTGCAGATTTCTTACTTCCCAAGACAGGGTCATTGCCATATTTTTGCAAGATGAATGATGTCTCATCCTTAAAATCTTAAAGAGTCCTCCATTTCCTTGATTAGATCTATGCTAACACAGGATCAAGATCATTCCTCCGCACTGGGGCAGATCTCTATTGATTAAATTGATAGATCACTCAACTAATTCTCAAACCATGAGTAAATTGATGATTTATCTAAGTAATCTTTCAGAGCTCATTACTTCAATATTAGTCAAGCATACCCCCAAGTAATGCCTCATGCTCTCTAGAATCTCCAACTCTGTGTCACTCATAAGGCCTTCTGGAAATCAGAGCCAGAAAACAGTCATTTTTTGCGTATTAGTTATTAATATTGGGAACAATTCACTTCATGAACATCACCATTCAAATAAATTCAAGATTCTCAACCCAAGAAATTTTCTTCTAATTATGCAGAAAAGACCATAACTAACATTAGATCTTTCCCAATGGTCGTGTTTCGAAACTGGTTCACTAGTGAACACCGGGTGCCATCGATAAAGAAAATTTCACTCGTGAACCGCAATCAACTCGAAAAGAAATGAACTCCACCTTTTCTGTGATTTCATCGGATTCAAATAGTAATCTAAATGACTTCAACAATTTAATCTCAACTTCTAAAACTTCTCAACACGTAATCGTTTCGCATCCAAAGAAACAAATTAAAATTCTATGCTAAATCTAGTCTACAAAGAAAAGAAAAGAAAAAAAGAAAGAAAAGAAAAATATAATACAAATGAGTCCTCAGCTCCCCAGATGCCCTCGTTTTTCCTCTCGACTCCCATACTCCCTTCTTTCCTCCAATTGTTTCTATTTATAGAGCCTTAGAAGTTTGGGCCCTAAATTCAAGGTTACATTGTGGATCCCTGGCGAATTTCCGCCCCAGTTGCATTCTCTGGTCTCGACCTGAAGTTTTGTCGCGGATGCAGTTTTCTGCAGCCTTTATCGCAGACTCTATCGCAAAGATACCGCCCTGGCCGCGACCGTCTCCCGTGCCTTCGATTCCGCACAGTTTCGTCATGGACAAGATTCTTTTCTTCAAGATATTCATTATGTCATGCATCAATCACCTTGCAAAGTCCGTCAGCTCGCCTGCTCTATGCTGTCGCGACAATCTTATATGTGGTTCTTTGAATATTTATGTCCCGATATCGATAATTTTTCAATGAGTTTCTATGCAATTTTCCTCAAATTGGTCCCAGACCTAGTTTTGCGTCGCCAATGAAGATTGCTGTTCTGTTGCAACACTGCTTTCTCGTATCGTTATAATTTCGCCATAACGAAAGTTTTATTCTGACAGTTTTGCTGCCACTAACCCGATTTCTTGTTGCAAACTTTATTTTGATGTTACATGGCCTCTCGGGGGTGTTGTAGATGCTCATTGTCGCTGATCCTCGCTTCGGTTATGTCGCTGATGTGACTTTCTCAGATTCAAATTTTATCTTCAGGTCAGAACTCCGCTTTGTTATGTCGAGACCAAATTTCTCTTCCTTGTGTTGGAATTTGCTGAAAACTTTGTCACAACATAAACTTTATTTGTCTCAGCTGACTGGTTATATTCTTCCCATTTTATGTCGCGCGACACGCTCTTGTCGCATGAGCTCATTTGTTAATACTGCATCTTCAGGTTTAACAAGGAAATTATCGCTTCGATCGAAAGTTCCCTTGCCATTTACTTGGAAGTTTGTTGCGACACACAAAATTTTGTCGTGACAAAGATTGCTGCAATTGCTCTTTTTGTCTTATTTCCTGCTGTAATTTCTCCAATTTTGAATTAAAACCTGTAAAACACAAAGTTGGTAAATATTCCATAATTTGACATCAAAACAGATATGAAGATACTTAAAATAAGCAAGAAAAATGGATTAAAAATAGATGAGTTTAAGACTCATCAAATTTCAAATCCAAAGTTTTGTTTCTGGTCTCCTACAAAGAGAAGAAAATTTTGTTTGTCCTCAAACAATTTAGCTTTATTTTTAGGGAAAATTTTCTATTTTATATTGCAATCCTTTTTGAATCTATAACTTGAATTGAAACTAGTTAGTTGTAGCATGGCTTCAGCATTCTAGTTTTCACTTCCGACTAGGAAAAATTTCACCATCGACATAAAACAAACTAATGATTTCTGAAATGCAAACAATTTAATTAATTAATCCTGATCTGTGAGTGTGTGATGGTCTTCTTTCCCTTCCTCTTTGGAAAAATTAGCTAATCTTCTGGGGTTTTACACAGTTACAACAAAATTAGTTCTTCAAAGTCCCATATGCTTGTTTTTCATATTAGTCTCCACTAATGTAGGCAAGTACAACCTTTAAGATCAATTAAATTCTTGCATTGTAAAGCTCATTCGGGTAATCAAATGATAATCGGAGAATTTAGCTAAAATCACCTGCATTCCAATCTTCAAATTTGCATCTTGCTCTATCCTTCATCCCTTTCTTTCCTACCGATGTCGTAAAAGAAATATTCCTCAAACTTGATCTGATGCATCCCACGCATACTCTCATCTGTAATTTTATTTCCCACTGTCATTCTTATCAATTCAGTCCCTTTAGATAGAAGTCCTTTTTTCTTTTCTTTTACTTGTCAAAGATTTTTAGGAATAGTGCAATGTCTTGTCTTTTTAGGCTTTCTACCACTCTTAGAGAACTTTGGGTTAGCATGTAACACCCCGTCCCGAGAAGGTGTACGGTATGAGTAACCGTAGGGGCACATAGGTGCACCAAGTGTCATTGTAATATTTTTGGGAGTTGTTGTTCAAGATGAAATGGTGAAATGATAAATTTATTGAACCCGGAATGTTATGCTAGAAGAAGGGTAAAGTTGTAATTTGCCAAAAAGGATATGAAAACCATAATTTGAGAAGATGAGAGGCCATTATGAAAATAACATAAGTTGATTTGCAATTTCTTGAGAGATGGAGGGCCAAAATTTAATTAAAGGAAGATGAGACTATAGATAGAGGTGAGACAAACAAAACATGTCATTTGGTCTCATTTTGGCTAGGGCAACCGTGGAGAAGAGAGGAAAGAAGAGGAAGAAGAGGAAGAGGAGGAAGAAGAAGAGGGAGAAGAACAAATAGGTATGTTTTTGTGTTGGAATCATGTGTATTTTGGGTTTTTGGTATGAATTTGGGGTGGTTTTCCATGGAGATTAGTTCCCATTTTTCAGTAGGTTTTGCTGAGAAATCATCCTAACCCTAGAATTGTTGAAGCTATGTGGGTAAAACCCCTAATTGGTATACACAAACATAATCCATCATAATTATATGGTTTTGTAGGAATCGTGACCTGTACAATTATTGTGGATTCACCTGTGGTTTTGTCAGAGCGAAGTTCCAAACCACTAATACAAGTGTTTGCGGGTGTGGTTTCGATGAATCTGCTGTCGGGTTCTCGACGTGATATCAATGGAGAAGTTATATGAAGGAAAATGGTACCAAAGAGGGCGTAATCGCACTCGGCAACCACGAGGCGGTACTTGCAGACCAAACAAAGGTGGTACATGTACCACTCTAACGTAACCTTATTTGGCAATCGGGTATCAAGACAAGTGGTACCCGCATTCAACATACGTAATGTGCCTGCACGGTGACTAAACATAGTGGTACCGGTACCACGCTGTCCAAAAGCCTGCATTTTTGTGCTCTCGCATACGGCTTCTCCAAATTCATACACCGTTAGTATGGGGAACCTTAATAAACTATTAAGAGAGGTTCAAAGAAGAATGAAACTTCAATGAAAATGATTGTACTCTACCGCCTCAACGATATTCATCGAAGCCTGGGGTAAATGCTAGTTACTAAAAGTGACTCAGAGGCGTGAAGTATGTTAAGTTTATGCGACATGCCAGCGATTAATGTTTTCGCTATTTGTTTGAGGTAGTTAAAAGCAAAGGAAAGTCAGGGAGTCAAGTCAAGTTTTGCAAACAAAAGGTGAGTGTTCTAAACCTATTTTTCAAATACTAGTGTATTATTATAAACTGTTTTACACTGGTATTTAATGGTTTTGATTGTAAACCATATTTTAAAGCAAGCAAACAATGGTTTTGATTTAAACCATATGTGAAAAGCAAACAAGTAATGGTTTTGATGTATTCAACCATACTCTTAAAAAGCAAGCAATAGTTTTTGAGTTGTAAACCATATTTCAAAGAGCAAGCAAGCAAGCAAACAAAAGTATATTTTATAAAATAGTATAACGAAAAATCCCTAGTTTAAGCAAACATACCTGGGCTGGGGACTCGCACAGGCACTGTGTTAGGAACATCATTTCATGCATTTTAGATTTTGCCTGGCCGGCAAACTTAGCTTCATGCATCATGACATTTAAAGGAGACTGTGGCACGACTAGAGTATATGTGGTTAGCGGCTTAGCTAGATTATGGTGATGTATACTACGTCATCTCACCATATTTAACGGAAAAGGGAATCGAGCCAAGGCTCCACCCAGTGACGCGACCCGTGTCCTTTCCACGAAGACGGCCAGCTTTCTCTGTGCTCCCCCGTGGTTTACTAGTGGTACAACAGCAAAGAAAGACCTCCAAAGGGTCGATCTCGATTTATAAATAATTTCATACGCTTTGAAAAATCAACCACTACGATTTTGGCCGAGCCTGTGTCTCCGTGTTTATTTTAGCAAGCTGGGCTGAGCCTGTGCTCCCGTGTTTATAAATCGTTAAACAAGCTATTGAAACAGTTCCCGTATTTATGAAAAGTTTTATAAACTTTTAAAACAAAGCAAGGTAAAGCAAGCAAGCAAGAGATTTATGAAAAGTTTTATAAACTTTTAAAGCAAAGTAAAGCAAGCAAGCAAGTATGAAAAGTTTTAGAAACTTTTAAAGCAAAGCAAAGCAAAGTAAAGTAAAGGAAGGTTTCGAGAAAATGTCTCGTAAAGAGAGTTTTACGCTTTGAGATATTTTCAAAAGCAAACATTTTATAAAGAATACACTCACGAGCCTGCTTAGCTCATTATTTTGGTTGCTTTATCTAGTATACACGCCTGGACAAGCTGAGCATATTAGATTCTCCAATTTTTAGGACAAGAGCGTGACACACCAGAAGGAAATACTTTGAATTTGTATAGTGGAAGTATATGTATGTGTACATAAAGTAGCTTTGTGAAATGTGTCAGCTTCGAGGCTCGTTTGAGAATGTCAGTTGCCATATTTGGAAAAAAGTAAAAATTGTGTTTACAGGATTTGAATATGTCCTTTATGCGCTGATATGTCGCAGATTTTACAAAATCATGATTCGGGAGAAAAGGAAAATTTTTATACGAGCCAGCTAGGCTAAACACTAGCCGTCATCGATTTTCTAAATGTTGTGAGGTTACTACTGGGATTTCTGTGGGGTGGCCGGAACACCTGCTACTAGTAAGGGGTGGGGGTGTGTCATAGCAGCTCCTATACCAGTTGGCATTAGGGTACTAGGTGTTGAAACACCCCTATGAACTTAATTGTTCAAGAGAGGAAGGCCACAAGACAAAACTTATTCCAATATGACAATTTACAACCTTTGACTTCTTCTCTGCATTCCTTCCTCGCTTTAATTATTTTCTTCTTTTTCCATCCTTCATTCTTGTTTTTCCTTTCCAATCAAGTAACATTCCCCCATCTTGCCCTTTTCTGCATTTTGAAGTTCTTGTACTGAAATCTGGGTAATAAAGGGTCTTTATTGTAGGATTAAAATGAAGGAAGGGTTTAAGGCTTCTAATTTTTGTTTTAATGAAGAAATTAGACTATTTAGCTCAATTCTGGAACTAGAGTGTATGCATATGCATATTATGAGGGTAGGCTTGAAGGGCTCGAACTTCCATAGATGGCCTATATCACTCGGTGCGCTGGTATCGCTTGTGATTTCATTTCTTGACTAATAATCTGGGCAACAAGTCTTGTGACATCGACTATCGACCGCGGATCAACCCGTAAGATGTCCCTAATCTTTCACAACTGCTAAGGACTCACTAATTCATATGCATTGCTCGTTTCGTGATTTTTATCGGACCTTATTGCTTACACAAATAGTCTCAAAAGCCTTATTTGTTCTTTCTATTGAGTACATCTTCCTAAATCCTAACATTCAACTTCATTCTGGCTAAACTTGCAACTTCCTTTTCCAATTCAGTGAAGCCTACCACAATGCATCTATCAATGGTTTGTCGCTTCTCAGATTGTTCGTTGTGTTGTTTTAATCAATTTAAGAAGTTCATTTCATCTTGCATTCAACTCAAAACACTCCAGCAAAACCACAATTTCATCATTTCATTTCAACCAAACATGCTGCAGAAATTAGACAATTTGATCCAGGTAGCTGGTTTCTTAATTATTTAACTAAGTAATTATTAATCATGAAACAAGGAAAATTAAGAAGACACAACACCAAACACTCAAAAACACAATTGAACACAGAATTTTTAAATAACTTGTTTTGAACTTTTATTTAGAGGAATGATTACAACTTTTGTTTGGAGAGAAAAAGAAAACATGGGTTCATCTTCTTCTTTTGTAGGATTTGAAAGTTTCAGGTTTGGAGGTTCAAGGTTAAAGGTAGCTAGAGATGGAGGGAACTTGGGAATGGAGATGTTTGGCTTTTCTTTTGCTGGTGGTTCTTTTCTGTTGAAGAGGCAATAATCATTGGTGTACTCCACCAGGGTGACTAAATGATCTTGCCTATTACCTAGGTTATTCACAGATCCTTCAAGTTCAGTGAGCACATTGTGTATGTTCACTAAATTTGAATTCACTTGGTCCAGAAAATCATTCCATAATTTATGTATGTAATTATTATCCATCTCTAGCTCCTTGTCTCTCTTCTCCACGAGCTTTCCAAATTCCTTGAATTGTTCCTTGTAGAGATATTTGAACCCTTATGCCTTCTGCAACTTATTGGCTTCCATCTTTTCCTCCATCTTTTCCAAAAATGAAAGCACATCTTCATCTCTTTTCAGTTGTTCAATGTAGAAGGTCTTTATTTTTGTGTCCAGCCTGTGCATCAATTCTCTTTCTCTCCTTTCTATTTCTTCCTTCCATTCCTCATGCCTGCGAAGTATTCGCTCCTCATCTTTTGCTCCCTCTTCCTAAGTCACTTCTGTGAAACTCCCTCTCTCTCTCTAATCTTTTGTCACTGCTCCCATCTCTTCTCTCTTTCCATTTCCTTTTCATCGATACCAAGATTCCATAATTTATGTATTTCCTGGATTACTTCCCGAACACTCGGGCCTGCTTAAAAGTCTCTGGCCTTTACCTCAGAGGCGAGTGAATTAACGGATTTCTTCTCGTCTCGCATCCCATCCCTCAACAAAAATGACTCTCCTAGGATTTGTTCCATCCCTAAATTGCTCATGTTCTTCCTCGTTCCTCTACTACTTCACAATCTTCATTTCTTTTCCCATTTCTCGCTCTTAGGCCTTTGTCACTCTTGTCAATGTTAATGGAGAAACCTTAGGACAGCTTCTTCCTCCGCCCCATATCCCTGACTCCACTCAAAATGCAAAGCCCGGTAATCTTGCTTGTCGACGAGGGATTAGTCCCCTTTTACATTCTTTGCGGAAGCACCCATGGATGGATTCAATTATCTTCCCCACATCGAACTTGCATCCCTTCAAGAAGGCACAAGATGATACTTCGCCCTTATAAAAGCCTAAGCTTCGTGGAACTGCGACAGGCTAATGAAATAAAACCACACCTAGCTTCTCTTCTCGTTGAGCCTCTCATGGATGGATTCACGGGATTCTTCTTCATTTAACTCCAATCTCCCTTTTCCAACCGTCAGAAATCCACAATCTTCCTCGACATGATCGGGCTCTCTAAGAAGCTTTTGTACTTAGATCCATTCTCGGGATCCTTGATTTGAGAACTTCATTAATCCTCTCTACAGCCCACAGGAACCCAATATCTCCGACGTATATTGAATCTTCTTTCATATCTATCATGTCAAGTACAGAATTCCCGCCACCGGAGCAGTTTGAGTGGTTTGTGTCAAGCAGTAAATGCTCCTAGCCCATTTTTCTATTATCTCTGCAAAGGGTGTGATGAACGTACCAAACCCCATTCTCTACAAATCCTTCATTACCACATTCTTCTCTCCTAGAAAGAATACAGGTTTCATCCGGAATGAATGGTTATTGCCTGATTCTTCGCCTTGCTCAATTTCTAGCTTGTCTCTATTCTTTTCCGCTTTCTTCCTTTCTGAGGGTTTTGTTCATCTCCTTGCACTTCTAGTTCTGACACTGAGTTGTCAGTTCGAGGTCTCGTATGAACCTCCTCTTCATTCAGCCAGATAATTCTCCATAATCCGACCGAGATTCGCACTAGGTTTTGTGGTTCGCTAATGATGAGATCTCGATTCGGGCTTGTGTGGTATTCAAGTCTGTATTAAGATGTCGAAGGGAGGAAGAAAGTGGGAATTGGGTGAGAGTATGAATGACGTGAGGCAATTGGAAGGAGGTGGGCTTTTCAGTTTTGAAGTGTTCTTCAGTTAATGGCTCATTAAATGAATGTTTCTCTTCGTATGTCGCAACAATTAAAGATTAGGTCACAACAATAACTTTTGAATTTAAATGTGGAACTTATCTTGTAATTCTTCAAATTTAAAATTTCACCCAACTTTTATTCTTAAACCTTTCATGTTGCGATAGACAGAAATAATTGTCGTGACATAGTTTTGCACTCAATTGGAAACTGGGTCATTTAAGTGTCGCGACATTGAGAAGATTGTTGCGACACTTTATTCAGTGCATCAATTCGAGGTTGTGTCACGACATAAACTTACCCTTTCAAATTGAGTTCAAATTTATTTATGTCGCGACATAGAGAAAGTATGTTGCGACATTCTTTTCAACATTGCGCCCAAAATTTTGTTGCAACATGAAAATTAGGGCCACGACAAGCTTTCATCTTGTTGCAGTAAGTGATGTCGCGACTGAACTTTCAAGTGTCGCGACAAAGATTTCATTGTTGCGATCAAATATGTGATTCCCCAAATGTCTGCAAGTTTAAACTACCTTCCAATTCAGTTAATCATCCACACTTCAAGTCCAATTAAGCAATTCAGGCTTGTGA
The DNA here is from genome assembly GCA_016808115.1 of Tetrastigma voinierianum. NCBI lineage: Eukaryota > Viridiplantae > Streptophyta > Magnoliopsida > Vitales > Vitaceae > Tetrastigma > Tetrastigma voinierianum. The sequence continues at coordinate 508,473 of JAEQBH010000797.1, forward strand.
AAATATATATAGCAACATAAATTCTCAATTCAATCATGAACAACAATATCACTAGCATCAAAATCCTCAACAAAGCATTTAAGCAATTAGCACCTGAAAGTTGTCTGATTAATTAGGCTCTAAAATCATCAAATTTCTCAAACTTCAACTATGCATTATTATCTAAAACAAATTTAGGGAAATAGAAATACTCCCTTTCAGAAATTTATTTTCCCGCACACCAAATTTGAGGTAGTGTGCTTTATAATGACATCTGATTCCAGTTCATCTTTCCTGCACAATTTAGCAATTATTCAACTTCCTAATAAAACTTCTAACAAACTAAAAATGAGATCTTCAAAATCATAAAGGTAATCAACATAAATCAAAGCACAAAAATAAAACTCGGTTGGCTAGCTTCCCAAGAAGCCGTCGCCTTTAATGTCCTTAATAGATGGCAGCCGCAGAGTGTCTTCATTTAAGTAATTCTCTTTTCCCTTTTCAAAATCTTGATCCACCTCCTTATTACTTCCTCCAAGATAATGTTTTAGTCTCTGACCGTTTACTTTGAATTCCCTTCCAGATTCAGTCTTAAGTGTTACTGCTCCAAAGGGTGTACTTGTTACCACTGTGTATGAACCACTTCATCTTGACTTCAATTTCCTTGGAAATAGCTTAGCCTCGAGTTGTATAAAAGAATTTGTTCTCGCCTTGAATTCTCCTTAAGATCTTTGACCATGCCACCTCGTCTTTCTTTTGTAGATTCGCATTTTCTATAAGTTTCATTCAATTCTTCCAATTCATGCATTCGAGTAGTCTCTTTTTCCTCGTAGCCTTGAAAATCACAATTCGCTGATGGCCCATAGCCTCAGATTCCAACTAAAGGGAGATGACAAGGTTTTCCCATATATAATTATATATGGGGACATTTCAATGGAGTTTTGTGCGCTCTATAAGCCCACAAAGGAATCATCCACCCTTTATAATTAACTTTTTGCTCTCGATTCATCAAGCTTTCCCTTAATCTTTCTTTATCTCTATTGGAAATTTCAAATTGTCCATTCGAACAGGGTGATAAGCCAAATCCCATTAGATGTTTGATTCCATACCCGCTCATGAGTTTTTAAAACTTATTCAGAACGGCTTCTTCATCACTAATGATTGCTCCTTGCTCTAACCGCTCAAGATGTTCTTCAGATAAACCCAACCACTCGTGATGACATCATTTCCGTGACAAGCTTGCTTCCACCCATTTGGATACATAATCCACACTAGAGAATGTACACATGCTAAATGACGACGGAAAGGTCCCATGAAGTCTATTCCCCAAACATAAAAAATCTGCACCACTAGAATCCTTGCAGGGGCATTTCATTCCTTCCCGCTTAAGTTACTCCATTCCGACAAGCATCAACAGCCACCCATTCAAAATAGTCTGAAATAGAGTAAAAATAATAAAACTGACGAGAATTCCTCTGGCCGCCTTGTCTCCCGCAAAGTGTCCTCCATATGGTGATGACATTTCTCCATAATACCACCCTCGTTATGTTTCGGGACACATCTCCTATGATCATGTCCTGCCTCCTCTTCTATACAAAGAGTTGGGTCATCCCATATATACGACCGCAATCGCCCAATTTCCTCCTCTGCTGGTAGCCGAATTCAAATGGCATGACTCCACAAGCTGGGCATCTATACCATCTCGCGATATCAGGTGTTTCAATCGATAACATCAATAGTTGCTCATAAGGAAAATTTTTTGCTATTTCTGTCCCCTTTTCTGTTCCAGCAATTCTCTCCAATCTAGACAAGTGATATGCTATCACATTATCACTACCCTTCTTACCCTTGATTTCAAGATCAAACCCTCAGAGCAAGAGCACCCATTCTCATCAATCTCGCTTAGCATCCTTCTTGCCATTAGATATTTAATCGCAAAGATGATCATGGTGTATTACTGCATGGGACCCCACATATAAGGCCTGAATTTTCTACAAACACCACTGCTAAGATCTCCTTCTCTCAGGCGGAGTAGCTTCTTTTGTGCCTCATTGAATGTTTCACAAGTATAAGATATGGTCTTGAATATCTTTTTCGCTCTGTCTTAATACAACTCATCAGATAATCACTAGCATCACACATAATTTCAAAACTCATTGTTCCACTTAGTGTCAACATAATGGAGCCGATACTAACTGGATTTAATTTCTCAAATACGCATCTCGCATGATTCATCAAAATCAAAATTTCAGATCTTTTCCCAAAGAATACACAATGGTCCGAGATTTTTGAAAACTTAATGAATCTTCAGAAATCCAGCATATCCTAGGGAAGCTTCTATTCCTTCACTCAGAGGCGGATACGGAGAGTTTTTATGACATCAATCTTGCTTCGATCTACTTAATCCAAAGAAGAGAAATTCATGGCCCCAAGACAATACCTTCGCTACTATAAAACATATTTTTTCCAATTTAAAAGCTAGATTTTTTATCTTCGCACCTCTGGCATCAAGTTTCTAAAGTTTTTCAAACAATCTTCAAAACTGGATCCATATACTGAGAAGTCATCCATAAATATTTCCATAACCTCTTCCACCAAGTCAGAATATATAGACAACATACATCTTTGAAAGGTGGCAAGAGCATTGCATAATCCAAATGGCATCCTTATAAAGACAAAGATGCCATAAGGACATGTAAATTTTGATTGCTCCTAATCCTCTGGGGCTATTGCAATCTGGTTATAACCAAAATATCCATCAAGAAAACAGTAATGGGAGTGCCTTGCTAACCTGTCAAACATTTGGTCAATGAGAGGTAGAGGATAATAGTCCTTTATGGTAGCAGTGTTAAGTTTCCTGTAGTCTATACACACTCTCCATCTTGTCACGCTTCAGAGGGAATCAATTCATTCTTCCTTACTCGATCACAAAGGAATCCCTCCTTTCTTGGAACCACATGTACCGGGCTCACCCAAGGACTGTCTGAGATTACATATATGAAGCCTCGTACTTACCTATTTCGCATTTCCCCTTTCTCTACAACTTTTAATATCGGATTCAACCTTCTGATGTTCTATAAGTTCTAGCGATTCTTATATTAGGATCTGCGGTATATGTGACAAGGACCGATTCCCTTTCAACACTCTCCATGAACAAAGCTGCTTGTTTCCTGATATCTATATCCCAAACAAGCTGCCTCACTGCACCCAGTCTAATCTTAGCCGAAATCATAACTGACTTTCTCCTTTTCTAGTCAAGAAGAAGGCATACTTCTAAAATGTCTGTGCACCAGTATTAAACCCTCCGAACTTTTTGTTTCTTCAAAGCAACTTTTTCTTCATAACTAATGATTTTTCTCAGATCGCTTTCCAATATCAATATTTAATCTTTTAATTTAAACTGAGTTCAGGAATTTCAACTTCAAGATGCTCAAGATATCAAAAATTTATCTCATTCTCATTCATCAATTCTGAAAATTACAATCATGGTTAGTTCAGATCGACAGAGTTTTGCTTATAATTTCACAATAAGACTAATGAATACGTTTGTTTAAACTGCATCAGGATCGGCGCACCGTCATTCCAACCCCGAGAGTCAATTCCCATTTTTTCACATCAATCAATGCCGCTTCCGGGCAAGAATGGTTTCCTAATGAAGAATGGAACTTGGTTTGTCTCCTCTATATTAATGACTACAAAGTCCATCTGAAAGACAAACTTTCCCACTTGACAAGACATCTTCAAGATCATCTCGTGGAGCGAGCCAATGTCCCGGTTTGGCTATCCGTAGGTCATGGTCGTGGGATGAGCTCCCCAAACTTAATCTTTAGCACTGCATAAAGGCATCAAGTCGATGCTAAATTTCTGTAATCCACACAATGCTTTTCCTATATCTGATCCCCACCTTGCAGAGCAGCGGCCGCTGGATCCCGCCCTTTCCCCGGTAATGTCTTCGAATCAATGGACCGTGTGTCATTGCTAGTTTACTATCCCTTCCTCGCACCTTTTCTTTGCTCAATATATCTTTCATGAATTTTGCACATCGAGGCATCCGAGTTAATGCTTCTAAGAAGGAATGTTGATTTCAATTCTTAAACATGTTTAATCTGTAGAATTTCTCTTCTACCTTGCTTTCATACTTTCGAGGAAATGGGAAATGCAGGATTGTGTCTTAACTTCTTCCTTCTTCCCGCTACTCAAATGCAGATTTATGTTGTTTTCTCTTTCTTAGTAGTTTCTAAATTGTGCTGCTTAAGTTTTTCTCCAATTTCTGCTTGTTTCTTTTCCTCAGTGTCCATATTTTCAACTCTCCTTTCATCCAAATTCTTCTCTCGCTACTAATTATCGCATATACAAATTGATTCCTTCCGTGTCACTTGGAAATGAATCCTTAGGCTCTTCGCACAAATTTCGAGCCAATCGCCTCTATCTCAGATTCCAAATTCTTCAAAGAGGCATCGTGTTTATCCAAATTGACAGCCGTGTTATTTGAAAATTTCAAGGTCAGAAAATTTCTTTTCATGCAGATTCAAAATCCTTTTGTTTTTCGACATGAAATGAAGCATCTGATCTTCAAATGATTGAGTCCTTTTCCGACTCGAGCACTCCCTATCGTCTTCACACGCTGCTCTCGGAACCCGTCGAACATAAGCTCAGCTGGTAATTCAATCCAAGTCTAGTGCCTTGTTGTGATCCTCCACCATATGAAAAAGTTTTCTGCTGCCTCGCATTGCGGCATACGGCAGCCAGTAAGTCAGCTAGGCCTGGGCGATAACTTCACATTCCATATACTTGGTCTCCCCAACTCGGCAGTGGCTCTTTTTCAACTAGTCCTTCAAAGACTTCTTCTAATTCTTTCTACTCGGTCTTCCCACTTCCATGCAAAGGCATTCCTTCTTCATTTCCTTTCCTAGTTTGTTCATAACTGCATCTAGCTTTGCTTCTATGACTATCATTCTATCTGGTCTAATGGGGCGACCACTTCCCTGCCCGCTTCGCCGCCTCCCGGCTTCGATGGAGACTCAGAGCTGCATTTGGCAAGGTCTTCAATCGCGTCGCCCCTCCGTATTCTTCTTTAAAAAGCTCCATAGTAGATGCACCAATTATACCCGGGAGGCAAGAATCATCGCATGATAGAAAATATCCATCCAGTGGTCAGATCTATTCCATGCATAGGACATCTTTCGCATTCTCGAATTCCTCCCATGCATAGTGTAGGTTCTCATATTCCCCGCCAAGATAATTATTTCTCCTTTCTCTCAAGAGCGAGAGTCGAGGAAAAATTTACTCATATAGCTCACCAGTTTTTCCTAAGGCCACTCGATCCCACTCGGCAATGAATCAAACCATGTTGCCGCTTACGTCAAAATGAAAAGCGGGAAGAGTTATGTACCGATTACTTCTAGTCTCACCCCATTCAGCTTGACTGTGTTAGCCATCCTCATGAATCTTCCCATATGCCTATCAGGATTCTGTAGGGTGACCCGTGAATCGGGCGTTGTCGCACTAAGGTAATCAATCGGGTTTTAGCTCAAAATTCGTTTGCTTCAATCAGTAGGCTCGTCTCCTTTACCGTGAGAGTACCTTCTCGATAATAGCCTCCAAAAGTCCTCCATAAGACAGCCTTTGATTTCTCTCTACTTCTTCTTCTTCTTCCGGAATAGCCCTAATCTTTCTTCGATTGGCCATATTTCGATTCGCATCGTGATTCTTCCTCGCATTCCCGCAGGTTCTCAATTTCAATGTCTAGAGGCAACAGATCTGCTTCTGGTTTTCTATGCATTTAAAATCTTCCTGAAAGTAGAAATACACTTAGATCAAATTGAGTCAGTGGTATAAAAGATTATATATCTATTTATGCTTCCAAAAATATCGCAGATTTTTAGCCACGTTATTAAAATCGGTTACGATTTTCCTCGAAATTCAGAAACAAAGAAAATGTCCAAATTAGCATTTCTTTTGTCACAGAATCGCCCAAAATACCCTAGTATTTTATGATATTTTTTTTTATTATTATGTGTTTAGTGGTATAAAATAAAGTAAATTGAAATTTTTGGGAATTTAAATCCTAAGAACTTAAAAATATATACAACCCTAATTTACCTAAGGTAAAAGGCAATTTGAATTTGTATAATGAGGACTTAAGGGCCAAAATAATGTTTAAATGCTACGCAGTTAAATTAAGTGAAATAGAAGACTTAAATGTCAAAAAATGAGAAATGGACTTATTTTGAAAGCCAAAGAATAGAAGCCAAACAAGGTCTTTTTTAACCATTAAATGAGATTAGACCAAATGTGGTATAAGATAAGGCACATTTGTGCATTTTCGTTTTCGAGAGTAAAGGAGAGAAAAGAGAGCTAGGGTTGAGAGAAGACCAAGGTTTTGGTAGGAGATCTTCCCATTTATGGTTTCCAAGTGATCAAGAAGAATAAGGAAGACTTGGTGTTGAAGAATCAAGAGATTCAAAGGTAAGAAACTAAACCCTAACCCCTTTTCAGAGCCAAAGCCGAGAAAACCCTCAAATGTATAAAGGTGTTTTGTATTGTTGTAAATGGGTTTTGGTATTGGTTTGGTTTGGTTTGGAGGAGTGTTTTTAAAAAGGGAAATGTTTGGTTTTCAAAGGAAATGTTGTCAAAAATTTGTCAAAACCCATGTTCTTGTTTTGGCTATAGATTAAGTTATAATCAACTAAATGAAGTGATTCCAATTGGTAAAGAACCATAAGAGATAGATCTACAAATATATAGAAGGGATAGGAGCAAATTTCAGCACTAAGGCCCTCGAAAATGGGCTTAAAGGTGAGTTTCAGGTATCTCATGGGTATGCCTTGTTTTGGGAGTAGTTATGGTGTTTTGGCCATAAAACCAGTTTCACTCATCGAATTTGAGTGATTCAAAATTATGGGTAAACTAGAATTCTAGGGGAATAATTTACTTGAAGGAATTCTATGCAATTTGTAACTCCAAAGTGCCCAGAAATCTGTCAAAGTGGAGCTATGTGCAGATTATGTTTTGCAAATTAGAGTAGTTTAGATGTTAAAGTTAAAAACTGTACCAATTGGTTTATAATCTGATTTTGGGTGCTTGGGAGTTGGTTAGGCCTTGGTCTAATCTAAACAAATCAAAGCCAGTTGGATCTTTGAGAAAACATTAGATTGGTTTTGGTGACACGTTTTAAAGAAACTGTCAGTTCAAAAAAATGCATGTTTTACTGCTTGTGTTATGTGGTCGAGGACCTTAGAGAAGGAATTTTAAATTGAAAATTTTCTAGAGATGTCATTGATACATAGCACTTACCAATGTGAGAGTTTCACAATTTTTGAAGACCTTTGAATAATTTAGGTAATAAAAGTCCAGAGTACAAACTGAAAATAACCGTCTCTCGTATGTGGTGTTAGTAAATGTTTGAGGTTTTTGACTTGAATCTTCTCAGGACATTTAGTTGATCAAGAGTACTGCTGAAAAGGATTATAAGGTAGGGCACAAATTTTAGTATTTTTTGGGTTATGTGATGGATTAAAGTCAGAAACTAACAACCATACAGGCTTGTATCTTGCCCTCTATTTGCAATGAGATTAAGAATACGATATTAAGCTCAAAATCAACCATAACCAAAATCAAATAGCACGCACTTGGTCAATATTGTTCTCAATTGTATTGGAATAGGGGGCTGAGGAGGAGGAAACTTGAATCGTAGATCGAGATCTGAGATTGGAATCTAAGTGGAAGCTTTTGCCTGCTTTACACCCTTTCTCTCATTATTCGAATTCTATCTCCAAAATGTTTCAATCGATGTCAATCGCTTTAATTGATTTGACGCAAATAAATTGTGAAAATGAATTGCAAGTTGATTTTTAAGTTAAGAAATTTGAGAATTGATTGACAAGTAAACACCCATATGAAAATTAATGTTGAGTATTGAAATGATTTTGTTTGTATAAAAAATATATACTATCGATTTTCCTAAAAATGATTTGAATGCCCTTAATAATGTCAACTCGTTAAATCGCCAAGTTATGATAAATCTGTATACTAATAAGAGTCGAATAAACATATTATTGCGTACACGATCCAGAGCCCAACGGACAAGATCTAGATTGCATAATCAACCGAGTATATATATATATATATACACACACACACACACACACACACACACACATATCAGCCGCATCCCAAAGCTGGATTCTGGCTTGATTCACATCCCGTGGTAATCGAAACCATAGTAAAATTCAATAAGGGCTAAATGCAAAATGATAATGCAGATTAAAAAGTGCACGATTTGTATTTGTGATGATTTATGCATACAGGAAAATGCATAGCTGAGATAGAATCAATGAATTGTAATTGATTTATTGAAAAAAATATAGATACGCATTTGCATCAGACGTCATTGACAATTGTACAAAAGGTCGTTTTGGCAATATTTAATGTTTCGATTAAAATGAAACGGTTATAGGTGACTTATAAATCCACTAAGCATGAAAAATGCTTAGTGGATTGTTTTTACCAATGCGTAGGTATCGAGTGATTAACGATGGGACCTAAGAGACTGGGCGGAGCGTGAGTCATCAAGAAAGCCGCGAGTAAAAGTATATAATTACGCCATGCACCATCCTATTTTTGAACAATCGATGTTTTGTGATCAAAAGAGTTAAACTCCAAACGATTTTGTATATTATTTTGAATGGGCATGGAATGCCTTCATTGTAAATATTATATTTTGCTAAATGTAAATTGTATGGGCGCACTAAACGATTAGAAAACGCTTCCAATTTTTTGAAAAAAAGGGCTTTAAATGTCTAAATGAAGATATGTTTGATAATTAACTGGTTAGCGCCTTCAATCCTGTCGACCTACCACCCAAGTTGGACCTAAAGGGAGCTTATGCCTGTAATATTGATTTTTAAATTCATTCGATCCCTGGCAACGACGCCAAAAACTTGATGTGACCAAATCATATATATACAAATTTATATAACCATTACCATAGGACTATATGTTAATCCCCTGTAAAGGCGCCATAAACTTGTTCCGACAGAAAATAATTTGCAGTTTGTAAGAAAAAGGATTGTTTAAACAGAATTCATTAAGGATTGGGTAGTTTAGTCCTCTAATACAAGTGCAATGTGTCGTATAAGTAATAAAAGGGATCTATAAGTCCTGATATCGCTCCTACGTATCAAAAGAATTTAAAATTCAACTACCCCAATTACTCAAGTTCCATACTATTTGAACTTTCATTTCATGTAGAAATTTCGCAACCGAATCCAAGAATCTCACTATCTAAATTTCTACATCTATAATAAGGAAAAATTTAAAACTCCTAAACATAAATCGGATCTAACTCAGATTATTGCCGAAGTGGATGCGGGATTTCACCGCCAGAAACATTTCAATTCCCGTGATCATAATCTTATTCGATTCATCATAAATCGAATCTGAAATCTTGTCAAAGAGATGAGATAGTAAGCAGTTTAGATTCTCCTTTAACCATACTTTCTAATCGATTGAGTCATATCTATTTCGACCATGTTTCTAACGTCAATTACTTGTAATTAGAATTTCTTATAAGATCTGGGTATTTTTCTTTCCAATACTTCATACCCATTTCTGCGATCATGGGATTTCTTACTTCCCAAGATGTGGTCACATGTGATTTCTACAAGATGAATGATGTCTCATCCTTAAAATCTTAAAATATCCTCCTCTCGATTAGATTCGGCAAGTAACACAGATCAAGATCATTCCTCCACCAAGGAGAGATCTCTAATTGATTAAATTGATGTATCACTCAACCAATTCTAAACCATGAGAATGATGATTTATCTAAGTGATATTTCAGAGCTCATTAGTTCTTCATAATATTACCAAGCATACCTCCAAGTAAATGCCTCATGCTCTGAGAATCTTCCAACTCGTGTCACCCCAGGCCTCCTAGAAATCCAGTGAGCCAAAGAACAACTACATTTTTAGTATTAGTTACTAATATCAGAACAATTCACTTCATGAACATCACCATTCAAATAAATTCTCAAGATTCTCAACCTAAGAAATTTCTTAATCGTGCGTAAAAGACCATAACTAACATCGATATTTCTGGGCTTAAGTCGTAGTTTCTTTAAACTGGATCATGGAATACATCAAATATCGATCAGAAAATTTCACTATAACTGCAATCAACTGAAAGAAATGAATCCCAGCTTTTGTCTAGATTTCAATGGATTCAAACAGTAATCAGAAACGACTTTCAACAATTTAATTCAACTTCTAAACTTCTGAACAATGCATTGTTTTAGATCCAAGAAATTAAAATTTAAGCGCCAAATCTAAATTCAATAAGAAAAGAGAAAAGAAAGAAAGAAAGAAAAGAAAATATAATACAAAGATCCTCAGCCCCGTATGCCCTCGTTTTCCTCTCCCCACCCCAAACTCCCTTCTTTCCCTCCTCCAATTGTTTCTACATTTATGTGAGCCCCAGGTTCAGCCCCAAATTCAAGGCTACATTGTGGATCCCTGCCATCCCGCCTGACAGACTCTCTGCCGCAACTGAAGTTTTCATTTCGTGATGTGAGCTGCTTTATCGAGGTCTCGCATGATGCACCGCCCTGGTCAGCGACTTTGTTCCTCGCGGTTCTTCGATTCCGCCACATGGGAGTTTCGCCGATGCGATTTCTTTTTTCAACATATTCATTATGTTGCGACATAGTTTCCTCTATCGTGATAGATCTTTCTTTGTCTCCTTAACAATCTGTCTTTCAAAGTCTGTTGTTCTACCCGTTCTATGTCGCGACAAACTTATATGTGGTTCTTTGAATAGTTATGTCACGACATCGACAATTTTGTTGCAATACAGTTTCTATGCAACTTTTTCAAATTGGTGTCGCGACCTAGCTTTGTATGTCACACTGGCGATTTACCTGTCTGCTTTGCAACACTGCTTCTCGTATTGTCGGCACCTCGCCGCAACCCGTAAAGTTTGTCTCTACGCAGTTTTGCTGCCACTTTAACCCGATTCATTGCAGCTCTTCATTTTGATGTCATGGCATGTCCCTCGTAAGCAAATGTCGCTGTCGCGACCCAGTGCTTGTTATGCTCTGGATAAGACTTTCAGTATGCAACTATCTTCAGTAGGTCGCGACCCATTTGTTATGCTGCAACCAAATTTATTCTTCTCAGGTTGAATATGCTGCAGTGAACTTTGTCGCAACATAAACTTTCGTCTCGGGGACTGGTTATATTCTTCCCATTCTTATGTTGCGACACGCTACTGACAAGGCCCAAAAGTGCTATATCAACTTCTATTTATTATAGGTTTTGAGTGCTTTTGTGTACTAACATGCTAATTAACCCAATTGGCATGTTAAGGTCCCTATTATACTACTCGATCGTAGATTGCGGGCTATTTATAGTTTTAATGTGCATTTGATACCGATTTGTCGGGTCAATCCATGCAGAAAAGGATCCGGCTGATCTTCTTCAAAATTGGGAAGATAGAAGTGCAGGAAACCAGAAGTGCAGAAGCTGTAAGTGCAGAGCCTCTGCTAATCGTGCGATTCTTCGCGCATGAGCTTGGTACCTACAGATCGCGCGAAAAAACTGCGGCAAACGCGAATTTTCTACTTGCAGCGGTTGCATGCTTCCCATTTTCGGCCCAGAACGATCCCGTTTTGTATATTTTCCAATTTTATTCCTGATGTAATCACTATTGACATGGGTATTTTGGTTTTTCACTTCTTTGTAAGGCTATATATAGCCATTTTATGTACTGTTGAAAAGGCGGGAGGAATGTACTCTAAAAGACGTGCCTGCTTTTGATTCTCCCTACTATCCTTTCCTTTCCTTTCCTCTCACTTTCTCGGAAACCAAACACTTCCTTGAGGATGAAAACTCAGGGGATGCTTGGCTAAAGCCCCTCATCCTTGAAGAGGAGGGTCAGCTACATGGGTCAGGAGGTAAACTGTGTCTCTGTTTTAACGCGAGCATTTATTAACATTTATGTTCTTGTCTTTTAACTCTAGGCTTAGTGCCTCTGGGATGCATCCCTATAAAGCCAATACTTGACAATCTTGTGGTCCAGTGATTTATCATTAGATCCACCGATTTCCATTAGCTGTCATTTACGAGCCTCCGGAGGGTGGGTCAAGGTGTTAGATTCTCACCGCGAACTATAAATTTCGCAAATGCTTTCTATCAAAAGGAAAATGTATTAAGGGTTAGTTTTTAAAGTTAAATGAAGATCCGGTTCGGGAAATGACTATATGTCATCTTCCCAACGCGAGGAAATGAACCCGAGGACCTCTATATAGCCCTATCAACCCGGTCTAGTAGCCCAATACTTCAAGGATTTCTTTTTAATAGTTTATTTAATTTTATTTCATCTTACTTTTAATCTGTACACCATCAACCTCACACTTTTTACAAAACTCCTTAATCCAAAGTGAGATTCACTATTTTCAAGCACTAAGTAAACTCATTTTCAGGTGAAGAAACCATCTCATGTTCGATCCTGTGAGTCACTATTGTAGTAGTAATGCTACTGGCAAAGAGTGGAATTTAGGTTATAATTTTGTCGACCAGACACTCCATCGGGCACGACCAAATGGCGCCGTTGTTTCGGGATGGTGCCTTGAAGCAAGTGATGAATCATTAACTTGTGATCCTCATCACAAGTATTGGTGAATCCCCATAAAACACTTCTGCTTTTATTGTTTCAGCAAGCTTCACCGCTGCTGATTTAATTTTTATAATCGTCCATACTCAAATCTCTCAGTTTATTATTATTATTTTGTTTTATTTATTTTTAGCTAATAAGAATACTTCTGTGCAGGAAGCCCTGCTTTTGTTTTCAGGTCGTGGTCTTCAGGCCGCTTTCATAGACTTTGCTTAACTCGATAGAACACCGCAGTGCATTAAAGAGAACCAACTTGTCCTGCACAGAGTAGGTTGTGAAGGCTTTAGCCTAAACATCGACACATACGTAAATTTCTTTACCCGAAGAACAGAGCCAAATGTGTGGGGTCCAAAGAAATCCAACATTTGGCAGGTCGAGGACCATATACACCACCAAGGGTGAGTGCACCCTCATGTATCAGACTTCCCGCTGAGGATGTGGATCAAGCCAGCCTTTATCTCGTGCCCTAATTCAACTTTCCATGGTATGGAAATGAAAATCCATACACACACATCAGAGATTTCGAGGAAGTTTGCAATAACTTTCAAGGAGGGTGCAAACCGATATGGAGTTGCTGAAGTCAAAGCCTTTCCCCCAACCTTTGAAGGACAAGGCTAAGATTCGCTTAATTCTCTAAGGCCAAGGACTACCGTGTTAGGCAGAGTCGCAGCGCAGTTTTTCAAGAAGTTCTTCAAGGCACACAGACCAATAGCTGAAGAGGCAGATTATACATTTGGTAAATTTCATGATAATGAGAAGTTCTACCCAATGTCGTGGGAAAGTTATATGGAGAACACCGCGCCTATCCTCACCACGCTTTGATAGCATGATGCCGTGCATCACTTTATGATGGATGTCCCCGCCATGAAGCAAACTGTTAGAAACTATGTGTGGAGGGACTTCCAGTAAAAACTCAAGAAGCCGGGCGGATTTTCCGAGTTATGTAGCCAGGCACTTAAGGCACGGGATGAGCGCAACCCTGCGGAAGGTAAAGAACGAGGCCTCGTGATCCAATTCAAGGGTAAAGGCATGTACTCACTCCCGTAAGACATGGAATTGAAGGGCGGCTATCCACCTTAGCCAGAGGGTGGAAGAACCCAAGGAGAAGATCACATATGTACTAGCAGTGAAGAGGTGCTCAGACCATCCACTCGCTTCAACCCGCCACCACCCACCACCAAAGAGAACACCGCCCCTAAGGGTTCTTCAGTCAGATATGATGACAGAGCATTGCCAAGGTCAGGCCAATACAAGCCACAACCCAATGCCCCATACTCTGGGTATCAGCGATACAACCCTAATGGGAGTGAACCACCTTAACTTCGAAGCCAACCGCCAAATTTACGTCCCCCAGACACGATACAATAGAGTGGCCCCCTTCTACCACAACCACACTCATTCTCATCCCCTATCGAACAAGCTATTTAAATCTGATACAGTAGTGGATTTTGTGGAAGAGAAAAGTGGAATCAATGTGTAATCGGGCCCAGAGAATTGATACTGGAAAGCACCTCGAACAAAAAGACAGATGGACTCAAAGTGATCTCAACTTAAAATGCATAATCATAGCAGATTCCATCACCGGATTACCAATATGTCGGCATACGTAAGCGAGGAGATTCCTCTCCCGCATAACCCAACTTGGGGGACATGAATCGAGAGCTATTCAAAGAACTCGCCAAAAAAAATGGAGATAGCAACGGCTGTTAACACTTCGAGGAGTGGCAAAAGAAACTACAATAAAGTGTCCAAACTCAAGAAGGCCAACCAGAAAAGGAAATGAGTCGATCAAATAATTATTAAAGAAGATTCAAAGAAGAAAAGCATGCCCTTCCATTTCCCTCAAGCTCTAAAGGCAAAAAGAAGCCCGAAAGCAGTCAAATTTCGAAGTGCGTAAGTGTGTGAAGATCAACATCCTAATGCTTGACATGATTAAACAGGTCCCAACCTATGCCAAATTATTAAAAGACCTGTGCATAGTTAAGAGAGGGTTGAATGTTGATAAGAGGGCTTTCCTAACAGATCAAGTGAGCTCCATCATTCAATGCAAGACCCCAGTGAAATACAAAGATCCAGGGTCCCCCACTATGAAGCAATTATTGGAGACTATGTGTGGAGGGGACTTCCTAAGCAAGAATCCAGACGAAGCCATGGATTTCCCTCGCTATGGTCAAACTCCAAACCATGGGATTTTTGTTCAACCCAAGGGAGACAGACAGGATGAGGCCTATAACAAATCGAGGGGGAGGTACGTGTAATTCACTCCTAGAGATATGAGATGAAGTATGTTAATCCAATTGCCTTAGAGGGGCGAAGCGAACTCGAAGGAAAAAGACTGCCACGAGGCTCAGTAAAGGATCGGTCCCTCTACAGCGTTGGCGTTTCACTACGCTCAACTGGCATGCAAGTATGCCGTCTACCATTCCAAATAGTAAGAGAGATGCTCCTGATCGCCACCATGGGTCAAAGCAAACTCCACACCTCAATGCCCCATATAGCAATACATATAATCCCCAATCGAGGAAACCACCCATCTCTCAGCCAAATCCCCCCGCTATATGCCTCGTGCCAAATACGCTTGGTTCCTCATCCCAACCATAGCCACCACCATATCCTCATGGAACAAGTTATTTTAAATTGAGCAAGGTGGTAGTGACTTGGTGGAAGAGCAAAAAGGAATCACCAACGTACAATCGCTCGAGAATTGATAATGCGGGAAAGCACCTCGAACAAAGATGGGATGGGCTCAGCGATCTCATCAAAAAATAGATAATCCGCAGCAGATCATCACTGGGGATTACTAATCTACCTGAGGTAACAGGAGAGTTGTGAAATTCCCCCCGCCCCGTGACTCAACCCAAATCCGAGGAGTCTATGAGATAGGTTCTACTGGAAGAACTGACCTCAAGAATGGATGAAGCAAAGGCTATCATCACTTCAGAAGTGGAATATGGTGTTTGACGTACCAAGATCTAAACTCAAGAGGAGACTTCAAGGAAGAAAAGAAAGTGAGCCAAACATAAGGGGCTATAAAAGAAGATTCAATGAAGAAGAGCATGCCTCCTCCATTTCCCCTCAAGCATTAAAAGGTAAGAAAAAGGCCTCCAATCGTATCAACTAGAGGTGCTATGCAAGGTCAATATCCCATCATAGACATGATTAAACAGCGTTCCAACGTATGCCAAATTTTTTAAAGGACCCGTATTACCAAGAGAGGGTTTGGCATCACAAGAAAAGCCTTCCCACGTAATTGTGTTACACATCATTCGTAGCAAGACTCGGTGGAATACAAGGATCCAGATCCCCACCATTTCACAACATCAACTGCATATGATAAAGCACCCGCTGGATTTAGGGACCAAAGCATCAACTCCCGGGCCGTCTTACGTGATACAAGCAATAGGGTTTCGTGAGTCAAGCTCAATAACATCACTCTATCCTTAGTCAGATCGGACGGTGAAAATTCTAAGGCAAGGAAGAAGGAGGATGTTTTGGGTAAGGTGGATAAATTTTACCATCCTAGGACTGGCTGCCCCACAGAGCCTGGGCGTGATGGTACTAATCATGTACCTAATACTCCTCGGGAGGCCATTTTCGCGCGCCACATCAATGCCATTATCAATCACGGAATGGGGTCATGCAAACTACATTTGGCAACATGACATTGTTTCAACATCTTCCACCCGCAGTGAAGTACAAATTAATGGAAGAGCAAGAGCCGTATGAAGTTCTGTCAATAGCCCAAAAAGTGCAGAAAACGTGTACCACAACCTGTGAGGACCGATGGGGCATCAATAAAGAGTCTCGATGGAGAGTGTCCAACGCCTGGCCATCTCCAACATCACATACTAATTTTAGCACTACCATAAGCAGAAAGTGCTTAAAAACAAAGGGGTAGGAAGCTCAAATTCGCTGCACCAATTGGGCAGCAGACACGGAGGGACTTCTCCTCCTCGATCCTCCAACTAACCTATGACTACCCGAGTGAGTGGTTTCACAAAGAAATTAGAAGCCACTCCAATTTTTGTTAGAGTTTTATTTGCTTACTTTAAGTTTAATTTGTAGTTTTACATAATTTTCTTTAATTTTAGATTTGTTTTTGTAGAGTGAATTTTTCTCTCATTTTCAATCAGATATTCTCCACTTTGTTATTTTGTTTTTCAAAAAAATACTCTCTCTACCTTCAATACAGCCTCGGCTTCACTTTTTGCTTTGATTTTCCTGATATATTTATTTTATTTTATTTGCAAAACCAAAGGTAGGAAGCCAGAAGTGTAGGAGAATTCTCAAAGATCCCAGTACTCCTCACGCATGCGAAAATTCACAAAGACGAATTTTTCTACTGCTAAGTCGTCTTTGCTTCCTGACATTTTGTTTCCTCGCCCCATAACTTTCATCCGAATCCGTTTGGCTAATTTTGGTATCATGAAACTAGAGAGTGTAGAATCCAACATATCCAAAGAAAACACTTGAAATTATGATGAAGGTGTAATTTTCAAAATTCTCCAACTCGGTCACTTTTTTTCCTCTCTTTCTTCTCCCTAACTTGTTCATTTGAAGTCCAAACTAGTGAATAAGGTGTCGATGGAAAGCTCATAAGTATCCTATCCAACAACGAAGTACATTTCATCAGAGAGACCCTTCACCTTCCAATCCAAGCCTCCCATCATGACAATGTGACATTTGGTCAGTGAGAGTTAGCGAAGGAAGTGACATTTATTTATGTTTTTGTTATTATTTCTTGAAAGCAAGCCCATTTTGTATGTATTGATGACTTCTTTGGTTTCTTTATTGAACATTATACTATACAGCTTACTTTTCAATTAAAATTACCCATTTTTACTGCTTTTTTTGTTGGTTTGCCTAGCCTAGGTGGAAGGTATAAAAGCGTGTCCTAATCACATTGATGTTAGATTGATTCCATACCTAGTTAGGTGGATGATTAGTTGGAATTCTTGTTGCTTTGAGGCCTTTTCTTCCACCTCTGGCTGGCCACTATATATTCTGGGTTTCAACAATAAATTTTGGCACCTAACACTCCCAAACTTTGAAAAAGGCCTACCTGTTTAGTTGACTACCTTTAAATGGGTTAAGGACCCCGAAAAGGAGGCATTGTGTGCTTCAAAATAAATAGAGTGAAAAGAAAGAAAAAGAAGAAAAAATTGCAGCAACTTTGCCTTGAAACCGAGCACGATTAGAAGTATATGGAGAAACCTTTAAAGCCCGGTCTTACTAAGCCAGTGGTTGGGAACCCTTGACTGCAGTGTACAGTGGATAGATTGGAGTTTAGCGAGTTGTAGGTCTTTGGAGTTTGAAATCATTAGGAGTCAGGTGAAGAACACAGAAGGAGTTAGTGGTCGAAAGACCCTTAGCGACTTGACCTAAACCTTATTTGATTTAAGGAGTCATCGGTGGATCCAATACATGGACTTTGGTGAGGTGGATTATCAAGCATTGCACCCATACCAACATAAAAGTTGAGATGGGTGAATCTGATCTTAAGTTGGATTAGCGAGCTAGGTTGTAGCGAACTAACTGGTTGGGGGAGATGCGAGTTTGGTAGTTTGTGTGAGCTGTTAAACAAACACTTGGATTTTGGTGGGGAAGTTCTGGTTGAGTCATCGAGAAGGAAACTCTTTTGATATTCAACTCGTATGGCGTTCTCTCGAGATGGATTATTGGGATAAGTTTGGTGATTCTCATTGCGGGTTAAACCTTATTTTCCTAACCTTTTTGAACTACCATATTTTTTGTTATTGCATAGTTCTTTTCTGTTATTAGAACATGACTTGATGTGTGGTAGAGGGGTGTGATTGGTGCAGTGCTGTTTGGAACCTATTTATTCGTAGGTTTGGAGGCACGTGGCCACTAATCATTCTAATTAACCGATTGGCATGTTAAGGTCCCTAATGCATACTATTGATCACGATGCATTGGCTATTTTGTAGTTTTAATAGACATTTGATGCGATTTTTGTGAGTCAATCCAGCCCATAAAGGATCAGGGTTGATCTCCTTCAAAATTGGGAGGGAAGAAGGCAGTGCGAGGAAACAAAAGAAGTGCGAGGAAGCGAGAAGTGCGAACGTTACAGTACCTTTGTGTGAATTTGCATTGCTCGAAAAGTCGCCGATCTTGGGCCCTACCTTTGCTCGAGTTGCACCTTCCATTTTCAAGCGAAACGTTGATTTTGTATATTTTGGTACCACCTCGATGTAATCACTATTGACATGAATTATTTTGGTTTCACTTCTTTGTAAAGGCTGTAGTATTTTATGTGTTGAAAAGTGGGAGGAATAGACGAAAGGCAGTTGCTGTTTTTGGATTTTCCCTAGTTTCTCCTTTCATCTCCTTTTCTCTCACTTTCTCGGCAACCAAACACTCCCTTGAGGATGAAAACTCAGGGGATGCTTGGCTAAAGCCCCTCATCCTTGAAGAGGAGGGATGGTGGGCTATGGTTGTGAGGTAAACGCAGGTTCTCTCTATTTTTAACGCGAGCATTTATTAACATTTATGTTCCTGTCTTAATCCCAGTTTAAAAGCCCCCAGATGTATCCTCACAGCCAATACTGCAATCTTTTAGGGTCCAGTGGATGCTTATCATTAGATCCATTGACATCCATTAGTTGTCATTTACGAGCCTCTGGAGGGTGGGTCAAGGTGTTAGATTCTCACTGAAGGAACCATAAATGCTCAGTAAATGCTTTCTATCAAAAGGAAAATGTATTAAGGGTTAGTTTGTAAAGTTAAATGAAGATCCGGTTCGGGAAATGAACCCGAGGACCTCTATATAGCCCTATCAACTCGGTCTAGCAGCCCAATACTTCAAGGATTTCTTTTTAATAGTTTATTTCATTTTATTTCACCTTACTTTTAATCTGTACACCATCAACCTCACACTTTTTACAAAACTCCTTAATCCAAAGTGAGATTCACCATTTTGAAGCATCATAAATCATTTTGTGCGAAGAAAACCCATCCCTGTGTTCGATCCTAGAGCCACTATACTGCAGTAGTAATCCTACGACAGTAGGCAGAATTTAGGTTCTAAATTTTGTTGATTCCAGACACCTATCAGTATAAATCACCGGTTTTGTCATGACAGAGCTCATCCTCGTCAATACTGCATCTTTGTGTTGCGACACAAGGAAATTATTGTCGTGGATCGAAGTTCCCTTACATTTACTTAGAAGTTTGTTATGGTTAATAATAAAATTCTCGTCATGACAAAGATTGTTGCAATTGCTCTTTTTCTCTTATTTCCTGCCGTATTTTCTTCATTTTAAAACCCCACAAACACAAAGTCGTACATTCCATAATTCGCATTAAAACAAATATGAAGATACCTCAAAATAAGCCAGAAAATGGATTAAAATAGATGAGTTTAAGACTCATAAACACAACCCCTCATTAAAAAGATAGAGGGTGTTGCTTACATGCATCCCTATGCATGTAGTGTGAATCCTTATGGGCTTTAGGCTTAAGAATGAGCCCAATGACCCATATGGTCATCCAAATGACCCCGGGATTCTCGGTCTAATCTCTAAGCATTCTTATTCAATTCGAATCTCATCCAAATAACTATCTATCAGCTTGGATCCCATCCAAGACCATTTTATTCCTTTGATTCAAACAAGTCAAGAATGGTATCTAGCAACACATCATGACCCCTAATTGATCGGAAGAGTCAAGGGTTTGACTTCGAACCTTTCCATATGCAAAATATTGTGCAATGCTATACTTTCAATCCATACTATAATCTCGACTGGTTCGGGAGCATGAACCATGCATCCGTCCCACTAGGATGAACCAGCTCTGCGTATTTATCTCTGCTTCCGGCATCCATTACTCCTAAAGCTTCACACCAAGACTCTTCTTCAAGACATGACTACTTTGGCCAAAGATTTCGAGTAATGATCTCTATAAGATGGCCTAGGGTATACCCTCTTTCTATAAGGAGTGATGAATATGTTATTGGCTTCTCAATTACCTTCGAATACCTCAAGCTATACCTAATCATCACCCTATCAGTAACCTCTCTTGAGGCAGCAAGGATTGAAGTCAAAGTATAGAATTACTATCCAAGATACCATTGAGCACCTCAAGTCTAAGGATACTTGCACCATTGCTATGATGGGACTATCATTGATGTTAGAATAGATAATCCATATGATTGTCTCATAGCGGGTCTCCAATGAACTTAGTTACTCTTAGCAAGAATCCACATGTCTACTCTAATCATCACGATTATCACAGTTTATGAGATCATCTGCTTGATCATATCAAGGAGTATAACATGTGCTAGTATGTCTGAATCAACAATGTCCAATCTTGTTGATCCTATGACTAGGGATAGTTTAGATACTACATAATTACACATAATAGGAATCTCATTATCATAATTACAATCATGATTTCCTTTATGCTATATAATGTATCAAGGACTTAATTAATTTGATTTAAGATCGCTATCAATTCATATATTAAATGAACATCAAAGAAATGAAGATGCGCTTATTATAAATGAATATAAGACAATAAGTGCTAAAGGTGATGGCCTTTGGAGTACTTCAGAGATGCCAAGACAAAAACTTAGCTCTAAATTGGGAAAAATGCCACTTTATGGTAAATAAAAGCATTGTCTTAGAGTACAAAAATTATGTAGTTGGACTTGAAGTTGACCAAGCTAAAGTTTCTGTTATTGAAACTCTAATGCCACCTACTATAGTTAAGGGGACTAGAAGTTTTTTGGGACATACTGGATTTTATAGAAGATTTATAAAAGACTTCTCAAAAATATCAAGGCCATTATGCACATTGCTTGAAAAAGAAGCAAAATTTGAATTTGATGAAAAGTGTAAATGTGCATTAGAAGAAATCAAGGCCAGATCGATCAGAGCTCCGATCATGGCAACACCAAACTAGAACAAGGAATTTGAGATCATGTGTGATGTTAATGATTATGCAATGGGAGCTGTGCTAGGACAAAGAACTGACAAGACCTTCAGAGTTATATATTATGCTAACAAGACTTTTAATGAAGCATAAGAGAATTATTCAACCACTGAAAAAGAAATGGTAGTAATGGTCTTTGCTTGTGAGAAGTTCAGGCCATATATATTGGGGTCTCGTGTCATAGTGCACACTAATCATGCAACAATCAAATATTTGTTGGCAAAGAAAGATGCTAAGCCAAGACTAATTAGATGAGTTTTATTGCTATAGGAATTTGATTTGGTGATCAAAGACAAGAAAGGTAGTGATAATGTGATAGCGAATCACTTATCAAGACTAGAAAAGCCTATTGAAGATGAAAGAGGGAATGAGATAGAAGAAAATATCCCTAATATTGTTAACTTTCTAGCTTGTGGAATTATGTCACTAGAATTCAGCTACTAGTAGAAAAGAAAGTTAAGGACTAATGTTAGGTTTATATATGGGATGACCCATTGCTTTTTAGAAGAGGAGTAGATCAGATCATCAGAAGATGTGTACCAGAGGCAGAACATGCTGGAATTTTTGATAAATGCCATGCATCACCATATGGAGGATACTTTGCAGAAGACAGAACAACCCAAAAAATTCTCCAGTCAGGTTTTTATTGGCCAACTCTATTCGAGACTGTTCTCAATGGGTTAAACATTGTGACATATGTCAAAGAATGGGCAACATCAACAGAAGAAATGAGGTGCCTCTACAAGGAATCATGGTGGTGCAGATTTTTGATGTATGAGGGATAGACTTTATAGGGCATTTCCCACCTTCATTTGGAAATCTATACATTCTCCTAACTATGGATTATGTATCCAAATGGGTGAAAGCCATAGATTTCCCCAGAAATTGTAAGACCCGAGAAAATTCCAAATTTCGGAAAAAGGGTAAAACGGTAATTTTGGTAAAAATTCAAAATTTTTCTAGATCTCGGATGACGAAATGGACTTCACCGTTGAAATAGTCTCATTTAAATCTAGCTAACACGCGAATTTCCGCCGAGTCCCGAGACAATAATTTCACATTTTCGAGGCACCGTGTCTGGGCACAGAACGGCCAGAGACACGCTGATGATTGTAAAAGTCACCTGATCACATGTACTATGACATGTTGCATGGTGCAGAGAGATGATGGAATGGACGCTCTGTATAACGCAAGCCACAAAATCTGTAAGGCGGACAATGGCGGAATTAAATGAAAGTTTAATGAATAAGACAAAACTTGGAATAGTTGTCTTCTCAAACAAAAAGGGGACCAAAAACGTGCAGGGGAAGAAGGAAGATGCAGTAGCTGCTGTTTTTGTGTTTTAGAGAGAGAAGGTGTGCCTTCTCTCTAGGATTCCGACCGATCAGATCGCTTTCTGGTCGCGACAAAGAAGTTAAGAAAGCTGTTTACGCCGCGGGCACACATGCACCGATTTTGTGGAGTTCCGACAAATCCAAGAGGTAGGGATCTTTTCCTACTTGTGTTATTCTTTGGCTAAGAGCCATGTAAATGGTTAGGGAATGTTCCTGGAGTTTGCTTTAGCTTCGTGAAATCTCTACCTCAAAAAAGCTTTGAACCGAAATGGAGAAAATCTTATTTAGTGGTCGCAAATTCAGAACTCGGTACTTCACTGCTCAAGAATAGTGACGTGATGCAGGATTTTATGATGTTGAATAATTCAAAATGAATTGCTTGTGTTTGTTATTTAGCCCATGTGAGCTAATTTTGGTGAAATTGATTGTGAATTTGCATAACATGATTTATGTGAATTAATTATGTTAATATATATGCATGTGAATATATTAGCATGAGTTTGTTGGAATTGGCATCATGGTATCTCCAGAGTGCACCTGGGCACTATACATAGAGAGTGAGTGCATGATATGAAATGAAACAAAATGAAAATGTTTAGAAAGGAATTAGCAGAAGATTTTTCGAAGAATCGCTTCGAGGGACGTCCAACATATCATTTCTGATGAGGACAATGACTCAGCTGGAGAGTTATCCGCAAAGAATTCGCCCTCGAGGGTAGTCCAACATTTTTACCGAGCTCGTAGTGAGTTTTCTAGAACAAAAGCTTTTGTTTTGGAAAACTGATTATTTTACTCGCATATCAAGCTTAGGTACGCATGGCGGGAGTCTGAGGACTCCTAGACACGGGTTTAAGGCATGTATATTACATTCAGTAGGCTCATGTAATTGCTTGAATGTGTTTGTTTGCCATGACATGTGCACTTAGGTGGGAAAGAACCCATGTGGTGGAAATTTATCACTTACAGCCGCTCACCCTCAGTCGGCGATCACCATTTCAGTACAAGTGTGAGGCACGAGACGGCGCCGCTGTAGGCCGCGTTTTTAGAAGAAAGCCAGATTGTGGCTTTGTATTGATTTTTGTATAACATGTATTAGAATTGTAAAATTTTAATATATGTTGAATTAAGAGTAATTTAAAACTCTTTGAACCATGTGTAATATATTTGTTGATATATTCAGAGTATTGATGCAAGGGCCTGGGCGGGCCATTATTTTACTCGCATGGACCCCGTGGTGGTCATTGTAAACTTGTCGGGACAGGTTTGTACTTGCAGATTCTGCATTAAAGGAGACCGCCCGACAGAGTGGTGTCGGGTTACCCGACATCCACGAGTATTCGCTGGTCGACGGTTGTCATCCACCCCTAGCTGGGCGCTACGTAAATGATGCCAAAACAAGCCAGGAGTTTATACAAAGAAATATCTTGAGTAGATTTGGAGCCCTTAGAACTATTATCAGTGATGAGGGAAGCCATTTTACAAACAAACTGTTTGTAAAACTTATGAGCAGGTATGGAGTTAGATATGTTATGGGACTGACTTATCACCCTCAGTCAAATGGGCAAGATGAGATATCCAATAGAGAGATCAAGAATATACTTGAGAAGACAATTAATGCAAGCAGAAAAGTCTGGTCAACAAAGCTTGATGATGCATTGTGGGCTTATAGAACTGCTTATAAGTCCCATATTGGAATGTCCCCATATAGGATTGTATTTGGAAAGCACTATCATCTACCTTTGGAGTTTGAATATAAAGTAATGTGGGCAATCAAAAAGCTGAACTTTGATTTCTAAGCTGTAAAAGAAAAGAGATTCCTCCAATTAAATGAATTAGAAGAGCTAAGAAATGAAGCCTATGACAATGCAAGAATCTATAAAGATAAAATCAAGAAATGACATGACCAGAGTATTTCCAAGGCTTAGGTTATTTCCAAGAAAGCTCAAATCAAGATGGAATGATCTTCTTATGATAGCATTTGTGCCACACTGCTTGAGTGAAGTATAATCGAAATCAAATTCAAAGAAATGAGTTTAAGGGTTAATGACCAAATATTGAAGCATTATTTGGGAGGCGCTTGAATGAAGAGTAGTCCTGCATTTGAAAGAGAATGAAAGCAATTGCTGAAAAGATAATATATTGCAAATAATGTTTGAATAAGACATAAAATCGAGCTTCTCAGAGGCAACCTAAGAAATATTTTTTTATATTTCCATTTATAATTTGACTTTATTAACTTCAGGTGTTTGGGTTTTAGTTTTAATTTTGAAAATTTTATATTACAGTGATTTTAATGCGCTGTGTCATGAAAGCTAATTAATAAGTGAAGTTATTGTAAAGAAGCAATTGGAATGCAAAGAATAAGATAATACATATTGAAGAAGAAAAGCTTGCTCAACAATCTTATGAGATCATTCTTATTTCGATTTCATGACGTTTTAATTAGTTTTCTGAATAGATTGTTGATATCTATAGAATTGAGAAATTGTGCTGGATTGATCATGTTTGCATTGAGATGCTCTGTTGTTGTTAGACTTGTATTCACAAGCATGATTTGATTGGTTTGAATGAATTACATATTGTTTTGTGTGTTAATTGGTTGAAACTGTTAAATTGGTCTTCTATATGAAAATGTATATTTTGTTGTGACATAATTTTTCTTTGTGGCAACAAAGATTACTCTTGCCTACCTTAGTTGAAGAAAAATATGTCGTGACATAGTGTTTGTTATCGCGACAATGCAGTTTTGTAACTCACAATAATTTGTCGCGATATAAATAATCATTGTCGTGACACAATTTTTAAACCTCAGTGCTATCATTTTGTCACAACAAATGAATTATTTGTTGCAACAATTTTTCATTTGTGACATAGGAATCTATGTCATGACAATTAAATTTTGTGTCGCGATATGGTTTTTACACAGAAAATTTTTGTCGCAACATTGAAAATTTGTGAGTCATTATTTTATGTCGCAACAATAAAATCTTATGTCACAACATAAATTTTAGGGTTCAAGGCTTATTTAATGTCGTGACATGAGAATTATTTGTCGCAACAATTCATTTGTCACAACAATAATTAGGCCAATAAATAGAGCACTTCGAACATTGGGAGCCTAAAAATTTGAAAAGCCCTTTTCCTCCAAAAGCCCTAAAACCATTCATCTACCTTTACCAAAACCTTTTCTCATTCTCTTCGAAAACTCTAAATCCCAGTCCAGTTAGCTACAATGTTTGAATTATTGAGTTTGATTCCAAATCTGAATGAGATTATGGAGGAGTATGTTGGAAATGAAGAAGGAACCACTCAGGAGCTTTCAGATGATAGTTATTCAAGAACAAAGAACTGAGGCAGAAACTGAAACAGAGTAGTTTCCAGAGGGAAGTAGGAAGAGGAAAAGAAGCAAAGAAGAAACAGAGGAAGTTGATGAGTTGATATCAGAGAGTGCTCACGTGGTTATGAAAGAAACACTGATGCAGAAAGATTTCATTGGAGAAAGAGGTTTTGTGAAGCTCATATAACTGTTAAGAGAGGTGATTGATAAGAGAGGATGGAGTTTGTTTTGCAAGCACAAACTAGCTGGGTTTGCTGCAGTGGTTCGAGAGTTTTATGCAAACATGGTAGGAAAGAAAGAAAAAACTGGTTATGTCAGTGGAGAATGGATTTCTCTCGATGGGGAAGCTATCAACAAGACATTCAACTTGAAGGAGATGAAAGATGGTTCCAAATTCAAAACTTTGCAGAAAGAGCTAGATTGCCCGAGGATAGTGGTGTTGCTAACGAATAGGAAGGGTGAGTGGAAATCTACCAAGAAGAACCCATTCGAATCGATTGCTAGAGGATCTTTGACAGAGGAAGCAAAGGTGTGGTTTTATTTCCTACTTTCTTCAAAACACCTGAGCACAGTTTGATAAGAAGAGGCAGTACTATTGTACGCAATATTGAAGGGGTATAAAATCAATGTGGGAAAAATTATTGAGAAATAGATAATGCGCTACTATAGTAGCAAGTACAAAGGTTTGATGCCACACCCAACAACAATCACTAGGCTACACATACTAAGAGGGGTGAAGGGAACCTGGGAAGAGGAAGAAAGGTGTCTTAGAACCTCCCCTCTAACCCTAACTGGTATAACCAAGCCTCCAACCAACAAGGGCAAGAAAAATATGTAAGAAAGTGATGAAGATGAAAGGGATAACAAAGAAAACAAGCGAGCCATTGTGGTAAGCTCAGTAAAAGAGAGAGAGCAAGGGTAAAGGAGTTTAAGTCCCATCTAGAACTTATCTCCAGATGCTAGAGATTACAACCAAAGCCAGTTGGAAGATCAGGAAAACAAAGCAACAGTTCAAACATCATGGAAATGCTGAGGAAAAATGAGTAGAGAGGCAAAGAGAGATCAACTAAACTCCAATTGCAAATCGAGAGATGAATACAGCGATGTTGAAATGGGGCTAAAGAGATCACATTGGAAGACGCCTAAAGCAAAGAGATTTAAGAAATGGAAGAAGGAGATAGAGGAAAGGGATGCTATGGAGAAAGCTTCAGAAAGAGATGTAATATTGCTGGATGAGACAGAAACAAGAGGCGCCTTTTAGAAACGAGAAGAGGACCGTGGCACCCAAAGAAGCTTTAACTTCCAGAGATCAAGAATGGTTGAATGGTTTGAATCATTGCAAGGAAAGTGTGAGACTCATGACTTTTGAGCAAATCAACAACAAGGGACTTTTGGAAACGATAGGGAAGAGGTAAAGTGAACTCATAGAAGCAAATGCAGAAATCCTAAACTAGGCAATGAAGACAATTTCAGGAAAGAAGAAGATGCCACTGCCACAGATCAGAATATCAGACTGTATACCTTACACCATAGTTCCTAAAGATGTGACAAATCCTGTTATACCTTTTTCTAAGCTTGATAAAGGTGGAGAAATACCTTTTACACCTTGCAGATCATTGCCACAAGATGAAACTTATGGAACCATAAGAATGTCACGAAGAACTCCCGAGGAAATTGAAGTATATAAAAGGAAACATACACAAAATGCAAAATCTCCTCTAGAGCTAAATGAAAACAAGAAAAATTGAGTCTCTTTGTTTGATATCATCTTGATTTGCATACATTTTGTAAATTATCTCATGAGTTTAATGAAATAATTTTGATAAATTTGTAAGCTTGTGTCTTTGAGGAAGTTTGTTTATTCTGTTATTTCCTAATAATGTGTAAAATTTCGTATTGAATGTTTGATGAATTGGATGATGAGGTTGTCAGAAGTTGCCTATGTTATAATACTTTGTTGAAATGAATGGGTCAATAAGATAAGCTTTCTAATCGATATAGCATAGCAACATGTTGTAAATCAAACTAAATTAATAGATGAAATTGGGTAGGGATGAGCTTCACCGAAACTCAAGTTGTAATGTCATGAAGGAATAAGTTTAACTTCAAGATTCAAGAAGATTTAAACAAATGATGGAACAAATGAGACTTATAATTCTATTTTTGTAAATAGTTTAGCTATTATGAACCCTGAAAACTTGCATAAGGTCAAAAGTACTCAACTAATCGGCTCTGGTGATTAGCGACATCTTTGAGATCCATCACGCTTTAATCTCCCCAAAGTCCTAGAACTTGTTATTTATAATTATTTTTATATTTGAATGCTGCCCCATTTTCACATTATCAAATTCTTGTCCGCATAAAGGCCATTTAAAGTAGCAAAACAAGACCGAATAAATATAATAAATTGGGTCACCCATTTAGGGCTTAATGGGCTGGCCCACTTGGCTCATTTTTTATTTTAATATTTTTAATAACTACATATTATCTTTTAATTATTAATGATATTGGTTTTTATATTATGAAAAAATATAAAATAATTAAGAGAAAATAATGTTTTGAAACCGACTAGAATCGATCGAAAGTTTATCTGCTCACGGTTCACTCCGGTTGGACTGATGGTTGAACTCGTATTTGAACCCACGACGCCATAAATATATAATTTACATATTTTTAAAATAAAAAATAATCAAAAATTTAAAATGAATAACATTTTTTAATATGATCAAGATTTAAATATAAATATGTTGATATTTTAATTTTTATTAAATTTTTTGATATTTTAATTTTTATAGTAATTTTTAAATCAAAAAGGTATATTTATTCAATAGTATAAGTATTTTAAAGAAAAATATAGAATTTTTTATTAGGAAAAATAATGAAACTGCCATGTTGATAGACCTTATTCACTTGCCTTCCATGCATTCACATTGATTGTTCTCAAGCATTAAATAATGAGAATAATACAAACCATTAGTGCCTTGCGATTTTGTTGAATGTGGTCTTGGAATCCGCGATAAGATGGAAGGTGTGAAATTTTGGAGGGTGTGCCACAGCCATTTTTGAACAAAAGTGAGGGAGGATTAAACTCGCTCGGTCATCAGTGAACACTATCCAACTATCTGGCTCGGAAGCGCTTGGATCCGCTTAAAGTACATCCCATTCAATAGGTGGAATCGGATTGGAAAAGTGGTCGGTCGATGGTCCGATTTTTAAAACAGTGAAAAAAAGAACTATTATTAAATAATTATTTTTAATAAATTAAAATAATATTAGTATGAAAAATTAATTTAAAATAAAATAAAAAATATATAAATATAACTATAATAATTTATTTTGTATAATCTTTTTAAGTATATGTTAGAATTAGAGAAGGATAATGGCTCCACTTAATGTTGACCCACTTTGACTCATATTTTTTGAGGACCGAATTAAGAAAATAAAGGCCCAATAAAACTGTGCACTTATTATTACTTCAATATTATTAGGCTTCATGAGTCACCCACTCGCCATTTTAAATAATTTTTATTTTAAAATTTTTAATAACTACATATTATCTTTTAATTATTAATGATATTAGTTTTTCTAGTATGAAAACATATAAAATAGTTGGTTATAGAAAAAAGAACCGGTATTAAATAATTATTTTTAATAAAATAAAATAATATTAGTATGAAAAAATAATTTAAAATAAAATAAAATAAAATATACTTAAATATATAATCTTGTAAGAGCATCTCCAAGGGGTTGTTTAAACCCTTCCCTTTAGCTATTTTACATAGCCAACCCTTAAATATTATCTCTAAGGGGCTAGCTATCACGTTATCTATTTCCCATTATCACAATTTGGCTAGTTACTCCTGGTTAGGGCAAAGACACTAGCTACTCTGATTTTTGCGCCAACACACTCTAGTGATGTAATCAATATTGTGATGACATGTTATACTACATAGTATTTTAGTTAAAGTTAGTTGAAATGGTTAGCTAAGATAGATAACGTAGTTGGAATGAAATTGAAAAAGTGGTTAGCTAAAGTAGATAATATAATAAAAAAATATATTTTTGCTAGTTAATTTACATAGCTCACTTGGAGTTGCTCTAAGTACATATGAATAAATTATAAGTATTTAAATAAACTTTATTTTATAAAATATAAAATTTGTAAACTTGTTATTTATAATTATTTTTAGTATTTTAAGGCAGTCTCATTTTGATTCCTGCTTTTGGCCCGTGGCTCAGATAGTATTGGAGATAGCTACAAAACTAGCCTAAATAAAAATTGGCCAAATTGGTCTATTTCCATTCGCCCACCCTCGAGGCCGGAAATCGCCCATTTTCCACTTATATTATGAATAAACTATAAGTATTTAAAGAAACTTTTTTTTTACAAAATATAAAATTTGAATAAAAATATAAATGTAAAATTATTATTTATAATTATTTTTAATATTTTAATGTCAAACCCATTTTAACCCGCATAGGGTGCTATAAAAAAAGGGGTTTGAATAAAAATGGCCAAATTGGCTTGGCTCATTTTGTCTTCTTAAAATATATAGCCTTATGCTTAATTTGAATGATTTGATAGGCTTTTTATCAAATATGGGGTCCAACTTCCCCAAAGCATAATTCCCTGAAAATAAAAGGGAATTCTTTTTTTTAGTCTTGTTCATCAAATAGAACAAGACTCAAAACTGAAAAAACAGAATCCGTGCAATTTTTTTTTTTTTTAAAAAAAACATCCATCTTGACAAAAAAACATTTGTGGATACCTAAGGATTAATACAAAAAGTATTAGATAAAAAAAAAACTTAAAAAAATGAAGTTTAATTACAAAATATACGACCAAAAAAAACTTCAAAAAATAAAGTTTAATTAAAAAATATGCCAAAAGTATTAGACAAAAAAAAAACTTCAAAAAATAAAGTTTAATTACAAAATACAAAAAACATTCCATCACTAAGGATTAATACATAGATGGAAGTCATTTATCAAAAAAAAATAGTTTCCGAGATCTCTGGGAGTGACCGGGGTAGAAGGTGGTGCCGACAAATTTTCTTCATGAATGTCTACCACCCTCGTGGATATGCAGTAGAAACCTGCAAAAAAAAACACAAACAGTAGTAAAAGAAACGTAATATCAAACAAGAAACCAATTTTTTTCTCAAGAACACAACAAAAATTTTTCTCAAAAAGAAAAAGAACAAAATAAGAAATATTATTTTTTCTAACAACAACAAATAAGAAGAACAATTTTTTTTTTTAACAACAATACAAACGGAAGAAAAAAAAAAACTATGCACATATGCATGGCAAAATAGAGAACAAATTGTAATAATTCAGGATTTAGTTTAGTAATAGACAATGTAACCTTAACATTACAGATCTTAAGATTTCATGATATTCACATTCAAGAATTTATTATTACTAACCCGGATCCATAATGACAAGTCTTCAATCAAAATATATCTATTTCTATCCTTACTTTTATTCTTCTCTCAGCTTTCCTCGTCAGATGGTGAAATTTTCTGTGAAAGTGAGAGTTTTATAAGGTGAGGGACCCTTTTTGAATAGATTGGATTTAAAATTAAAATTTTAAATCATTTACTGTCACTCGCAGTGCTACCTTAAACCAATGAATACGTGATTTATAATATTAAATCTAATATTATCACATGAGTCAACTAAGAATAATTGAAAACATTCTTACATTCTCCCACTTGACTCATGTGATAATGCGCATTACTTTCATTCATTCATTGGCACATCATAAATCATAATTGGTAATAAGAACTAATGAGTCATGAAGGTTGTAATTATTATACGACATAGTTCCTTCCATAAAATTAATTATATTAATTCTCTTCTTTTCAAGTGAACTATTATTCATAAGTGAGATATATATTTCGAGGTCCAAATGTTATTATCTCCATTCGGGGCAGTCCCTGCTTACCAATCATCATCAAAATTATGTATACACATAAGTGTATAGAAAACTCATAAAATTTGTAATTTAATGAGCTCAAGTGTCAATATACATAATACTCGAATCGTGATCATAAATAATTAGACATGAGGCCCATTCTTTCAACATGACCAGTAAATGTTTTAGGCGGTAACCCTTTTGTCAAAGGATCAGCAATCATAAGATTGGTGCTGATATGTTCTATTGACACTCTTTGTTTCTGAACCTCTTCTTTAACAACGAAGTATTTCAATTCCATATGCTTAGCACCTTTGGAATACTTATCATTCTTACTGAAGAAGACCGCGTGTAATTGTCACAATAAATTTCGCCGTCCAAGAAAATGCCACCCAAGCCCCGAACAAAGTTCCGCAGCCATTTAGCTTTGAACCATGGCCTAGCAAGCCACAACGCCTATGGTAGATAGAATCACTCACTGCTTTACACTCTTCCAAGAGATGTCCCTCCTCGCTAAAAGATACGATAGCCACAAGTGGACTTTGTGTTCACACAAATCAAGATAACCGAAATCAATATCCAATTACTTCAAGATGATCGGGACTTATAAGTAAGTATGTGTATTCTTTGTTCCTTGCAAATATCTTAGAACCTCTTTGCAAGCCTTTCCAATGATCTAAACCAGATTATCGTATCTTCCCAACATTCCCACCGCAAAGCTTATATCCTGGTCTTGTACAACTGGTGGCTACATTAGACTCCCAACAATGCATGCATATGGAATTGTCTCTTACTTGTTTTCGCTCCAAATCATCTGGACATTGTACGAGACTAAATTTGTCTCCTTTCTGAATTGGAACGGGAGAGGCAGAGCAATTCTGCATTCTGAATCTCTCTAAAACTTTATTTATATAGGATTTTTGAGACAAACCCACATTCTTGTGATCTATGACGGAATATTCTATTCCAATCACATACGCCGCTCACCCATATCTTTTCATTTCAAAGTTATTAGAGAGAAACCTTTTCGCTTTCATAAGAGATGAAGATCGGTTAGTTGCTAGTAAGATATCATCAACATATAGAATCAGAAATATAAACTTACTCCCACTGACTTTCAGATATATACATCGATCAACAGTGTTTTCTTTAAACCCAAAAGAAACAATAGTATCATTGAACTTAAGATACCATTGTCGGGAAGCTTGTTTAAGTCCATATATTGATCTTTTCGTTTACACACCATATGTTCCTTTCCCTTCTATAAAACCCATTGGTTGATCCATATAAACTTCTTTCATTTAGATTTCCATTTAAAGGCATTTCATCCATTTGATGTAACTCTAAATCGTAATGAGCTACTAAAGCCATGATAATTCTAAATGAATCCTTTTTAGAGACAGGTGAAAAGGTCTCCTTATAGTTAACGCCATCTTTCTGAGTAAACCCTTTGGCAACTAATCTGGCCTTGTAACGTTCCAAATTACCACGAGAGTCACGTTTGGTCTTAAAGACCCATTTGCAACCAACCTTTTGATGACCTTCCTCAGAATTCAACAAGATCCTGCACTTCATTCACTACAGACTTTTAACTCATCTTTCACGGTTTCAACCATTATCAGACACTAATATCATTCATGGCTTGTGAAATGTCACCTGGTCATTTTCACCCTAAGTCACTTTCCTCGACTGCGGTGGTATACCACGTGAATCATTAGGAATAAATGGACCCTTTCTCGAGGTCTCTTAATGCTACTGGTCATGATTCATCTACCTGTGTCTATTAATCACAATTTCATTATGAGTAATGGATCATTAATTTGTCCTTCATATTGTTCATCGTATATTAATCTATTCAATAACTCAGAAACAATTTGAGGAAGAACAGCTTGATTAGGATACAAGTTAAAGGAATCAGACCCTCATTTCTTTAATATCCACTTTTCGGGTGTTTCTCTCCCACTTACTGTATTTCATTCTCACGAACCTAGCATTCCTGTGATTCTATAATCCTTGTAATATGGTTAGGCAATAAATCTAAACTCTTCGAATTTTCTCGGGATAACCACGAAATAACCACGATTGTTCTTGTATCCGCTTTTTATGTGGATTATAATATCTAATTACGGCAACCCCAAACACGAGGTGCTCTTAGACTAGGTTTCTTTCCTCGTCCATAGTTCAAAGGTGCTTTTTGAACTCGCCATTAGGGAACCCCATTTCATAAATACATAAGGCCTTTAGAGATAAGTCCACAATGAAATAGTAAAGATGCATTACTTACCATACTCCTAACCATATCTAACAAAGTTCTATTACGCCTTTCCGACAAATCATTGCTGGTAAATTCTGTATCAGATTGTGCAATATACCACGTTCAAATCTAGCAAATGGACCAGTGTTATCCTTTCCATCATAACTTCCATAATATTCACCACCTCTATCTGGATTCATAATTTTCACATTTTTATCCAATTGCTCAACTTCATTAATGAAAATTTCTAAGGTATCTTTACAGCTGAGATTTTTCTTTACAAAGTAAATAAACATAACCATAACGTGAAAAATCATCACAAAAGTGATAAATATTTTTCTTGCTTAAAAGAACTAACATCAAAAGGTCCACATATATCGGTAGATATTTCAAGAAGTCATGTGCTTTTCAGGTTCTCTTTTTTCGTGTTTTGTTTGCTACCTAATACAATCCACACATACACTTAGATCGCAAAATCCAAGTTTGGAAGGATTTCACTTTACTAATCTTTCCATTCTGTTTCTTGGAAATATGTCCCAAACGCTATGCCACAAGTGCTGCATTGTTCATCAAGCAAACCACGTTTAGTACCAACATTATGATGCAGGGTCATAAGAGTTTCAGCATATAGATTGCCAAGAGTTACTTTATATAATCCATCACATAATGTACCGCCACCAATCATACATGTGTTTTTGTACAAACTAAAACAACCACTACCAAATTTAAATACATATCCAGCTTTATCAAGTTTGGAAAGTGAAACTAAATTTCTAGATATACTAGGTACATAAAGGTCTCCAATTAAGTCCAAATGATGTCCACTGTCAAGAATAAGACTAAGTCCCAACAAATGCACCGGAGCTTTCATTCGCTGCCCATTAGACAAATTTCTCATTTGGTCTTGTGGTTTGGATTGAAAGGAATCCCTGCATTATATTAGAAACATGAGTTGTGGCCATCTTAATCAAGCCACCAAGTGTTGGCTAGGAACTTCAAACAAATATGATTCAAACATACATAAGCATTATGTTTAATTTTCTTTCGAACTAAGCCTTACGTCCTGGGACAGTAATCCTTTCGAAATGTCCAGCTTTTCTACAAAGTGGCATCTGCCAACTTTAGGCCCCTTCTTATGAATCGTAAAGCAAAGTTCTTTGAACTTTAAAATTTTCCTTATTAGTATGTTTCCTTTCTTCAAGCTCCCTGATTGGTTACAATTAATGGAGAATTTCCTTGCTTTGGTGTCTGGTCTCTTCGAATTCAGTACTATGCAGCCATGCACATTCCACTCATCTCTTCATGGTATTATATAGTTCATTTGGAAAGGACCATACTACTTGGTAAGTGAGTTCAAAATGAACTCCGCACAAGGAAATTCATCCACCTCCATTCCTAATGACTTAAGCCTTGCTGACAAATTAGTCATCTCAATTACATGTTCATGCATAGTACGAGAACCATCAAATTTCATGGTGGTTAAAGTACTCATTATCGTCCCAGCAAGAGACTTATCAGCTGTTTGGGAGCGCTCTTCCACAAACTTTAACATTTCTTTAGGGCATTATCAGTTTTAAGGAGAGTCGTCTTAATGTTGTTTGCTATGCTCATTCGCATGTACATCAAACTCCAATCAAGCCGACCTTCCCAAAATTACAATGATTCTTTCTTCAACGTTGCTTAAATTAGATTGATAAACCGCTAGCTTTCGAATTCTGAAAGGCCAAATCTGCATCCATTACCCCAAATGGATTTGTTCACCCATTCTAAAATACACCATTAAACCTGGAATGTGACGAAATGCGGAAACAGTGCATTGTGCCATCGCAAGAAATATCATAACATTAATGCCTGATCTTGAGTTATTAACATGCTTAGCCAGACTAAGAAAACATATCGTAAATAGTATTAATCATATATCGGGATGTTCACTTTGGGCAACCCATCAATATACTACATACAACATAATGATGCTAAGAAATTTAACTTAATTTTTTGATAAAGATAAATGCAAAGAGTTAGATGTATCTACTATCTTGATATATAAACACAACATAACTTACTATTGCATTCATATGCCATTAACATTCATGTTCATAAGTTATTAGAATAAACAATCGGGTCCTTGGTGATCCTTAATCGTTTAACAATGAATCACACCATTCTACGACTTATTCATATCACATCATTATAGTATCCATTATGAGAACAATTGTAATTTCTAATAAACATCATAAATAATAAATTAAACATTCAAATTGAAAATTATAACACTTATGGGTGGCCACTTGTTGACTAACCAACCCCGACATAAATTTTCAATTTATTTATTTACTTATGTATTAAAAGAATTTTTCTAAAATGTTTCTATATAAAAGGTTTATATACATAAATACAGACAAAATGATATAACATGTATTAGCTTTGATGATGAAAAACCTTTGCGATCGCGAGGCAGATGCTACTGTCATGGGTTCAACTCTTGTTAAAAATCGCTTTTTTATTAAACAAATTCAAATCTTTAAGCTTCCATGAAGCAATGGATTATCTATAACAAAATTTGATAAACCAAATTGGGATAACAAAAATTGTATAAAGGATAATATCACTTTGAAGGATAATTATTAATAATTAACCAATAGTTATTCAAATGAGTAACGCAAAGATAATTATTATAATAATAATAAAAAAGTTTACTATAAAAATTATAATTATACCATACACCAGATTCTTTCAAGCTGTGTAGTAATCCTTTTTTTTTTTTTTAAAGATAATCTTCATAAAGCACTCATAATTTGAATTCTCAACAAAAATGAGATAATCTCCCATAAAACACTTATAATTTGAATTTCAATAAATTCAAGAAATTTAAAACACAAGGGAATGAGATCATTTTTAAGGAACAATAACAGATTCAAATCATAAAAAATAATATTCTTTGAAAACAAATAAGCCCTTCCATTAAACTTAGAAAATCATGAATCCCTAAACCTTTGCCTCGATGTTACTACATGTAATATAATTGAGGATTTCTTAGGTTTGTGTAACAGATTATAGAACTGTAACATTACAGGATCTTAAGATTTCAAGGATATTCATTCAGCAAAATAGCACTTATTATTACTAACCTGGATCCATAATGACAAGTCTACAATCAAAATATTATCTATTTCTATCCCTTTAATTTTCTATTCCTTCTCTCGCCCGCTCGTGATGGTGAAATTCTGTAGAGAGTTTTATAAGGTGGAGAGGACCTTTTTGAATGGATTGATTTAAAATTCAAAATTTTGAATCATTTACTGCCCATCAAGCTGGTGCCACCTTAAACCAATGAATACTTGATTTATAATATTAAATTGAAGACTCACATGAGTCAACTAAGAATAATTGAAACATTTCAGACAAAACATCAGCCATCACAAAGAATAATAAGAAAAGGAGAAAAATTATCCATGTGTAGAAACTGGACGGACGGTTGCTGAAGATGAAACTGGACTGCTGGACGGCAGGAGATGGTTGCTGAAGAGCCTAGATATTGTGAATTATTTTTGGGACACAAAATGGACACTGGAGAGGTTGGAACACATACAACTGCAACAAAATTGGTAACTCTTCTAAACTTATTTTATGTGCTTTTAACAAGAAGTCAATTAACTAAACCACATGTCCCCCCCAGTTTGTATGCTTTGGCGTAGGCATCAGCCAGAGTTCGATTCCTAGTGGCAATAGATACTGTACTAACCTTTAGTTAAAATGAACAAAAAAAAAAACCAAACTACACTTGCTTTGTAGCTATGATTGTGGTGTCTATTTGCACGTACATGGTTGCATTGGCGGAGGGAGATGTACTTTATATATTTTTATGCAAATGATTTGTATGAGTACACCAATATATGTAGGGGCGGAGCCAGGAATTTATATGAGGGGGGCACTAACTATAAGTTTAAAAATTTGTCTTCTTAAGTATTAAAGTTAAAGACAAATAAATTTTTTAAATTATATATAATTGATGAGTGTCCAAAAACACTCATTACAAACCTGGGATTTAGCGAGATTTGGGATCAGTTTCATATATATATGACCTTGTTTTGATTACTTTTCTAATATTTAGTTTTATTGGTTTTTGTAGGAAAAATACTGAAAAATGCTGGAAGTGGAGCCTTCTAGGAGTCCTGGAGAAGATTGGTGCAAAAATTAGCCCAACGTCGCGACGCTATGGAAAGGTTCTTAACAACCCCATTCAGAAGAAGGAAAAGGAATGGGAGAAATCAGAATTGGGGTTCAAAAACACGATGTAAAGGTTGTGGTTCGAGGAACTTGGATTGGAACAAAGGAAAGGAACTTAGCTACCATCTTAGAGAGACATGAATCTATAAGTTTGCATTCCTTTGATCTTGAAGTTTTCTATCCTTATTATTAAGACTTGCTTTTCTTTGTAATGGAAATGCACTCATCATGAGGTTCTAATTTCGTGAAGGTAGTGTTGGTAGGATTGACATGAATACTATGTTAAAGTGTTAACCTTCATAATTCCATTATCTTATATATATATATTTGTTTTATCATTAACTCATGCTTGATGAAATCAATATATTAATTCTCTCGATCAATCTTAATATGTGAGGTAGTTCTTGTAAGATACAGAAGCGAATGTAAGAATTAGACATAGTCAAGTTAACTCTTAATAAACTCTGTAATATAGGATTGTCATCAATTAGAGGTTTGGGAGTTCTTTACTATGCACCTTTAATGCTTGGGGCTGAGCCAAGCAAAGAAGAAACCATATAAAGGGAGGTTAAATGACCTTGAGAAAGGCTTTAATTACATAGATAAGGAGCCAAGATTCGAACATGTGATACTCAAATAATGGAATGAATTTAACATTACATAAAGTAGACTCATTCAACAACACCAACACCCTAACCTCTTTGCACCCTTTTGATCATTCTTACGTTTGAAGCACACAGTTACATTAGTAGTAATTTAATCTGATTTTATTTCCACTTAGCCATCACGATTGCTAGTTTGAATATTAAAGAAGTATTATAATTTTGGTACTTAGCATACTACGATTGAAGGTTCCGTGATCGATATCCTGCACTTAGGTACGCTTTATTACTTGACAAGCGCATACTCGCGATTAGGCGCTTTGCACTTTATTGCATATCCACAAACATAATCAGAACGCCTATCAAGTTTTGAAGGCCATGGGTTTCTGTGGAAAATTCCGGTAGTTTTATGCTAATATCAATACTAAGTGCTTCTTTAGTACTTCAAACATTTTTTATGTATATATTTGTGTGGGTTTTGAGTTTTTGATACTTTTTGCAGAAATTTTCTGGTTAAAATCACAATAGACCCAATCAGCGAGTTGACAAATGCATTGGCTCACCTTGAGTAATTACTAAGAATGCGGCAATTGGCCAATGAGCATAAAAAAAAAAGTGACAACTCAAGTGTGGCAACCATATGCATCAATGGATTATGCTCAATATAGAGGTACCCCATACTTAAGAAATCATAATTTTGGATGGAGCCACCACCCAAACACCTCATGGAATACAAGTTACACCACTCTTCAATCTCCACAAGTTCAAAGATCAAGCCTAGAAGAAGCTATGGATGAATTAAGAAGAGCTCAAACTGAATCTACCATGGCACAACCTGAATTTTCAAGATCAATGGCTGAAATGGACTTCTCTCAAGTTAGGTTGCCTAGGTTTCTTGATCCAAATGAGATAAGTCAACCTCCACAGGAGAGAATGACAAAGTTAGAGGTAGCCATGGTTGAATTGAAAAGAGTTCATGCTGAATGTGCAACATCTCAAGTTCAATTCATGGAATTGACAAGTGCGGGCCGTTCAAATTGTCACGCCATTCAATATTTGAAAGAAGAGATGACTCCAATGACCACTTCGATAATTAACTTAATAGCACGGAGAAAGAACAACCTAAAGAAGAGGGAGTATGAGTGCATAGAAGAGCTAGTGGAAAATATATGAAAGAACAAGAGAATATAGCTACAATGTCCTTTGAAGGACAACATGAGAGTTCACATCACTCGAGTGAACATGTAAGAAGAACCTGAGCTACAATGAAGAAATCACTTCAAGAGGTAATGAAGAACTAGAGAAGCTTCAAAGAGTAGAGAATGATGCAAAAACTTTGAAAGACTTAGTTGAAAAGGAGGAAAAAGAGTCAACTTCTTTGGAATCATATGAAAAGGTAAAAGATGAAGTTGTAAGGACTATGTTGAAGATGACTCTATGGAGTGAGATGCATGAGGGATTGAAAAATGAGAAGATGACCCCAACTTCCGAGGTGGATGACTACATCATTCAATTGAACAACGAAATGAAAGGAACCTTTGTGAAGAAAAAAAATGAAAAAAATAGAAACTATAAAAAAAATAATGATCTTGGAAGATTATGTGCTCAAGTTGCTGATTGAGCACAATTATTGCCTCTTAGAAAAGGATGGAGGCCAGAATTACTAACATATCCGTAGTTGGTAGAGTCTAGTTAGGCTTGAAAAACGGAGCAGCTTCTTGGGAGGCAACCTAAGTTCAAAAAGTTTCATTTCCCCTTTTTTTTTAGTTACTTTTATGTTTGTTTTTTAATAAATGTTCTTGCTTGATCGTGTGTTTCTTAGTGTTGTTTTTCAGGTTTTGAGAGTTCAAAGTTGTCTATGGAGGTGGAGAATCTTGAAAAGTGGAAGTTTATAGTATCTTGGAGGTTCAAAGAACAAAAATTGAATAAGGGAATTCAGTTCTGAAGATCCTCTCATTTCATTCCATATGCTTCCTATTTTCAAGCTTCCTTATTTGGAACTAAAGTCTAATAATTTTAACATATTTGCTCCAAAGCAAGCTATTTATTGGAGCACCTTCCGAGACTTTGATCAACCCCTGGGATCATTATCCATTCTTGCTTTTGTTTCACATTGAGACAATGTTTAATTCAAGTTTTTGTGGTGCGTGTGTGTGTGTCAGGCCAGAATTCAAGAATCTAATATTTTTTTTTTTCAAAAAATTCAACTTTTGTATCTCCTTACCTGTTTTAGTTAGTTTCTTTTAGCTGTTTGGTTGTTATTTTCAGGCTTTTTTCTCTTTGTTTATTTTGTCTCATGAGTTAGGTCAGGGTGCTTATTAATGGTTTTGATACTGTGCATTGGCTTTTGCTTAAATCGCTTTCTAGTCAAATTTAGATACCTTTTGCATTTGTTTGATTTAGGGACTTGAGTGTATCTTTGGTTGTGGGAGACTTAGCTTGAATAGATCCATTGTTTCTCAAGAACCATTTTTAAGGAAACCCTATACACAATAATTAGGTCTCATTTATACACTTTGGTTCCAACCTTTTTTTCCCTGGAATTGAACTTACCTTGAGAGACCTTAGTTTATAGTGATGGGACACCTCAATAAAGAGGGATTGCCACAGCTCCCAACTTAAAAGAAAAAAAGAAAAATGAGAAAAAAAAAGCAAAAAGAGAAAAAGAAAGAAAAGAAACAAATAAGTGAATTTACTCACTAGTAGGTGCTTTAGTTTTTAGTTAAGTGTTCGGGGTGAAGTTCGAGGGAACTAAATGCCCGGTGCCCTTAACCAATTGGTGGGGAGTCACCAATGGATCCCCGCTACATGGACACTTTTCTAAAACTCCTTAGCATTGCTTCATACTTTTTAGTTTTAGTTGTTTAATAAAAGGTGCGTTCTTATCATGTTTTGGTTAATTTTCTTTCAAATAGAGTGAGTTGAGTTTGGTTGAAGAGTTTTTTGGAACCTTAGTCTATATTTGAGACTTAAAACATTATTTACACCGAGTCCCTTTAGGAAAGATCTATTGAGGGCTTGGGGCAAACTTGTCATCAACATAAATACCATTTGAATGCCTTGTCCTTTAGAGATGATAAATGTTTTGGAATCCCATTTTGGATAACATTTTTTCTTAGAACATTTCCAAGCTTTCTCTTAACTTGTACTAGCACCATACTCATACTCATATCTATCTTAGTGTTTTTGTTTTATGTTTGTGTTTCCTTTGCTCAGGGACAAGTAAAGATTTAAGTTTGTAAGTGTGACATACTTTTATACTCATTTCATCACTATGTTTTGCTTATATTTTTAGTAGTTTTATTATATAAATAAGTGATCTAATGCTCTAAATGTTCAATTTGTGATTAGGTCAACTATGAGCTAATATAGAGCAAAAACAAAGAGATAAAGCCCTCCAAATCAAAGAACTACATGAAGTGTAGTTACTGTTTTGATGTTTTCAGCTACAAGATGATCCCAAATGGCTACAATATTTATATGGGATGAATAGGAGACTTCTCAGGCTTTCCAAAGAGACCTTATTCACTCCATTTGAACTTCAAATGATCAAGTTATGACTCTTGGTAGTTGAAGGAAGAAGAGAAGAGAGCTCAAAAGTGACTAGTTGGAGAATTTTATAATCATTCCTAAAGTGTTTTTCCTAGCCATATCTAGATTCTACACTTCAAGAGCTTTCCAATGGTACCAAGAACACCCAAATTGAAGTTTGGATGACAAAATTATGACCTTACGAAGTCGGGAGCAAAACAGAAAGTCGCAAGAACGTCGACGCAAATAAACTCTAGGAGAACGCTAAGCATTGGTCCGAACGTCGCGACATTACCCTTTTTTTAGGACCAGAAACGCTCAAACTCTATTATTCGACAACTCTAAAAACCCTAACTTGCTCTCCGACTTTTGCAGGTGCTCCGGCCAAATCCCGTCCAAGCTCTACCAAAGTTCATCCTAGCCATCCTTAGGAATCTCCAAAGCCCTAGGCACGTCCTAGCTCCGAAAAATCCAATGTCCACTGTCATTTGGAGACCCTTCTTACGATCCGATTTT
The DNA here is from genome assembly GCA_016808115.1 of Tetrastigma voinierianum. Taxonomy (NCBI): domain Eukaryota; kingdom Viridiplantae; phylum Streptophyta; class Magnoliopsida; order Vitales; family Vitaceae; genus Tetrastigma; species Tetrastigma voinierianum. The sequence goes on from JAEQBH010000797.1 coordinate 551,798, forward strand.
TGGCTCTGTTTAGGTCTTGGTTCTGTTATACTGCCCTTTTTCAGGGTTGTTTGTGTCTAAGATGGTCCCCTAGGGTTGGTTGGGGGTTCTAGAGCCATTTGTCTTCCATCAAGCCCACCATCCCGCTTAGTGCCCCTAAGTGTTTGATAATTGGCTTGAGTGAGTTTTGAGTGATTCCTTTGGGTATTTTGGTAGAGTGAAATCCCAATAGGGGTGTGGAAGCCTACTAGAGCGTACTTTCGCCTTCAAGTTCATCCAACAAATGACCCACTCAAGGCCCAATGTCTCGCAAAAGCGAAAAATGAGCTCGAAAGATCGCTGAAAAACCCTCTCCAGCTTCACGATCATGATACCTGTCAATAAGAGCGTGACCGAGAAGTTTGGTCTCATCTCTACAAATCGCTCCTTCATTAAGGAGAAGACTCGCAATATCCCTGAATAGTTTTTTTCCGAAAAACCATAGTTAGGCGTGGGCTGGTACCGCGCCAACCCCCGCTACGCATGCTACGATGGTTTTGCAAGGGAATTTCAGCACCAACCAGTGCCACGTCATGGAAGTGTCCAGTCCCATGGTGCTGGTAGACTTAGTGCAGTCAACGCGGTTAACTATTTTGCGAACTCAGGCCTTCGCGACTTTACTCTACAAACCCAACTATTCCTAAGTCCTTAAGATGCTCGGGGCAAACTAGTAAAGAGTGGAAATTAAACAATGAGGGGCACGCCGTGCACTTCAAGTCCAAACACTTAGCCTATATACCTAAGATTTGGCACCATTTTATAACCTCTCGACTCATTCCGACAACGAATGTTTGCGCGGTGACGGCGAAACAGACATTGTTCAATTTCTCCATCATTCAGGACATCCCGTTTGATGTCGGTTAGGTCATAGAGGATGCCATCCTCTATAACCGAGATGCCAAAATGAACCTCGAGCACCCCTTTCTCATTTATGGCTTGTGCAAGAACGCAGGGGTGTTGCTAGAGAATAATGAGGCTTGGATCCATCCCATTAAGGCCATCATCGTTAAGAAGGATAGTTTCATGCTCGATTCAGGAAGCCGGCGACTCGGGCCAGCGGAACCTTCTGATGAGGGAGGGAGTCGATAGTCATACCAAATCTCCAGAGCGGGCATGCGTGAGGAGACCTTGGGTGAGGCCGGCCAACCATCCACCTCCCATCCACCCCCTTCACCACCTCCCGCCGAGCCGGATGTCCCTAGTCCTTCTCCTACCCTAGAGGACCAGGTTAAGGACCTCACTTCCCGGTTTGATGTGTTCTGGGATGAGACCCAGAAGCATCGGGTCACCATGAGCTAGGACATGGATGCACTCCGGGCCAACATGCGCATAGTCCTTCACAAACAGTAGGTCATCCAACAATAGCTCGCCTAGTTGCTTGCCTTCCATTTTCCACCACTACCATTGTTGTGATCCTTGGGATCGACAGGGGAGTTCGTTCCCATCCTTCTTTCTTTCTCAACGTGGGACATCGTCCATTCTTGCTTTGGGGTATGTGGCTAGGCCTGTCGGGTTGGCATCATTACTTCATTTGTATATTTATAGCTATGTTCGTTGTTTAGATATGTTTATGTTTATGTTTGTACTTTCACGCTGCTTAGGTTTATGTGTGTTAGGATGTCTCAATTTAATTCTGTTTTAGGACGTGTTAGGTAGTATGTATGAGTGACGCCTACAGATTGCTAATAAGGATCTTTTATCTCTCCTAAATTTTCAAACACACAGACACGTGAATAAAGAAAGGATCTTAGGTTGTTAGATGCTTGGGAATACTTGCTCGATAGTAGGGACGACACAAGGTGACTCACTCCCCCTGTGTTCAATAAACCAATTCCAGATTAGTCTACCACACACACATACATGTGATCTCCAAGGTATGCCTAGGCTCCGACCCGGCTCACTAGCGTTCAACGAACCTTGGGTGTTTCTAAACACCCAAGTGATGGGACACCTTAGAAAAAGAGGATTGCCATCGAGCCTCATCTAAAAAAAAAAAAAAGAAACAAAAAAAAAAAAAAAAAAGAGAAAGAAAAAGAGAGAAATAAAAGAAAGTGTGACAGGAATGGGGCGGACCTTCTAGTCGGAACTCAGCACGCACCGAGGGCTTTTCAGTTTAATGGCTCAGCCAACCGGGCTTGGAGCCATTGATTTCACTCGCCTCGCTACATGGGACAAAGGATGGAAAGTTTCCCATAACCGGGCCCTAGGTTTACTTGGAAAGATTCTGTGAAGTTCGAGGGGAACTGAATGCCTGATGCCCGTAACCAATTGGTGGGGAGTCACCAACGAATCCTCGCTACAGGAACACTCAACTAAAACTTACGGGCGCTAGAAATTCGTTCATGAGTAGGTAGGTTAGTATGAATAAAAATGGTGCGTTCTTATTCTTTCATAGTTAGACTCTCCCAAATAGGCAAGTTGAATTCAAGTTTCGGGGTCCTAAAACCGAGTTATATGCTAGAGATCATGCATCCAATGCACATAGACTTCTTGGGAAAGGCCATTGAAAACCTAGGAGGTGAGTCACTTGTCGATTGAACCTTGTTCAGTTGAATTCTTTCAAAAGTCGAACAACCTTAAGGATCCTCTGAAATTAGAAACAAAGGGCAAGATTTGTGAGTTCGGTTCATTTTGATCCTTCCTTTTGGCAACATGTGCATCACCCTCGTGTTGTCGAGTTTAGTATGTTATTTTCTTATGTGTTTTGTTCAGAGTCTGTTTCTTTCTTGGGGACAAGAAAGAATCCAGCCTGGGGGGTGATGAAAAGTCCAAAAACACTCATTACAAACCGAGATTTAGCAAGAAAGTTTGGAATCGGGCCTATATATATGACCTTGTTTTTACTACTTTTCTAATATTTAGTTTTATTGGGTTTTTGTAGGTACTAAAAATGCCTATGGAGGAAGATTGGTACGAACCACCCTCAACGTCGTGATCTCAACGTCGCGACGCGAAAGACTTAACAAACCTTATCTCGTGAAGAAGCTATAAAAGGAATGGGAGAATCCAATTTTTAGGGGTTCGAAAAACATTGGCAGTGCTAGGGTTTGAGGGACTTGGATTTGGAACAAAGGAAAGGAACTTGAAGGCCGATCTTAGAGAGAGAGACTTGAAGAATCCTGGAGGCCGGCATTCCTTCGATCTTTGAAATTTTCTCTATCCTTATTATTAAGATTTGCTTTTCTTTTGTAATGGAACAGACCATCATGAGGTTCTAATTTCGTGGTTTAGGGTGTTGGTAGTGATTTGGACATGAATACTATGTTAAAGTGTTAACCTTTCATAATTCCATTATCTTATATATATTTGTTTTATCATTAACTCATGCTTGGATGAAATCAATATATTAATTTCTGATCAATCTTAATATGTGAGTAGTTCTTTGTAAGATATGAGAAGTGAATGAAGAATTAGACATAGTTGGGTTAACCTAATAAACTCGGTAATATAGGATTATCAATAATTAGGAGGCTTGGGAGTTCTTTGCATTTCATGCACCTTTAATGCTTGGGGTTGAACCAAGGAGCAAGAAACCTAGTGATAAAGGGAGGTTAAATGACCTTGAGAAAGGCTTTAATTATTAGATAAGAGCTCTTAGAATATGTATACCAAATAATGGAATAGAACCGCAACATTACATACAGTAGGACTGTCTAACACCAACACCCTAACCTCTTTGCAACTTTTTGATCATTCTTATGTCTCAATCACACACATATTTAAAGAGTAATTTAATTCGCTTATTTCCACTTAGCCATCACGATCACTTGAATATTAAAGAAGTATTATAATTTTGGTACTTAGCATACTACGATTAAGGTTTTCCCTGTGGATTGATATCCGTACTTAGGTACACTTTATTACTTGACAAGTGTATACTTGCGTGACTAGGCAGTTTGCACTTCTTATTGCATATCCACAAAAACACAATCACGTGAACTCCTATCAATAATACTTAAAATTTCATTGACAAAAGAGTCAAAAACCAATATACATGGGGTACAAAAAAAAAAAAAAAGAACCTAATTGCAAAATAAGGTTCTAATTAGACCCTTTTAAAAAAAATGAGACTAACTATAGTCTTTTACAATTGACCACGACGTGATTTCATATTTTGGAAGCGTTGCATGATAAAATCATTATCAATGAAATCGAAAAATGTCCTTCTTTATGTATACAATCAAGTTATTTGTCATCCGCTGGATCGCCCATCTGACACGTGCATCAGATTCTTCAATCTTCTTATAGCCAAAATGTCGCTCTACTATGACAATCACAACTGGCAAGATCAATTCCAATGTCACTAGTAAGTAGACCAATGGATATACCACGTGTTTTTTTCGTCTCAACCATTTTCTGAGCAAGATCTCCAATCCCCAATAAATTTGAAAACTCAATACTAGAGCGCATATCAATAATATAACCATCCAGCTGATCAGAAAGTATCATGAGCTCTAGTGAAGAAAATTTTTGATAAACTGGGCAAGACGAACCAATTTCTCCTTGTCAAAAGTTACATGAACTCGAAGGGACTCAAACATGTCACACAAAGAAGTAAATTAGTGTTTGACTCGGTAAAACGACTATATATCTCTTGAAGTTGCATATCTATGACGGTATAAAATAATTCAACTTGATAGTGATGCAAATTTGTCTTTTCTTGAGTATGTCTTGACCTCCCTCGAGCTTTAAAGACATCGTCCATCTGTGGAACAACTATCTCATATTTTTCACAAAAGATGTGACATAATCAAGAAAACAACTCCAATCACTTTCCCTCATCATTTGAAGTCGTTGCTTAGATACTTGAACTAATGTCATGGCATTCACGATAATTGATCTTTCCTTTGTAATGCCTGCGACAACTCATTTGTGATTCCCAAAATGCTTCTCATCAAATGAAGATTGAATACGCAACTCAAAAGATCAGGACAACCAAAAAAGAAATATTTGCCTCCCCTCTTTGTTCTGAATTTATACCATCTTTTGAAACCATATCAAGCACATCCACCACTGATGAGAACATATCAATCAAGCTAATCAAAGAATAATAATGTGAACCCCAACGTGTATCACAAGCACGTGTAAAATTAGTTTCCTGATTTAGGCCTCGCCCACTTGAAAGCTCCTCATTATCGATTAATTCAATAACTCTAGTCACTTGTTTCTCCCTAAGAATATCTCACCGTTTACATGAGGCTCCCACAACATTCATAATATTAGCAACCAAGTTGAAAAGAGTCGCGATTTGAATATGATTCTTTGAAACGTCCACAAGAGCTAATTGCAATTGATGCGAAAAGCAATGGACATAATATGCATACTCATTCTCCTTCAATATAAGTGTCTTGAGACCATTAAACTCGCCTCGCATATTGCTAGCCCCATCATAACCTTGCCCGTGCAATCTTGACAAACTCAACACATGTCTAGCAAATAAATCTTCTACAGCTACCTTAAGTGAGACAACACTAGTATTAGTAACATGTTCAAAACCCAAAAGGTGTTCAACAACATGTCCCTTCTTGTCCACAAATCGCAACACAACAACCATTTACTCCTTTGTTGATATGTCACGTGATTCATCAATAAGAACAAAAAGTGCACGCTAAGACAAATACAATAGCATTACACGCTTCAATAGGAAGTCGCAGCTTACAATGTCTTTGAATTTAAAGTAAGCCACTAGGATTCTCTATAAGCATTTTTCAACACAACATCTTTAATATCTCATTGTGATCCCTACAAATCTTAAGGAAGTTCATAAAGTTTCTGACATTTGAATTCTCATTGTGACCACGAAATGCAAGCCCTTGTCTTAAAAGAAATCGAATACAATCAATGGATGCATTCAATCGGTTTCACTCACTGAAATCAACCGACTGCTTAAAGAAAATAGCTTCAATACTTTGCTCGAATTTAATAAATCTTGACATTTTCTCAAAGCTTGGTTTTGAGAACTATTAATGCCTCCAACATGCATTTGGAACTTCTCTATTCTCTTCCAATTTGAAAAGCCTGAGGTAACAAATGTTTCGCCACCCGATTGTTCTCCCATATCTTATATAAAAATATAACAGCACAAGCAAAATGTTGCATCTTTCGCTACACTATACTCAAGCCAGTTACCAAATTGAGAAAACCAAGCTTTGTTAAACCGTCGTAGTTTAACACCAAATTCTTTTTGTGGAAAATTATGGTCGCGAGGTTGACAAGGACCCCAGTGTCAGAGGATAAGCTCTACGACTCTGTCTCAATCATTGGGGATTATAATCCACAATCCTAGGTCGTAGTTCTGGATCTCGATGGAAGATTGAAAATTAATATCTACATGACTTTTCTTGAAGAATCACCACCTTTGTTTGAGGTGGTGATGCACCTCTGACTCATTTTCTCTTAAATATTTCCATGACCTGCTTCAAAAATTATTCAAGAAAATAGACTTATACATCAACTTTACAATTAATTAAACATATTATTTTGTAAATTCTTATAGCTACCATTCTAAAAGAATATATTGTAATTAAGAAGCAAATGCTAAGTACAATCAGATAAAATGCATAAAAGTATCCACTTCATAATTTTATGTAAACCTGGGGCTAATATTGATTCGCACGTAAACGTAGCTAGGCAGCTTCCAATCCAAGAAAATTTATAAACCTAAACCTTCTATTGTCAGAGTTTGATTCATCAAGTAAAGATAGTGGCTCTAGGGTCGAACTCGTGGACAGTTTTCTTCACACAAATGATTTGCAATTGGCTCAAATGAATTTGTTTGGATTATGGGATTTGTAAAACAAGGAGGTTGACGGTGTGCATTGAAAATAAATTGAAGAAAATATGAAAAATAACTCCTTGAAGCATTGCGTTACTGGTTTGAGGTCCTAAGGCGACTGAGAGGTTCTCGGGTTCATTTGACCTATAGTTGTTTCTCGAACCGGATCTTCATTTAGCTTTAAAAACTAAACCCTATAATTTTCCCTTTTGAAAAACAACATTTACTGAGCATAAATGCTCCATGACAGTAAATACATATCTCATAAATCTAACTCATAAAAGAATAAATGAGGGTAACTGATCGAATCTCATGGATCATAACATATCCACTGAACCCTAAAAGATTGTCGAACACTGGTCCATCAAGGTACATTTAAGAGATTTAAACCTAGATTGAGAGAAATAGAACATAAATACCCATAAATGCGTGCGTTAAAAACAGAGAACCGTTAGTTACCTCTAAACCCTAGCCAGCAGCCCTCATCTTCAAGGATGAAAGAGGTCTAGCCAACCATCCTCTGACTTGTCATCCTCAGAGGGGTGTTTGGTAGCCTAGAAAATAAAAGAAAAAGAGAGAAAATGAAGCAGAAGAAGAAGATGTGGGAGAGCTGAAAGCTTCCTACCAAAAAGAAATTTTATTAATGAAAGAGAGAGATTTGTTACAGTGCTTGTGTGGGGCTTTTATAGCCAAACCCCCTTTACAATCACTAAAACCAAACAAATATTATATACCAATTAAGAAACAAAAATAATATATAATGAAAAATAAAGAATTAAGAATGAGATAAGAATATATGGAGATAGTGAGGTTGTTAATCACCTGAGTAGTCACAAAAATTCTCTACACCTATTGTGGTCCATGGAAGTTCCCACAAGATCTTCACTTCTTTATTAATATCTCCGTAGAAAGATCCATCTTTACTCCCATCTTGATAAGAGAGAATTATCCAACATCTTACTATAATAACAGGCTCACACGCAAAAAATTCATAATATTAATGTATATTTGGTAATAGAAGACTTGAATGTATAAATTTAATATTTGGTAATGCTGAGATTGAGTACACAAAGTGTCAAAATTTATGTAAGAAAATAGTATTCAAAAAATATACTTTTGAAAGTCAACAAATATTTATCTATTAAAATGATCTGACCAGAGTTACAAAGTCAGAACACCCATTGTTAAATTTATAACTGTCTCTCTATAATCCCTCATACCCACACAAAACAATCAGTCAAAAATAACACACAAAAACAACAAAGCAATAAATTAGGAAAACATATAAAATCAATAATATAAAAAACAAAGGGATAATTAGGAAGTTTAAATTAAAAACAAAAAAACATTGTTGACTAATATCAAAATTAAAATAGCACCATCATGGCTAATACACAACACATTGAAAATAAACTACATTAAGATATAAGGGCTAATGTCTTTCAGAGAGGATAGAGGAGAGAGAGGATATATATAGGTAGAAAGAGGGTGAGGGTGGTAGGTGAGGAGGTATAGCAGAGGAGGAGCATTTCTACTCTGGTTTCTCATCCAACTACAGCGGCAGGCCCATGAGTTTAAAATAAAGTAAGACAAAAAGCCCAATAATCAGAGCCTTCCTCTGTCTGGGTCATTGATATAGAAGCTCTCTGCTTCCTTCTCCAACAACAACATCTTACTGAACCACAGATACAGAAAAAGTAAGAATGATAATATAAAAAGATTTTGTTTGGCTACCAAAGTGCTCATATTTTCACTGATAGTATACAGTCAAAAAAGTTTTGTCAATGTTGAACAAAACTTAGTTTGACTGTTTGTTATGTGTTTTTTTCTTTTAATGAGTTTGATGATCATGATAGTCCATTATTCTCATTCTTCTTGAACACGCTAAGATAATGGATCCCGAAAATCTTTTAAACGGTTTATCCTTTAATCTTCAAAACATCAAAACATCTTAATGATTATCTGGTGTCTTTAAGATAATGGGAATATTGGTCATGTTAAATTATATAATATATATATATGTTTCATTTATTATTTTTGGAGTACCATACTCAACCATCATCACATCTCCGCTTCATTGAATGACTCAATTTTTCTTATATGAATGATGCTGTGTTGTTAATCTTTCCACAACATGGAGAGAGAAGTTTTTTAAGTAAAGTTTTAAGAACATGCCTTGACTTTCTAGTATCAAAAACATGGACTCCAATAAATTATTGAGACTTCCAATTGTTTTAATTGAGGAAATTATGGGAATGAGCGCACGCAAGGATCAGTGTTTTTTTTTCCCATTTGTTACATTTGCTTTTGCAAGAGGTTAATTTTTCTCAAACAACTTTTATATTGGTCTTCTGTTTAAATCAAAAGATAAAGCTGTTTTCTTCTTTTTAAACTTCGTTGGTAATCGAAACCTGAAGAAGAAACGCGCGCGCTGATTTTTCAGATAAGATGCAGGTAAAACGCGTTGTCGTCTTTACATAAAGAACGCTGGCTATTATGTCTTCGTCGCCCATAATTTATCCCGAAACTTATTAGGAGCTGTTTTGCAAGATCCAGGTTCATTTTCAGAACAATCTCACAAATGCAAAACAATGAACTTCTAACTTAAAACAGTAAACAAAAAACCACATTAATAGGCTTCATGAATTGATCCCACGATACCATATAATGTTTCATTTTCGGTCTGTAATAGGTTTATCATGAATTCATTGTCATGTAACTGAACTGTTATAAATAAGATAAAGACATCAACAAAATTAATTGAGTTCAGATACCTGGTAAGAAACCTTTTAATGTTATAGTCTCTACTGTTCCTGCCACCCACCCGCGACTTCAAGGCTCCACCCATCCACGGTTAGTAGAGATATTAATAATTCGGCGATTAGTCGAGGTGCGCCGTAAGTTTCGCCTCACACCCCTCGTTATCAAAAAAAACCTTTCTTTAAAGAACAAAAAGTATTTAAAAACATATACTTTTAGGGTCTCCTATATATAAAAATAAGATAAATAAAATTATTTATTTGTTAGAACTTTTATCACACTAAATAATTAATTGTTTAGATATATCAAGGTAACTATATTTAGTATTGTTGTATTGTACTAAATGCACAAGACATTTATATTAGGTGTACAAGACTTGTATAAATCAACATATTATGAATATATTTAGGTATTTTTATCTATTTATTTATTTATTTTTATTTGTTTTTTTTATACCACTCAAAACCTTGTTTAGATATTTTTTAGATCTAAAAATAGTAATTAAAAACAGGAAAAAGTATTCTGTTTAATTTTTTAATTTTTAAACGAAAGCATTCCCGAGTGTAGGAATCTGAGGTGAGACATGACCCCAACTGTGACTCTCTCAGTTTCCCCCACATTATGCTTGAATCCCCCAGGAGTATTTTGTTCTATACCCCACATTGTGCCTAAATCTCCTAGAGCATTTTTGTCTGAAGTTATGACATTTGGGAGATTATTTATATGTAAGAGGTTAGTCTGGCAATTTTTTTTTATATCTAAACATAGTAATCGGTTATCCTTAATTTAAAATAGGCAAAATATGGAGCAACTGGATTGTGCGTGACAAATCCTAAAAAAATATTTATGTTTAATTTTTTGTTTTAAAGAAATCATTCCTGGGAAAGTGAGTCTAATCGAAGTAATTTTTAATTTTTAAAAGGAAACATGTCCGACTGAGTCGAAATAAGAGGAAGAGATATTCCAACCCAGTCGGACTTCCTCTCGGTTTCAGTTTTGTTTGCCAAATATTATGTTTAGCGCTCTTGGAAATTTCAATCGGTAACCCTTGCTAATCAGCCCAATCCGTAACCCTTGCGAATCAACCCAACGGTTACTTTCTCAAACAAATTTCCTTCCATTGCTTTTTTCTTTGAACCGAAACACTCAACTCGCCACTGCTTCCGAATCAATGAAACCCTAGAGGTCGAACTGTAAGTAGATTTGAATTTTTTTTTCTCTCTCTTCTCATTTTTCTCTCTGACTTAATCGAAATTGAGGAGGTTGGTGTACTGCCTCAGTCTGGGAATTGTAGTTGCTTTCTCATACAAATTTCCCTCCATTGCTTTTCTCCGAATTGAAAAACACTAATCGCCAATTTGCCTAATCATCGGAATCCCTGTGAGAACAAACTTTTAAGTAGATTTGAATTTTTTTTCTTTCTCTTATTATTTTTATCTCCAACTAAATCGAAACTAAGGAGGTTGGTGTACGACCTCAGTCGGGGAATTGAAGCCACGCAACTATTTAATTGTTCTACTGTAGGGAACATGTCTCCCAAAAAGAGAACATATAGAGTTGAAAAACTCCCCATGGTATCAAGAGAAATAAGAAGACAGGTTGAGAAAGGTCAATCTTTTGGGCCAAGGAACCAAACTCAAGTTCCAAATGCCAAGTTTGTTGCGAAAGGAATAGTGGCTGAGCTGACTGTGGATTTGGAGGGCTTCAGAAAGGAGGAAAGAGATGAACCTATCATGATCGCCATGGAGGTTGTAAGCAAGTTTGGATTGAGGGAGATGTTGACCACATTGCCTGCCTACTACTACCCTAGAATAGTAAAACTTTTCTACCAACAACTCAGAGTATGGGAGAATGAGGTAGGAGAGAAAGTTTATAGTGTTAACATTGATGGATGGTCTTATGACTTTGCATGCCAAGATTTTGTGAATTATACAAAAGCCCCTCTGGTGAGAATTGATGAATGTCAGCTAGTTATGCCAAAGCTTAGAACAGTTAAGGATATGGTGAAAATTTGGTTGGGAAAAGTGGGGTCTTGTGTACCCAAAGGGAAGCTTCCAATTTACATGCAGTTAGTTGATGTATTTTTTTAGTGGAAATGTGTACCCTATAGGGACACATTATGGGAAGAGGGAGTTATGTCGAGGAGCTTATAAGCGCACGAGAATGGTGGATTTAAATAATCTGGTGATGAATTATTTTGAAAAATTCTTTGAGAATATCATAGAAAAGAAGCTAGATAGGAACTTACAACCATACCTCAAATTTCCTAGGCACATCACTCAACTATTAGAGAGCAAGGGATACAAGGTTCCTAGTGAAGAAGAAAAAGTGGAAGTGAAAAATGTGTATAGGGTGGAAGATTGGAGAAAGACAACAAACAGATCTAGGGTAATACTTCAAAATAATACCACCTCTGTGCAGTACATCCAACCAATTGAGGAACCCTGTCCCATTTTGCAGTCACAACCACTAGTGGGAAGCCATCTAGATGAGGATGAAGACAATCTCATTGAAAGGGTCGGTGATCAATGTACTTCAGCAAAGAGTGGAACCTATCCGCAAAGATAAGGAAGACAATAAGTCAGCGTTTCAGGTCGTAGCTCTAGCAGAGAGACATTTAGAGGTCCCTCTAGAGACTACAGCTGAGACAAGTGAGGAACTAGATCGGGGAGCTAGGCAATTAGAGCCCTCTCGTCATGTGCCAGAAATGGGAGAATGATGCTGGGTCCATGTGTCTCAAGTCACTTACATGGGCTTCAAGCATCATGTATTTATATACTAAGTGGGGGAAGAGCACCGGTAGCATAGTAGGCCAACTATTCCACACTGTGAGAATGTCCAAAGTGTCTGAAAGAGAGTATATCCTCAACAAGAGTTGATAGATTTGCCGAGAGGAGAATTTAATGAGATGCGTGAATACATGTAATTAATGTGTTAAAAAAATCGTGAGAGTCTGGACAGTATTAGAGTCTAAATGAAGCAACCGGCAGACCGAGGAGAGAACTAGTCCACATTTTCTAGATTTGTTGAGAGGAGAATTTAATAGATGCGGCGACCAAAGTGTGGAGACTGATATGAGAAGAAAGCACTTATAAGTGGCTATGAGTCAACCTGAGAGAACAAGTCCACGCTACTCATTGAGAGAATCTCATAAGATGCATGAGCACATAGACTATGTTTTAAGAAAGTTTCAACAAGAGTTTGAGAGGGAGTTAGAGATCCAAAAGAGGCAATTGCAGAATGAATGTAAGTGGATAAAAAGGCAGGCTGCCACCAATATGACAATTGAATTTGAGCATTTCAAGGATAAAATTGAAAAGGAGTTTCATAGGACAATGGCATAGCAGCAGGGGATTCTTGAGAGGAATTTCTTTAAGGATTATGAAGGCACTCGAGCCTAATTTAAGGTGAAAGTGGAGAAGCTCAGTGAGAAGTTTGCATCTTTGAAGAAGGAATAGAGAACTCGATTTAAGAAGAATGTGGAGAAGCTCAATGAGAAGTTTGTAGATTTGGAGAAGGAACAGAGAGAAACCATAACCAAAGCCGAATTTGAGAAAATTCTGGGAATTGTCAACAATAAAATAGTTAATATACTCTCACAACAAAGGACTGGAATGAATAGAGACACAAAAGCTGCTGAATCTGAAGGATCTGAAGGACGTTCAGGATAAGAGGAAGAGACTTCTACAGATGAGGGTGAGGAGGAGACTAATTTAGAGAAGGATAAGGATGGCAAGGAAGAAAGAGCTACACTTGTAACTAGGGGTAAACCTACAAGAGCCAAGGACTAGAATGAATAGAGACACAGAAGTTACTGAATATGAAGAAAGTATAGGATCAGAGGAAGAGACTTCTATAGCTAAGGGTAAGGAAGAGACTGATTCAGAGAAGGATCAGGATGGCAAGGAAGAAAGGGCTACACTTGCAAAGAGTGCAACCTCTAGTCCTCCTGAACTGGTGAAAAGGAGATAAATAAATTACACATATAGCTTGCCTCCCGCTTCCCACTCCGCTATCAGGTAGCACACCCCAATCAAGTGCACAAGCCAAGCCCTCCATTGCCTCCTCCATTTTCCATGCCAAGCCCTCAGTTGCCTCCTTCATCTGCTAGCCTATGCCCTCAGTTGCCTCCACGTGCCAACCCAAGTCCTCCGTTGCCTCCTCCATCTACTCAACCCATGCCTGGGTTATTCCCCTCCACTTGCCATGCTAAGCTCCCCAATTGCCTCCTATCTCGCGCCCATGCCCTCGTCATCCTTCCACTCCGCAACCCAAGCCCTCGCTCATCCCCACCACGTGCCAGCCTAAGCCCTCAGTTGTCCCCTCCATGTGCCAGCCCAAGCCCTCTGTTGCCTCCTTTATCTGCCAGCGAAAGATGTGCCAATTGGTATGGGAGTTGCTAACCCAAAGCTCTCTAAGGGTGGTAGAAAGCTTTAAAGGGCAAAACATTGCACAATTCCAATAAACCTTGAAGTAAAATGAAAAATGAAAAATCTCCAGTTTGAAGAACTGTATTTGAATTATGAATGTGTTCAAGAGAGTTACCACAATGGAGAGTATGCAAAATGAATTACCAAACCAAAGTTCAGTATTTGAAAGTTAAATGGATAGTAGAAAGTGGGGAAGGCGAAGATCAAGGCAAAGATGTTGAGTTGTATATGCAATATGGGTAAACTTGGACCTAAATACTTATTTATCTACCTAAGTACCTAAGCCACACATTATAAGCCTAAAAGACCTATATGATCTTGAAGGTTGAGTTTGCCTACATTAGTAGAGAATAATATGACCAACAAGCCTATGAGACTTTAGAAAAACCAGGGAGAAGTTCATTATCTGAATAGTATCTTAGAAGATTAACTAATTTGCCATATTGAAAAAGAGGGAAGACCATCACACACTCACTGATCCAGGGTAATGATTAAATTGTTTACAGTATATGAATTATTTGTTTGTTTAGTGAACTTAATTGAAAATCTTCTTCATTCTTGAATTGAAACTTGTTCAAAGATGATATTACAACTATCCTATATTTGGACTGATTTGTGGATGTTAAGGAAAAAGATGTCTGGTGCAACACAGAAAAATTTCCTCAAAAATAAAAGCTGAATTGTTTGAGGACAAACAAAAACTTCTTTTCTTTTCTTGGGGATAAGCAAAACTTTATGTTTTGAGGAGTTTGATGAGTCCAAAACTCAACCATTTTTAAGTTCATTTTCCATGCATATTTCAAAGTTTAAGGTCCAATTTAATGATAAATTATGGAATCTTCACTCAGATTTATGTTTTGTAGGGTTTTAATGTAAATGAAGCAAAACCAATGAGAAAAGAAGCAAAAAATGGCTACGGTAGGAAATGCAGTTATGTCGCGACATAATTACATCATCGTTGCGACAAAACCCCAAGGCAACTTGCAGAAGTTTGTCGCAACAAGAAGAACTGTGTCGCAACAAAGACAAAGCAGAGTGCAAGATGACAATTGAAAGATTGTTGCGACATTTCACAACTCTGTCGCAACATAATATGAGAAGAAGTACAAGAAAAATGTTGTAACACATAAATGAATGTCACAACACAATAGAAGTCTGAAAGCAAAAGAATTACCGTGACATGTGATTACTTTGTCGCGACATTGCATGAGAAAAGCTCCTAAAGAAGCACCGGAATTCTATCATGACATGGAAATGAATACCGCGACATAGAAATTGATTGCCGCGACATAAAAAATTGTAGAAGGAAGAAATTATGTCTCGACACAAGCGAACTTAGTCACGATGGTCGGTGCATCAAGAAGGCAGTTATAGTTGAGCGCCCATACAACAAAAGATTTTGATGTTGTGATAAACATTTCGTAGAGACATGTGTCTTACAGAAGTGGAAATTATGTCGCGACATTTCAAAACCAGTGCGACATACGCTCGACGCTTAACAATTATAAGGCATGAAAATTCTGTCATGACAAGAATGCTTATGTCGCAATAAATTATTCTGAGAATAACATTGTAAGGCAAGAAAATTTGTCGTGACATGGAAAACTTTGTTGCGACAATGACTCAAGAGAAATACAAGGCAGAAATGTTGTGACAAACTCATAACAAGGATGAAGACCTAAGAAACTGCACTTATGTCGTGACATTCATAAACTTTGTCGTGACGAACTTGACAAAAGGCAAACATTGAAGACATGGTAGAAATGTTGCGACAAAGCCACAACAAAGCTTGAAGACACACAAGTGAAGCTGCAATGTCGCGACATAGATCAACTTTTTCGCGACAAAGACACCAATTGGGCCTGCATTGAAATCCACAATTCCAACCTAGAATTCCGATCTAGCATTTATGAGCCCTATAAATAAAAGGAGATAGGGCAGCAAATATCATCTTTGGATCAAGATCTTTTCGTGCCAGCCTTCAACTAGCTTTTCATTGGTGCAGTTAAAGACTGTGATATATTTATTATTTTATTTTCCTTTCTTTTAGAAGAGAGTGTAGCTCTAAATTGAAATTTGAAATAGTAGAATGTAAATCAATGATTACTTCAACTAGAATGAAATCTGGAAATTTTATGGGATTCATTTTTATTCAGTTTTAATTACAGTTACAGTGAATTTGTTTGATCAACTAGTCGTTGTTACTTGTGATTAAGAGATGGAAGGTTTATCTCTCTGGGAATGTATTTGGTTTTCTTATTATGATTTTTCAGTATTTTGAGTGAAGGTTTTGTGTATGAAACCGGGGCTTCATCTTAATCAAGTGCTAGTTTTTTATAATGAGTCATCATATATCAATGTTTTTACTGAAAGAGTCAGATCTATACTTTGATTTCCAGGATGCCTTTGCGTAACACAGAGATGGACAACTTGAGAGCATAGAGCAGTCACTTAAGGGTAAAATACATTGATATTTGGGAACTAATATACTCTAAGTATCACTCTGATACATCATAGGTGATGTTTTAACCTCGCTTTCGTCTCTCTGTGTATGTTGTGGCAAGTTCCTCGATGATTAAGGAATTGACAAATGAGATATCAATTTAATTCTTAGAGGTTTCGTCATAATCCAATAGAATGATCTTAATCTTGTGTTAGCTAAGATTCTAATCAAGGGGAAAGAGAATTCTATTGAATTGATGGTTGAGATTCCAGTTACTTTGGAGAAGGCTTGTGTTACCCTATCTATGGGGGCAAGTAATTACCAGTCCCAAGAGATGACTATGAATTGTTGGTTTAGGAAAAATAGCCAAATCTTGAAGAGGATCAAATCCTAAAAGTAACTATTTAGACCCATTGACGAGGTTTAGAATGGTAAGCTAAATGAAGGAAAATGTAGCGTTAGGAGGCTTTCCAAGGCTACACTACTCATTCGACAAATCAAGGATTTATACCTTAACAATATTTTATTTGAGAAAATATGCAAATTGATAGTTAGGAATACTAGCTACCTCAGCAGTTGTTATTTCAATTTGTGAAATCTCCATTTCTAATTGAATTAGAGTTTTGATTAGCCAAGTTTATTTCATTAATTATTTGTTTGATAATTCAGACTTCCATTTAGAGGTTCAAATAGTGATGATCTTGAGTAGCAGGAGTAGTTGATCTTTAGACTTTCTAATCAATCCTTGTGGGAATGATATCTGGACTTATAATCCATTTTATTACTTGTATGACTTGTGCACTTGCAGAGATATTAGACCAAAACCAATTTTAATTGAAAATTATTACATACACAACAAAAAACAGCTTTTATATACATAACCTATATATTTTACGGTTAAACAAGTTTTTGGTGCAATAACTGGGGACTAAATAGTCTCTGGAAGCTGTGTTGAAAATTTGGGTGATCATATTTTTGTTCAACATCAAGTTTTTGGCATTGTTGCCGGATACCGACAGTTCTCTAAGGATGCATAGAAATTGAGATCGGCTGGGTCTATAAAAAATTAGTTTAATCAAATTCTTGTTTCTCACCTCAACCCTAAGCATTAGAGATGCATTAAGATCAAAGAACCAGAAAACCTCTTAATTATTGCTAATATCTCTACTATCCAATCAATTAGGTTGATTCATCTATGTCTAATTTCTCACTCACTTCTCAAATCTCATGAGAAACCACTCTTCATATTGAGATTAGCTGGAAATAAATATGTAAATAGCATCTAAGCATGAATAAATAGATAAACAATCACAAAACACAATAGACATAAGGAAATCAATGCATTAGTATAAAGTTCATACCCATATTACAATCAAAACCCTAGACTATTGAATTAGAAGATAACTAAAAACTGAAATAAAAAAAAAAGGATTGAAAGCATAATGAGGAGAGTAGAAGAAACTCTGAGAGGATTTTGGTCTTCAAGCCTTCCAACCAGATTTCCAAAACATCTCCATTTCTTCACCAAAACATTGACAATGCCATAAAAACAAAGCTAAATCTACTCAAAATTGGAAACTAAATCTAAGAAAATGGAACAAAATTCTCTATAGAGGAGGAACCTTAAGAGAGAGCCTCCCTCTAGCCAAAATCCCAATTCCAGAAATGTATGAAATGCTTTAAATAGCATCAAAATGGCCAAGACAAGCCCAAAATGGAAAGATATGAGTCGCGATAAATACACATGGTCACACCAGCTCAGAAATGGCCGCGAATAATTCAGCAGATGCTCACTACGCGACTCACTAAGGGCCGATGTCTCGCCATCAATTTTTTCACGGCTGACCCGGTTCGCACCCACATGTTTAACCTGTAACAGTTTGGCGATTCTGCAACGCGGTGATTACGGTCGCGACTTCACCGAGGGCCATCCTGTGCAGTTGGTCTTCCTTGCTTCACGATCACGAATCGGCTCTACTACGCGACTGCATCTTACTATCGGGCGACTACGGGTCGCTCCAAGTTACGACCGTGAATCTCTTTTCAAACTATCTTCTAATTTCGCCAAATTGCTTACTTCGTTCATGCTTTTCTTCGCTTCTACACAATAATAACTTTAGGGGGTTATTATGAAAATAGCCAGCAAGGGGTCATTAGGGCATCAAATAATGATTTATGCTATGTTTTTCCTTAAATAATGCTAACCTAAAGCACACCTAACAAATACCCCCAACCTTCATATTTTACTTGTCCTCAAGCAAAGCAATTGCATACTTTCCTTTTTCAATATTTTCTCTATTGAGCATGTATTGAGATTTTTCATTCTAATTTGCCTCAGGGATTTTCACCTCATGCCACACAAAGAAGACTTGAGATGACTTTTTCAAACATAATGAATCAACCATGTTGATGAGCAACTGATTCACATTTCTTAAGTGTGTGTGTGAAGCTTTCTCCTCTCTAGTCAATTGCAATTCAGGTGAAATTAGATGAATATGAATCGAATGGGATCTCTCACTCACATGGTGAGTGTGTGGGTCTCCATAGGCTTGTTTGTCAAATCACTCTCCACTAATGTAGGCAATACACAACTCTTAAGATGAAATAAGTCTTTACTAGCTTGTAATGTATGGCTTAAGTAAAGGGTAGTTGAGTAAGTCATTTAGGTTTCAGTTTACCCAACACATACATCTTCTTTTTCTTCTTTTCTTCCCTCAATTGCTCATCCTTTGGTATCTCACATTCTTTGCATTTGGCCTCTTAACCTCCTCAAACTTAGCTCAGATCTTTCACCACGTATGAGTTCCTCCAAACTCTGCTTTGATCTCTCACCATTTTCACCATTTATGTCATCAAGCCAAGTTCTTATTTCTTTCTCTTCTAAGGTATGAAGTAGTGCAATGCTTGACCTTCTTAAGCTTTCTACCTACCTCGTGTAGCGAGCTTTAGGCTAGTAACTCCCAAACCAATTGGCCTTAGGGTACTAGGTATGGAACACCCCTAGGAACTTACTTGCTCAAGGTAGGAAGGCGATAAGATCAAACAAATCCACCTTGTTTTATTCTTTCTTTTTCTTCTTTTCCCCTCTATTTTCTATTTTTCATTTTTCAACTCCTAGCCTCTTTTGATTTCCATTCACTTATCCTCTTCAACCGACCCCCCTCAATTCCACACTATATGTGACTGTGAGATATCCTTTGACACTCACATGTTAGGGTAAACATAGGTTTTTGACTACAGAATTATTTAATACAAGGGACAATGGATAATTCTTTGGCTTTCAAGACATAAAGTGGCTCCTGGGTTCAATGTTGGTGGCCCGGGTCAATGCGATAATGGGGTTAACTAAGCTGTCCCGGTCCCAGATGGCCTAAATGATTTCCTAATTGTGGTGATGCCTAGGATTTTGTCTCGAGTGATAATTGAACAAGTTCTAGAGCCACAAGAGATCAATTAGGATGATATTCACCTAATTCTTCTCTAAACCTAGCAGTGTTGATTAAGGAGAGTACATGACTTATGCTCAAGTGGCTAAGAATATATGGTTTGGTCTATCACTACATGGTTGGTACCTTATACTTTACATTCAACTATCTCTCATTTACTTCATGTGAAAGAGGGTTCAATCAATTTTTTTCATCATAGGTAACCCTTATTTTTCTCAACACAGCCCAACACAACTAAACACCCAAAAACTTTAAAATATTTTAGGATTTTTGCAAACTTTTTCAAATTTTTATGGATTTTTCAAATTTTTTAAAATTACTTCAAGAAACACTTCTACACATGTTGTATGGCAGTTCAATGATGCTCAAACAAGATATTTCATGATGGTATAACCATAAAATTCAGCCAACAACATGCATGGAAAATATTTTCTATGAAGCAAAAACAAACACAATAAAAAAAGAGTCACGATTTGAATATGATTCATAAAAAAAAAGAGTTAATTCAATAACTCTAATTAAACATTTCTCCTAAGAATAATATCTACTTGTTTACATAGGCTCCTACATATATTAGCAACAAGGTTGAAAAAGTGCCAAATTTGAATATGATTCTTTGAAACGTCGACAAGAGTTAATTGCAATTGATGCAAAAAGCAATGGACATAATATGCATACTCATTCTCCTTCAATATAAGTGTCTTGAGACCATTAAACTCGCCTCGCATATTGCTAGCCCCATCATAACCTTGCCCGTGCAATCTTAGCCAGCTCAACACATGTCCTGGCAAATAAAATGCTGCTACAAGCGCCTTAGAGGTGAGAGCACTAGTATTAGTAACATGTTCGAATGAAAGGTGTTCAATGACATGTCCGCACAATCCACAAATCACGACAATGACCATTTGTCATTTGTTGATATGTCACGTGATTCAACAATAAGAACAAAAGTGCATCACCAGACAGGTCCGCGATAGCATTACAGCGTTTCAATAGAAGCTGCGGTTACAATGTCTTTTGAATTTAGTGAAGTCAACTTGAGATTCTCAGAAGCATTTTTCAACACAACATCTTTAATATCCTCATTATGATCCGCAAGAAATCTAAGAAGTTCAAGGAAGTTTCCTCGATTACTTGAATTCTCATTGTGACCACGAAATGCAAGCCCTTGTCTTAAAAGAAATCGAATACAATCAATGGATGCATTCAATATGGTTTTGTACTCACTTCGAGCTTAGTGCATTGTTTAAAGCAAATAAACGTGCTGGCACGAATTTATCAAATCTTGACATTTTCGCAAAGCTTGGTTTTGAGAACTATTAATGCCTCCAACATGCATTTGGAACTATATATTCTCTTCCAATTTGAAAAGCATGGGGGCAGCTCAATGTTTCGCCACCCGGTGTTCTCCCATATCTTATATAAAAATACTCTTAGCCTGAAAGCGAAAATCTTATGTTTGCTCTACTATACTCAGAGCAGGTTACCAAATTGAAAACCAAACTGTTAAGCGAAGTAAAGTAGTTTAACACCAAATTCTTTAATGGAAAAATTATGGTGTGAGGTTGTGGGCCATATTGTAGATAAGCTTTACAAATTTGGTCTCAATCATTAGGATTATAATCCATAATCCTAGGTCGTAGTTCGGGATTTGATGGAAGATTGGAAAAATTAATATCTACATGACTTTTCTTTGAAGAATCACCACCTTTGTTTGGAGGTGGTAATGCTTCTGACTTCAGTTACTCTCTTGAAATACTTCTCCATATTTGTTTCAAATTATTCAAGAAAATAGACTTATACATCAACTTTTACAATTAATTCAACATTATTTTGTAAATTTTATAGCTACCATTCTAAAGAATATATTGCATTAAGAAGCAAATACAAGTACAACTGTACAAATGCATAAAAGTATCCACTTCATAATTTTAATAAATCGAAGCAATATTGATTCGCACGTAAGCGATGTAACAGGCGACAATTGACAAAATTTATAAACCTAAACAACTATTCTTTGAAAAGTAGCCTATCACTGCGATTATAGTGGCCTCCCCAGGGTCGAACTTCGAGGATGGGTTTTCTTCACACGAATGATTTGCAATGGCTCACAAAATGGTGAATTTGTTTTGGATTGTAAGTTTTGGTAAAGCAGTGGAGGTTGATGAATGTGCGAATTGAAAACCATTGAAGAAAAATATAGAAAATAACTCCTTGAAGCATTGGAGTTCTTGGTTTGAGGTCCTAAAGCGTGAGAGGTTCACCAGGTTCATTTCTCGCGTTGGGGAGGATGACCTATAATTCATTTCTGAACGGATATTCATTTAGCTTTAAACTAAACCCTATAATTTTTCGTTTGAAAAAAACGACATTTCACGAGCATAAATGCTTGTGATGAATACATATCTCATAAATCTAACCTACAGTGACAAATAGAGGATAACTAATGAATCTCAGTAGATCTAGCATTAAGCATCTGCTGAACCCTAAAAGATTGCCAAATACTAGTCCATCAAGGTACATTTAAGAGATTTAAACCTAGATTGAGTGAAATAGAACATAAATACCCATAAATCCGTGCGTTAAAAACAGAGAACCGTTAGTTACCTCCAAACCCTAGCCATCAATCCTCCTCTTCAAGGATGAAAGATGTCTATCCAATCATCCTTTGAGTTGTCATCCTCAGAGGGGTGTTTGGTAGCCAAGAAAATAAAAGAAAAGGAGAGAAAATGAAGCAGAAGAAGAAGAGGTGGTAGAGCTGAAAGCTTCCCGCTAAAAAGAAATTTTATTAATGAAAGAGATATATTTGTTACAATGCTTGTGTGGGGATTTTATAGCCAAACCCCCTTTACAAAATACCAAAAAAACCAAAAACAAAAGCTATTACAAGGGACAAATTTGGAAGAAACAAAAAAAAAATAACAAAAAAGTCAAAAATGTCGAAAAGCAGGAAAGGTGAACATTGTAGGAGACATGAGCGATGGCGGCGAGGAAAGGGAGTTTATGACACAACGGGAATTTCACGAGTTGCAGAATTTGCTGACCACAGCAAATTTTGTAGATTTAATTCGCGGCCTGCCAAATTTCATGCAGGCTCCAATTTCCATGCATTTTCTACTATTCTTTCCTTCTGGTTTCTGATCTGCAATGTTGAGTTCGATTCGAATTCTTCGTGCTTGGATCGACTCAACAATTTTGGCATAAATAGCTTGCAAAAACTACAAAATTAGCCACAAAATGCGATCAGTAGAATAGCATAGACCTTAATGTGCAAATTGAGTTAGTACGCTGATTAGTACACAAAAGTGCTCAAAACACCCAATAACGAGGTTCAAAAATAGCAGACACTGTCAAATATCATTCAAAATATTAAAAATAGGTTCGGATTGAGAGTTACGAAAAAATAGGTCGACTCAATAACCGCAACTCAAGGTCTTCAAGGCATCCCCTTTCACTAATCGAGACAATAACAAATCAACAAAATAATTAGGGCAAAATGCACAAAAAAATAAATTAGGGAAAAATGCATAAAAAATTAAATAATGGCAAAATTCAAAAAATAAAAATTAGGGTTAAAAATTAAAATGCACAGAAGCTAAAAATTATCAACACTAATTAATTCAAAAATTCTAAAACAAAAAAATTAATTTTATGTTATTATTGCCTGATGTAAACCGGTGTGTGATAGTGCGAGTTGTCGTGTTTGAGAGAGAGAGAAGAGAGAGTGGTTACTTTGAGTTTTGTCAGTGGTAGTAGGTAGCCTGTGTCGGTGCAAGCAAAGACAAAAAGCTCAAATGTGGCTTACTCCTTTTGTGCTGTGTTATTGAGGCGAGCTTCTGGCTATACCTGCTTTTCGTGGCCGTGGGAAGGAAGCAGTTGGCTTTGAATGGGTGAGATAGAGAGAAAAAATAAAAAAAGAAAGATAATATAAAATATTTTTTAGTTAAGTGGGCCAAAAGTTTTATTTTAATTTTGGGCCAAAAATTTTGTTTTTAATGTTGGGCTAAAAGTTTGTTTTTTTTTTTAATAGGTTTGGGTGGATTATGATAGGTCAAATATTTGATTTTTTAATAAGTTTGGGTAGATAATAATGGACTTGAATATTTTTTTTAAATGGGTTTAATTTTTTAATTCTTTTGGGTAAATAATATGAGCCTAATATTTTTATCTTAAGTTTTGGATGGACACAAATAATATATTATATAATTATATAATATATATATATACTTTACTAATTTTTTTTTTTTTGGGAGGTACGTGCCTACCCTGGCCCAAGCATCCCTCCGCCATTGAATATATGACTTGAATTTCTTTTTGTGGCAGAATGATGTAATTAACAATTCTTCTACAAATGATGGGAGAGGTAGAAGTTTTTTTAAGTAGAAGTTTTACGAATTATTATTCTGACTTTTTTGAAGTACTGTGCAAAAGGGACTCCAATAAATTATTGGAGATCTCCAATTGTTTTAATTTGAGGAAATTATGGAATGGAGTGCATGTAGCATTCAGTGTTTTTTTTCCCATTTGTTACATTTACTTTTGCAAGAGGTTAATTTTTCAAACAACTTTTATATTATTCCTCTTACTTAAAATCCAAAAAGAGGTAAAAGGAAAAAAAAAAAAGAAACTCCCCCACATTATAACCATATCCCTAGCAATGAATTCACAAAATATTTTGATGTCAACCGCCTATGTGAGATCAATTACATTAGCTCGGAACGTCAAGGATGAAGCCCTCAAGTCACCAGTTTGACCTAAAATTTATTAGGGAGTTGTTTTAAAATAATTATAGAAAATTATTTTTTGAGAATAATTTACAAAATAAATTTCTAATCTTTAAAAAATAAAACAAAAGTGTATTGATGAGTTAGGAATATTCCTAAGATGTTTTATGTGTTTTCTATTTTTTTATTTAAAAATATGTTTTAGTCATAATTCTTCAATGTTTATGTACAATTAGAATCAAGTTGTAAAATAAGATAGCAAATATATTTGTAAATAAAAAATTAATTTGTTTCTAGAGCACTTAAGAAAGCCTTTTCTTTTTAAGGAACAAAAAACGTGTACTTAAAAACATATACTTTTTAGGGTCTCCCAATATATAAAATAAGATAATTAAAATTATTTATATGTTAAACTTTTATCACAATTAAAATAATTAATTGTTTGTAGACATATCAAGGTAAACTATATTTAGTACAAGGTATTTGTACTATAAGCACAAGACATTTATATTAGGTGTACAAGACTTGTATAAATCAACATATTATGAATATATTTAGGTATTTTTATCTATTTATTTATTTTTATACCACTCAAAACCTTGTTTAGATATTTTTTTGTAATTTTTTTAGATCTAAAAATAGTAATTAAAAACAGGAAAAAGTATTATGTTTAATTTTTTAATTTTTAAACGAAAGCATTCTCGAGTGCATAGGAATTGGAGTAAGTGAGACTATGACCCAGTCGGACTTCCTCTCAGTTTCCCCCACATTATGCTTAAATCCCCCGGGAGTATTTTGTTCTATACCCCACATTATGCCTAAATCTCCTAGAGCATTTTTGTCTATAGCTTTGACATTTGGGAGATTAGTTATGTAAGAGGTTAGTCTTGCAATTTTTTTTTTATATCTAAACATAGTAATCGGTTATCCATAATTAAAAATAGGAAAAAATATGGGATAACTGATTAAAAGGGACAAATCCCAAAAAAAATATTATGTTTATTTTTTTAATTTTTATAAGGAAATCATTCCCGAGTGAGTCGGAATCAAAGTAATTTTTAATTTTTAAAAGGAAACATGTCCGACTGAGTCGGAATCAGAGGAAGAGATATTCTAACCCAATAGGACTTCCTCTCGGTTTCAGTTTTGTTTGCCAGATATTAAGTTTAGCGCTCTTGGAAATTTCAATCGGTAACCCTTGCTAATCAGCTCAAAGGTTACTTTCTCAAACAAATTTCCTTCCATTGCTTTTCTCTTTGGTAGCCACTGCTTGTGGACCAAGCTGCAGATCATGAATCCCGAAGGTCGAGCGTAAGTAGATTTGAATTTTCTTCTTTCTCTTCTTATTTTTCTCTTCAACTTAATCGAAACTGAGGAGGTTGGTGTACCGCCTTAGTCGAGGAATTGAAGTTACTTTCTCAAACAAGTTTCCCTCCATTGCTTTTCTCTTTGAACTGAAAACACTAACTGTGGACCAAGCTCTGAATCATCGGAATCCCCAGATGTGAAACTATAAGTAGATTTGAATTTTTTTTCTTTCTTTTCTTATTTTTATCTCCAACTTCATCCAGAGGCGGGGAGGTTGGTGTATCACCTCGGTTGAGGTGAAAGCTCATGCAAGCCCCATTTAATTGTTCTATTACGGGAACATGTCTCCCCCGAAAGAACGGAGATAGGTTCGAAAAACTCCCATTGGTATCAAGCAAAAGAAGAAGACAGGTTGAGAAAGGTCAGTCTTTTGGGCCAGGGAACCAAACCCAAGTTCCAAATGCTAAGTTTATTGTGAAAGGAGTAGTGGCTGAGCTGACTGTGGATTTGGAGGGCTTCAGAAAGGAGGAAAGAGATGAACCTATCATGATGGCCATGGAGGTTGTAAGCAAGTTTGGATTGGGGGAGATGTTGACCACATTGCCTGCCTACTACGACCCTAGAATAGTAAAAATTTTCTACCAACAACTTAGAGTGTGGGAGAATGAGATAGGAGAGAAAGTTTATAGTGTTAACATTGATGGATAGTCTTATGACTTTACATGCTAAGATTTTGTTAATTATACAAAAGCCCCTATATTGAGACTTGATGAGTGTTAGCTAGTTGTGCCAAAGCTCAGAACAGCTAAGGATGTGGTGAAAATTTGGTTTGGAAAAGTGGGGTCCTGTGTATCCAAAGGGCAGCTTCCAATTTACATGCAGTTAGTTGATGTATTTTTTTAGTGGAAATGTGTACCCTATAGGGACACATTATGAGAAGAGGGAAGTTATGTTGGAGGAGCTATACAAGCTGCATGTAGGAGAATGGGTAGACCTAAATAATATGGTGATTGATTATTTTGAAAAATTCTTTGAGAATATCATAGAAAAGAGGCTAGATAGAAACTTACAACCCTACCTCAAATTTCCTAGACTCATCACTCAGCTATTAGAGAGCAAGGGATACAAGGTTCCTAGTGAAGAAGAAAAGGTGGAAGTGAAAAATGTGTATAGGGTGGAAGATTGGAGAAAGACAATAAACAGATCTAAGGTAATACTTCAAAATAGTACCACCTCTGTGCAGCACATCCCACCAATTGAGGAACTCTGTCCCACTTTGCTGTCACAACCATTGGTGGGAAGCCATCTAGATGAGGAAGGAAGACAATCAGTTGAAAGGGTTGTAGATCAGCTAGCCCTAGCAGTAGGGCACCTATCTAGGCAAGAGGAAGGAAGACAATCAGTTGAAAGGCTTGTGTGTAACACCCCAAAATACACCCTAGTCGTTTTAAACATAATTAGGGTATACTATAGGTGCATTTTGAAATTTTTCGCAATTATTATATTGCTAAATGAGGAAATTTCGAAATCCAGAATTAATACAAGAGTTAAGGGTAAATTAGTAATTTACCAATTCCGGACCCAAAAGTCATATGATATGAATATTATAGGCTAAAGTGGAAATATGAATAACTTGATTTGCAAATAGAGGAGAGTTTGAGGACCAAAGTGTAATAAAAGGAAAATTAAAAATCAAAAGGGGATAAGACCAAGTTGGTCTCTCATTTTGGAGAGGGCTTGAACGTGAAGAAAAAGAGAGGAGAAGAGAAGAAGTAGAGGAAGAAGAAGAAGAAGAAGAAGAGGAAAGGTATGGATGACTATGATTTTGTATGGAAACTATTTGTGTATGGATTGCTATGGTTTTTGATGGATATTAGTTTGTTCCATTTCCAGGGTTTAGTTAGGAATTCATCCTAACCCTAGGTTTGTTGAAAGTTGGGTTGGTAAAACCCTAGTTTGTATTAGTTGAGTATGGATTTGTATGGATTCTTGGTTTATGATGTATGGATACATGTTTGGGTGTTTGGAAGTTAACCTAACTTACAAGTATTTGAGTTTGGGTTTGGAAAAACCCTAATTAATCTCTATGTTTGGTTTTGGTTGGGTTAGAACACATTTGGGAGTTGTTTTTGGTGATGCTTTTGGATTATTTTGGGGTTTTTGGTTGGATTTTTGGAAATAGGGACGAAATCAGCAAGTCTTGGAAATTTCGGGGTCCTACGCCGCGGCGTAGGGATCCCACGCAGCAGCATAGGTCCACGCCAAGGCGTGCAATGTCCACGCCGTGGTGTGGTTGAGAGGGAGGCTTGGACAAGCCTTAGGTATGCCTAGGCATAGCAAAGCTACGCCGCGGCCCGAAGGCTTCTGTTGCGGCTGTGCTTGATTGCTCTGTGTATGCTTGCTATTCATAGGCCGTGTGTTTTTATCGTGTTTTTCTATTCCATTATTATGAGGTCTTGTCTATTAGACTAATGAGGACCTTATAAGTGTATGAAAGGGTCCATTCATGTTTTGTGGAGTAAAGGGAAAAATTAGGCAGGTACCTGCGCCGTATACAGCGAAGCATTAACGTGGGCAAACTTAATACCCCTATGATAAGATAGTAAGTTCCTAAACACATATAATTGTAGAATTTGCTAAAGGCCAGGATGTTAGATAAACACATCACCTCCGTTACGTGGCTAGGGCACGTGGTGCTTGATGCTCTACGATTAGTGCGACGACACTCTACATTTAGTGCTTCGACACTCCTCTTTGATACTCTGACACCTCGTCTGATCTTAGTACCTTCGGTGCTTATTGTCTTTGTGTCTCTTCGTTCTTGTGCTGTGATGCAAGAGTAGAAATTGAAAGCAGTTGTAGTTAAGTCCCGAATAACAAATAATAGTAATGTACATCGTTCAGCTCTGTAGTACCTACAGGTACCTTCGTTCAAGTATAAGCTCTGTAGTACCTACGGGTACCTCCGTACAAGTATATGCTCTATAACTCCTACGGGAGATCTGAACAAGTATAAGTCTTCTATAAGTACAAGTATGTGTATAAGTTTGTGATATGAATTCATGAAAAATTATGATATCTACTACTGTATATCTGTTACTGTTATATGTTTACTGTAAATGAGTATTAGTGCATGTGTATACGTATAAGTCGTATAACCACTAGCGTTAAGCAACACGGGTTTTTGTCGGTAGGTACAAGGAGGATAGCGATCTTCCGCATCTTGCTAGGCTTGACAAAGCAGGTCATCTGATGGGTTTGCACTTTGATTATATAAATGTGAATGTACAGTTTTTGTATATGTATATGTAAATGGGACTCAGGACTGTATGTATTGACACTATAAACACCACTACGGTTGTAGTTTTATTTTGTATCTTTGTATATGATATTATGATTCAGTTATAAGACTTGGGCCGCAATGTACGAGAAAAAAGCAAGTAAAGAGTCCCACGTCACGGAGTTTCGCCCCTTCATCTACCTAGAGGTAGGGTTGGGGTGTGACATTGTATTTCGAGCAACCTACTGACGAGAGAGACATCGAAAGGTCCCTCTAGAGACTACAACTGAGACAAGTGAAAAACTAGATCGGGGAGGAATAGGAGCAGAGCTAGGAAATTCGAGCCCTCTGCTCATGGTAGAAATAGAGAATGATGTGCGGTGTCCATAGGTTCGAAGTCCCTTACATGGTTTTGACTCTGAAGTGTATTTACATACCCAAGTGAGGAAGAGCAACCTGGTAGCATAGAGAGGCCAACTATTCCCACTCAGGCGAGAATAAGTCCAAAGAAATTGAAAGAGAGAGTGTCTCCTCTACAAGAGTTGATATATTTTTTGAGAGGAGAATTTAATGAGATGCGTGAATACATATACCTTGTGTTAAAAAAAATCAGGAAGAGTTTGACAGGAAGTTGGAGCTCCAAATGAAGCATCTGCAGACTGTTGAGGAGAGAATTAGTCCACATTTTCTAGATTTGCTGAGAGGAGAATTTAATAAGATTCATGACCACATAGAGTCAACTAAAGAGAGAATAAGTCCACAGTTGCTACCTTTGCTGAGAGGAGAATTTCATAAGATGCGTGAGCACATAAACTATCTGTCAAGAAAGTTTCAGCAAGAGTTTGAGAGGGAGTTAGAGATTCAAAAGAGGTAATTGCAGAATGAATGTAAGTGGATAAGAAGGCAGGCTAACACCAATATGACAATTGAATTTGAGCATTTCAAGGATAAATTGAAAAGCAGTTTCACAGGACAATGGCACATCAATGGGAGATTCTTGAGAGGAATTTCTTCAAGGATTGTGAAGGCACTCGAGCTCAATTTAAGGAGAATGTGGAGAAGCTCAGTGAGAAGTTTGCACCTTTGAAGAAGGAATAGAGAGACTGATTTAAGAAGAATGTGGAGAAGCTCAGTGAGAAGTTTGTAGCTTTGGAGAAGGAACAAAGAGAAACCATAACCAAAGCTGAATTTGAGAAACTTCTAAGGATTTGAAGGATTTGAAGGACGTTCGGGATCAGAGGAAGAGACTTCTACAGAGGAGGATGAGGAGGAGCCTGATTCAGAGAAGGATAAGGATGGCAAGGAAGAAAGAGCTACACTTGCAACTTGGGGCAAACCTATACAAGAGCCAAGGACTAGAATGAATAGAGACACAAAAGTTACTGAATCTGAAGAAAGTACAGGATCAAGGGAAGAGACTTCCACAGCTAAGGGTAAGGAAGAGATTGATTCAAAGAAGGATTAGGATGGCAAGGAAGAAAGGGATACACTTGCAAAGAGTGCAACCACTAGTGCTCTTGAACTAGTGAAAAATGGGAACAAATAGCCTTTGCCTAAACTGCTCTCCTCCCACGAACACTTATGTAGAGCCACGGTAATCAGAGTGCACAAGCCCGGCCCTTGTTCCTTCTCCACTGCCATGCAAATGCTAGTTGCCACCTCATGCTAGCCTAGCACCCTCGGTGTCTCCTCTGCACCACTTTCAGCCCAGAGCCCTCGGTTGCTTCCCACGTGCTAGTGAGCCTCAGTTGCCTCCTCCATCTGCCCCGACCATGCATAGTTGTTCCCTCCACCTTCCATGCCAAGCCCTTAGTTGCCTCCAACATCTTCCAGTCCATGCCCTCAATCGTCCCCTCTACTTACCAACCCAAGCCCTCGGTTATCCCCTCCATGTGCGGTGACCCTCTGTTGCCTCACTCCGTGCCGCCCAAGATGTTCAAGCGGGTATAGAGTTGCTAACTCAAAGCTCTCTAAGGGTTGTAGAAAGCTTAAAAGGGCAAAACATTGCATCATTCTAATAAACATTGAAGTAAAATGAAAAATGAAAAATCTCCCGATTTAGTACCTTTGAATTATGAATGTGTTGAGAGAATTACCTGATGGAGAGTATGCAAAATGAAGCACCAAACTAAGTTTAGGGGTATTTGAAAGTTAATGATAGTAGAAAGTGGAAGGATGAAGAGTGAAGGCAAAGATGGTGAGTTGTATATACAATCTTGGTAAACTTGGACCTAAATACTCATTTATCTTCCCAAGTACCTAAGCCACACATTACAAGCCTAAAGACCTATATGATCTTGAAGGTTGAGTTTGCCTACATTAGTGGAGAATAATATGACCAACAAACTGTGGTTTAAAGCTTGAGGAGAAGTTCATTATCTAAGTAGTCTCTTAGAAGAATAACTAATTTGCCAAATTGAAAAAGAGGGAAGGCCATCACACACTCACTAATCCAAGGTAATGATTAAATTGTTTACAGTATATGAATTATTCGTTTGTTTAGTGAACTTAATTTAAAATCTTCTTCATTCTTGAATTGAAACTTGTTCAAAGATGATATTACAACTATCTTGTATTTAGACTGATTTGTAGATGTTAAGGAAAAAGATGTCTGGTGTAACACAGAAAAATGTCCTTAAAAATAAAAGATGAATTGTTTGAGGACAAACAAAATTTTCTTTTCTTTAGCAGGGACCATGAAACTTTAAGTTTAAATTAGTTGATGAGTCCAAAGCTCATCCATTTTTAAGTTCATTTTTTCATGCATATTTGAAAGTTTAAGGTCTAATCTAATGATGAATTATGGAATCTTCACCCAGATTTATGTTTTGCAGGGTTTTAATTTAAATAAAGCAAAACCAACGAGAAAAGAAGCAAAAAAATGGCTAAGGCAGGAAATGCAATTATGTAGCGACTTTCTCAATCAAATTTCCTTCCATTGCTTTTCTCTTTGAACTGAAAACACTAACTGTGGACCAAGCTTTGAATCATCGGAATCCCCAGAGGTCGAACTATAAGTAGATTTGAATTTTTTCCTTTATCTTCTTATTTTTCTCTCCGACTTAATCAAAAATGAGGGTTGGTGTCGCAACCTGGAGTTAGGGAATTAGAAGTTACTTTCTCCAGGAAACAAAATTTCCCTCCATTGCTTTTCTCTCTGAACTAAGCATTCGCAGTGGACCAGCTACGAATCAAGCCAGGAATCCTAAGAGGTCAAGCTGTGTGTAAGATTTTGAATTTTCTTTTTCTTTTTATTTTTATCCTCCAGAAATGAAATTAAGTGGAGGTGGGGTGCGTGTGCCCTCAAGTGGGGACTTGGAAACCCAAATACAACTATTTAAAATTTATTTCTCACTTCCAGGAACATGTCTCCCCCAAGAGAAACCGGATAAGGGGAGGTTGAAAAACTCCCCATGGTAATCAAAAGAAGCAAGATGAAAGACGGGGTTGAGAAAGGTCAGTCTTACAGGCGAGAGCCTAACGAATTCCGTGCAAAGTTTGTTCACGAAAGGAATAATTAATTTGGTGTTTGTGGTTAGGGCTTAAGAAAGGAGGAAAAGAGATAGACATCATGATGGCCATGGAGGTTATGAGCGAGTTTGGATTGGGGGAGATGTTGACCACATTGCTACTACCTGGTAGTAAAACTTGTTTCTGCTGCTCATGGTGAGAGAATAAGGTAGGAGAGAACGTTTATAGTGTTAACATTGATGGACGGTCTTGTGACACACATGCAGAATTTTGTGAATTATATAAAGCCCCTGCGGTATGAGACACGATGAGTGTCGACTAGGCGTATAAAAACTTAGACGACTAAGGATGTGGTGAAATTTTGGTTGGGAAAAGTGGGGTCCTATGTACCCAAAGGGTAGCTTCCAATTTACATGCAGTTAGTTGATGTATTTTTTAGTGGAAATATTGTACCTAACTAGGGACACACATTATGAGAAAGAAGAGGGATTATGTTGGAGAGCCCTTGCAAGATTGCATGTGGGAGAATGGGTAGACCTAAATAATCTGGTGATGAATTATTTTGAAAAATTCTTTGAGAATATCATAGAAGAGAGGCTAGATAGGAACTTACAACCATACCTCAAATTTCCTAGACTCATCACTCAACTATTAGAGAGCAAGGGATACAAGGCTCCTGGTGAAGAAGAAAAGGTGGAAGTGAAAAATGTGTATAGGGTGGAAGCTTGGAGAAAGACAATAAACAGATATAGAGTAATACTTTAAAATAGTACCACCTCTATGCAGCACATCCCACCAACTGAGGAACCCTGTTCCACTTTGTAGTCATAACCACTAGTGGGAAGCCATCTAGATGAGGAAGGAAGACAATTAGTTGAAGAGTGGATCGGCCCGACCTTAGCGACCAGGGGCTGCTGTCAAGCAGGGAAGGAAGACAATTGGTTGAAAGGCTTGTGGGTCAGGCAGCCCTATGGAGGCATCTAGAGGTCCCCTCCCAGGAGATGTTTCAAACATTGAGGAACTAGATGTCGGGAATAGGAGTAGAGCTAGGCAATCAGATCCCTCTGCTCATAGCAAAAATAGAGAATGATGTGTTGTGTCCACAGGTTTGGGGAATCTCATACATGGACATTACGAAGTGTATTTACATACTACTAAGTGGGAAGGCAACAGCTAACCTGAGAGGGATAACTATTCCCACTTAGGAGAGAACAAGTCCAAATAAATTGAAAGAGAGAGTGTCTCCTCAACAAGAGTTGATAGATTTGTTGAGAGGAGATTTTATTGAGATGCTTGAATAAATAGACCATGTGTTAAAAAATAAATCAGGAAGAGTTTGATAGGAAGTTAGAGCTCCAAATGAAGCAACTGCAGACTATTAAGGGGAGAACTGGTCCACATTTTCTAGATTTGTTGAGAGGAGAATTTAATAAGATGCATGACCACATAGAGTCAACTGAAGAGAGAACAAGTGTCACACCCCCATCCCCCGCCTAGGCGGATGAAGAGCTGAAACTATCTGGGACTCTTTACTGTTTTTCAGAGACATTGGTGGGCCAAGTCTTATCGCCCGAATCACAATATCATATACCAAAATATATAAAATAAAACTACCCCTTCATGTGGATGAATTTAGGTGTCGATACACATACAGTCTTTGAGTCCCATTTATACATACATATACAAAAGCGCCCATTTACATTTACATAATCGAGGCCTTGAAAACCTATGGGTGATAGACCTAAGTGTCAGCGACGACGAGAATGAACAAGATAAGCACGGTAACAGATATATAGTAGCGAGATATACAGAATTTCCTTGAATACATTATAACAAACTTATACACATACTTGTACTTATAGCATACGTATACTTGTTGGATCTCCATTAGGAGTTATAGAGCTTATACTTGTGCGGAATTTTAGTGGTCTTCATAAACTTATACTTATCCCGGAGGTACGTGAATTTTCTGAGCATAATGATGTACATTGCTTTTATTTGTTATTCGAGACTCTTATCCTTATATTTGTTTGACTACCCACTAGACTAGTAATAAGAAATGAGTAGGACCATGAGCCTTAGTGGTACTGAGGTGTAGTGATATTGAGGTCTTGAGTAGCCTGAAAGCATGAGAATCTTGAAAGCGGTTGACCGAGTCTGTCGCGCTAATCGGTCTGAAGTATAAATGTTGCTGAAGCATGGTGGAAGGTGTTGTTGCTTCTAATCGAAGTGTCGTCGCACTGAAATCAGAATCAGAAATTGCTATGCGTGCTTGCCCACGTAGCGGAGTCTTAGTGTCTGATATCCGTCTTGACGATTCTACAATTATAATAATATGTTCGGGAACTTTATCTTATCATAGGGCATTGATTTTGCCAACATCAAGGCTTCATGATGACAAGGTCTGAGTCTAATTTTCCTTTGCTTACAAACTGAATGGGCCTTTCATACCTTATAGGATCCTCAAGTAGTCGATGAACAAGTCCTCAGAACCTATGGAATGAAAACAAAACAAAACATAAAAATTTCCATGCTGTGAATAGTAGCTACGCCGCGACGTAGCACTACTACGTTATTAAGCGTCGCCGGCGTAGCAAATAAACGATGCTTGTGGACACCATGCCTTGGCGTGAACCTACTGCCTTCAACTGCGTTGAGGATCCTCTGTAGCGACGTAGGACACATTTGCTGAGATTTATTTGTTTTGTCATTTTATAAAATCAACAATCAAGCCAAACTAAGTATACTCTCCAAAAAACATCTCACAGTGTGTTCTAGCAACAAAACCAAACATAAAGATTAATTAGGGTTTTCCAAGCTGACTCAAATCTTGTAGAAAGTTAGGTTAACTTCTTTCTAAAACATGTATCAAAAGCATCATGACCAAGAGTGTATCTAGGAGGATTCACATACTTATCTTATCTGAACTGGGGTTTACTAGTAACTTTCGACAATGTAGGGTTGCAGGATGAATTTCTAAACTGACTAGAAATGAACAAACTAATATCCATACAAACCTAATAGTAACTATGCAAAACCATAGCGACTCTTCCTTTCTTGACAACATATTTGTATTCTTCTCCCTTTCTCTATGTTTTTTTTTGGTCTCCAAATATCCCCAAAATGAGAGACCCTAATTGACCTTCATCCCAGGTGATTATTCATTTATTACTTTGATTATCAAGCTTCCTTATTTTTGACTATGCTCATTCTATGTAGCTTATCTTCTATATTATGACTGTGACCGGTTTTGTTGGAGTGCAGTTACTTCCTTGCTTGCTGGAGTTCCTAGGTTTGATTTTGGTTTTAAGTCTGAATTCAATTCTCACTGCCAATACCCTAGGCATGTTGAAATGACTGAGTATCATTTGGGTGGTGTTACAACTTGAGTCACAGTTGCTGCTCTTGTGAGGAGAATTTCATAAGTGCATGACATAGACTATGTAATGATGAGAGAAAGATTGACAGGTTGAGGAGGAGTTGAGATCCCGAGAGGTGATGCACATAATGGATAATAAGTGAGACAGAAAGCCAGGCTACCACTAATATGACAATTAATTTGGGCATTCAGGATCAAGGGATTTGAAGGAGTTCATGAGACATTGTAACTTTTAGCAGAGTGGGGAGTTCAGCCAGGAGGGCTCTTCATGGGTGTGAATGAACTCGAGCCCAATTTAAGAAGAATGTGGAGAAGCTCAGTGAGAAGTTTGCACCTTTGAAGAAGGAATAGAGCCAAACAAAGACAATGTGGAAAACTAGTGAGAAGTTTGGCTTTTAGAGGGTGGGAGAAATATAAACAAGATGAATTTGAGAAAATTATGGGAATTGTCAACAATAAAATGAATAATCTCTCTCTAGAGCTAAATTTGGATGTTCTGGGGCAGCCTTCACATTCTTTTGATCAGGATCTGGAGGGACATTAGGATAGGGGAGGAACTTATCGGGATGAGGAGTAAGGAGGCCGGTTGAGAAGGAATAAGGATGGAAAGGAAGAAAGAGGCATCTTTACGGTGGGTGACCCTATCACAGGAGCCGAAGGGACTAGAATGAATAGAGACCACGAGTTATTGAATGGAAAAGTGCGAGATCGAGAAGCTTTGTGGGAGGTAGGGAAGGGGTGGGTTCAAAGAGGATCGGGATAGCAGGGAAAGAAAGGGGCTACACTTGAGGTGCAACCGCAGTGCTCTGGGCCGGTAATGAGACAAACAACACTAGCACATAGCATGTTCCTACTCCCACTTGCCCCGAGCAGGCTGGCCTAGTTGAAGAGTCACAAGCCAAAACCCATCCATTGCCTCTCCACCTTGCATGAGCCCTTAGTTGCCTCCTCCATACTTGGCCATGCCCTCGGTTGTCTTATACTGACATGGCAGCGACTCGATTTACTCGTGCGGGCGAGCTCCGTTATCCTCAAATGCACCTGACCCGCACGGGTTGTTGATTGGGTACCCGCGATGGGCCGGATCAGCAGAATTTATAACCTAAGTGCCCTGCTGGTGTTGCTCTTTGCGATGTAGTGGCTCTAGGATCAGAACACGTGGAGTGGATTTTCTTAGCACCAAATGATTTATAGAACACTTTAAGAATAGTGAATCTCACCTTTGGATTAAGATTTTTATAAAAGACAATGAGGTTGATAGATGTACGAGAGATTGAAAATAAGGTGTAAATAAATGAAATAAACTATGAAAAAGAAATCCTTGAAGTATTGGGCTGCTAGACCGGGTTGATAGAGCTATATAGAGGTCCTCGGGTTCATTTCCTCACGTTGGGAAGATGACATATAGTCATTTCACGAACCGGATCTTCATTTAACTAAACCAACCTCAAGCCACATTTTCACTTTTGATGAAACATTTACGGCATTTATGGTTCCTTCGATGAGAATACAACACATGACCCACCTTCTAAGGCTCGTGCATGTGACAATAGTCGGTGGATCACAGCTAGATAGCATCACTTGGACCTAAAGGTGCCAAGTATTGGCTATGAGAGGGATCACATCTGGAGTCTTTTAAAGCCTGGGTTAAAGACGGGAACATAAATGTCAATAATGCTGGTGCCAAAAACGGAGAGAACTGCGTTTACCTCAGACGCGACCCCGTGACCCTCTCTTCAGGGATGGGGGCTTGGCGAAACATCCACTGGGTTTTTCATCCTCAGGGGGTGTTTGGGTTGCAGAAAGTGAGAGAAGAGGAAGGAAGATGGGAGAAAAATCAAAAGCAGACTTCTTTTGTCATCTCGCCAGCCCGCTAAACGATACATTAATGACATATATAGCCTTTAAAAAGTCAAAAACCGAAAATACCCATGTCAATAGTGATTACATTGAGGTAAAATTAGGAAAAAATATATAAAAGCAGTCGTTACGGGCGATAGAGCGGGTAACCGGCAGTAGAAAAATTAAGCGATCATGAGGCCTCATTATTCTTGTAGTATCTGCTCTTACAGCTTCTGGCGGTTTCTACATTCTTCTAATTTGGAAGGAGATCCTTAGATCCTTTATGCATCGTTGACGACAAGGTGGTATCAAATACCGTTAAAACTACAAAAGTAATATGAATCTGACTAGGTAGTATAATAGGGACCTTAACATGCCAATTGGAGTTGAGTAAGAATGGTCAGTACGCAAAAAACATAAAACCTATAATAAAATAGTTAAAAATATCACTTTTGGGCACTGTCACACCCTAACCGACATTGCGAGACCCTTAGCAATGCAAGAAAGAAGAACGAGCAAATAACAAAAATATAGTAGTTCCAAAAAAAGGTTGTGAAAATGTAAGCAACATAATGAGAATCAACGAAACTTAGCCCAATAACTATCTCGAGAGGAATGACATCATCTGAGTTGAATATCAAAGAAGTTTCCTTCTTGATGACTTAGTAGGGAACTTCCACGAAAATCTAAGTGTTTGTTTACATTCTGGCTCTCAGCAATAAACTAAGCTTGCATTTCTCCCCTGACTAAACTCTTGCGCTGACTAGCTCGCTAACTTGACCTAAATAGTCGAACCCACCTCTTATTCTGAATTCTTTTTGTGTTCTAGGGTGCAATGGCGAGAATCGACTTCACCAAAGTCCTTTAGCGAGAGTGCCCGATGACATGACGATTAAGGTTTAAGGGCCTTAAGCCGTGAGGATCTTTACGACCTGAAACTCTTAAGGTTTCACCCGGGACTCGAATGATTTGAGACTCCGGCTTACCTACAACTTTCTAAACTCCACCCATCCACCCGTGTAAGCGAACACTAAGTCGGTGTCTCCCACGACAGTTAGCTTAGGGCTACCGAGCTTTTTAAAGGCTTTACCATAAACCCCCTCGGACCGTGCTCGGGTTTTGAGCTTTGCGGTGTTTTCTTTTTCTTGTCTTTTTCCTTTCTTTTCTTTTCTTTTTCATTTGGAAGACACGTGGCCTTCTTTTCTGGGGTCCTTAACAGTAAGCGATCTGACAGCGAAACTAGGATAGGTTTTTCAAAGTTAAGGAGGTTGAGCAGTTTTTCAGCCTATCATTGAAACCTAATGTGCTCAGTGTGAGGTTAGTTAGAGATGGAAGAAAAAGGTTAAAAGCAACAAGAATTCAACAAATCATCCACTCAACTAGGCATGGAACCAATCTAACAACAACAGAATTGGACAAAGCTTAAGTTCTTCAAACTATAAATGATGCTATATAATTCATTATAAAACAAAAGTATTATATTTTTGAAAATGGCTGAAAGCTTTATGGTAACTTGACAAAACCTGCACCTATATTGGCTACTACTTACTAACACTTTTCAAATATGGACAAAAGCGGAGTTCAGAAGACTAAACAAAACACAAGTATAATAAATATCACTTCCTTTTTCTAACTCTCCCTGACCCGAATTGGAGCATAATGATAGGGCATGGATTGGAAAGTTAGAGAAGGAAGTGTAACCTCCTCAGTGTGCAGCTAATGGGGGGTCATCGCTATCCCGGACATGGTGAGACGACGCTGTAGGAGCCGGGGGATCAGATGCTGCAGCTATTGTCGCAAGTAAGTCTAGGGATGCCACCGGAGTGGACGATGTTGGCTGCGAA
This sequence comes from Tetrastigma voinierianum, assembly GCA_016808115.1. Classification (NCBI taxonomy): domain Eukaryota; kingdom Viridiplantae; phylum Streptophyta; class Magnoliopsida; order Vitales; family Vitaceae; genus Tetrastigma; species Tetrastigma voinierianum. The sequence goes on from JAEQBH010000797.1 coordinate 591,518, forward strand.
GGTCCGGGTGGTGGTCAGTATGGCGGTGGGAGGGAAGTGGCGGCCAGGCTGGCGACCTACTGAATATGAAGTAGAATGGCCTGATTCTGTTGATGATCTTTGGTTTGTGCGAGCGGTCTCGGTCGCGTGCCATCCACTCGATGGGATGCTGTGCGGTGCAAACGAAAGAGTGGTTGAAAATGTACGAACCGCATCCATGATGGCTAGAAAGTCCCGAGGTGATATAGGGATATGTTGCAGTGGTGGTGGTATGGTGGAGGGTGAACCAGCTAAGTCAGCAAGAAATGGGGCAGTGGAGGTGATAGGCGGCTGGGCTCGGATGAGCAATGTCACGTGGGAAACGTGGGCATGTGGGTATCAGGCAGAAGGGTGAGTATGGGCGGAGGTGAAGTTGGAATTGAAGCCCCCTCAGTCGGCACGGCTTGGGAAGGCTGCTCAACTGCGGGAAGGTCCTCGGCTAGGTCGTCCTCATCTAGAGGATGGACATGAAAATAGCGGGGCACACTCCGCGCTCGATCAAGAGTCATGACTAGATGACAAATCCGTCGACGCTCTATCCGTGGCTCGGCAGGGAACCCAATATGCTCAAGGACCTGGCATAGAAGCCTCGGGAATAGTAGAGGGATGGACTCAGATCGTGGTAAACTCCTGCGATGGACCTTGTCCTCTAAATGGAATAAGGAAGTCATGATCAGCTTAGCAGGGCTGAACCAAAATCACTCAGAAATCCGGTATAGAGCCTTTAGAATGGCTCCTCTCCTCTGCACGTGGTGTTGAAGCGGGAATAGGTTGCTTTGCAAGATATGATCGATGAGGAGCATGCTTTGGGGAAGCTGTCACCTGAATAGGATTGTCCCGGCTGACGTATCTCGGGAAAGCAATCAAAAGTAGCGACATCCGTGGCTGGAATCTGGGCGGCCAGTTATCTGGCGAATTCTTTGTCGGATTGGCTACTCTGAGGTCATGGTGTGATAAACTCTAAAACCACCGGGAGTGAAAATGTCACGCCTCGGGTAGTGGCGGCTCCAAGGAATACCTACGCACTAGCCGCCTAGAATCTCTGAGCTCAGGGTCAACGGCCAATGATGGGAGATCATAGTAAAACTTAGAATGAATCTCCTTTGCATGACAATCCGAATTTTAGGGGTGGATGTAATGGAGATATTGGTCTCGGATCATCGAGCGGGATAGTGGGGAGGGCGCATCACGGCCCGGAAAGGAGTGGTGGCTGTGGGGCACGTGGGCCTAGGCGGGAGGGACTCCCCTAGGCCGGATCGGGCCGGGTTTGGGCGGGAGCCAGGAGCCGGGTGATTAGGAGAGGGGAGAGGATGGGACCGGCTCTTACGCCCATTGCTGCGTGGAAGGAGGATCAGCGGCCGAGTGCCGGTAGGTGGCACCGCCGACAGCTGGATTGGGCTGCTTGGCGACAATGGTGAGGATTGGACTAAGGTACGGCGGCAACGGCTACCTCTGGAGGTGGGGCGTTGGCACCTGCAGGGGTCGAGCCCTGCACCTTGGGCCGAAATCGGAGTCCACCCTTAGTTCTCACCATGTTTGGAGGAGGGGCAGACCGAGAATGGGTTCCAATGGCAACGTGACCACAGGGGAGGTGCGCGCAGGATGAGTTCAAAAAGAAAATGAAAATGAAAATGAAAAGGAGAGGGGGGAGGGGTTTAAAAAGGAGGATTGGGAAAACGAAAAGGCTTTTGGTTCAGCTTTTCAATGCAGGAAGGGACGAAGAGGCTTTTGGTTCAGCTTTTCACACAAGCAAATTTCGTGCAGATGGCAATTTAGCAAGGCCAGAACCCGCATAGATGGCACTCCTCAAGCCAAACTCACTAGGGATAAAGCAGAAGTGAAAATTGAGGCGAAATCAACGAATTTAAAAATTTAAAAACTAAATAAATATCTTTTGCAGAAAAGTTTATCTAAAGAAATAAAAAATAAAATAAAGAAAGAAAATTAAAAAAAAAAATTTTTAAGATTGTGAGTTTGGTCTCGGTGGAAGTAGGCCAGCTTAATGCTTGATAAGATCACGGAGGGGTCGAGGAGGGGAGATCTGCTCACGTACGCGGTGTGGCTGTAGCGACATAGGCTACTTTACGCCCGTGACCTTGAACACTCTATTATCATTTGGGTTGAGAAGCGAGGTCTTGAACCATTGGGGGTAGCGTAGCGATGGAATGATGAATGGTCTAATCCATCTTGATTTGAGCTTGCGGGAAAAGGTGGGTTGGAGTCGTGAGTAGGACTTGGTCCCATTTGATTGGTAACCCCAGGATATGGTGATCATGCCACTTCTTTAATTGTCCGCCATGAATTTTAGTTGAAGTGAGTATTCACCTCTCAGCTGTTTGACTGTTGGATCTGGGATCTTTTACAGGCAAATCTGCTACAGCGAGTTGTTTTTTATTTGCATGGCATCTATCATTGTTCATGGTGAGGGTGACTGAATGGACAATGAGTTCAGGGTGGTGCCCGTATCTTGCCTTGCCATAAAGTCGACAGAGAGCCGTATCTTTGTTTGGAGTCATAGCACTCTTGATGTGATCTTGCAGTTTCCTGTTGGCTGAAACTCTACCTGACCATTGAGTGGATGATGGGGTGTTGCTGTTGGTAACTGACACCATGTGATGGATCTTCTCAAAGTTTGTTATGGAAATATGAACCTCATGTTGATTAAAAAAATGGACTTTGAGGACCTTTGAATATTGGAGGAAGAATGATTCTTTCAAGGTGCTGTCTGACCTTGTGATCTCTTGCTCTACACGACATTGCTTAGACTCAGGCTGACACATGGTGACTCTGAGAATGTAAGTATGTCAGAAGGAGTAGGAAATGGTCCCGTAGGTCGATGCCCCCCAGTGTCAATAACTCAACAACGAGCCAGGGTTCGGTGGCATCATGTGACGGCGAAGATTTTCTGACCTTTGGCATTTGTGCGGCTGTTTTGCACATGATATGAGCGTCCTTAAGCGAAAGGCCAATAAAACGCTGCGGCACCTTCATTCTTGTTTTCTGAGAGCGAATGACCTCACGTACCTTTGTCATGGCGATTGGTGGTATCCTTCTTGTTCTCCTTCGGCACACACTTTTCGATTATTTGTCGGCCACCGGTATTTGGTGAAATAGGGTTCTTCCCAATAGTAGAGTGGACTTTTGCATGGAAGAACTTCTTGTCTGTGCTTTCCGTATGGTTGGCAACTCACATTGCAAGTTAGCAATGTGGGCGACCCGAGCCTTTGTCCACGGTGGTAGAGACTCCTCTAGGAATTCATCATAGATTGGAGGATTTACATGGGTGTTGAGTGTGATACTTATGGTTGATGCGGAAAGATGATCGGCAACAACATTTTCACACCCTTCTTATCTCGAACTCTGCTTGAGGTTGAACTCTATAGTAAAAGAGGACACATCGATAAGCTAGCCTTGGCATTTGCAGTGACGGTATTTTAAAAATTTGAATGATGCACGTGAAGATGATTCTATCTAACCCAAACCCGATCAAATCGCATGAAATTTGTCAGGGCATAGACCAGCGCGATAATTCTTTCTCGGTGGTAGTGTAATTCCTACGAACTTCATTCAATGTTTTGCTTTCGCGTAGTAAAAGCCACATACGGTTTCCTCGCTCTTTGTCGTGAGCAGCTCGACGGCGAGGTCACTTGCGCTAAGCACATAACCTCGAAAGGCAACTGCTAGTTAGGGGCCCTCACTATTGGTGCAGTGGTCAAGTAAGCCTTGAGCTCTTCAAACCTTTGTTGGCATTCCGCATCCCACTCAAACTTGGCATCTTTTTCTAGAAGCTTATAAAGTGGCTTGGCAATTTTTGAGAAGTCCTGTATGAACCTCTTGTAGAAGCCTGCATGCCCCGAATTGCCTCCTTTGTTTTTTCACATTGGTGGGAGAGGGTAATTTAGAGATCAGTTCAATTTTTCCTTGTCCACTTCAATTCCCTTTTCAGAAATGATATGTCCCAACACTATTCCTTGGTTCACTATGAAATGACACTTTTCGATTCGGCTAGAGTTCTTCTCAATGCATCTATGCGGGGCAGTTCCCGAATAGATGAGGCGTGCGTCAAAAGCTCCCAGTAGGCGTGATATCATCCATGTAAACCTCCGTAATGCGTTACACGAGGTCAGGCTGAAATGCGAGGCATCGTGGGAATATGGTAGGGGCATTACACGGTAGAAAGGGCATCTGCCCTCCTGTAAGCATATGTGCAAGGAATGAGGTGAGAGTAGTCTTGTCTTTGATCGTCTACAACAATTTCAATATATGGAAGTAGCACGAATAACCATCAGCGTTAGAAGGGGTGGCACGAGCTCTTTCTAGAAGCTGATCCATGAAAGGTAGAGGGAAGTGATATTTTCTTATCACCTCATTCAATCTTCTGTAATCAATACGTACCCTCCAGCTTGTAGTAAGGTGGGTGGGCATTTCCTCTCCTTTTGCATTCTGCACTGTAGTTACCCCTGATTTCTTGGGCATGACTTAGGTTGGGCTCACCCAAGTGCTATCAGATATGGGGTAAATAACACCGGCTTGCAACAACTTCAGGACTTCAATGTGAACTACCTCCTTCATATGGGGATTCAATCTCCTCTGTGGTTGCCTAACAACTTTTGACTCCTCCTCTAAATAAATGTGATGGGTGTAGATTGTTGGGTGATAACTCATCAATTACCTCACCCAGCTTTCTTATTTACTCTTGAGGATTTGCAGTGGAATTTGTCTTCCCTATGAGTTTCATTTTCTTCTCTCGGTCAGTAGAGGTAGGAATTTCCCTCATTTCTCAGTGCCCATGTACTAAACTCATGCTTTGGGGGTCCTGTTGCTCTACAAGGTTGTCAGATAACTCTGGTTTAGCACATCTTGCACTTGATGCTTTCGTTAAACATTCTTTCAAAGATTGTGTCTATTATGTAGACTTCTTCACAGTCATCCTCCACTGGTTGCATATGCTTTTTACTCAAGTGGAAGATATTGAGTTCCAAGGTCATGTTCCCAAAGGTGAGTTGCATAACCCCATTTCGGCAATTTATAATGGCATTCGAAGTAGCCAAGAATGGCCTTCCCAATATGATGGGTACATGGTTGGCCCCATTTACAGCGGAAGCTCCCATGTGAAATCGACAAATCCCTTTGGATAGTAGGGTTGTCCACTTGTATTAGAACATCCTCAATAGTCCCCTTCGGTATTTTAATAGACCTATCGGCTAGAGACAGTGTGATGGAAGTGGGCTTGGTTCTCCCAAACCAAGTAGTTTGTACATTGAATATGGCGATGAGTTCGTCTTTTAGCTCCCAAGTCTAGTAGTGCTTTTTCAACACAAATGCCTCCGATATTAACTGAGATGGTAGGACACCCCGGATCTTTGTACTTTACCGAAGTTTTGTACTCAATGATAGCACTAACTTGCTCAGTTAAGAAGGCCTTCTTATTGACATTTAGACTCTCTTCCACTTAGTGCATAGGTCCTTGAGATTTAGCATAAAGTGGGGACTTGCTTAATCATGTCAAGCGAGAGGGATGTTGACCTTCACTTTTGACACTTCTAATATTTATGTACGGTTGATGTCCTTTTTCTTGTTTCTTAGTGCTTGTGGAAAAGGAGGTGTACCTCTTATTCAACGTATCCCCTTTTGGTGCCTCACATCCTCTTTTTCGGGTTGACTCGTTTAGGATCTTCTTTGCTGGTTTGAGGCGGATGACGACTTCTCTACCACTCCTCAGCGTGACCACTTTGCTTTTACTTCATCAATTAAGGATTTGGGTCAGCGGGCTTAAAATTCTTCACCCCTGGGATTTGGTTGTGTTTGGGATGGAAATTTCCCTTTTTTCGAGAACCTGTTGGTGGTTAGTTAACCTTGAAAATGATGCTATGAGTCATCTATTTTTTTTGTTGGTGTTTTTCCCAATGTTTCGATTTTGAGTGATCTGAGAATTCATTGCCTTCTATTCTTCCACAAAGTTACCCACAACCTTGCTCAAATTCACAATGGCTTGCTCTATAAGGGATGAGGGTAGGGTTCTTCTTTCTTTGTGAAGTGGAACTAGGATATTCTTCTTCCATTGTGAACACAGCCCAGGAGCATAATTTTGAGGGTTTGGCTTCCATATTGATAGATTAGGATGATTCCTCCAATTTGGATTGTAGGTGTTCCCATATGGAGAGTTTGTTGGTGGCTGACTTTGACCCACTATGTTTGCCTGCTCTTGCATCAAATCCCTTACTGAGGGGGCCATTGGAAAATGCTCTCCTTGATGACTAGTGGATTAACAGTTAAAACAAGTTTGGAGAATGCAGTATGTCGATCCTTTGCACAATAGCACCATATTCGATTTCTCATTTTAAGCTTTCCAATCGTCAGTCAGCGTAGACAACTTTGCTTTCATCTCTCCATATCATCGGAGAGTGCCAAATTTTCCCCTTTGATGGGTTCACGAGGCCGAATTTTCTCGACTTCCTGGGTTTGGTTCATCCCATGCTTTGGAGGTTTCAACTACATAGTTGAGGAAGTCCATGGCTTCATCTGGATTTTAGCTCAGGAAGTCTCCTCCACACATGGTTTCCAACAACTGCTTCATGGAAGGAGACATTCCATCATAAAAATGATTGACTAGCATCCAAGTATCAAAGCCATGGTGTGGGCATGCACTGATGGTCTCCAAATACCTTTCCCAACATTGATAGAACTTCTCATTGTCATAGGCTGCATAAGTGTAGATTTTCCTATTCAGGCTATTGGTCTTGTGTGTGCTAAAAAACTTCTTCAAAAACTCAACTTGTAATTCTGCCCAATTCCTTATAGTTCTCGGCCTCAATGAGTTAAGCTAAATCTTGGCCTTGTCCTTCAATGTTAACGGAAATGCCTTCAGCTTGAGCAAATCCATATTGGCCACACCTCGCCAGATATTTGTGCAAACTTCCTCCGACTCCGGATATGGGTGTATAGTTTTCGTTCTCCATTCCATGTAAACGTTGAGGCGGGGGCATCGGATAAGACACCGCTGCCATCTTCGGCCGGGAGGTATAATGCGGGGAGGTACTTGCACTTGATGAATTGTATGTGGTCCTTCATTGATCTATAGGCGATGGGATTCCACATTAACCCATGATGACTCTAGCTGTTCTTCTTACGGTAGGGTCCATTTGTTCAACATTCCAGCTCACTTCTGCCCTTCTTCAATTGGAACCTTGTAACCTTTGCGACTTGCTGCGGTGTCTCTATCCCAGTGCTACATATACACCTGTAAAACAACAAGAAGCAAAGCAAGGAACAAAAACACAGGCTACCAAAAAGTATTAGAGTTAGCTGTTAAATAAAATAACAGTTATGCTGGGGTATGTTATAATAATTGCAAAAAGGAATGAAAGTTCATTAACACTTGTAATGAGGATTATAAGTACTTAACAGATCAATATGTGTACTAAGGCACTATCCCCGGCAACGGCGCCATTTTTTATTCGTGCCACAGTAGGTGTCTGGAATCAACAAAATTTATAACCTAAATTTTAAAGCTGCTGTGGCGCGACTCACTCTTTGCCGGTATAGTGGCTTCCCCAGGATCGAACACGGGGATGGGTTTCTTCGCACAAAATGATTTATGATGCTTCAAAATGGTGAATCTCACACTTTGGATTAAGGAGTTTTGTAAAAAGTGCAGGAGTTTGATGGTGTCTGTGATTGAAGTAAGGTGAAATAAACTATGAAGAAATCCTTGAAGTATTGGGAACAGCTGAAGTAGGGTTGATAGGGCTATATGGGGTCCTCGGGTTCATTCCTCGCGTTGGGAGGATGACATATAGTCATTTCCTGAACCGGATCTTCATTTAACTTTAAAAACTAACCCTCAATACATTTTCATTTTGATAGAAAGCATTTACTGAGCATTTATGGTTCCTTCGATGAGAATCTAACACCTTGACCCACCCTCCTAAGGCTCGTACATGACAACTAATGGATGTCAGTGAATCTAATGATAAGCATCCACTGGACCTAAGATTGCAGTATTGGCTCTTTATGAGATACATCCCAAGGGCTTTAAACCTAGAGTTAAAGGCAGAACATAAATGTCAATAAGTAATGCTCGCATTAAAAAGCAGGAGAACTTCAACGTTTACCTGCCAGTAGCCCAACTGACCCTCCTCTTCCAAGGATGAGGGGGCTAATGAGAAACATCCCACTGAGTTTTCATTCTCGAGGGTGTTTGGTTCTTAGAAAGTGAAGAGAGAAAAGGAGAGGAAATGAGAGACGGGAGAGAATCCAAGCGAGCAGGTCTTTTGTCTATCCTAGCCCTTCCCTTTCAGCAGGTACATAAAATGGCTATATATAGCCTTACAAAGAAGTCAAAAACCAAAATACCCATGTCAATAGTGATTACATCAGGGGTAAAATTGGAAAAAATACAAAACGGGGTCGTTATGGTAGAAAATGGGAAGACGAGGGCAACTTTGTAAGTGTAAAAAGTCGCT